>OY829544.1:59697549-60297549 GCA_963691705.1 Viola odorata
AAACATACGTTAAGGATTAATGTACGTTAAAAAAAATATACGAAATTTTTTGAGGTCAAATAGTACGTCATTCGGCCTCCTCGGTATACGAATCTACAGTACCGACATCAAATAATAAAAAACAGAGGGAGTACTAGGAGACACCAACTACGGTGGCGGGATACAGAACAGTGCCACATCACATTCTGGGTCCCACTATTTTTTTTATATATTCTCAAATCTTATTCACTAATTAAGTAATTATTATTGTTAGCTTTAATTAATTAATTAATTAAATTAAGGAGATAAATAAATAAATAAAGGGAATTATAAGAAAGAAAGAGGAAGAAGAGTTTTTCACCAAATTAAGATTCAACAAAATGACATTAACATATCTCCTACGCGCCCCTGCTCCTTGTCCTTGATCTCTCTCTCTCCCTCTTTTCGTCTATCTTACGCCTCCTCCACATTTCAACTCTCTCCCTCTCCCCCTCTTCTTCCCTCACTCTAAAAACCCAATCTTTTCTCTTCTTCTTTCATTGCCACAGATTGAGTGAGAGATAGGCCAGCCAGGTTTACAGATTTTGAACCCGAAAGACAGTGACTGGCTTGTCAACCACATCATATTCAACTCATATTACTTTCCGTTGTATCACGGTCAATTTCTGAGATTGATTCAGTGGAAATAAGATGAGATTACAGTATTATAATATTATTGCCAACACAATTTATTATTGCTACGCCGGCTAGGCATCTATGGGACCCACTACAAGCAAATACTACCTAGGTAATCTGGACAAGTACCTTTGGGCTGAATTGACAATTGGATCCCAAAGGAGGAAATTCAAGACAACCCCCCCCCCCCCCAAAACGACGACGTAGCGAGAAATAGAGATAGAAACACGTGGACCAATAGAAATAGAGATAATATCGAATATTATTAATGACGTGGAATTACAATAACTTGAGCCAAGGGAATATCCTTGAAGCTCTTACAAACAAGTACTGTAGAGATTAAAACTAAATTCCTCCTGGAATAAACCCTGTAGATCCTGGAGTTCCTCCACTTGGTAAACGTCCTTCATTAGGTCTTGAAGGCAATTGAGAACCAGTTCCTGTATGACCACTTGGAAGATAACCTCCTTGATTAGTACCATGGCTTTCCTGGAATTGGTTGAGGCAACGGCTGAGGAAATTGATGACGATAAATATCTGCAATTTGCTGACTCAATCTCTGTATCTCTGACCGCATAGAATCGAGCATATCCTTCATACTTTGAATCTCTTGATTCTGTTGAACATCAATCTGGGAAGGTTGAGCTGAAACTCCTGGATTATATGCACCAGGAACACCTTGAGACGCCGTGATAGATCCAGATAACACTGTAGCTTGAATCCTCATCTGGTTATATGAGAGAATAACCCACTCTCGCCACCCTTCTAAAAAATGGCACATGTGAAACATCTTGAGACGATCGTCATACGCCAGACGACCCTCCTTGATACAATTCTTGAAATCATGAGAGTTCTTGAGCTGTTCATAACGTTCATCTAGAGTATGGAGATAAGTCGGCTGGGAACGATCTGTATAATTCACCGCTGGGGAGTACCAGGCCATGTTATCGAATAAAATAATACTCTCTTTGAGAGGCCACCTTGAAAAATGAGACCTTTTATAGAGCGAGGAAAGAGATTTGAACGCTTACGTGGAACGGCTGAGATCAATCCTAGAAATCAACGGCCAGGATGCTGGGACATGGGACAGACCCCTGTAATAATGATTTTGGGGTCTGTGCCGGTAGCATTTGTCCCACTTTGGTGAGCTCGGTTTTAAAATAATAATATCGCCGCGAAGCACAGGATTATAATCACAAACGACACCGTTTCGATAGAACAACTTTTACAATAAACTCCGTAAAACCTCCTTGAATAACGAGTATACCCCTGAACGCACACGACACCGTTTAATAAGGGACCAAACTGTAAGTTGGCCACGAGGACTAAAATGCTAAAAATCCTACACCAAACCTTAGATCTCTAATTAATGCTAAAGATCTAAAAGTATATAATACATTATTGTATTTTTTAGTCAATGGAATAAGGTTTATTAAAAAAATTATTTAAGAAAATTAAGCGGTACTATACAACGAAGGAAAAATATATAAAGATATAAATAAATAAACGAAATTACTAATTTGAAGCCTCAACTACTATAGTTAACAAGACCTCCAACAATTAATTAAGCATATGTTTGTTTTGTGACTCATCCTCTACATTAACAACTTGTTTACAACCTCATATTTATTGGAAAAATGAATTGATTAGATTTCAAATATCTATTATTTGGTAGATAAATAGACTAAGATTGAAATTCTAGTAAAATTATAACTCTTTATTTTTTATCAGAAAATAAATCGCACCGAAATATGTAAGTTTTGTACGAGAATATCTGCAATATTTTTAATTAAAATTTTAAAACTATAAAAATTATAAAAATAGCCTAAATTATATTGACACTAGAATACAATTTAATAAGGGGTGTTCTAGTCGAATGCTTCCATTGTTTGTGAATATATTTCAAACAAATGAAATGAATTGAAATATCCATTTTTTCTCTTAGAAAATCAAACATAAAAGATCTAGTTGCAAAAACATAATATAAGCCGGTATGCCACGACCCTTTCAATGTACATAGAGTGTTTAGGTTCTGAGAATACCACATGCCTCCTATTAGATCTATGAAAAATGTGTAGACATCACAATGGATGAACAAAATATATATATATATATATATATAAACACCTCTTCACTACATTGAACTCTAGAATCCCTCTCTCATTCATTCAAATTGTATAATTTCTCTTTTTTACTTCACCATGCTTATTTACCACCAGGTAAGTAAATATTAACAATAGGTAGTGAATACTATCATTTAAAAAAATGAATCATACATTATTTTTTTATTTTAATCCTCTAGTAATTTTGTACATTACTCAATTTTGATGGTTAATTTGTTGAATATTTATAACTTAAAATGAGGGTAATATTATCATTTATCATGATTATGATTTTCTTTCCTTCCACTTTTCCACCCAAACAAGCTGAAGAAAACGATTCTCACTCCATTTTTCTTTTCATCGTGGAAAACAAAAATCCACTCATTTCTTTTCCTTTCAAGTAAATACTCTCTCCGATAAAAAATAAACGTCGTCTAAAATATTTTCACATATATTAAAACAATGATTGGTTCGCAGAAATTGAGGCACTTTATGACTGTTGTACCTCTAGACTGTTACATTATTTATAAAAATACCATCCGTTAAAATTGAAAAAGTAAGGACAGCATCAATATTTCCAACGTTGGGAGTTAAAAATGACATTTATTAGCAAGAGGGAGTATAATATAAGGGTATTGGTTATTACTATTATTATATTTGATGATTTAGTAGCTTGTAAAAATGTAAGTTTGGGATGAAACTTGAAACTTGGAACTTGGAAGGTTTTTAGTAGTACTACTACACATAAGAAGAACTCGGGACTCGGGAGTACAAAAAGCATCCGGGAATTTGGTTGTTTTCCTTACTAGATTCTTCTAGTTCTGGGCAACAACAAAACAACTGCTATAGCCTATACACATTAATTAACAGCTGGTAACAGTCACTTAAACGCACCGTTTTACAAGCGCGTGCCAACACAGCCAAGAAGCTATTCACCACACGCCACGCGCTGTAAAACAATGGATACTCGCCCGTCAGCCATTCAAAAAGAAGTTGAAAAATAAAAAATCTCACCTCACAAGATTCACAACCAGCACAACCGACACTTGTGGGCTGCTGTGCTTCTTCTTTGATCTCTCGCGTTTGGGAGAGCGGAAAAATTCTGTGGTTCGCACTTCACTTTCCACCCAAATCAATCGCCATCCACAGCTGTCATCTTATAAATAAAAAAAGGGACGTCTACGGTGGGTCCCACTCCGAGAAATTAATCATATTTAGCAAGTGGGACCTACAACTAGGTGAAGGAATCCAGCAGAACAACAACGACAAGCTTCTCTTCCTCTTCTTGACCCCACCATTACATGCATCCGACACGTAGCGTGTTTCCTCATCATGGGTGAGTCCATGATTGTGTTCTTTGGTTTTGCCATCACTTACACACATAATCTTTCACTATTACCCATTAGTACCTTTAAGCTTAGCTAAGCCTCCTTTTCGATGTCACTAATTAAATTAAATTAATCTAATCTAATCTAATCTCTTCACTTTTTTTCACCATGTGGCATCTTCCTAGTTGACACAAAGATACCATAGTTATTAAAATATGTCTACGCTCTATACTAGCCTAGGGCTTACCATTCTGAAAGAAAGTTAAAATTATTAGTACCAAACTATCAATGAAGTAAACTATGATAAAATAGTTAATGCCCCGTTTACCGCAGAGAATTTTCAATTTAAAAATTTCTGCTTTTTTGAATTTCGAAAATTTTGTTTTCATTCTGAAAACTGAAAAACGCGTTTACTTCCAACTCATCTTATCTAGAATCGCTGGTAACAATCAACGCGCGACACGTGTCATTATCCATCCAACGCATCTTATCTAGAATCCGGATTGACGAATCGCTGCTCGCCGCGTGGCAAGAAATCCGCGACAACCAACCAGGGACCGCCACGTCATTTTCAACGCGTCATCCCATCCGTTATCCACCTCCGCCAATGAAGAGATGCCACGTGTCACGCAATCCTAGCGAGCAATCAACGCGCGACACGTGTCATTATCCATCCAACGCATCTTATCTAGAATCCGGATTGACGAATCGATGCTCGCCACGTGGCAAGAAATCCGCGACAACCAACCAGGGACCGCCACGTCATTTTCAACGCGTCATCCTATCCGTTATCCACCTCGGCCAATGACGAGATGCCCCGTGTCACCCAATCCACGCGCCTAATGCTCGAACGCCACGTGTCATCTATCCATCCAACACATCTTATCCAGAATCCTGAGGCGACGAATCCTAGCTCGTCACGTGTCCATGCCTTATCAAGAATCCAGAGCCACCTACCACAGCGCGACACGTGTCTTCAACGGTCAAACGACCAGTCCGCGTGTGCCACATGTCCACCGCGTCACTCCTCAACGTTCTCCCAATAGAAGCTCGCCACGTGGACCACGACCAATCCCTCAGCGCCATGTGTCTTTCCCAACCGCGTCCTCCGTTGGCAATCCGTGCACCACCGCGCCAAGTAACCAACGCATCTCATCAACTCGGTCTTCATCAGTGTTTTCCACACCGTCCTCGTCAAATTCAGTGAATAATTGATCAGCTCTATCTTCGGTCCGAATAAAATTATGAAGTGCGCAACAAACTATAGGTATCAATTTTTGACGTCGAAGTGGGTAATTCGGAATAGACTTTAATATAGAAAATCTAGCTTTGAGAATGCCAAAGGCTCTTTCAATAACATTTCGCAAAGATGAATGTCTAAAGTTAAATAATTCATATTTGCTTGTTATTCTCCCCCGTCCTTGGAAATCGCTTCGATGATATCGCTCACCACGATAAGGAGCTAAAAAACTCAGAATATTTGGATAGCCAGCATCGACAGCGTAATAATAATCTGCAAATGATATGTTCAAATCTCAAACTGGCAAACAAGGTAAACATTGCATACCGTTACGAAATTCAATAAATTGTGTTTTACCAGGTGGTGGCATAGGGAATTGATTTTCCTGCCTTGGTTAGCGTGATCACGATAAGTTCTTAGCGTGAATCACGCTAGGCACTGGTTATACGCACTAATTTGGGGATTTTCAAATGACCTTAGCGTGATCACGCTAAGGAAATCTTGGTTAGCGTGATCACGCTAAGTCCTTGGCGTGAATCACGCTAGCCACTGGTTATACGTAAGATTTTGGGGATTTTCAAATAACCTTAGCGTGATCACGCTAAGGAAAAATGCTTACCGGAATCACGCTTAGCTCTTGGCGTGATTCACGGTAGCTGCTGTTTTTTATTTACCTAGATTTTCAAAATACATTTTTCAAGGCTCGTGTTTTTGCATAAAAACTTGTCGACACTTTTTCTTGAGGTAATTGAACAAAAATCAAGTATTAGAATGTATCATACGTACATTTTTATGTCCAATTTTAAGTCCATTTATATTTTTTCTTGAGGTAATTGAACAAAAATCAAATATACCTAAAAAAAAATCAAGTATTATAATGTATCACGAATCTTGACATAATTATCCGCAAACAGGCACATAGTCTGCATTACTCAAACTCCACAAAGTGTTAAACAATCCAAGAACATAAAAGTACTGAAAGTACACAAACACCTTAAAATATTACAGCACACAAATAGGAATCCTAATAAGTTTATGACTCTACGGGAAATGAAAACATCATCCAATCACGCCAAGCTCTGCAACCACAACCTCTTCTTCTCAATCGACAGCGTGGCGAAGACTTTCCTCTAGTAAGGATCCTTGAACCTCTCAAGTGTTTTCTTCATCAATATCGGTCCAGTCTGAACTCTTGAAGGTGGGTGCACCATTAGGAGCTTTCTTCACTCGGTCATGCATAATTTGTAGAAATATTTCTTCATTTTTGTCAGACCATTTTGCCTCATCCTCACCCTCGGGTCTCCCTCCAGCCATGATGAGTTCCAATTATCTACAACACCTAACCAAACATTAATAGCCACCCAAGCTTATACTTCAACATGTTTTACACACAAACCAATAGCAGCAACAAACCAGAAATACAGACCATGAATACAGACCAGAAGTAAACCAGAAATACAGACCAGAAACAGGGCAGAAATACAGACCAGAAATACATACCAGAAGTAGAAGAAATCCATACCAGAAATAGACAAGAAATAGAGCAGAATTACAGACCAAAAATACATACCAGAAGCACGAAAATCCAGTCCAGAAACAGACATGAAACAGACCAGAAACATCTATTGCAATTGACTCCCCATACAATTATATGTTTCAATTTGGTATTTAAATTTAAGCTACCTGTTTCATCTTCTTTTTTTAGTAGCATGAAAAATAACGAATGAAAATGAGTCTAGTAAAGGGCATTGATTTTTTTGGAAAGATATACCATAAAAAAACTATTCTAAAATTAATTTTTTAAAACTTATAATATCAATTTTTTTAAGGCAAGAAAAAGGAAAAAAATAAATTGCAGAATAAAAGATTCTTGGAAAGGAATGAATAATAAATATGGTGTTTGTTGTGTCTCACCCTAAAACAAATGAATGCTTGCATTCCAAACTTCCAGTTTAATGAGTTTTGTGTCTCACTGTTGTGTGCCACTTTATGCTTAGAAGAACAATTAGAGAAGATTATCATGGTGTCAACACTTTAGAATGCTGGCTGAGAAAAATTATTAAACAGTAAAATTACAAGTAGAAGTGAAAGTAGGGATTTCTTGAAGTAGTAATTTAATTAACTGGTAAAAAACCAGGCTATCCAACAAAGATTGCAGTCAATATAAGCAGCAATTCATCATTATTGAAATTTTAAACCTTTGCTAAACTAATTGTGTCTATACATAAAGCACAACACAATAGATTTAGAGTATATAACCCAAATACCTGTTCTGACCACTAAACTATGACTTAAATCTATAAATGTTACGACTACCAACGCCATAATAGACGAATATTAGTGACATAGTTTATTGATTTTTGGTATCTTTCCCATTGATCAACATACCCCTGATCTTATTGTTCATTAGCAAAGTATTAATGTTTTTATGTGTTTGTCATTAAATTCCCAAACATAAGTAAACTACAATGGAAACACAGATCAAGCCACAATCATGTCAAACCAAAAATTCATATCTACAGAATCAAATTACCATAAAGGCAAGAGCCCAAAACTAGTGATACTAAAAGGGGGAAACGTTATCGTGTTGAATTGAAATTTTACTTCAAAGAGAGAAATTGAGCAGTTCATATACAATAACAAAAAGAACCACTTCATTAAATAGCTACACAACAAGTTCCTGCATCCACAACAAAATAAATTATAATTTTACCCACCCCCAATAGTTTCTGCCAAAAAGTGGGAAAGCAAACAAATTGTGGCACTCTTGCTTGTATTTTTTTTTAATAGGCTGAATTTTATTAAGAGGGAAAGTCATAGGCAGAACAACACGAGCTGGGAAAGCTGCCCAGAAAAAACCAGAACTCAAAAACAGCAGAAGGAACAAGACAACAGCAGAAACAAGGCAGCTGCTGCTCTACCTCAACCCACGCAACCAACACGCAACAACTAGAACTCGAACAGACCCAAGCCTATGACTCTACTCCACATCCCCAAACAAAATTCCATGATATGGAAATCCCAGCAAGAAATATACACAAAAGAAGCCAAAGATCCCACTTTTATTAGCAAAGAATTAAGACCGATCTCCAAAAACTCATTTCATTGGCACACAGTAGCTCAAAACAAGAAGAAAAAAATTACCCATCAACCAGAACCATAGACAAACCCAAACTGACACCGATTGATGGAAAATAAAAAGCTAAAGGAAAAGAAGAGAAAGGAAAAGAAGAGAAAATACCTTGTAGATCAAACAGGAACGCCGAAGAGGAAGAGGAACGGCGACGATGAAGGCCGGCGTCGGGCTAGGGAGAAGAGAACAGCAACGGCGAAGAGGAAGAGGAACGGCGCTGTGAGATGGGAAATGGCTGCTGCGATTTAGGGCAAGAAGAGGGAGAAGATGATGAATGATGAATGATGAAGAGAGTGAACGGTTTTGTTTATGGACAAGGGTAAAATGGCAATAAAAAAAATTCATTAAAAGGAAAAACGAGTTTTTATTCTGAAAACCGAGATTTCAAACATCAAAGGAAAAGTTGAAAACAATTTTTTTGAGTTTTCAAAACTTACTCATAGGTTTTTATTCCGAAAATTTTCATTTCGAAAACAGAAACAAAAATAGCGCGAAGTAAACGCGTTTTCGGAAAAAAACTCCAGTTTTCAAAAAACTAGAGAAATTTCTCTGCGGTAAACGGGGCCTAAGTATTTTCGATACGATAATTAAATGAAATTAGTCGCTATCCTAAATCCTCCACTCATTGACAATGCTACCTAGGGTGATGTTGGTTGAAATAATATACATTCTCTTAATATGTTTATTTCAAATAAAACTAATCATTTCAAAGCCAAGATGCCATTAAAGAATTTCATGAACTTTTGAATAATTTATATTCTTAACTCGCAAATAGTGACGGAGCTTGAATTTTTTTTAGGTGAGTTAAGTATTTTTTTTCCCTGGTGGAATAAATACAAATGATTAAATAAATAAAAAATAGAACTTAAAAGACTATTGTGGGAAAATGACACATTTTTAGAAGCAAATATGAATAATTAAAATAAAAATAATAACTTTAAGGACCATTATTGGATAATTAAAACAATTAGGAATCAAATATAGAGGATTAACACACAAAAAATGATAGAAGTACTGTTTGTAAGAAAATTTAAAGATTTTGGAAACATTATAAAAGACTAATATATAAAAAATAAAACTTTATGAACTATTATAGAAAACCTGAAAACTTAGGGGGTCATGCTCCGTTACTGATCATAAATAATGTAATTAGAGATACTAATTATTTTACTAATTTTTTTTTGAAATATATTCATATCGTTTTTATATATAATTGATAGTTATTTGTTTAAATAAATAAATATAACCTATATTAAATTAGTATTTAAATTCATTACACTCCTATATATAGTCAAACAAAATACAAACATTTTGATACGGTGATTGAGCGCTTAATTGTCTTATTAATCATCCTATTTTCCTATTATTTTGGATGATTATACTGCTTATTGTGTCTGTTTCTATTCCTACTTGCAGATTAAGTGAATTACATAGAGATTGAGAGAAAATGAGAGAAAAGCCATGAAAAGAGCTGGACATAATGGACACCTGAAGAGAGGAGCAGATTATTGCTCAATTAGCCTAAATATTGAAAAGATATGAACAGAGGCAGAATTCGCACTTGATTTATTGCTGGACAATTGTTACAAGTCAAGAAATTAGACCAGCAAGGAAATTCAAAGCCAATGGGCTTGGGCCCATGATGAGAGAGAGAGGGACGCGTACTGGATTGTGAAAGAATCATACTTTGTAATTAGTTGAAACATAATAATTAGTTTAATAATTATCCAAATCCTATTTTCTAGGAATTTTAGTTGGATTTGGTTTGTTAAATACCTAGCAGGAAAGAAAGAGAGGGTACCTCTTCTTCCTCAATTGTGCTGGACGGCTACTGGTTCTAATTTAGCAATATTATTCTTTTCTTCTTCATTCCTTGATTTTAATTAATTCATGCATCATAATTGTTTGAATTAATTATGTCTTGTTCTAGCTAATTTATCTATTCTTGGTAAGGGCTCTAGGGTCATGATTCGTTTGTTGTGAGATCAAATTAAGCTTCATAAAATCCAAGTTTGTATTTCTATTCTTTTTAATTGAATGTTAATTTGTTCTTATTCGATTTAAGTTTGATCACCTTAGATTTTAATTTGAACGAATATAGCTTTTCTTAGAGATGTTGGATGCTAAATCGTTGATAGGAATTTGCAGGCAACTAATTAGTGTAAGAGCTAATTAGAAAAGGGTAGAATCCGGTTTATAGGAGTAGAAGAAATTCTCTTCTAGATCGGGAAAGGTCTCTCTCCGTGTTTAATCAACCCTTCAGTTAAACTCTATTAGGAGTACCGCCTTAGAGTTATTGATCGGTTAGGGATCCTAGTAGGAGTACCGCCTTAAGAATCTTGAGTAGGAGGAGAGCAGGAGGCTCAGAGTACCGCTGGTCTCTATAGCCTTTCTATAAAATTTGGTTTTGAATACACTTGCATCAATGATCGACATTTATGAATCGTGACCCGAAAAGAGTCTTTATCGGGAATTTGTCACCATCCGAGTTCTTCTAATCATCACTTGTTTGCTATTTTTGTCTCTTCTATTTATTTAATTGATTGCAACATAAAACTCCCATTATTGGTATTTACCACGGTTACAATTCTGGTCTTTTACGGAAATTATTATTGTCCTGAAATCCCTGTGGTTCGATCCTTTTACCACTTACTACAGTTTTAGTTAATTGTGCATGGTGAATTGTATGATTTATTTTTGTTGGTTTCGGCACCCATCAAATTTTGGCGCCGTTGCCGGGGACTTCATCGGTACTAATTTTAATTTCGTTGTTTTATGACCAGGTCCTCCCGACTGCCATTACTTCCATACAACCTAGAGTTAACAAGAATAGAAGCTCAGTATAGGAAGCAGCGAACAGAAAGGTTGAGGGCTGAATCTGAAGGAATTGTTTCTGAAAACAGTTTTTCGCAGTCAGCAGACTTTTCCACAGGCATGGGGGAAACCTCATCTGCCACACTTAGACAAAATCCACTTTTTGAACCAAATATGGACCCTCCTGGAGGCGACCAGCAGCCACCACCTCCCCCTCCAGAGCAAACCTTTAGGCAACGCAACAATGAAGGACCACCACCGGATACATACTTTTGTGTCCAATACCCACCCGTAGAACATGATTGGAACCTTAAGCCAAACACTATCCATAACCTGAAGAAGTTCTACGGATTACCAAGCGAAAACCCTTTCAAATACCTCCAAAATCTCCACTGGGAATGTGATACCCACAAACCAACTCGAGTAGACATTAACCGAGCAAAACTCCGAGCCTTCCCATGGACCTTAGAAGACAAAGCTAGGACTTGGTTCCTCGGGCTACCACACAATTCCATTTATACATGGCAGCAGATGTTGAGTACCTTTCTCAACAAGTATTGGTCATCTAGCAAGGCGGGAAACGCAAGGAAAAATATTGTGTCCATCCACCAGTTGCCGAATGAGGATTTTGGGGAGTATTATCAGAGGTATAGGGATTTGCAGGAGATATGCCTGAATCATAACGTCTCTCCCTACAACCTCGTGCAATACTTTTATGACGGGATGTGTATCAGAGATAAACTAATGTTAGATGGAGCAGCTGGAGGTGCACTGCAGGATTGTACGCTGACAAGAGCGAATGACTTGATCCAAACCTTAGCTGAGAACTGCTATCAAAACGGTTCCGGAGACAGAGAAACACCCACTGGTAATGTATCCGCAATTGAACAAAAATTAGATGAACTTTCTAATCGTTTTGATACTTTCTACACAGGACAATCACAGGTACAGGTACATCAGGCACAACCGACCATGACATGTGGTGTATGCGGCCAGCAAGGACACCATTCGGATCATTGTGTTTTGACCAATGGGACACTCGAAGAAGTTAGTGCCGTGATGCAATACCAGCAGCAGTATGGTAGATATCCACCTCACAAGCCCAGATTCAACCAAAACCAGTACAACAATAACCCTGGTTGAAAAGAAAACACGAACTCCAATGTTATAGTACATCAACCTAGTAACCAATATTCTTCCAACCAATACCAAACTCAAACACACCAAACACCACCAGTGAACCTCCAAAATTTCGTGCCTAGACCTACTGCTCCTCAGTTACCGGCCCCACAACAGCCCCTAATGCTTACTGGACCCTCAATGGAGGACATGCTCAAACAATTTATGCAAACCACACAAGCTAGCATATCAGCCATACAAAGAGAAGTAGCGGAGCTGAAAAATAACAAACAGGAGCAGGGAGGACGGTTACCATCCACCACGGTCAATAATCCGAAGCATAATGTCAGTTCCATGACATTAAGGAGTGGAACAAAAATTCCAGACATAGCGGACTCGTCCACAGGCCTGGGGAAGAGTCGACCAGAGGAAATTCCACCTCCACCAGAATTCGAACCAGAAATGAAGGTAATTCCTAAAAAATCAGTTCCAGAGACGTTGATGAGAAAGGAAAACCAGGTAATCCCTCTTCCTTTTCCTCAAATGGCTGAAAAGTCCAAAAAGGCAAAGGAAGAAAATGCTATTTTAGATATTTTTTGAAAGGTAGCCATAAATGTTCCTTTACTTGATATGATAGCGCAAGTGCCCAAATATGCCAAGTTTCTTAAAGATTTATGCACTAATAAACAGAAGCTTTCAGGTATACAAAGGGTCAACTTGAACGAAGATTGATGTGTTTAGTGGATGCTTAACTTTAGAGTTTTATGGTGAAACCATTACTTTCAATATGTATGACGCTATGCGATTTCCTGATGACATACATTGTGTTAATTTTGTGGAAGTTATTGACCCAGATGTTGAGAACATTTATGAGATTAATACCATTGACCCCTTGGATTTCGTTCTTAGCAGAGGTATTGATCAACCAAGACTTGAAGAAATGGAAGCAAAATTTGAAATCAATGAAGAAATCAAAGACACTGTCTTTGCACTTGATACTTCCAATTCTCTCAATTCTGGTATTATTTCCAAGGATATTTGAAAATTTGCTGTTTTTCTAAATTTCGAGAATTTTGTTTTCATTCTGAAAAGTGAAAAACGCGTTTACTTCGAGCTTGTTTTCTGATCAGAAAAACTGGAGAACGCGAATTTTCAAATCTGAAAACTGGAAAACGTATTTACTTCGCGTGTTTTCATTTTTTGTGAAAAACTGAGAATATTTTTAATGAAAAGAATAAATCATTTGAACCAAGAAAATCGCATCCGGCCACTGCACCCCCTTTACACCCAAAAACCAAGAAAATCGCCCCAAACCGCAATAACCCAACCAAATCCGGCCACCGCAACACCGCCCAGCAGCCGGCTGAACCACTGCCACCACCACCACACTGCTGCCGGCCAACCAAACCAATCCACCAACTGCACAACCCAAAAACCACAACAAATAACCATTAAAACCACACTATCCAAAACCGATCCATCATCAACACCACTCTCCCAAAACCGAAACCAATCCATTTCCCCAACCCAAAAAAAATCTTTACCTTGTCCAGGCTGAATCTGGAATAGAAGAATCAGATTGGGCAAGAGTGAGATATGAGCAGTTGAATCTCATCTCGGAGAAACGCTTAGCCGCTATGTGTCATGCCCAGTTATATCAAAAGAGAGTGGCTAATGCTTACAACAAGAAAGTGCGGCCGCGCGAGTTCAAGATTGGGGACTTAGTGTTAAAGAAAATTCTTCCTCACCAGGAGGAGAGTCAAGGAAAGTGGGCCCCTAAATATGAAGGTCCATACGTCGTCAAGAGCGCCTTCTCGGGTGGAGCTCTAATGCTCGCCAGAATGGATGGGGATGATCTACCAAGACCTGTGAACGCGGATGCCGTCAGGATGTATTTCGCGTAGGAATCAGTAGACTGTATCTCGTCGATTAAAAGGACATAGGGTTCTTCTCGACCAATCTGCTTAATGTTTATTCTGAATCAATAAAATGAGAGCTTTTTCTTCTAAAAAACTTGCATGTCAAATCTTTTAAGTTAAATAAAGGAAGTGTGGTGTCGGTGGCACTTGGGAGTAGTTAAAGTCGTAGAACTGGCAGTTAGACTAACCCCACTAATCAAGTGCTAAGTTTTGCAGGTACATAACGAATAGAGATTTGTTTTCATACATGGTTTAGCATGTAACACTCTATCCGTGCGCACGAGTAATGATGGTGAAACAGGCCATTTACATTCAGGACACTAGTCAAAGAACTTGATGGCTAGCCTTCGAGGTACTGTGATGGAACCATCAGAGACGTCGACAACAGAACTTAGGCGGAGTGGCCCACACCCCTACTTCAATCTCGATCGCATAACAAAGGTGCAATGAGATTTGCAAACTGGGGGCAAGCAGGTGAAGTGACGACCCGAAGAAGGTGTCAGAAAAATGTCCAAGCTCATTTTTCAGGGAAGTCGCCCTTCACAATTCAGCAGTTATGTTTTTGCAGTTTACATTTCTGCAATTCTACATTTCAGGTGCAATGAGATTGGCAAATTCAGGGAGACAAACAAGTGAAGCGACAACCAAAGGAAGGCGTTGAAAAATGTCCAAGCTCATTTTTCAAGGGAGTTGTCCTTTATGTTTACAAGTTCCGCTTTCGCAATTTACGATTCTGTGATTTGTGTTTTCACAATTTTTACTTCTGCAATTTTACAATTCAGGTGCAATAAAGACTTGGCAACTTGGGGGCAAACAGATGAAGTGACGACCAGAAAGAAGGCGTTGGAAAAATGTCCAAGCTCATTTTTCAGGGGAGTCGTCCTTTCACACTTTTGCAATCTAGTCTTCGTTATTTACATTTCTGCAATTTTGCATTTCAGGTGCAATAAAGACTTGTCAACTTGGGGGGCAAGCAGGTGAAGTGACGACCAGAAAAAAGGCGTTGGAAAAATGTCCAAGCTCATTTTTCAGGGAAGTTGTACTTTCACCCTTTTACAATTTAGGTTTCACAATTCGCATTTTCGTAACCTTGCATTTCACTTGGGTTAAAAGAAAGGAAACAAAAACATCCCACTTTTTCTAAACATTTTAAGTCAAAACATTCATCGTTTTGCGTTCATTTGGAAATTGTATGAACATACATGATTTTGTCTGTTAATTCTTATATCCATGACATGTTTAGAGGTAAGCAATCTCAAACGTATCCCTGTGAGTAATTTGGGCCTTCACGCCTTATTTCTTTCATAAGTGTAAATGCTAAACTAGGTGCTAGTTAGATTTGCATAATATCCAGGGTACATGAACTGTCAGACATGGGATAACAGTAAGATGACAGGGGACTTTGCTTTGCTCTTCTTCCACATTTTCATCTTTAACATTTCTCCCCCAAAATAAATATTTTTGCACACCAGGTACAACTCTAACACACACCTAAAAGTCTTTCAACCAAATGAGTTGGTGCTCGACTGGGACTGCTAAGTTGGAATTACACATCAAGTAAGGGAATGTCAAGGAAGCCCTTGGAGGACCGCTGACAAAACAACGTCAGAAGAATGCCAAAGTAAATCAAGACTTGGAGGTTCCTACCAAAGATAGAGAGGGTATTAGACCAAACAAGAGATTGTACTTGCTTTGCCTACCCAAAAAAAAAAAAAAAAAAAAAAAGAGAAGAAGAAGAAAAAAAAAAGAAAAAAAAAGAAAAAAAAGGGAAGAAAAAAAAAAAAAACATCAATCAGAAAGTGTTCAAAAGGTGTTCAAAGAACACAGTCAATAAAACAACAACAGAAGCGCATTCATGCAAAAAGGAAAGAAAGTGGTCAAGCCTCAACGACAAATTGATTTCAAAGTGATCAAGCATCAACAACAGAATGATCTCAAAAGGAAAGGAGATCAGTCCCTGTAAGTGTCATAGAACTTGGGCTTGGTGCCTTCCAAATAGTCAAGAAGAAACCTCTTCAACAAAGCTTCAAGGATTGGTACACTTTGCTCCTCGTCACAATCAGTCGTCGAGCACAAACTCATTAAAACCTCATCACAAAATGAAAACACAACACTTTCCTCTACAAATTCCTCTTTCTTTCTCCCTCGCAAAGTCCTTTCGATTATTAGTAGACCCATGCATGAGCATCTTCATTTGAAGTCTATTCACTCGGATTGACATTGCAAATTTAACTTTTGTGCTATGTTTATTGCATGTTTAGGAGTGTAAACACATAGCCTTGTTTTCTGAGCGTGAGCACAAACACTAATATCTGGTGAGGATTGCTTACAGCTACATGTCATGGGAAAGTTTTGTTCTTGAGGTCGTTATTTCCTGAACAAGACGCAGATGTTATCTAGACTTGTATCAAGCATGTTTATGTAACGAAATTTGAACGAACATTCTTTCAAAGAAAAGTGAATGGAGCTGAATTTCTTAAACAAAGGAGTC
This sequence comes from Viola odorata, assembly GCA_963691705.1. Lineage (NCBI taxonomy): Eukaryota > Viridiplantae > Streptophyta > Magnoliopsida > Malpighiales > Violaceae > Viola > Viola odorata. Next base: position 59,714,350 of record OY829544.1, read on the forward strand.
ATTTTCATTCCACACAAAAAAAACTTGGGGGCAAATCATGGGTTAAATGTAGAAATATTTGGTATTTCTCACATAGGTCATTTGCTTTTTCTTTCCATCTGTTGCTGCTTCGTGTTTGTTTCCTTCTCATTTGCAGAATACAGATATGGAAATCAGCATTCAATTTGGGTCTTCGATAAAGAAGTCGTTGTAAAGCCCTCACCTTGGATTTTCATTAAAATCCAGTCAACAAATCGAATGGAGTACGTTACCACTCCCAAATCAAATTCATGTGGTGGATCATGCACCCTCACGTCCAAATCAACTTCAGTACTCATGGTAAGTTCAAGGTAAATGTCCGGGGTGACCAGCTTCCTCAAAATTTAGGTAAATGCCCGAGGTGACCAGCTTCCTCAAAATTTAGGTAAATGTTCGGGGTGACCAGCTTCCTCAAAATTTAGGTAAATGTCCGGGGTGACCAGCTTCCTCAAAATTTAGGTAAATGTCCGGGGTGACCAGCTTCCTCAAAATTTAGGTAAATGTCCGGGGTGACCAGCTTCCTCAAAATTTAGGTAAATGTCCGAGGTGACCAGCTTCCTCAAAATTTAGGTAAATGTCCGGGGTGACCAGCTTCCTCAAAATTTAGGTAAATGTCCGGGGTGACCAGCTTCCTCAAAATTTAGGTAAATGTCCGAGGTGACCAGCTTCCTCAAAATTTAGGTAAAAGTCCGAGGTGACAACCTTCCTCAAATTTAGATAAGGTCCGAGGTAACAATCTTCCTCAAATCAAATAAAATGTCCGAGGTGACAATCTTCCTCAAATCAAATAAAATGTCCGAGGTGACCACCTTCCTCGCCACACTCTCAGGTAAGTCGTCATCATTTCCAAAATATGGTAGAGACTTGAAGCAACCATCTTTACTGCTTATCAAAAATTTCAGTTACACTGTATTTTTGATCAGACAGTAAAGAGGGGGCAACTGTTGCTACCTGATTTTTGACTTTTTCATTACAACCTTTATGTTTTTGCCACTATTAGCTTGTCTGAATCAATTTTCTGTCGATTTCTGGTCCTAGTCTAGTTTGTTTAAATTTTCTGGTCATTTCGTGCCTTTTTAATTTTTTCGTACTTTTGACTGTATTTTCGCGAACTTCTATCGGTCTCGAGTAAGGTTCCCGGGACCGAGTGTAGAACGCCCTTTTTATTTAATTGATAATTACGTGTTAATTTTCTATTTCATGACGCCTCGTTCAGTTTCGCTCAATTTTTGTCGTAAGGACATTTATTTTGCGCACGAACGTTTTGATGTTTCTGAATTAGAAAATAAATACGTTAAATCAGCTTTCGCATTTTTCCACTGTATATTACTTTTCTCATCTTATTTTTCTGCATTTTGTTGTACCCTCGGCTCGAATTTATTTTCGCTTTCGTACATCCCCGCTCGTACCAAAATTTCCAGTTCGTATGGGAATTAATACATGTTAATGCATGTTTTTATTCCTTCTTCTTCATTGGTCCGTTGACTGCAGACAAATATTCCTTGTCCCCTAGATATTATGTTGCAACAGACAGATAGAAGACAAAGACCAAAGCTAATTGGTAGTTCACACTGAAGCACGCTTCAGTTGGTCCTATAAATAGCAAGTTCATTCACCTTCGCGAAAAGGAAAAAAAAGGAGGAAGGACAGAAAGATCATCAACAGCTACTCATCAACAGCTACTCATTAACAACTACTCATCATCAACACCTACTGATCATCAACATCAGACCAGAGCAAAAAGGGAGCGTTTAAGGTAAGTTTTCCAAGCTTTCTCTCTCTAACCTCTCTCTTGATAATTTTCGTTTATGTATGTATGAACCAAATTGATGGTTTAAACTTGCTTTAAATGTTTGATTGTCAAGTTATATGGTCTGTTCTTGCTCCAATTTGAACATCTACTGCTTGAGCTAATTAATCACTCATTATTGACATTAATGCATGTTTTTTGCCATGTTTAAATTACCTACGGATCATGACTGGTTTGAGTTAGTTCTTGATAGGTTTTGTGCGTATGATAGTCCTGATAATTCCCTGCACGTTAGGAGTCAGTTTCGTGTCGATTTGTTGCTTGTTCTTGTCCGTTGTGGCTGCTGTTTTCCGAAGGGAGTCGCGCGCTCTTCTCCTTCCGTTTTGCTTGCTTTTTGCCTACTGTTTTGTGTAGGTTTTGCTGCTGTGTTGTAGTGTAATTGTTCTGGGCTGTGTTGGTTGGTAGTTAGCATGTTTTAGGAGCTTGAGTCGCCGGCCATGGTGGCCGGCGACGTGAAGAAGAAGAACAGCCCCATGGCTGTTCTTGCGTTGACGAAGAGGAAGGTGACGGGCTTCAGCCCGTCCCTTCCTTGTTTTATTTTCTGTTGGGCTTGGCTTGGCCAGGCCCATATGTCCCTTTTATTTATTTTGCTCCAATTTTAAGCATTCGTATGGAATCGTCAATTTATTTAAATTATTCGTATGATTTCTTGACATGTTTAATTTGTTAAAATTAATGGTATGACTTGTATGCTGTTTTATTTATTTTTATAACATGTGTGAGGTTTTATTTAAATTATACCATGTATTTTGCCATGAATTTAAAATTGTATGTTTTACATGTTTGTTTTATTTGCTATGTGTTTTGCCAATTTATGTAAAAATTGTGAAATGTCCACATGATATATTTAGTTATTTTCATGACTGTTTTGTGTGAAATAAATGGTGTATGTGCTTTTACTATTTATTATATTTGAAAGTTCGTACTAATAATCTCATTTTGTAGGTATAATTGTGGATTACCGATCAATAAGTACGTTTCTAACTTTCTGTTATTTAATTTGAATATTTTCAGTAAGTATTTTGCATGCATGACATCCAAAAATAAAAAACCAAGTAATGGGCCTAACCCGGCCCATTAAAATTGAAATCATCATTTTCACGCATTCGAGTATGATAACTAATCATCGATTATTTTAAAATTGTATGTTTGGAACAATAATTAATTGCTGAACTTGTTGTAACAATTAATTGCTTATTTTCACTTGTTGTAATAAGTAGTTACTCTCTATCAACTTGTTGTAATTAATTAGCTATTTTAATTGTTGTAATAATTATTTAGATAAATATTCCGACCTCCAATTTGTAATAATTAGGTAAGTAGTTGGTTTGTAATATTTAGATAAGTAGTTTTATTCTTGAATTATGGTTTGTAATAATTAGTTAAGTAGTTAAAAAATCGTGTATGTTTATTATACCTACGTATTTATGTAAATTGTCATTTAACGTTGGTTTTGAAGGGATGGATCGTCCAAAAAGGTAAGATTACCTTAAAACGCTTCCTTGTATGTTGATAACAAAGGTCCAAAGCCTTATTCGCAAGCATGATCACTTAGGCAACAATAGAACCACCCTACGCGTATGCATGACATATAGAATTGCTATCGAATAAAATCAACCCACATGCTTACGCGTTTATATCACTTGCGTTTAAATGCCATGAAATAAACTGCTTTTCTTGTTATATGATATACATGATGGCTCCAAAGGCCATGCCAACCTACGTGCATTCATAAAAATGTACATTGCTAGTTTCAGCCATGATAGATCACATAGTAAATAAGTCATGCATGGTACAATTGAAAAAGGTGAGCGTCCGCTCTAGCATCGAGACAAAATGGTAACCCCATCCCTCGAACCCCACGGAAATAACACGACCCAAATGCTAAGATGTAACGTCACCTTAGAGGGCCAAATTACATGTTCAAGTATTTTTCAAAACACCTCGCATAACCGGTAACCTTTTTAGGATGTGACTTGGGTGCCTAATACCTTCCCAAGTCCATAATACGACCTCGAACCATCGTTCTTTGGTTTAGACCATAGTGCCTTAGTTTGTTTATTTTTAAGCCATCGATTAGGTTCCCTAAACCTTCCAAAATTAGGGTGGTGACTTCATTTTTGCATGATGTTAAGACAAGTCCAACGCTTGTCTATCATTATGGCCCGTCCCGATCCTAAACTCGTTTTCAACGAAAAAGGGGGTGCGACAGTTTGGCGACTCCACTGGGGAATAGTTAGGTCGAAGTCGGTTTTATGGTGTTTGTTTTTTTCTTTTAAATAAATTGTCTTCGTGATTGTTATTGTTGTGGCTTTATTGAATTGCCCACGTGCATCTCATGCAGCCTATACCCGGCATTGACACCCTTTAGGATTAGGGAGGTAACTAGTGAAGCCCTGAGGACGTGTGTCCCAGTATGCTTTCATGAAACCTAACTCGGATTCGAACCCCTAAATGGATTGAGCACCCGAATCCTTGTCATGATTCGGTTAAGGCTCTCGTATCCGTTTACTGAGGGACCCGTTTTAGGGTATCATCCGGGATCTATTGAGCCAGTTAGAGTAGTGGAGTCACATCAGCATATGCATCATGTTCGTGCATTTTCTTTAATGCCTCTTTATTTTTCTGGTTTATTGTCCTCACCTTTCATTTTTACAGGATTTTTCCGAAAATTCTCCGCACTGTTTTATTCACTCAAATGGCACCACCGGCGATGATTTCACTTGATGCTTTTGGGAGGCTCTGTTTTGAGGATCAGTTGGCCCGAGGTGATATGTTGAAGCCTGGTTTTATTCCTGATGTTACAACCAAGATTAGAGCAGAGATGATACAGTGTGATGTTTTAGAACTCAGAAAATTAAGGAATGAACTGAGTACGGAAGAAGAGGCACAATTCAGATGTGACTATGGGAAACTTGCATTACTCATGGATGTGAAGGTTGATCTAAGTTGTATTCGGGCTGCCCTAAAGTTTTGGGACCCTTATTACCGTTGTTTCTCTTTTAACCAAGGGTTGGACCTAACCCCCACTTTGGAAGAGTATGCTGCCCTACTTGGTTTTGCTCCCCCAATATCAACTATTTATTGTAATGTTCTCATGGAACCCGCCAATGTTAGGATAAAGATGAATGCCATTGTGGCGATTCCGTCTCGTTGGAAAGATAATAAACCCGTTTGGTTTTTGTCGGATATTGTAAGCAAGTTTCATTCATCCCACGGGAAGTTACGGTTGAGGATTTTGGCTTTCGCTATCACTGGTCTGATTTTGTTTCCCAAAATGAAGGACTGTATTGACACTGAGGCCGCCAATGTGTTTTGCGAAATGGCCAGGAATGAGGTTAACCCTACAACTGCTATCTTGGCCAAAACCTTCCGTGCTTTAGACTTTTGCAGGCGGACCGGAAAGGGGAAGCTTACCTGTTGTCTCCAACTTTTGACGGTTTGGTTGATCAGTCATTTCAAGCAAACACCAGACCAATCTCTGTTTTCACCAAGTCACATGGGATCGGATCCTTTGGGAAGAGTCATTAAGGGAATAGGTCAGGAGGTCGCCAATGACAAGTGGAAACTAGAGGACAAGCACATTTGGGTTGATAGGTTCTTGGACCTTTCAGATGAAGAGGTCAATCAGCATGCCAAGTGGTTGCGTGGCGTCAATCCTATAGTGAGTTGTGGACGTTTGCTTTGGGTTCCTTTGATCGGCGCAAGGGGGTGCATACCCTATTGCCCCGCTCTTGTCTTGAGACAGTTTTGCATCATACAAGTAGTTCCCGCAACCTTCGGAATGACGGAATCAAGTCTTTTGCACTCAACAGAAACTCTTATCCTTCGCCAATATGCAAGTGAGTGGGAGGATCCATATTGCCTCGAAGGACATGTGGTTCCTGTACAGCCGACCCAGGTATACCTACAGTGGAGGCTAAACCGAGTTAATGGCAATATCTTACCTCAGCCTGTGAACGGAAGGCCCATGGAGGAGGAAGGTGAATCTCACGTCAGAGGAGAGGCCAGCTATGTAGCACACGCCCAGTTGTTTGAGCAATTCAAGACAATGAGGGAGGAAAGGGATCAAGTGGCGCGGGAAAGAGAGGATTTGGCAGCCAAGCAAATGGACCTAGAGCTCGAGGTACACGGGCTACAGAGGCGCAACAGGGATAACATCCGCATACACATGGCAAATCATGAGTTGGCCGTTGATAACTTCAAGGAGCGTTGGAGTAGCGAAGTCCGTAAAAGGGAGGCATCAAGTGCCATAATCAAAGAAAAAGATGAGGTGGTAAAGGTTTTGGTCACCCACGCCAATGAGAAAGATAAGGAAATTCGAGCATTACAGGCACGAGTGGCAGCTTTGGAAGCTGAAGTTATGATGCAAAAGGGAGAGCTCGCATCATGGAACTTTTTTTTGCAATGACCAGGTGGATCTGGATTTTCAAGGCTGATGCTTTCGGAAGGAAAAGTACGCATCGACACTCCAAAATTTTGTTTTTTTGATCAATGTAATTTCTAGACTTTGTCTACTTATTTTTAGACGAATCTAGATAGTTGATCCAACCCATATTGGTTGTGTCTTTTTTGTAAAAACAGCAATGACAAGGCTTGTACATTGTTCGGATAAATTAGGGGCGTTTCTTGTTATTTATTTATTTTATTCACTACAAAGAATGACGGAATTACCACTACTCCCTAAGGTATGACCCTCATCAGGATGGGAACCCTAAAACCCAGAGACAACACGAAAGTCTGAAGAAACACACTCACAAAAGGTTTTGGGACGCAAGAGATAGTTTGTTTTCGGTCCCAGCTGCGCGATGTTTTGTCTTGGACAAAACGGGGATGTTTGGCTCAGAGTTTCCACTCGGCCAAAACATGAAAGATGTTCCCAACATGTTGAAGGTCACCCCTGCCAAATTTCAGGAAGTTCTGGGCGGCCAATATTTCAGAAAAAAAAAATTCGAGGCGCAAGGATAACTGATTCTCGGTCTCAGCTGCGCGATGTTTTGTCTTGGACAAAACGGGGATGTCTGGCTCGGAATTTCCACTCGGCCAAAACACGAAAAATGTTCCCAACAGGTTGAAGGTCACCCCTGCCAAATTTCAGAAAGTTTTGGATAGCCGAACTATAAAAAAGGGATTGTTTCCAGTAGCAAAACGCTATAGCGTGTTTTGACCCTGATAGTACGACGGCTGGTTGTTGGATTTTCCTTCGCGTGTTGTTTTGTTTGGGCCGATATCGACATATCGGGCTCAGAATTTCCATTCGGCCAAAACATGAAAGATGTTCACAAAACCTTGAAGTATAGCCACACCAAATTTCAGAGCATTTGGGTGGACACATCTCTCGAAAATAATTTAGACGTGTGGATAACTGCCCTACTCGGTCTCAGCTGCGCGATCTTTTGTTTGGGCCAAAATAGGCTTGTTGGGCTCAGAATTTCCCTTCGACCAAAACACGAAAGATGTTCGTAACACATTGAGGAATATCCATGCCAAAAATGGGAATTTTTCTAGTAGTGCATCTCTTGAGGACGATTTAAACGTAAGGATGACAGTTTTCTCGGTCTCAGTCGCGCAATCTTTTACCTTGGCCAATTTGGACACAATGAGATCAGAGTTTCAGCTCGGCCAAAGCACGGAAGTTATCAATAACAGATTGAAATATTCTCATGCAAAATCAACCCCTTTGGGCGATGGATTTCAGAGATTTTCCGAGCACGATGACAGTAGCTATTCGCGTCATTTTGCTTCAAGGGTTTCCTTTGAGGGCATCCAAGTTCACGTCGCGTTGTTTGGAATGAATAAAAGCTTCCTTTATATCTTTATCAGAGTATTATCTTCTCGTCCATCCTCAAAGTATCAAGTGAAAGTGTCGCCAGAAGAGTGAATAAACAGTGTGGAGGCCTCGGGATCGTATCACCGATACTAACCCTGTTTATTGCTTTTTCGTTTTTTTCAGGTTAACGATAGCTCCTCAAAGAAAAACTACTCCCCCTAGGCCCCTCGTGACTAGACTTCAAGCACGAAAAATGGCTGAACAAGCATGAGCAGAAGAGATATGGGCTGCTAGAATAGCAGAGTTGGAAGAGCAAGTCAGGGTTACAACAGAGAGGGCCGCTCAGGCCGAAAAAGAGCGAGATGAAGCCACTTCAGAGTTCCCACCCGGTTTTGATCCTACTCAGATGATGGGACCTTCTTCATCTACTATCACTGGACCCACAGGGCCCCAATCTTTTGTTATGATGCCCACGGGTCAATGGAAGTGGACTGGTCCGTCCGCCGGACCTAGTATCGTGAACCCTGTAGTTAGCACGAGTGAAGAAGCTACTGCAGCTCTGCAGCATTCCTTAGTCAACCTCATTGTGGACCCTAGCAAGAATCAGATTCATCAGGAATCTCAGGACTCTCACCCTCCTCAGGGCCACTACACTCAAGGCATGATCCCCGACCCTAAGGGAATTCGTCCTCCTTTCGACAATCTGACGCAACCACCGTTCGCATCAGAACCCCTACTACCCCTTGGTCCTAGCATGGTTGACATGGAGAGGCCGAATATGATAGAATGAACCTGCTAGAGGAAAGGCTTAGAGCCGTTGAAGGAACAGACCCTTTTGACCCTACGGGCCCAGCGAACATGTGCATGGTCCCAGGGATTGTGATGCCTCCCAAATACAAAGTTCCGGATTTCGAGAAGTACACTGGGGTCGAGTGCCCAAGGAATCATATTAAGGCTTATTGCAATAAGATGGCCGAAATGATACACAATGAACCTCTTCTGATCCATCTGTTCAGAGAAAGTTTGGCCAAGCATGCTTTGACCTGGTACATGGGTTTGGACCGAGTTAAGATTAAGACTTGGAGGGATCTATCTGATGCTTTCTTCAAGCAATACAAGTTCAACATGGAGGTGGCACCAGACCGCTCCGATCTTCAGGATTTAGAAAAGAAAGTTGGGGAAACAGTGAAAACCTACGCCTAAAGATGGAGGGAGCTAGCGGCTAGGATTTCACCACCACTAAGCGACAAAGAGCTCATAGCCATCTTTGTGAACACCTTTAAAGCCCCTTACTACACGTACCTCATCTCTAATCCATCGAACAGTTTCTCCGACATGGTTTTGATAGCGGAAAGAGTTGAACAGGGAATCAAGACAGGGAGAATTGTCGTTTCTGAAGCAACACCCAAGAAAGCGCCTCCAGTGAAAAAGGAGGTCGGCTTTGTATCTCACCAACCCAACTATCGGCAACCATTTACACCACCACCATACCATGCGCCCTCACCATATCAATCACCATATTTCCCTCCACCAATGCCCATTACTAATGTGGCTCCGCAATACCCCGCGCAGCTTCCACCTTATCAATATCCACCACCACAAATGCCACAACCCGCACAACCTAGACCATATAACCCACCAAAGAACCCTGGCAACCAAACAACTCAAGCTAACCATTTCCAACAGGGACCACCACCACCCCTTCCTCTTCCTGCAGGGGAGATTTACAAGCACCTCCTAGCCGCTGGACAAATTGTGCCAATTCCTCCCCAAACCATACCACCTCCTTATCCCAAGTGGTACGACCCTAATGCAAAGTGCGAGTACCATGCGGGGGGGCCCGGTCACACAATGGACAATTGCTATGCCTTCAAGGTGAAGGTGCAACAACTAATCAAAAGCGGATGGGTCTCCTTCGAAGGAGTGGCCAAAGGGCCTAATATCACCACCAACCCTCTCCCAAATCACGCCCAAGGAAGCGGAGGGGTGAATGCCATTTCTTTGGGGAAGGCTAAGGATCCTTTCCCCCTCATCTTGGAGTTGCCTCAGGAAAGGCTCTTCGCCGCACTGGTCAAATGTGGTTACATACCTCGCCCGCGGGAGGATTTGAGTGTTTGTTTGTTTTGTCATCAAGCAAGAGACCATGGAATCCAGGATTGCGGTCTTTTTACCCAAAAATTGAAACAACTTGTGGGTCTTGGGGTTATTCAAGTTGGAAGGAAAACCCCAGAAGTAGAAGAAATCAGTGTCGTGGGAGATGGACCTCCCACCCCATATACCTTCAAGTGTATAGCTCAAGCTGAGGCACCCGTCGCAACACCCTTCAAGCTAGTCTTCAAGTTTGCTCAGAACACTCCTAGCCAAGACTTGCACGCCGTCCCATTTGACTACGGGTACACGGTCGTCGCCACTCCGCCTTTCGCTACACCAACGGCTGAAACCTTTAATATTGGGGGCATGACTCGCACCGGGAGATGCTACACCTCTGAAGAAGTTGAAAAGCAAAGGTTGGCCAATGGGAAAGGCCCATTGATTCCCGAGGAAATAGTGGGAAAAGAGCAAGGGGGAATGAACCCGTGACTGAAGAAGATGCGACGAAATTCTTGAAAATCATGAAAAGAAGCGAGTTCAATGTCATTGAACAATTAAAGAAGACTCCAGCTCGCATCTCCATAATGGAACTGATCCTCACTTCTGAACCTCATCGTCGATCCCTTTTGAAAGTCTTGAATGGGGCTTTTGTGACTAAAGACATCACCGTGGAAGGAGTGGGAAACCTTGTAGGGAGAATCCAAGCTCTTAGTACCATCACCTTCTCTCAAGCGGAAATTGACCCCGAGGGGACGAGTCACAACAAGGCCCTCTACATAACAGTGGAATGTAAGGGTCATGTCATAGCCAAGGCTTTAATTGATAACGGATCCGCACTGAATGTTATGCCCAAACATGTCCTCGCACAATTGCCAATAGACATGGCTCTTCTGAAACCAAATGGATTGATGGCCCGAGCATTCGATGGAACCATCCGAGAGATCATTGGAAGCCTTGATTTGGATATGGTAATAGGGACCCACACATTTACCTTGGCGTTCCAAATCATGGAAATCGAACCCGCATACAGCATGCTTTTAGGTCGACCTTGGATTCACGCAGCGGGGGTCGTTCCCTCATCTTTACATCAATGCCTTAAGTATGTAAAGGATGGTGTCCTCATTACTATAAAAGCAGAAGAGGCTCTGATTCTAGCAAAGCACTCATCCGTGCCTTACATCGAGGCTACAGAAACCTTGGAGAGCTCCTTCCAAGCTTTTGAGATAGTTAACGCGGAATGGATAGAGGAGGGATCACCCATCGTCAAAGCTCAAGTTCCCAAGGAGCCCGTGTTAGTCACTCATGTTATGTCGAAGGACAACTCCCAATTAGGGAAAAGGTTAGGAGCAATGCTACAGGGGGCAAAAGGCCTAGTGCTGCCTAAGAAGTTCGGGGACCGCTTCGGGTTGGGGTATCAACCGACCAAGGCTGATTTCGTGAGGATCGCTGAGGAGAAGAAAGGGAAGCAATTAGCCAAGCTCTTTGGGCGTCCTACGCCTTCATATAGCATGAGTATCCCGCACATTAGAACTACATTCCCTTTCGCAGCTGAAATCGTCAACTCGAGCCCAACCACAGTCAGTGTGACCTCAGATTTCCATGTTTGCACACTAAGAGAAGAAGAGTCATCTCAAGGCTTGGCCATTTTTGTGAAGAAGTCCGAGGGGCCCGTGCGCAATTGGACCGCCATCACACTTCCTGATGTCCACGTGATAAATGTTAAACCGATTGGTCTTGATATACCTTATGTCCTTACTGATGAAGAAATTTTCGCCGCAACCGAGGATGAAAGTGAGGTTCCGCGTGAGTTGGCCCACTTAGTCGAGAGTTCAGAGACAGAAATAATTCCTCATCAGGAGGAGTTAGAAGAAATAAATTTGGGGATAAGTGAAGAAGATCGGAAAATTGTCAAGATCGGAACGACTTTGAACTCCGCTCAGAAAGAAAGGATGATCTCCCTCCTCAAGGAATACTCGGACATATTCGCTTGGTCTTATGACGATATGCCTGGCCTCGATCCTAGCATAGTCGAACACCGCATACCTTTAAAACCTGAGTTCAAGCCCATAAAGCAAAAACTCCGAAGAATGCATCCAGACCTCCTTCTGAAGATAAAAGAGGAAGTTACCAAACAACTAGAGGCAGGTTTCTTAAAGGTTGCTGAATATCCAGAATGGGTCGCCAATATTGTACCGGTGCCAAAGAAGGATGGGAAGGTCCGCATGTGCGTGGACTTTAGAGACCTCAATCGGGCAAGCCCCAAAGATGACTTCCCACTCCCTCATATCGATATCCTAGTGGACAGCGCCGCTCACAGTGACATGTTCTCCTTCATGGATGGGTTTTCAGGATACAATCAAATCAAGATGGCTCCGGAAGATAGTGAGAAGACAACATTCATCACGCCTTGGGGGACCTTTTGCTACAAAGTGATGCCTTTTGGATTAAAAAATGCGGGTGCCACTTACCAACGCGCCGCTGTCACTCTTTTTCATGACATGATGCATAAAGAGGTCGAAATTTATGTCGATGATATGATTGCCAAGTCTCGCGGAGAACAAGATCATATAGACATCCTAAGGAAGGTTTTCGAAAGATTGCGACGATTTCGTTTACGCTTGAACCCCACTAAGTGTACCTTCGGAGTGACATCCGGAAAATTGCTAGGGTTCATTGTCAGTAGCAGAGGCATTGAGGTAGACCCGGATAAAGTGAAAGCCATTCAAGAGCTACCTTCGCCCAGGACTGAAAAAGAGGTACGGAGCTTCTTAGGGCGCATTAACTACATCGCCCGCTTTATCAGTCAGTTGACACTCACTTGTGAGCCAATGTTCAAGATGTTGAGAAAGAATGGAGAGGCTGAATGGGATGAAGATTGTCAGAGGGCTTTTGAGAAAATCAAGACATATCTACAAAATCCGCCAGTACTAGTCCCTCCTACTCCAGGGCGCCATTTGCTCATTTATTTAACAGTCACAACCAGTGCCATGGGGTGTGTCTTAGGGCAACACGATGACTCCGGAAGACGTGAACGAGCCATTTACTACTTGAGTAAGAAGTTTAACGAATGCGAGATGCGTTATTCTGCTTTGGAACAAACATGTTGTGCTTTAGCATGGAGTGCCCGAAGACTCAGACAATACATGTTATATCACACAACATGGCTGATTTCTCGCATGGATCCTTTGAAGTACATCTTCGAGAAGCCATACCTATCAAGTCGGATTTGTAGATGGCAAGTCTTGTTGGCCGAATACGAGATCATTTACGTGACACGAAAAGCAGTCAAGGCTAGTGCTCTTGCTGACCACTTAGCCGATAATGCCATGGATGATTATGAGCCTATGAAGTTTGAATTCCCTGACGAAGATATCATGGTAATCAACGATGAGATCACGGAAGATTTAGAAGAAGACGATTGGTGGACCATGTTCTTCGATGGCGCGGTAAATCTCTCAGGAAAAGGGGTAGGGGCGGTAGTCATAGCCCCGGATGGTCGGCAATTCCCCGTGGCATGCAAATTGAATTTTCCATGCACCAACAATGTCGCCGAATATGAGGCATGTGTTAGTGGCTTGATGGCAGCCATTGACCTAAAGGTGAAAAAGTTGAAAATCTTCGGAGACTCGGCCCTCGTCATTTATCAAGCTCAAGATCTATGGCAAACCCGAGATTCTAAGTTGATACCTTATCAAAGGTTGCTCACCCAACTCATGGAGGAATTCGACGAAACCAAATTCGACCGAATTGATCGAGATAAGAACCGCTTTGCGGATGCACTGGCTACTTTAGCCTCGATGTTCAAATTAGAATGTGGGGTATTGCTTCAACCCTTGAGGGTGGAAGTGAAAGAAACTCCGGCATGTTGTGCCACATTGGAGGATGAGCCCGATGGGAATCCGTGGTTCCACGATTTGGTTCAGTTCATCAATTATCGAGAGTATCTGCTGGGAGCAAGCCAAAGTAGTAAGAAAACCCTTCAACGTTTGGCTTTGGACTTCTATCTCGACGGTGAGGTGTTGTACAAGAGAAGAGCAGATGGGGCCTTACTTCGTTGCGTTACTGTTCTCGAAGCTAAGAGGATCATGACTGAAATTCACGAAGGGATTTGCTCCACGCATGCTAGTGGACATATGATGGCAAGACAAATCATGAGGCAAGGTTATTTTTGGCTCACCATCGAAAGAGATTGCATTGATTATTTCCAGAAATGCCACAAGTGCCAAGTCTACGCGGATCACCTCCACGTCCCTCCGGTACCCCTTTTTAGCATGACATCACCTTGGCCTTTTGCAATGTGGGGAATTGATATCATCGGTCAGATTTATCCGAAAGCCTCCAATGGTCATTGCTTCATCCTGGTAGCGATTGATTATTTCACCAAGTGGGTAGAAGCCGCGTCTTACTCAAGCATTACTCAAAAGACAACCATGCGGTTCATTGAGAGGAACATTATTTGCCGCTATGGGGTCCCTGAAACGATCATTACCGACAATGGTACCAATCTGAATGGAAAGATGATCAATGATCTTTGCCAACAATGGAAGATGAAACATCGCAATTTTTCGCCTTACCGCCCAAAGATGAATGGCGCGGTTGAAGCCGCAAACAAGAATTTAAAGAAAATCATCCAGAAAATGGTAGTCACCCACAAAGATTGGCATGACATGCTCCCTTTCGCCTTACATGCCTATCGGATTGCAATTCGCACCTCTACGGGAGCAACCCCTTACTCTTTGGTCTACGGCATGGAGGCAGTGATACCACTTGAGGTGGAGATTCCCTCCCTCAGAGTCTTGGCTGAATCTGGAATAGAAGAATCAGATTGGGCGAGAGTGAGATATGAGCAGTTGAATCTCATCTCGGAGAAACTCTTAGCCGCTATGTGTCATGCCCAGTTATATCAAAAGAGAGTGGCTAATGCTTACAACAAGAAAGTGCGGCCGCGCGAGTTCAAGATTGGGGACTTAGTGTTAAAAAAAATTCTTCCTCACCAGGAGGAGAGTCAAGGAAAGTGGGCCCCTAAATATGAAGGTCCATACGTCGTCAAGAGCGCCTTCTCGGGTGGAGCTCTAATGCTCGCCAGAATGGATGGGGATGATCTACCAAGACCTGTGAACGCGGATGCCGTCAGGATGTATTTCGCGTAGGAATCAGTAGACTGTATCTCGTCGATTAAAAGGACATAGGGTTCTTCTCGACCAATCTGCTTAATGTTTATTCTGAATCAATAAAATGAGAGCTTTTTCTTCTAAAAAACTTGCATGTCAAATCTTTTAAGTTAAATAAAGGAAGTGTGGTGTCGGTGGCACTTGGGAGTAGTTAAAGTCGTAGAACTGGCAGTTAGACTAACCCCACTAATCAAGTGCTAAGTTTTGCAGGTACATAACGAATAGAGATGTGTTTTCATACATGGTTTAGCATGTAACACTCTATCCGTGCGCACGAGTAATGATGGTGAAACAGGCCATTTACATTCAGGACACTAGTCAAAGAACTTGATGGCTAGCCTTCGAGGTACTGTGATGGAACCATCAGAGACGTCGACAACAGAACTTAGGCGGAGTGGCCCACACCCCTACTTCAATCTCGATCGCATAACAAAGGTGCAATGAGATTTGCAAACTGGAGGCAAGCAGGTGAAGTGACGACCCGAAGAAGGTGTCAGAAAAATGTCCAAGCTCATTTTTCAGGGAAGTCGCCCTTCACAATTCAGCAGTTATGTTTTTGCAGTTTACATTTCTGCAATTCTACATTTCAGGTGCAATGAGATTGGCAAATTCAGGGAGACAAACAAGTGAAGCGACAACCAAAGGAAGGCGTTGAAAAATGTCCAAGCTCATTTTTCAAGGGAGTTGTCCTTTATGTTTACAAGTTCCGCTTTCGCAATTTACGATTCTGTGATTTGTGTTTTCACAATTTTTACTTCTGCAATTTTACAATTCAGGTGCAATAAAGACTTGGCAACTTGGGGGCAAACAGATGAAGTGACGACCAGAAAGAAGGCGTTGGAAAAATATCCAAGCTCATTTTTCAGGGGAGTCGTCCTTTCACACTTTTGCAATCTAGTCTTCGTTATTTACATTTCTGGAATTTTGCATTTCAGGTGCAATAAAGACTTGTCAACTTGGGGGGCAAGCAGGTGAAGTGACGACCAGAAAAAAGGCGTTGGAAAAATGTCCAAGCTCATTTTTCAGGGAAGTTGTACTTTCACCCTTTTACAATTTAGGTTTCACAATTCGCATTTTCGTAACCTTGCATTTCACTTGGGTTAAAAGAAAGGAAACAAAAACATCCCACTTTTTCTAAACATTTTAAGTCAAAACATTCATCGTTTTGCGTTCATTTGGAAATTGTATGAACATACATGATTTTGTCTGTTAATTCTTATATCCATGACATGTTTAGAGGTAAGCAATCTCAAACGTATCCCTGTGAGTAATTTGGGCCTTCACGCCTTATTTCTTTCATAAGTGTAAATGCTAAACTAGGTGCTAGTTAGATTTGCATAATATCCAGGGTACATGAACTGTCAGACATGGGATAACAGTAAGATGACAGGGGACTTTGCTTTGCTCTTCTTCCACATTTTCATCTTTAACATTTCTCCCCCAAAATAAATATTTTTACACACCAGGTACAACTCTAACACACACCTAAAAGTCTTTCAACCAAATGAGTTGGTGCTCGACTGGGACTGCTAAGTTGGAATTACACATCAAGTAAGGGAATGTCAAGGAAGCCCTTGGAGGACCGCTGACAAAACAACGTCAGAAGAATGCCAAAGTAAATCAAGACTTGGAGGTTCCTACCAAAGATAGAGAGGGTATTAGACCAAACAAGAGATTGTACTTGCTTTGCCTACCCAAAAAAAAAAAAAAAAAAAAAAAAGAGAAGAAGAAGAAAAAAAAAAGAAAAAAAAAGAAAAAAAATGGAAGGAAAAAAAAAAAACATCAATCAGAAAGTGTTCAAAAGGTGTTCAAAGAACACAAGTCAATAAAACAACAACAGAAGCGCATTCATGCAAAAAGGAAAGAAAGTGGTCAAGCCTCAACGACAAATTGATTTCAAAGTGATCAAGCATCAACAACAGAATGATCTCAAAAGGAAAGGAGATCAGTCCCTGTAAGTGTCATAGAACTTGGGCTTGGTGCCTTCCAAATAGTCAAGAAGAAACCTCTTCAACAAAGCTTCAAGGATTGGTACACTTTGCTCCTCGTCACAATCAGTCGTCGAGCACAAACTCATTAAAACCTCATCACAAAATGAAAACACAACACTTTCCTCTACAAATTCCTCTTTCTTTCTCCCTCGCAAAGTCCTTTCGATTATTAGTAGACCCATGCATGAGCATCTTCATTTGAAGTCTATTCACTCGGATTGACATTGCAAATTTAACTTTTGTGCTATGTTTATTGCATGTTTAGGAGTGTAAACACATAGCCTTGTTTTCTGAGCATGAGCACAAACACTAATATCTGGTGAGGATTGCTTACAGCTACATGTCATGGGAAAGTTTTGTTCTTGAGGTCGTTATTTCCTGAACAAGACGCAGATGTTATCTAGACTTGTATCAAGCATGTTTATGTAACGAAATTTGAACGAACATTCTTTCAAAGAAAAGTGAATGGAGCTGAATTTCTTAAACAAAGGAGTCATTTTCATTCCACACAAAAAAAACTTGGGGGCAAATCATGGGTTAAATGTAGAAATATTTGGTATTTCTCACATAGGTCATTTGCTTTTTCTTTCCATCTGTTGCTGCTTCGTGTTTGTTTCCTTCTCATTTGCAGAATACAGATATGGAAATCAGCATTCAATTTGGGTCTTCGATAAAGAAGTCGTTGTAAAGCCCTCACCTTGGATTTTCATTAAAATCCAGTCAACAAATCGAATGGAGTACGTTACCACTCCCAAATCAAATTCATGTGGTGGATCATGCACCCTCACGTCCAAATCAACTTCAGTACTCATGGTAAGTTCAAGGTAAATGTCCGGGGTGACCAGCTTCCTCAAAATTTAGGTAAATGCCCGAGGTGACCAGCTTCCTCAAAATTTAGGTAAATGTCCGGGGTGACCAGCTTCCTCAAAATTTAGGTAAATGTCCGGGGTGACCAGCTTCCTCAAAATTTAGGTAAATGTCCGGGGTGACCAGCTTCCTCAAAATTTAGGTAAATGTCCGGGGTGACCAGCTTCCTCAAAATTTAGGTAAATGTCCGGGGTGACCAGCTTCCTCAAAATTTAGGTAAATGTCCGAGGTGACCAGCTTCCTCAAAATTTAGGTAAATGTCCGAGGTGACCAGCTTCCTCAAAATTTAGGTAAAAGTCCGAGGTGACAACTTTCCTCAAATTTAGATAAGGTCCGAGGTAACAATCTTCCTCAAATCAAATAAAATGTCCGAGGTGACAATCTTCCTCAAATCAAATAAAATGTCCGAGGTGACCACCTTCCTCGCCACACTCTCAGGTAAGTCGTCATCATTTCCAAAATATGGTAGAGACTTGAAGCAACCATCTTTACTGCTTATCAAAAATTTCAGTTACACTGTATTTTTGATCAGACAGTAAAGAGGGGGCAACTGTTGCTACCTGATTTTTGACTTTTTCATTACAACCTTTATGTTTTTGCCACTATTAGCTTGTCTGAATCAATTTTCTGTCGATTTCTGGTCCTAGTCTAGTTTGTTTAAATTTTCTGGTCATTTCGTGCCTTTTTAATTTTTTCGTACTTTTGACTGTATTTTCGCGAACTTCTATCGGTCTCGAGTAAGGTTCCCGGGACCGAGTGTAGAACGCCCTTTTTATTTAATTGATAATTACGTGTTAATTTTCTATTTCATGACGCCTCGTTCAGTTTCGCTCAATTTTTGTCGTAAGGACATTTATTTTGCGCACGAACGTTTTGATGTTTCTGAATAAGAAAATAAATACGTTAAATCAGCTTTCGCATTTTTCCACTGTATATTACTTTTCTCGTCTTATTTTTCTTCATTTTGTTGTACCCTCGGCTCGAATTTATTTTCGCTTTCGTACATCCCCGCTCGTACCAAAATTTCCAGTTCGTATGGGAATTAATACATGTTAATGCATGTTTTTATTCCTTCTTCTTCATTGGTCCGTTGACTGCAGACAAATATTCCTTGTCCCCTAGATATTATGTTGCAACAGACAGATAGAAGACAAAGACCAAAGCTAATTGGTAGTTCACACTGAAGCACGCTTCAGTTGGTCCTATAAATAGCAAGTTCATTCACCTTCGCGAAAAGGAAAAAAAAGGAGGAAGGACAGAAAGATCATCAACAGCTACTCATCAACAGCTACTCATTAACAACTACTCATCATCAACACCTACTGATCATCAACATCAGACCAGAGCAAAAAGGGAGCGTTTAAGGTAAGTTTTCCAAGCTTTCTCTCTCTAACCTCTCTCTTGATAATTTTCGTTTATGTATGTATGAACCAAATTGATGGTTTAAACTTGCTTTAAATGTTTGATTGTCAAGTTATATGGTCTGTTCTTGCTCCAATTTGAACATCTACTGCTTGAGCTAATTAATCACTCATTATTGACATTAATGCATGTTTTTTGCCATGTTTAAATTACCTACGGATCATGACTGGTTTGAGTTAGTTCTTGATAGGTTTTGTGCGTATGATAGTCCTGATAATTCCCTGCACGTTAGGAGTCAGTTTCGTGTCGATTTGTTGCTTGTTCTTGTCCGTTGTGGCTGCTGTTTTCCGAAGGGAGTCGCGCGCTCTTCTCCTTCCGTTTTGCTTGCTTTTTGCCTACTGTTTTGTGTAGGTTTTGCTGCTGTGTTGTAGTGTAATTGTTCTGGGCTGTGTTGGTTGGTAGTTAGCATGTTTTAGGAGCTTGAGTCGCCGGCCATGGTGGCCGGCGACGTGAAGAAGAAGAACAGCCCCATGGCTGTTCTTGCGTTGACGAAGAGGAAGGTGACGGGCTTCAGCCCGTCCCTTCCTTGTTTTATTTTCTGTTGGGCTTGGCTTGGCCAGGCCCATATGTCCCTTTTATTTATTTTGCTCCAATTTTAAGCATTCGTATGGAATCGTCAATTTATTTAAATTATTCGTATGATTTCTTGACATGTTTAATTTGTTAAAATTAATGGTATGACTTGTATGCTGTTTTATTTATTTTTATAACATGTGTGAGGTTTTATTTAAATTATACCATGTATTTTGCCATGAATTTAAAATTGTATGTTTTACATGTTTGTTTTATTTGCTATGTGTTTTGCCAATTTATGTAAAAATTGTGAAATGTCCACATGATATATTTAGTTATTTTCATGACTGTTTTGTGTGAAATAAATGGTGTATGTGCTTTTACTATTTATTATATTTGAAAGTTCGTACTAATAATCTCATTTTGTAGGTATAATTGTGGATTACCGATCAATAAGTACGTTTCTAACTTTCTGTTATTTAATTTGAATATTTTCAGTAAGTATTTTGCATGCATGACATCCAAAAATAAAAAACCAAGTAATGGGCCTAACCCGGCCCATTAAAATTGAAATCATCATTTTCACGCATTCGAGTATGATAACTAATCATCGATTATTTTAAAATTGTATGTTTGGAACAATAATTAATTGCTGAACTTGTTGTAACAATTAATTGCTTATTTTCACTTGTAATAAGTAGTTACTCTCTATCAACTTGTTGTAATTAATTAGCTATTTTAATTGTTGTAATAATTATTTAGATAAATATTCCGACCTCCAATTTGTAATAATTAGGTAAGTAGTTGGTTTGTAATATTTAGATAAGTAGTTTTATTCTTGAATTATGGTTTGTAATAATTAGTTAAGTAGTTAAAAAATCGTGTATGTTTATTATACCTACGTATTTATGTAAATTGTCATTTAACGTTGGTTTTGAAGGGATGGATCGTCCAAAAAGGTAAGATTACCTTAAAACGCTTCCTTGTATGTTGATAACAAAGGTCCAAAGCCTTATTCGCAAGCATGATCACTTAGGCAACAATAGAACCACCCTACGCGTATGCATGACATATAGAATTGCTATCGAATAAAATCAACCCACATGCTTACACGTTTATATCACTTGTGTTTAAATGCCATGAAATAAACTGCTTTTCTTGTTATATGATATACATGATGGCTCCAAAGGCCATGCCAACCTACGTGCATTCATAAAAATGTACATTGCTAGTTTCAGCCATGATAGATCACATAGTAAATAAGTCATGCATGGTACAATTGAAAAAGGTGAGCGTCCGCTCTAGCATCGAGACAAAATGGTAACCCCATCCCTCGAACCCCACGGAAATAACACGACCCAAATGCTAAGATGTAACGTCACATTAGAGGGCCAAATTACATGTTCAAGTATTTTTCAAAACACCTCACATAACCGGTAACCTTTTTAGGATGTGACTTGGGTGCCTAACACCTTCCCAAGTCCATAATACGACCTCGAACCATCGTTCTTTGGTTTAGACCATAGTGCCTTAGTTTGTTTATTTTTAAGCCATCGATTAGGTTCCCTAAACCTTCCAAAATTAGGGTGGCGACTTCATTTTGCATGATGTTAAGACAAGTCCAACGCTTGTCTATCATTATGGCCCGTCCCGATCCTAAACTCGTTTTCAACGAAAAAGGAGGTGCGACAACCCCCCTTATTTATTACTGTTTTGGTTTGTTTGCCCTTGTCACACACAAAAGTCAGTGTCTACGTCTAGTCCATGTGTTCGACCCTATTACCAGTATACACAATTCTTTGTGCACTAGATAGCAGGTTTATTTTTATTATTTTTGACTGCTTCGACAACAGATCATGCAGAAAGGTGGTGAAGAAGAGGGCGCATAACATGTTAATTCTAAGAACCGTTGATATGAAAGTCAACCAGATCAACGGTTGAGAATTAAGGTTGACTTCTCCCCTTGATTATTTGACTCACCTGCAAATGTATAAAAACTCGAACCAAAAATTCTAAAATATAGAATAAAATGAAACAAAATGATTAGTACACAGTAAGTAACGAAAAGTTCGCTATATAGCTCGATAAAAATTCACTTATAAGCGATAAAAGTTCGAACGTGAAAATGCTAAGATAAAAACTAAGCGAAATGCAATGAAATGGCGCGAGTTAAAATAATAATAAAAAATAAGTGACTAATGAGCAAAAATGTTCGACCCTTGGTTTCGAGAATTTTACTCGGAACCGATACAAGTTCGAACGAAAAAAATGATGAATTTGTGAAAAAATTATGAAATAAAATTTAAATAACATGAAGCGTAAAACTAAATAACAGATTGACGAGAATAAATGGAAATATGATTTTAGAAAATTGATGCTAAAATTGTGAAAGTTTTGACAAAATTAAAATTCGGGTAACAACAAATACTCAAAACGTTATTAATCTATCCGCTGATGTAAAAATGTCATCAGATATATTATCTTTTTATGTTTTAACCTTCTAATTTATAGTTGACGGTAAAATAGAAATCTCAAATATTAACTCATACCAAAGAAAAAGGAGGTAATAGCAAAAAGACTCCCTGTACTATTTTTTAAAACAGAAACCTCTCATTTACTTTAAAAACAGACTCCCTGTACTATCAAATTCGAATTCCATTCTCCAATCCAACAGTCTTATAATTTCTCCAAGAACTACTTGTAATTATTAAATTGTTGTTATAATCTTCATCTAATCTAATTCCAACCCAACCACCCATATCAACAAAAAATGACACGTCCATTGTTGTATGTTGTATTCTAAAAGGGTTCGATCCACCTTATTCTCCTCCCGTTCGAACTAGCAAATTCTATTTTATAGATAACGTCTAACATTTTATATTAATCACTTGCTAGTATACTCAACATGTTACGATTAAATTTGTATCAAGAAGAGTAATTCGATTAATTTACCAAATTTCTAATGTCATAACTATTACTTTTCAAATAAAAAACTAATATCAAATTTATTGAAAAATCTCTCTAAAACTCTCTCATCTCTTTCTCCTTTTTAGGGTTTTGTTTGGCTGCCGTCGGCGCCTCCCTGTGCGGCGGCAACCCCCCCTTTCCTTTCTTTTGTGTTTTTTCGTCTCCTTTTTTTATCTGGTTTCTTTCTCTTTGGTTCTTCTCTTCGGATCTGTATCGAGATAGAGGTTGGTGTTGGGTTCTAGTGAAGGAGGTGTTGGTTCGAGTGGTTTTCACGGATTGAGACGGCGGTGGGAGACCGGCCGAGGGTGTGGTTGTGTAGGTGGCGTCGGGAGTGGCGGCATTTCGTTGGTGTTTGGCCGAGGGGGATGGGCTCGGTGGCTGTTGTGATGTGGCATTGGCCTGGTGGGATTTGGATCCGAGTTGCAGCGGTGGCTGACGAGTGAATTTTTCGGGGCTATTTTTCTAGTTTCTGAAGCAGCGGTGACTGGCGAGAGGTTGTGATGATTGAGGAGATGGTGGTTAGTGCCAACATGGATGTGTGGTGATGGTTCCCGATTTGGTTGGGTTGTGGTGTTGATCGTGGTTGGAGGAGTTTGCATAGATCGGAAGGCAGTGTGAGGACGACGATGGGAGACCGACCGAGGGTGTGGTTGTGTAGGTGGCACCGGTAGTGGCGGCGTTTCGTTGGTGTCTAGCCGAGGGGGATGGGCTCGGTGGTTGTGGTAATGTGGTGTTGGCCGGGTCAGATTTGGGTCCGAGTTGCAACGGTGGCCGGCAAGTGGCTGGCGAGTGGATTTTTCGGGGCTGTTTTTCTAGTTTCTGAGTTGCAGTGGTAACTAGTGAGAGGTTGTGATGATCGAGGAGATGGTGCGGTGGTGGAGATGGTGGCTGCTGCTGAGATGAATGCATGGTGTCGGTTGCCAATTTGGTTGGGTTGTGGTGTTGATTGTGGTTGGAGGAGTTTGCGCAGATCGGGAGGCAGTGTGGTGACGACGATGGTTGTTGATGGCCGGTCGAGTTGGATGGATTCAGCTGTGGTGTGGACGACGGTGATGAGTTTAGTTCTAGTGATTCTGGTGGGTGAAGCGGCCGGGTTATGGAGCGGTGAGGGAACAATGTCGGCGGCAGTGGAGCATGGGGCAACGGTGATGAAGAAGAAGAATTAAGATTTTTGTGTTTTTTTAGGGTTTAGGTTTGGGCTACTAGAAGAGTAGCTTGGGCTTGGGACTTGAGAGTGGCTTGCTTAATTTGGTTAATTGTTATTTGGGCCTTGAGCGATGCCTGTTGTCTGTGAGCCAGCTTGTTTGACTCGGGTCTCTTATTTTTGGTTCGTGTTCTTTATGGTCATTTTTTATGACCCTATTAATATATATATCTACCTATTAAAAAAAAGTTAATGATGTTATTTATTTGTGTCGAACCTTAATTAAATATGGTGTGTTTTACTACGCGTCAATCTAGACTTAATTTCAATCCAAAATTGTGTCAACCAATCGCATAAGTGAACGTACAATAAATCCATGTTGACCTAGAAGAGTACTACTTTGCAAGTTAGGTGGAAAAAATAAAACAATACACCAAAGTGAAGATGACAATGGAAGTAAATGTTGGTTTTGTACTTGTCTATTTATCTCTATCCTATAAATTACTAACAAAGAGAGTAGAAATTAGCTAACCACCAGATTTTGAAATCATTCATGGTTGCAGGTAGTAGTTAATACGGTTATAGCACAAATGCGGGAAATGCCAAGGAATGAATAGGTGGAGTCTTTATCAGAATATGCATGGCCCAACCCTCTTTGTATTTTTCACTCAATATATAAAAACAATTGCATGTGATATCCATTAATTAGACACAAACATAACAATTCATGAATGTTATATATATATATTTGTCCAGACTGGCGGAGCCTGGATTTTTTTTGGAGGGCTAAAACTTTTAAGTACGAGAGATTATTTAAAAAAATTAAAAAATTATGGATTAATATGAGATAATTTAAAACTTTAGGAAGCAAATAATAAATGATTAAAGCGAAAATAATAGAACAGTTGCCCTTCATCTTGGATCGAATTCAATGGAATTGCTAATCTGGTTGTAGATGGATCAGGCTCACTCGACGGTCAAGGTGCTTTCTGGTGGAATGTACGAATTTCTTTAATGTATTTACATACATATGGAGTACTAATTATATATAACTTTTCCAATTCTTCTAATTTCATTATATTCTAATTTAAGGGGGAAATCAACTTCTTCTTTTTCAGGCACATAAGAATTGCATATCACCATCGGTACTCTTTTTTTCTTTTTCTTTTTTTTTTAAGAAATCAGTGATCGAATTAGCTAGAGATTTGTCTAATTAATTAAAAGATGAAGTAATTAACTTTTTTCTTAATAATTGATGATTTTTTTTCACGCATGTAATAACCTTAAGCTAAGTGTCATTAGTCTCCATAACAGCCAAAGAAGCCATTTAGCTATAAATGGCTGCAATGGTGCCTCCATCAGTAATATCCACATCATCTCACCTCAAAATAGCCCTAATACCGATGGAATCTATATTTCAGCCTCGACTCAAGTGATGATATCGGACTCTACCATCGCGTCTGGTAATTTAATTTAGTTTTTCTTAACAAGACGCTTTATTTTCTTAATTGTACTGTGAATCTGGTAATTGCATTGCGAAATTTTCCTCTCATTTACATGTATAGGTGATGATTGTATCGCTATAAATGGCGGCTGCTCAAATATCAATAACGCCCGTATTTCGTGCGGACCGGGTCATAGAACCAGGTCCGTAAATGGGTAAAACTGAAAAAGAATTTGTTTTACTTTCTTTTTTGGGTTAAAAGAATTACTAAAAAAAAATTAATTTTAATTTTTATGCATCTTTATATACATGTGTTTTAGCATTGGAAGTCTAGGTGTCGGAGGAGCGATGAACAAGGTGGAGGAGGTGCATGTCACGCATTGTGACTTCACTAAAACACTAAATGGATCAAGAATCAAGACAGTACCCGTACTTAATTTATCAATAATTAACAATTAATTAATAGTAATATTTACTAATATGACTTGTTCTCAATCATTTTGTTATCAGGGTGGGTGAGGATATGCTAGAAAAATTTCATTTGAGCAAATAACGATTATCGGTACTGCGTATCTAATAGTTATCGATTAACATTATTATAACGGCTGTAAAAATCAAGACCAGATTAATTTATTATTTTCTTTTGTTAAATTGTTTATGCTTTTTTTATAGTAATTAATTATGGTATTTTTTAAAATTAAAATAGAGTATAACTAAAACAAAAATATTTGGATTAAATTAATTTGATTGCAGCCAAAGTCAGTAGTAATGAGCGACGTCTCATTTATTGGCATCCATGGAACAAGTACGATTGAAGATGCGATTTCCTTAGAGAGGTTGCTTTAATATCATAATGAACGACGTCAACATTCGATCGTTGGCCGCCGGAAAGCCTGCTCAAGCCATTTGCAACTCTGCTCATGGGAGTCATGGGACTGCAATATCGGTCGTACCCAATGTCCCTTGTCTAACAGGGAAATATTTGTACCTACGTAGCTACGATAATTGATTGAATAATTTGTTTTTCCTTAGAATAAGTTGATTATTTTATTTGATTGATGTAATATTATATTTCGAGGAGAAATGAGATATTTTTTCATTAGCAACGCATTTCTTTGCTACAGTTTAAATAAGGGTTAAATTTATCCAGCATGAGCAAGAATGACAGATGAAATATAGTTATCAGTGCAAGTTTAGAATCGCGGAGATGAATTCCTCACCTCGAGGCTCGATCGGGTTAAGAAAGAGCGAGCGATACTTCTTGTGTTTTGTTTCAAAATACCTCACCACAAATTCAATTTTTAAATTAATTTAATTAGGGATTCAATTAACAAAACCAATTTGTACTGTATAATTATGTATTCCGGATTTCAACTGTATTTTATGTTGGGCTTGTTCAGTTAGTCCAGCCCACTAACTGTGTAACATGCTTATTTGTTATTTAATTAATAAACATATTTTTTGTTGTAATTTCAAACACTCTTTTTGTACTTATTTTAAAAACAATGCAGGGCTTACTAGCCTTTATCTTTGTCATATTTTTTGAGCGTTGTTTCTCATCTACGGATCCGCGATACCCAAAAACCCATAAGCGTGACTGATTTTGAAGCCGTGGGAGACGTCAAAACTGATAATTCCAAAGTAAAATTCTTCAATTCCATGCCTCGTTTCGGTGTACAATATATATAGTATATTTTTCCTTGATCGAACTCGTAATTTATTTTATACAAAAAATGTGCATTTATATCAATTCTACCTGGCATTGTTTCATGATTTCAGGCTTTTGGAAAAGCTTTGGTAGCTTTGTCTAATGAATCAAAAGAGATGAAGTTATTAACTAGTATATATTTTTTGTAATTAATGATTAATGATGCAAATGGTTTTCACCGACGGAATCAATCTTTCAGCCTCAACCCAAATGATTATATCGGACTCTTCCATCGCTGCCGGTAATCTAATCTAATCTTTCTTCTTTCATATCAACCTCTTTGTTTTCACTTAATTATATTAATTTTGATGAATGATTATATATATATATATATATATATATATATTTGGAAAAACGCAAAATAAGGCACCTGTACGTTAGGGTTTCGATTGTTTTAACACCTCTACTTTTTTTCGTCGTTAAATGGTACTCGTACTGAAATGTTTGATCACATTTGGTATCTGAGACCGTTTCCATCGCCACTTTACCGTTATGTAGCCTACGTGGCATGACACGTCATCAAATATGATGACATGGCATGCCACGTCAGCATTAGTTTAATATTTCTTTTCTTTCTTTTTTCTTTTTATTTTATTTTCTTTCCTTTTCTTTTCTTTTCTTCCTTTTTCTTTTCTTCTTTCTTTTTCTTCCTTTTTCTTTTCTTCTTTCTATCTTCTTCTTTCTTCCTCCTCTGCACACGAAAACTCCTATTTCATCTTAAAAATCAAATCTTAAACCTCTACCAATTAAATCCAAATCCATCCTCCTGCCAATTCACCTCACCCTTTCCTCTGAAAATTAATTCAAACTCTCTCTGCCAAATCCAAATTTAAACCTCTACCAATTAAATCCAAATCCATCCTCCTGCCGATTAAATCGAAGAGCTAATCTTCTGCCAAATCAGTTCAATCCTTGCCAAATCCAATTAAATCCAATCTCTCTCTGTCAAATTAGTTCAATCACCTGCAAAGTTAATTCACCCCATCTCTCTGCCAAACCCGATCCCCACTGTCAACACCGAATTCATCCCATCACCGCCACCATCAAACAGCCACGTCACCGCCGGTCACCACCAAACAGCCACCATCATCACCATCATCAACAAATCGCTGCCGAATCGCCACTGCTGGCATAACCTCCCCACTGCCGCCAAATCCGTCTCCGATCAGCATCCATAAAATCAACCAAAATCCTTGCCCAAACCACCCGTTCCTGTCAGCCGCTCCATTTCCGACCAACACCAAACACAACCTCAATACCGACTTAGAAACTAACAAAAAAACTCTCTAAATCCATCCCTGCATCAATTACAAAATTATAAAGGAACAGAAATTTTACTCTCAATGTATTTTATGAAAGCTAGAATACTTGTTATGGAATTCAAAAGACTATCGTGGCTTTTATAGAGCCTTACAAATCTAAAGTAACCAAAACATAGAATAATAAGGAAAACAAATCCCAACAGACTTGAATGAATCAACTCCTAGAAACTAGCTTATTTGGACCTATTCTTTAGCTTCAACTGAATACCCAACAAATTCCTCCCCTTAAACTGACGTATGCTAAACCAGCATTAGTTTACTCCTCAGGTCGTTGAACACCAAGCAAACCTCTAAGCTTCACAAACTGATCCAACTTAACAGGTTTAGTCATTATGTCTGCCACTTGATCATTGGTTCCACAAAATGCTAACTTCACAGTTCCTTCACTTGACAAATTGCGTAGATAATGATATCTAACATCAATGTGTTTTGTCCTTCGATGCATAACTGGATTTCTGGACAACTTAATTGCTGAACTGTTGTCACACATTATGACAATGCAATTGCAGCCTTTGACGCCTAACTCTTTCAAAATTTCTGTCAGCCAGACGCAATGACATGCACATACAGTGACAGCTACATATTCAGCCTCTGTAGATGAGAGGGTAACAATCACTTGCTTTCTTGAACTCCAACAAATTGCTGCTCCATTTAGAAGAAAGGCGTAGCCCGAAGTACTTTTTTTGTCGTCTACATCTCGAGCATAGTCACTGTCTGTGTATCCCAGCAGATTCGTATCCGTGCTTCTCTTGTAAAAGACTCCCAATTCTAGTGTGCCTTTCAAGTACCTCAGTACCCTTTTAGCAATCATCATATGTTCTTCTTTAGGTTCAGCCATATAACAAGAGATTAAGCATACCACAAACATCAAGTCAGGATGAGTTACCGTAAGATACATTAAGCACCCTATTAGCTATTTGTACAGCGTTGCGTCAGCACCTTTGCTACCTTTCTTTAACAGAACGATACCAGGAACTATTGGATTCTTTACAGCATTGCAACTCCACATATTGAACCTTTCCAAGACTTCCTTAGCATACTTCTTTTGGCACAAATGAGTTCCATCTTTACTCTGATGAACTTCGACTCCAAGAAAAAATTTCATTTTGCCCAAGTCTGTCATCTCAAACTCCTTTTACATTGACGACTTGAGCTCTATGCACATATGCTCATCATTTCCTGTATATATTAAATCATCAACATAAAGACTTACCACCAATAATTTGTCTCCATTTTTCTTCAAGAATAAAGTGTGATCATAGTTGCTTTTCTAAAATCCTTCCTTCTTAAAGTGACCCTCAATTCTGCTAAACTAGGCTCTTGGAGCTTGTTTTAAGCCGTAGAGAGCCTTTTTCAACCGATTCACCTTATCTTCCTCTCCCCTTTTGATAAACCCTTCCGGTTGATCGATGTATACCTCCTCTTTCAATTCACCATACAAAAAGGCACTTTTAACGTCAAGTTGGTAGACACACCAACCACGCTGAGCTGCTACTGCCAATAGAATTCTGATAGTATCCCACCGAGCCACAGGCGCATACACTTCATTGTAGTCTACGCCCGTTGTTTGTGAATACCCTTTGGCGACGAGTCTAGCTTTGTATTTATCCACCTTGCCTTCTTCATTCAATTTTGTTTTATATACCCATTTGACGCCAATTTTCTTTGCTTGAGTTGGTAGTGACACAAGCTCCCAAGTCCGATTTCTCTCTATAGCTTGAATTTCAAGCTCCATGGCCTCCTGCCACTTTTCTTCCTTCACAGCTTCATCAAATCTTACTGGATCATGGGAGATATACAAAGCTAAATTTTGTTTTGGTACCTCTTCTTCAGACAAGCCTTCACCGCTTTCATAATCACGCATCCAACCAGGCTCCCTTCTTGTTCGTTCTTCAGGTGTTGACTCCTCAGTTTCTGGAAACACCTCTGGACTGCCATATTCAGCTTCTTCAATATCTCCATCAGTCTCTTCTACTTTAGATTCTTCTGTAACAGCTTCATCATCTCCCCAAGCAAGAATATTATGCTCTACTGCGCTTAAGTTCCAATCCCATTTACCACCTTCTTCAAATATGACATCCTTGCTTATGATTATTTTTTTTGTTACTGGATCATACAACCGATAAGCTAAGCTTTGGATTTGTCACTGACTCCAAGCAGGATGCATCTGCGACTTCGATCATCGAGCTTAACTCTCTTCTATTCAGGGACGTGTACATGTGCAATGGAGCCGAATATTCTAAAGTAGTCAACCTTTGGTTTTATTCCTGTCCACCTTTCTTCAGGTACCATGTCTTTTACCGCCTTTGTAAAACTTCGATTCAAGACGTGAGTCGTCCATCTTGCTGTATTTGGCCATAGTGATCTCGGCATCTCCTTTTCAGACAATAAACAACGCACCATGTTCATGACGGTCCGGTTCCTTCTTTTTGCCACTCTGTTTTGCTGTGGAGTGTACGCCACTGTCAACTGTCGCCTTATGCCATGATCCTTGCAGAACTGGTTGAATTTATTTGATGTAAATTCTCCTCCCCTATCAGTTCTTAATCCGCATATGGCTGTTTTTGCTTCCTTTTCTACAAAACTTTTGAAGGTTTTGAACATCTCAAAAGATTCTGATTTATCTGCAAGAAAGTAGACCCAAGTTTTCCTAGAGAAATCGTCTACGAACACCAACAAATACCTCTTACCACTGTGAGAGGTTGGAGTGATTGACGCACACAGATCTCTATGAATTAACTCCAATTTCTCTGATGCCCTCCAGTCACTTTTCTTTGGAAATTTTCCCCGTTGCTGTTTTCCCACATTGCATACCTGGCAAACCTTGGCTGCTTCTTTCAGATTTGGTAATGCTTTTACCATTTGTCTTTGCTGCATAATTTGGATGGACTTGTTATTTAAATGTCCATATCTCTTATGCCAGAGATTCTCCAAGTCTTCTTCTTCCATCTTCAAGCAACTACCAGGCAGTGGCTTCATCTTTGCATAGACTAGGAACATGCGGTTTATAGTCATTGGAGTGTCTACTATCAAACCCCTTTGATGATGATAGATTCTGCAAGTACCCTCTTTAATTAAAATCACCAAACTTTTCTCTTGTAGCTGTCCTAGGCTCAATAAATTGTTGGTGAGATTTGGGACATAGTAGACGTCAGACACCGTAGAGGTGATTCCTTCTATTTCAAACCTGACACTGCTTTTTCCTTGAACTACCATCCTTGAGCTATTACCCAATCCGACAGAGTGCTTGAAGCTTTCGTTGAGCTCAACAAACCAAGTTTTGTCTCCTGTCATATGGTTTGAACACCCAGAGTCGAGAAACCAAATACATTTTCCATCAGCTTTACTAACTTCTGTGTGTGCCATTAGAAGGAGTTCTTCTTCTTCGTCGAACTCAGCATAGTTGACTCATTTTTCTACACTTGAACATTCAAATTGATAATATCCTTGTTTTCCACATCGAAAGTAGTTGATAGCAGACCTGTTAATGAAAGATCTACCTCTTCCCCATCCTCTAAAGTTACTGCCTCTAAAGTTGCCACCTCTAAAGTTGTTGCTTCCTCTCTGAGATGTGCCTCTACCTCTGCCTTGTACATTCCTTTGCTCGTTCTCCACCTGTAGAACTTGCTCTTCACTCTGTTTCTCAATCACTTTTTGTTCATGTACAAGCAAGGATGCTTGCAATTCATCTACTGTGAGATGATCAATGTCCTTAGACTCTTCGATGGAGCATACCACAAAGTTGAAGTTGTCTGTGAGACTTCGAAGAATTTTTTCAACAATTTTGACATCGTTCATGTTTTCTCCACAGTTCCTCATATCATTGGCAGTAGACATGACTCTTGTAAAGTACTCAGACACACCTTCTCCCAGTCTCATTTCTAGAGTTTCGAATGTTCTGCGAAGCCGCTGCAGTTGTGCGCGCTTCACTCTAGCACTTCCCTGATACTTGACTTTCATTGAATCCCACAATTGTTTGGTTGTCTCCTTCTGGGTGATGGTTTTCAAGATGCTCTTCTTTATGGACTGAAATAGATAGTTCTTTGCTTTGAGATCTTTGATTTTTGCTTCGTCGAGTGCCTTCTGCTCTGTCGCGCTTGTGGTTTTGGTCCCTTCCAACTCTTCAAGACTAGGTTCAATGACACTCCAGTGCTCCTTAGAACGGAGAATATTTTCCATAAGTAAGCTCCAGTGATCGTAGTCTCCATCGAACTTCGGAACGCATGGTGATGTGAAACTGATAAGATCCAGACTTCTGGGGAATCAGAGGGAGCAATTATGACCGCCCGGAGTTGTTGTAGACGCCGTCCTGATTACCTGCAAGGCGCCGAAGTTGGGTCTCCGGCGTAGACACTCCGACGCTCAAGTCAGTGATGGTTATTCTTAGCTGCAGAGGTTCGGGTAGTGATCTCAGACTTACCTGGTGTTTTGAAGGGTGGGGTATTTATAGACTAAACGAGGGCGTTACCTCTAGGGGGTGGGCGTTGTCTCGGGGGGATAACGCCCCAAGTGACGTCTTGGACGATAGCCTCGAGTGACGTCATGGCTCACCTGGGATGGGATGACGCCGCGTATGTGGGTAGATAACGCGCGAGACTCCTCCCCTGCTGGTGTCGAGCATCCCAGGGTGTTCCTTTAAGTCGGGGGCGGCAACGTCTGCGATAGGATCCCGATTGGGACTACGGTATCTCTTATCGGGATATAGGAGCTAGGGGCGATAGGCTCCTCGGAATGGTCTTAATTGTTCTCAGAAACTTTCTGCTGCCATTTTCTTTTTTTTATCTATTTTTCCTCTCAAACACTATTGCATACTTTCCTTACTTCCTCTTAGTGTTTTTTCTCTCAAACACTCAATTTGTATGTCACTCTTATCAGGCCCTTTCGAGCTCCGCTACCAAATAAAGGAACAGAAATTTTACTCTCAATGTATTTTATGAAAGCTAGAATACTTGTTATTGAATTCAAAAGACTACCGTGGATTTTATAGAGCCTTACAAATCTTAACCAAAACAGAGAATAATAAGGAAAAAAAATCTCAACAGACTTGAATGAATCAACTCCTAGAAACTAGCTTATTTGGACCTATTCTTTAGCTTCAACTGAATACCTAACAAATTAATCCATCCCTATCAAAATTAAACCTCCAAGCTACACAAAACGGCCACCAAATCACCAAAAATCAACAATCCATCACTTCAAAACGGTGAGGGACGAGGTGGATTTGATGATCAAGACGACGGCTGGCAGCACGGGCAAACCCATCAAGTTAAATCATTTCAAATTCTTGGAAATTGATGTGATTGGCATCTTGTGTTGTGCATTGTGTATGAATGATACGGGTGGACGGTTAACATTTTTTAGCCACGTGTTGGTGGTGTTGGCCGGCGATGGCAGTGGTGGTGTTGGTGTTGGCAGGCAAAGGGTCGGGGAAGAAGAAGAGAGAAAGAAAGAAAGAAAGAAAAGAAAAGGAGGAAGAAAGAGAAGAAAGAAAGAAGAAAAGAAAAAGGAAGAAAAAGAAAGGAAAGAAAAGAAAAGAAAAGAAATATTAAACTAATGCTGACGTGGCATGTCATGTCATCATATTTGATGGCGTGTCATGCCACGTAGGCTACATAACGGTAAAGTGGCGATGGAAACGGCCTCAGGTACCAAATGTGATCAAACATTTTAGTACGAGTATCATTTAACGACAAAAAATAGAAGTGTTAAAACAACTGAAACCCCAACGTACATGTGCCTTATTTTGCGTTTTCCCTATATATTTCCTCTCTTTTTTACATATAAGTGACTATTGTATCGTTATAAATGGTGGCTGCTCAAATATCAATATCACCCTTATTTCATGTGAGCCGGGTCATAGAATCAGGTCCGCAAGTGTAAAAAATTCAAAAATAACTTTTACTATTTTTTTTATGCAATTTTTATGCATCTTCGTACATGCGTTTTAGCATTGGAAATGGAAGCGAAGGACCTAATGAATCGACGGAGACGGTGGAGGAGGTTCATGTCATGCACTGTAAGTTTAGTAAAACACTGAATGGGGCAAGAATCAAGACAGTACCGGTACTTAAATTTTATAATTAATTTAATTAATAAATAGTAATACTTTTTTTTTTTTTTTTAATAAGCTGAAGAATTTTATTCACTCCCTACCAGAGGGAGGTAAGAAGAAGGAAAGAATGTACAGAAAAAGCTCCTCAACAGAGGAAGCGACTTACCAAACAAAGTAGAAAACCAGCAGAGGAAGGAATACAACAGACAAGACTACTGAGCTAACCGACCTAATGTAAGTAACCATGACGGAGACAACAACATCATACCCAAACTGTAGGGGAAAGCATGATCTGAAGTCTTTAACCACCTATACCAAAACGAAAAGGCGCAGTTGAAAACCCGTCTCGAGCAAAACATTTCTTGATGAAAAACAACCTTGTTTCTTTGCAACCACAAGCTCCATACCAAAGCATAAAATAGAACCCTCCACTTCTTTTGGATCTCCACCCCTCCCCTAGGCACAAAGCTCATCCAAGAGCCCCAAAGGTCGCCAATATTCCTGGGAGGACACCAGGACACGCCTAACCAACACATCACAGCATCCCAGCATGTCATGGATGTTTTACAATGAAGCAAAATATGTTGGACAGATTCACCTTGTTCATCGCACATAGAACAAACATTGTCTTCCTCAAGGAGCATCCTGCGTTTCCATAAAAATTCCCTAGTCACTAAACGGTCGCGCAGCGCCAGCCAAAGGAAAAATTCGACTCTGTATGGGACTAAATTGGACCAGCACGACTTTAGAACTGGGTTGGCTTGGAAACGTTGTATATCATAACCCAAGCACCAGGATCCAACCGAATACTCTCCTTCGCAGTTTAACTGCCATCTATTCTTAACATCACCTTGTGTTCTAAATAGTAATACTTACTAATACTACGTGTTCTCAATTGTATATTTATTTTTACTAGGATGAATCGGGATATTTTAGAAAAAATTCATTTCAACAAATAACGATTGTTGTTGTTGTGTATTCGATAATTATCGTTCAACATTATTGTAACGGCAAAAGATATGTAAATAGTATAACAAAAACCAAATATTTGGATTGATTAATTTGATTGCAGGGAAAAGGCAGTAGAAGTGAGCGACGTATCATTCATTGGCATCCATGGAACAAGTGCGACTGAGAAGGCGATTACCTTAGACTGTGCTACGACATGTTGCTCTAATATCATAATGAACCACGTCAAAGACGAATCGTCCGTCGCCGGAAAGCCTGCTCAAGCAATCTGCAACTCTGCTCATGGGGACTGCTACATCGGTCGTACCCAATGTTCCTTGTTTAAAAGCGATTTTTTTTTAACTAAATACAGTAGAAACTTTATAAAATAATACACTTGGGACGACCAAAATTTATTAATTAAAAGAGTTATTAATTAATCGATAAATTAATAATTATTAATTTATATATTAATTAATATTTTATTAATTTATAGTAAAATACTTAGTTTACAAACACCTTTCAAGCTTCCACTTACTGTAATTATTGTATACAATGCATGTACTGTATATCAAATGAAGGGCCCAATTTGAAAGAAACCTTCAATCTCCCACCTTATTATGCTTCTTGTGTTCAATGTATCACTTTATGGACATTAAAAATATTTTCTATATAAACAAGATCAAAATACTGTAGGTTAACACAAACAAATCATACACACAACATGGCTTCCCATCTTAAAGGTGTGAAAAAAACAACAATGACAGACGAGATTCGAAGAGCATTATGCAAGCACAACAAGGATAATCCAAGTCTCACTCAAAAGCAATTGCAAGAATGGGTTCATAGTAACTATGGTTTGCAGGTGAGTCAAGCGACAATATCGAATACAGTTAAGCGGTCTTTAGAGTATCTCTCACTTGCTCCCGAAAGAGGCGATGTTAAGCGACACAAACCGGCAAAATTTCCTGACCTAGAAAAATCTCTCTATGAATGGATTCTTCAATATCAAGAACATGTGAATATGATAGGTGAACTAATCATCGAGAAGGCGAAAAAGTGAATGTATATAAGGAATTATTAATTTATATTTTATATGGGGTCTAAAGAAATTATCAAAAATGTATTATCTTATAATTTTAGCGAATTATTAATTTAGCACCCTATCCCCGAGTCGGGACAGGCCAAAAATATTATCTTAGAGAGTTTATTAAATAATCGAGTATTAATTTATCGAGTTTCTACTGTACAACTCTGCCCCTCTTTTTATCTACAATTAATTATAAATAAATGTACAAAATTATATACTTTAATATTAAATTTGTATGAAAGGTTGAAATATGAGAAGTCATTATTCAAATTCAATCATGTAAAAATGTATAAATTTACATAATTATGGGGAAATGTATGGGACGGTTGATTAATTAGTTTGGTCTCTTGGATACCATATGTCGCCATTTCTTCCTCCTTTTAACATGCTGGCGATGCGACTATGCATCTCAACGCCTACTCTTCTGAACTATTTTTGACGACAAAGACAATAAATAATAAGCATTCTAGTAAATGTTAGGACGTCTTTCAGTAGGTAGTTTTTTTATACGTACACTGATCAAAGGAGTCAACGTGATGCTGAACTTTTTACACAGACCACTCATAATTTAGATCTTTCATTTCGATAGAATTTAAACAACGGATAAGACTCTACTGAGAAATTAATTGGTACCATTGATTATCCAACTAATCAAATTGTCTTTTACCATTCTTTTTGCATGTTAGTTGACTGAGAAGTTTCAGTTAAGCCACTCAATATCCTTGTATAATACATACAAAACACAGAGAGATGAACTAGAATCCATTTTGACAGAAGATTTGTTAACTTTTCTTAGGTTACCATTATGAAAAATTGGTTTTATTTGCATATTGCTGCCGTTTGGTGAAATTGGCTTGACTAGAGATTTGAATTCCTGATAGTATCCTATGCGTTACTTTTCTCATCCTTATCTTTTTGTTCTTTTAATAATGGCAACATATCAGGGGGAGGAATCAGAAAGCAAATCCAGGTTGATTTTTAGTCCTAATTAAAGAACTTTATTTATTTTTTAAATGGGCAATACAATTTTGGACATCTCAAGAAAATAAAAATTGAAGGATGGATTTATGTCCAATTTGATTGAAAACAAACAAGGATAATCCATCTCAGGGCCAATAATATTTCTAGTCCTATCTTTTTTTACATATAAATAGATGTAGCCAACAAAATCAGAAAAACTCACGCGCCCAAAGTACGAATATAGAAAGAATTTAGCGAAAAATACGAACAATAACGTGAGAAGAAATACGAAAAAAATAGAATTGCAGCGCGTGGATCTAACGCGCAAATCACGCGTCTTGAACTGCCTCATAACAGTTTTAGAGTAGAGGAGGGCTGGGCTGCCTAAAATTTTTAGAAATGAATCTGCAAATCACAGGCCTAATTCTTTCCCATGGAGTGTATATAAAGTGTACTAATTTGTCTCAATTCTCATCCCCGTTTTCATTTTCGCTCTACACTCCACTTTCACACATACACACTCACTTCCCCTTACTTACCATTCTCTTCCCTTACGAATCATTCCTTTCTTTTCCTTCCCCTCCATCTATCCAAACAAAATGTTAAAAAAAATTACACTTTTAAGTATATTTCAATTTATAGTTCAATTTAAGTTGCAAACTTGCCTCAATAAGATTGTACAGAAAGTATTTTTTAATAGTACATTTTTCAGAATTTCAAATTATGAAAGTCTAAATCATCGAATTAGGATCTTCGTTCTGAAATTTAGTACGATACGATCAAACTATTTTAAAGGGTTAAGTTTGGGGCTTCTGATTTTAGGTAATTATATATGGTTTGGTAGGTAATAATTGTAAAATTAGAAGAAAAACTGAGTAACTGGACTATAAAAGATTAGGCCCTAAAAAAGAATTCAACCTAGTCTGAAATTTAAATAAATCGTAATAATCCATTGGAGACATTATTTAACAATTATAATGATGCACCAATTCACGAGTACGAAAACAATCGTCTTTGCTCATGTTTCTTCCGGTGGTTTATTATTTTACCAGATTTTTTTTGTTTACATTTTTTAAAATGTTAAAAACCTCAGATTACATTTTCCGTTTTCAAGTTTAAAGGTGTGCTTTTAGCTGATTTATTTTAAAATTAAGCAGGCAAAAATAGTGTTTGATTAACATGCCTATTTTTAGCTGGTTAACTTTATAAAAAAAACACTATTTTTATTTAGTTATAATTTATCATAAAAAAAACATACTTTTGAAAGTAAAAAACTACTTATTTGCTTTAAAAAAATTAAAATATATTTATTTTAAATACAATTTTTTTTTAAAAATTAAATAGATACATCTTATATATTTATAATTTTAATGTTATAAATTAATATATAACAATATTTGAATTAAAAAAATTAACAAACTAATGATTTTTACTTATTTTATTTCACAGCACAACACAACACAATACAACACCACACCACTATCACACAACACTACACTACACTACACTACACTCAGGCTCACAACACAACCCAACACAACGAGGCCAAACACACCCTAAGTAACCATAGAAGTTCAATAATGTTCAATTGCGGTTGGTTTTTGCCTTACGAAAGTAAATAGAAAAGGATTACTCATCGTTTTGGCTTTTGTCTGCAAATTCATTTATGTAAAAGAATTATACTCCTATATAGTGTAGTAGTTCAAAGCATTCTTCGGAAAGGAAAAGCTCCAAATCTTTGATTAGGAAAATGTTTCAAAATTTCTTATCCAACCCTAAAGTTTCTCCTGACAGCTCTCGAGTCTCAACTAAAATGAAGTTGCCTGCACCATTTTGCAAATCTAAAACCCTGGCAAAACTGACAGGTCCACTGTCCCCTTCGGCAAGTCTGCGATTCTCTTCAATAGACCAAGCCTGTTCTTCCTAATCCTTTCATCCTCCTGTTTCAAAACCAATGTCAACAAGCATTACAATGTTTGTATATATAGTCATCAGCATCTGTACAAGATGCGATTTAATTACAAAACCAAAATTGCTCAATCTACAAATCATTTTGATCCAAAGAAGCAAACATACACTACTGCGCATTATCACAGTTCGACAAACAGCATGAGAGAAGACATCCATCCATGTTCTTTACTCAACTTTTAAGGGCTCAATTTGGTGTATAGTTTCCATTATAGGGGCTCAACTTAATGTGTGCATATGCAAGTGCTGGGGAACTTACCACCATGACAAAAACATTGTTGAAGAAATCCTCAAGTGGTTGTATTAGCTTTGCAGATATTTCAAAAAACTCATCAACCTCAATGCCTGCAAATATCAGCTCGATCAGTTGGTTGGTTGAGAGGACAAATTAATTTAGGGAAATGATTTTTGGCCACCCCTTTTCACCTCTGATTAAAATGACTTAATCTCATCCATAGGATCTATCAAGTTTGAATGGATGAGATTAAGTCATTTTAATCCAAAGGTAAAAGGAGAGGTGGCTAGCCACCACATGGTGGCCAAAAAGCTGAATCAGTTAAGTCTGTTTTCATCCATACATATGGTTCCAGTTTCCATGTTTTCTAATGATTACGTTTACCATGTTTGGACTTTCGCCCATTCAACATTGAGAGATGGAATCACCCATTTAAAACCCAAAGCCATTGTTCTACCAAAATTGGAATCGTTACAATGGTGATGAAATTTAATACCAATGGATAATGAAAATAAATAAATAAAATATTGAGTACCGGAATAAATTTTGTTTTCCGTGGACAGAAAAGTGCTCCATAATGCCCTTTCTTCATTTGTCTCAAAAGCAGCCTCATCCACCTAAATAGACAGTTATAAACAACTATAAAGATGTGCTATCATGACCAGGAATGAATAGATTCCATTGACCAAACAATAAAAGCACATTCAGTTGCACCTTCACAAGAAAATAATAAACTCTTAAAATGCTACAGAATGAAATAATACAAGCAATTTAAATCAAGCATATCAGAAATTGTGACTACATTTTTATCCAACATTTGTTGTTCTATTTGTAGTACCAGAATCCTAATAAATTATTCTGCTCCCAATTTCTTCAGCACAATAACGGACTTGTACATCTAAGGGCAAGCTAAACTTTAACAAACCAGATAATTTGATACTGCTGCAATGGAAACCAAAAAAATACCTCCATATTGGCATCCACATCCTTTCC
Organism: Viola odorata; assembly: GCA_963691705.1. Classification (NCBI taxonomy): domain Eukaryota; kingdom Viridiplantae; phylum Streptophyta; class Magnoliopsida; order Malpighiales; family Violaceae; genus Viola; species Viola odorata. The sequence continues at coordinate 59,754,834 of OY829544.1, forward strand.
ACGAACAATTCTTGTTGGTCGAGAATATGCTTCAACTACTTTTAGGAAAACATTACTCTTTGACAAGGCTTCCATCTGGAACCAACAAGAAGGCCAAAAAAGACTTAGACTTCGTATATTCGCATGCTTCATTAGATATCAAAATGCAGCAAACTTATGTCACAAAAGCAAGCTCTATTTTTTTAGATTCTGACCCCTTGGAAAAGACTGGAATTCAAAAACATAACATAGAGTTTCTTTTAAAGAGCCTGCCAAGTCAGCTATAGATTTTATGCTAGGTGCCCACCAGGACAAAGATGTACGAAGGCTTAGATGAAGACAGAACTATAGATATCTCAGATTAAAACCTTATTTAGTACAAGCTAGCCATCATCGCACCATTCTTTAATTTGTCACAATAATGGCAAGCACTCTAAATTGTGAATAAAAGCTGGATGCCTTTTCACTACAAGAAGACCAGGATATCTAATGCTTATATAATTGCAAACACTATTTAGGCATCATCTCCATTAACCAAATTCCTTTATCCATGGCCTCAAGCTAGCTGATACATCTGATGTCTTTGTTATGCACGCACATCAGTAACAATTAAAAAAGGAAATCCCGAAAAGAGTGATCATAAGAAAATGAAAACCTTGGAGGAGTAGCAATTAAAGACTTACTTTGAACACTGTTTTCGCAGCCAGACAAGGCAAGTTCGCACGTTCTGCAAGTACAGAGCGCACAATTTCTGGACTTATTCCCTTATCAACCTGTGCCCACAGACAATGGTGTAACAGCATAGTTTCAGAAAACTATCCAAATGAATATTGGTAGTAGGTGGTAATAACCTTTCCTGTTGTACATGTCCATAAATTGGGATAATGAATATGGCATAACTCCAGACATAACTATTGTTTCTGGCATTTCTTATTTGTGGGCCAGTGCCTTTTGCCATCAGCTGAGTACTATGCCCACTTCAGTTGGGAAAACCATTTGAAAATACAGCATATACATCTGATCTTACTTTGGCTTCCCTTGAATTATAACTTCATTTTCACTTACACTGAAAGTCTGCTTGCTAAACTTTTGAGACCATAGGGACTTTCACTTACACTGAAAGTCTGCTTGCTAAAGTTTTGAGACATAGGGACTTTCACTTACACTGAAAGTCTGCTTGTTAGCCCAAGGGCAACTTACTCTTGTTTTGATGATTTAAGACACACAAACTAATTTCTATTCTAATGCAATTTGAAGTTAAAGTGTGTGTAGTTTGCGACGAACAAACATAAGAGGCAACAAATCAAGATATCGTAAGCTAGAAGATCAAGTGTACTTTAGGACTTTAAATGTGTAAGTATGATTCAATTTAACACTTGATTTATGTTCAATTATACCTCAAGAAAAAGTGCCAAAAGGTTTTATGCAAAAACGAACTTTGAAAAACGTATTTTGAAAATCGTATAGATTTTAAAAACAATGCTTAACGTGAATCGCGTTAAGGCTTAACGTGAATCACGCTAAGCGTTTTTTTCTTAGCGTGATCACGGTAAGCCTTAGCGTGATCACGCTAAGATTTGTGTCAAAACTGTCAAATATTTCCAGTGACTAACGTGAATCACGTTAAGAGCTTAACGTGAATCATGGTAAGCATTTTTCTCTTACCGTGATCGACTTAACGTGATCACGCTATTTCTAACGGCTAGTTTTTTCAAATCTAGCTGGAAGAGCTTGCTCTTACCGTGATCACGGTAAGACTCTGACAAGCTCTAACAGCTATTTTGTCCACTTAAAACGGTCACTTTTGGCTCCATACTCTCTTGTCCGGACCTCCCTTGATCAAACACTATAAATACTCATCTTAGATGAGTTAGAACGTGACAAGAAAGTATATACAAACTTCCAAACACAAAATCACATTTACAAACTCTCAAAATCAACTTTAACTCATGCAAGCTTCTCTTAAAGGATTTCAAATATTCTTGCATTGATTTCAGAGTTTCTTTGGCTTTCTTCTTGAGGTAACATTGAGCATTTATTGGTGTTGATTATTGAATCATACATAGTTTATTTGTACACCAATTTTGTGTTGCCATTTTACATTTCTCTTGTCAAGTTCTTAATTAAAATAGGTTGCAAAGCAGCCCGGAAAAAGGTTGTGATTGAGCCCGGAAAAATCACATTGTAAGGTTTATTGGTTGAGCCCGCAAAAACCAAGGTGATAGGTTTATTGGTTGAACCCGGAAAAACCAAGGTGTGTAAGGTTGGAGTTGAACCCGTAAAAACTCAAGGTAAATAACGAAGTGTTCGTTGTTCAAAATCCTACGGGTGAAGCTCTTAGGTAGTAGAGTACAATTCGGTTGTGAATTGGAACCACTATAACTCCTTGTGTTTTTACATTCTAATTCCGCACTCAAATTCCTTACTCTTTGTGTTAGAATTTTTAATTGCCTATTCACCCCCTCTAGGCAGGGTCATTGTGTGTATCACTGCTTGCTAAAGTTTTGAGACATAGGGACTTTCATCAAAAGAATGCGTAAAAAAATTCAAAAACAGGCAACTTGAACCTCCTTGGCATTGTGTACTTAAAGCAAATCAAAAAGCATATTGGCAAAGCGTCTTATAGAATCGGTAACGAGTTCTGACATACCAAAAATTGTTCCAGTCTTCGAGTGACAAATAAACTCACCTACATCGAAAAAGATATATGCCCATCATGACAATGTTCCTGGCTCAATGACCAGTGCATAAATAAAACAAAAGCACGGATAAGAACAGTGCTGACAAGTGGTAACTAATAAGTAGGTTCAGTATCACAGAAGTCCAAAGTCCAAACACGGGAAAACAACAAATAAACAATACAGAATCAACTACAGGCTAAAACTATCTCATACATGGTTAAAGGATAGGTTTTATTTCAGATGACAATCAATCAAGTGAACCCTGGGCTTAGATCTCCAGGCAGTTGATGTTCTAGGAGAAGGATGCCCTATGTTGCAAAACCAACTAGAGTAGACTGCCTAAGGTTGAGCCATTTTGTGAATCATTTTGAGGATAATCAGAAACTTTTTTCAGGGTTGGTTTTACATTTGCATGAAGGAATGTGGAGTTCATAAATCTACCGTTCAAGGTCAAAGGAGTAATGCTTTCACCATATGGGTGGCTTATGTTATGCTAAAGGTGGGAATGAGCTTGTTACAGCATGCACAAGTATCAAGAGAGCAATTAGGGTAAAAAATTAAAAGCCCAGAAGGTTCATTTGAGTCTTCTAAAAAGGTGAAATATACGGGTCATTGTAGTCATTGAGGGAACTAAGCACTTCAAATCTGTATATTTCTACATATTTTCTCAGTGCAGGCTATTGTTTTTGACTCTTACTTACAATTTAGCTTTAAACAAAGAAAGAGAGAGTTCAGGGAATGATCTAGATTTGACATAAAGGAGATGAAAATGGAGAAACGCAGAGGATAACTAAATTTTCACAACTTAAAGGACCTTGTTCTTACGTCATCTATCATGCGGCCATCAACATTAATAGGTTGGAAATTGGCAGCAAGTCTTAGAGCATTAACCAAATCCAAATTTCTCTCCTTCTCCACCAGTAATTGGACCTAATAAAACAAATACACAGCATTAGCTCATAAAACATCTGGCTTGGAAGGCCTCACGAATAACCAATCGCCTTACCAGACCATAGGAGATTCTCCGTAAACCAAATGGGTCATTTGTGGAACTAGGTTGACAACCAGCAGCAAATAAGCCAACAAGGCTGTCCAATCTGCAAAATAGGATTCACATAAAAAAGAAAATATTGTTAATTTGTTATTCAAGATGGTGAAAATGTGATCTGCAAGAGAGTGCATTTATCAAAGGATGGATGGGCCATAGGGCACAGCACTTGGAGTAGCCATTCAATAAGGACAACCTTCAAAACGTAATTGTCCTTAAACCATCCTTTGCAAGCTCCACATTCAGGGACAACCACATAAATTTCAGGGGTCAGCTGATTCGACTGAAGTTTATATATATTTGGATAGTATAAAAGATCTAAATATTTTTTACCAACACATGCAACTTATTGAGAGAAAAAAACAAAAAACTTAAATACTTGTATCCATCTCTTTATCAAGCTACTATTTTAACTTTTAGTTAATTCAATTCAAACTCAACAACCAAATTAGTGCAAGGAAAGAATTTGAACAACTTACTCTTTCTGAATAAAAATAACAAAATTCCACAGCGGTTGTGTTTTAAGGCTTAATATTTATGCTTTTTAATAGTTTAAGAATTCAGTATGATTTAAGTTTATTTTCACCATATTAGACTTAATGTGAATTTTTAAAGTTTAAGGGTGTCCTGTCCGGCATAAGCATATCTGCATGTTTTTCTTTTCTGTGTGACAAGGCGCACGCCTTTTGCTGCGCCTTGCACGTCATGCGCCAGAAGGCCATTGCGTCTTAGGTGTGCCTGGCACCTTTGACAACACTGATTAAAGGGAACAAAATCTATAATAAGGAAAGGAACAGCAATAGTGTTTGTTAATAAAAATAAAAACTTCCAACACCGATTGTGTTTATTAAATCATTGACTCTCATTTATTTATTTTTTCTTTCTAGAAAAGTCTTAGAGCTCTACTTTGTGTTTTCTTCTTCTAGATAAAAGAATTTAAATTCTTAAACTGCTAGTTGTTAGCTCCCTAAAACCCAAAAGTTTGAAAACAACATTACCTCATTAATTCTAAAAGGAAACAGATGGATGATTTCATTACTTGTTCTATTTAATTTTATATCTTTTTGGTTTCTCCATTACATGAATTCTTTTTTATGTATTCCTTTAAAGTCTTTCAAGTGACAATAGCTGAGAAGATTTTTTGAATCCACTATAATATAATTCCTGTTATGTCCTTGTCATAGTTCCTATTCTGGACATTTACTTGCTCCACACTATAGATCTCTTTCCTTTGAAGGGTTGAAGTGTAGTAATTGTCTCAAGCTTCCATATTTATTCACAAATGAATTTACCACTCAGGGATAAAAAAGAACAAAATGAATCAATGTTTATCAGTAATGATTACTAACTTTATGCACCTATAAGCACAGATGTCAAATCACCAAAGTTAATCCCACTTAAGAATTCCAGGGAAAGCTTTAATCTCACCTGTCAGCAATGGCCAAAACTGTCCCTGCATCAGTTTTTGGAAGCACATCCCCAGAAAATCTAGGAAGCATGATTTCTAACAAGGCCTCTGCAATCTGTTGGAAAAAAAGAGCATAAAATCAACAAAGAAGCATAATTAAGTTTCAAAGATAATGGAGAAATGAATATAGCACATGAAACCAGGAAGTTCTACAACATGACCCTGGAAAACTGTGTAGAATAAAACAAGGAGAAAGGTTAAACTTCTTAGTGAATTCAGTGACCTGCTCTGGATAGCCATCCCTAAGAGCATAATGGCGTGCCATTATTCCAGAGAGTGAAGTAAACTCTGTTACAACTGCAGTGGCAAGATCTGACATAGCAAGTGATGCAGCACTCTCGACAGTCTGGATCATATCTTCTTCAATCCCCAATTCCAAGCCTAGTTGAGTAACCATATTTTGAACACGCATCATCTTGTCAAGCATCGTTCCTAGCTTCTCCTGTTTTTGTTGAAATTATAAAAATACAAAAGCCATCAGAGACTTGGTAGCATCCATGAATTACTAATCACATGCATCTTTAGCAACTTAGCAATGCAATCTTGTAAGATAGTTTGCTATTTGTTTAACTATCAACTCCACAAATTTAATAAACATTCACATTCTGAGCACATAAATCAAAGAATAAGATTTGGAAGTTCCATGATACCACTAGCTCTCTTCTTTCAAATATCCTCAACAGAAAACAACTTACATGAAAAAGAATCCCTTTCAGTTGGCTTCGGAACTCTGAAAACTCCTTGCGTGTATCCATCTCATAAAAGAATTTTGCATCTTCATAACGAGCTCTGCACAGTTAAGACAAAATAGATTGTTTCACATTTTATTATAGACAATAAAATATATAGAAAAACAAGAAAAAAGATTGTCAAAAGTGCAATACGAATATCCTGTCTAAGGAGATTGGAAGCCACTTTTTAGCTAGATAAAGGAAGCAAGAAACTCATCAGTAGGTGAGGGAGTCTTGTTTGCAATTGACAACAAGAAACACTAACCTGAGAACAGCTTCATTTCCTTTCCTTACTACTGCCTCATTGATTGCTCCATTTGCAACCTAAGAGAAAAATCTCCTGTCATCTACTTACTTGCAAGGATCATTCAAGTTTTAAAAGAACATACAATTGGTACAAATGTCCTACAGCAATGAAGTATGGCAGCAGCTTTCCGTTATCATCAGTAAGAGCAAAATATTTTTGGTGCTTCTGCATGACCTGCATTAGTAGAGTGAATAATACAAACAATAACAAGATTAGACATTTCTCAAGAGACCGATTCAGTTACAGTTTACCTAATAAATGAGTGAATTGACAGCTATCTAAATTGCAAGCATTGTATTGATTGACAATAGACTGTCAGTAAAAGATCGGTAAGGAAATTCCTCAAGTCTTGCTCATCAGTTTTGATGTGCGTAGGCAACTAAATTAGTAACTTATTGAACAAAATTATTGTAGTAATGATTGTCAGTCATAAAAAGCAATTGTGATGTGCGTAGGCAACTAAATTAGTAACTTATTGAACAAAATTATTGTAGTAATGATTGTCAATCATAAAAAGCAATTGTGATGGTCTAGAAGAATAAGGATAAAATGTCAAACAGCTTACCATTGTTAGAAGTTCCTTTGGAAGCTCTAAGAATGACTCCTCAAACTTCCCAAGCACTGAAACAGGTGCCTCAACAAGATTGCTAACCTAAAATATTACACAGGCAGATAGTTAAAAGGAATTCTTATCCACAAGCTAGAAACAAAAGAAAAAATTAATTACCTCATCAAGTAAACTTTCTTGGACAAGGAGGTGTCCATTTACACCGTCTGCTAATGCATTAGCCTGCTCCATGATGCATTTTTTTCGATGCTGCACAAAGACATGATTTGTTCAGTTCAGTTATATGGTCTATACTTTATATGCTCTAAAACTCTGTTTGTCTACGAGGGGCGGTTAGAAAAGTTGACTACTTCACCAAAGCATTGAAACCAGAAAAATAAAGTGGAATCTAAGAAATTGTTAATTGATACCTCAATGTCAATGTTAACCTCTGCATTCTTCATTGCATCAATATAAGATTCAGCAGTTTCAACCTGAGGACAGTATAACAGAAAATTTCAGGATTTCTATTTTCAAAGCATTTTAGCCTTCTTGTGCAAGTTTGCAAGACTTTTATAAGCTATTTAAGCTCCAATGGTCCAGAAGAGAAACAGGAAATAGTTGGCCAGACAATATGAATAGCAGGCCTACTGGTTTTTCACTTTTGTTTGTACATTTAACAAGTTAAAATGTTACTTGGTAAATCTGAAAAATGCTAAAGATGATTGATATTCTTAAAAACTGCTTAGCTTATTCATACCTGGACAGTAGCTGAGGGAGTATTACGAAGACCATAAGATAGGTTTCCACTGCATTTACAAATATGAGAGTTTTAAGTGGCAGTTTTCAGTGGTGGTAAATGCATACAGAGAGAACATAAAGATAGTTGCTAATAACCAAAGAAGATTTGGAATAGCATGGCTGTTGATTGTAGGACCTTTATGCTAAAGGAATAAAGAAAAAGGCATGGAATATCGATTGCCACTGGAACTTAAACCACATCTTTGTTCTTTCACAAGAGTTCAGAAGTCAAAGCATTTTTCACCCATATTTTTCAGGCATTAGAGTAACGGTTACTGTCTGTATTTTCTGATATTCGGTTATTCACAATATAGGAGACGAAATGAGAAAGTTGCTGGAAACACAAATCAAAATTAACAATCTGCAATTGCAGAAACAAAGTACACAGCTCTAACCGTAGTGAGGTAAAGTTGATAGTAGCCAAACTACTAGGCACTATTGGCTTGTCCAAAGCAATTTCATGCAGCCAGCAAAGTGTGCTGTACAGAACAAACATTTACGAGCTAGAAGAAAATGACAGAAAAGAAATATCTTGGATGTGGCACTAGGATACCAATGAGCATGTAGCTCAATGGTACTTCTTGCAAAGAAAGGAGCGTTGTGGGCTCAAGTCCCTATCTTGGTATCCTATAACCAAAAACGAAAAAGAAAAATATGTGGCACTACTCACTAGGATAAAGGACATCTAGATGGAAACATATCAACTCATTTTCCACTTGAAAATAGGACAATCACACACTCCTCAAATGATCAATAGCTGACAGCCCCCACAATTTGCATATATTCCCAACCACAGTTGCTCAATCAAAATTAGCATGCAAGCAAAAATGTAGTAGGAAAGAAAGTAGAAAGGGATGAAGATGAACATAAAGTAGTCATATACCTAGAAACTCCAGCAAATATGAATGGAATTAGTACATCCCCATGCAGGGCCATGATCCAACGAATCGGTCTGCTGAATGTGATCTGCATGACAGCATTGAAAGAAGTACCAGATCACTGGATGTCTATATTTCCTTTTCTTTTTCTTTTTTGCAGAGGACATGTATATATAAGGCCATTTTCCAAGGGGAGCAGTACTTGAAAGGAATAATAATAGTAGTAATAATAACAACAATAATGCACATGCCTGAGAGTTCCAACGCATGGACTTTGGGAATGATATTTTACTGATGGTACTTGGCAAATCTTCAGATAAAATCTAAAATCCAATAGGGAATAATGTTAGTGAAGATTCTGAAAAAAAGAAAAAGGATCCCAGAGTAGTGCTGTTATGACACTTAAATTCAACCTCCCCTCCACAGATTTTGGAATTGCAAGGAAATACACAAAGTAAACAGAAGCATTGGGAGTTGGGGAAGGGACTAAGTTTTATAATAATAAACATATCTTGCAAAAGCAGGTTTGGAGAGAACAATAAAATACTTTTTGCAGAATTATAACAGCAAATCCTTTCAAAATCCCGAGCATCCTATTATGAGCACAACTAACAAGCCACAAAGGAAAAGCAGAAACATTATGAGTATAACTCACAAAAGAGAAATTAGTATAACAACCTCCAATGCAAGTCTAGCGGTCTCCTTCACACGTAGATGAACATACTCTGTTTTCCCTGACAAGAAGGAAAAAGTACCTCTTGAATGGCCAGAGAGAACATAAATCATGTGTCACTTATAAGTACTTTGAAAGCTTGGTAACGTAAATATGCCGCACAATCAAGTGCATATTCTCTTGCCACCAAGAAATGAGATAAGGAGGCTTCAGCAGCCCGTTTGCTGGAACACAGCCTATTTCAGGGCCAGCAATAGGACCATATAATTAGATGAAACACTGAGCATCCACTGTGTAAAAAAGTGACAGTAAACAGTATACTTATGAAAAACTTGAGGCTAAAATCAAAACTCATAGAGTAACAAGGTATTTCACCAAACCAAAAAAGAAAAACACTGTCAAATAAATTTCTTTTGGTGCATGGCATGTCAAATATTAAGAACATTAAAATAATATATGTTAGCATGATAAAGCCTGTATATGAGCATAAATATATAAACCAAATCTTACCATCAACCTTTCTGAACAACAAATCTAGAGGCACATTGTATTTTCGGCAAAATCCCTCAGCAGCCTTAATGAAACAACAATTCACATGTTACACAGATATTAATACTAAATCACTACTGAATACAAGTATACAACATTGGAAAGTGAAAGAAACAAAAACAGAACCACAATTCTACAAGATAGGAGCTTCCATATTCAGTTTTTGCAAGTAGCAATTTTTTTAAAGGAAGCCAAAGAAAGCACAAAACCTTCGTAGGAATTCCTTGCGCATCAAAGGCCTTTGAAGCTGGAGGTCCTCTGACTTCAACCTCGGACTCTGCTTGCTTAGTACAAAGATTTTGGACACAAATCTGCAAATGCAAGAGCAGGTGATTAACAAAAGCAGACAAAGAGTCTTTTACATTGGTGATGGTGGGTTCAAAGCATGCATATAATAAGTATTTATCATCCACAGGACGAAGACGATATGAAACTAATGATCATACCACTAATCTGCGAGGAGTACCAAATGCTTCTACTTCACCATGGCTCAATCTTTGTTTTCCTAGCAATTGCAAGACAGAATCCTTAAGCTGCAAAATTAAGCAACAGAATCAGTTTAGCACCTAGATTGGGGAAAAAAAATATGACATGTGAGAGTGCAATAGCTTATATGCTTATGTACACAAAATGAACATATTCTTTTTTGTTCATTCAAAATGTACATATTCAATCGGATGCATATCATGTAGAACAACATGTCATGATCTACTTTCCCCATGAATAAATTCGTACTTGATGTCTTGCATGAATCACATCTTGTGGAGGCATCTCTTCAGTTCCAATTTCTAAGACAAACAATCTGGCTCTATCTTGCACCTGTGGTACATTTGTAACAAAACAATTGTTACAAAAAACCACGACAGAGATTGAAAGGAACATTGAAACAAGTTTAAAGTGTCAATCCACATACATACAAGTAACTCCAACAAAAAAATGCTGACAAGAAAATGGAACAAGGAAATGGGAAAGAAAATATTATGATTTTCATATCCGTGTGTATAAATGGAGGTGTATGTGCATTGCACCTAAGCTTTAACCAGGTATCACCAAATATGAGAGAAAAAGTCAGTGCAACTATCATACGCTGAATCTTGCAAGAAAAAAACTATGAGCATCGCTAGTTAAAAAGCTTGTAAGCAAAATCATATCCACACCTACCTTTCTGACAGCTGCCTCTAAAAGCTCTTTAGCACAAGCAACAGTAACAGGTTCAGAAACAACACCAAGTGGATGCCCAAGGGATTCCCTAGTCTTCAACCAAAGTTGGGCACACTGACGAGCTAAACTGATAAAGCAAAAGGAAATAATAAGGCCACTTTGTACCAAGCAATCTCTTTTTATCAACCAGTGACTGAAGCTTAAGACACATTCCTTATTTCAATTGATGGGACACAATTTTGATCTAAAGCAACTAACCTCTTCATTTCAATTTGTCATTACTGAACAAAACAAATATTCTTCAAAAGCCAGAGCAATTAATATACGCACATAACTGAAGGAAAGCATCCTCACCTACGCATCCGACCAAAATAACGAGCACGCTCAGTTACCCCAACAAAGCCTCTAGCATCTAAGATATTGAAAGCGTGAGATGTCTTCAAAAGCTGATCATACCTAGCATGTTGAGCAAATATTAACTTTAAGAAAACAAGGACCAATATTCCAGATAATCTATGAAGTAAATAAACCAGAAGTTAAACATACGCAGGGATAGCAAGGCCTGAAGCAAGCAGGGAATGAGCTTCTTCCTCAAAAAAATCAAAGTGCTTCTGAAGATGATGAACACTAGCACTTTCTAAATAGTATGCACTCATTTCCTTCCTGAAATAGAACTGTAATATGTTTTTCATTTGAATTATAAAATACATTGACATAGGAACAGCACGTGCAGTTTGCAATCTATTGGCATGATAAAGCGAAAAGAATGCTAAAAATAGTAAACGCTGAAGAGGTGGAAGAAAGTAGGAGAAAGGAAAAGAAAAGCAAAGTAGTGGTTTTAAAAGATCACGGAATGATGATTTTGGTGAAGAATAATATGCAAAGATGCACTTCAACTACGAAAAAATTCTTAAAAAGATATGCATAGATAAAGATTCATTACTCATTCTCCATAAACAATTCTCCATATGTAATCCCACCAGCATATTGAATTTTCTTAAAATGATCAACTCCCTGCCAAGCAGTTGCGAAGTAATTTCAGCCAGAGTAACAGAGCATACAAAGATGAAGAAATAAGTAAAAGAGTAGTAGTTTAAAGTTGACCTGAAGCAACATGAGGATACGCTCAAGTCCATAAGTAATTTCAACAGATACTGGAGACAGTTGAAGACTTCCAGCCTGAGAGAGAGAAAGAGATATCAGCCAAGCAAACACCAGCCAATTATTAAACACTCCACAAAGTGAGGAAAATGTAGCTTCAGTCTCAACCAGGGAAATTATGCTCCCAGGCACCAGAAAAGAAAAAATAAAAGTATTGCACATGTAACTAATGCAAATATCAGAGAAGAACCTGCTGAAAGTAGGTGAATTGAGTGATCTCCATCCCATCCATCCAGATTTCCCAGCCCAAACCCCAAGCACCAAGCACCTACAAGCATTGCTGTGCCATTGAATGACATGTGTGCGATGAAACAAATACTAAACAAGACTGTACAAAACGAGGGAAAACTAATATATTTACCGGGCTCTCCCAATTGTCCTCGACAAATCGTATATCATGTTCACAAACGTCAATTCCTACCAAGTATGAAAGAATCAAAAGGTCAACTCCAAGTTTTAACTAACCTATGTATAGTTTAAGACCACTTAATTCCCTCATCAGCTATTTGAAGCTACAAAAGCCACTATCTAGAAGGCCTTCTAGTTCAAAACCATAGAAATAATATATATGATATGGTTTATATACATTGATGCATCAGGAATAAAGAAAGTACCCAAAGCTGATAGGCTGCGAATAAAGAGGTCTTGTGAATTTCCGGGATCAGGTTTTAGTACGACCTGAAACAGAAAAAAACATACAACAGCTGAAGATTTTAATTGTTGAAACATCTCTCAGACATGGAACACTCTCTATTGAGAAATGCAGTACTAAAAAGAAGTAAAACCACCACTTAACCTGAAATTGAGTGTGGCGCTGCAATCTGTTTGGATTCTCCCCATAACGACTATCATCTGGACGGATACTTGGCTCCACGTATCTAATTGAGTCAAACAACATTCATCTTTAATTGACCATAATTGTATATTCACTCTAGGAGACCAAATCATAGAATACTTACGCCACATTCCAAGGTTCTGGGCCTAGAACCCTCAAGAAGGTCAAAGGATTCATAGTTCCCGCTCCAACCTAGCCAACGTATCCAAAATTGAGTAAGAAAGTTGACAACTCCAAAAACAATTGACTGAGGGGAAAGTTAATAAACCTTACTTCTGTATTGCTGCATTGCATTACAGCACATCCAACTGAAGCCCAATATTCCTAAAAAAAAAAATAATACGGCCGTTCACTTCTAGTGAGACTGAAAACTAAAAAGAAAAACTGGAAAACAAGAAATGAAACCGTAATTCGACCTGGAGTCGCTGAATTGCCTGTTGGAAAGTGAGTACAGGAGGTTTTTGAGGCTCACTGCTTGGGTTGGTTGAGGAATGCTGGTGAAGTTGGGAAGTGCTAACAGCAGAGAGAGCGGTTGGGGAGAAGTGGCGGCGAGAGCGGTGGAAACTGTTAGGGATAGGCCTGGTGGCCACACGGAAGAGGGAGAAGCGAGATGAGTAGGGCTTCAGGACGGAGATGACCAACGGAAGTGCGAGAATCGGCATGGCTAATTTGAGGCGACAGAGCAGAGCAGCCTTACCCGCTCTTTGTTGCTGCTATACTTATCAAGTCAAAAAAACCAGTCCAGGATCAATATTTTTTTACTATTTATATAATTTTTTATTTATTTGTAATTATTAATTATTAATTTATCCTCTATTTTTGTCTGAATTTTCTTGGATGACATATAATAGTCTAATGTAATTTATCTCCATGAAATAATAATTGAATGGAATAAGGTCTTGGTGTTAACATTAGTCTAATTGCCTCCATTTGTAAGGTGGTGAAAAATCATTGATGATCCTTCAAGTCTATATATTTAATAAATTTTCATTAATTTGGATGCAATAAACACTTTTTTTGGTTAAGATTTTGTCCATTTAACTAACAATAATATAAAAATTGATAAAAAATATAAATTCTCATGCATCACGAAAAAATATAGGTGATGTGAACAAATTCCAATTGCATAAAATGTTATTTTTGGGCTAAATCAATGAAAATTTAGTTTAGAGGGTTGCACTGTACTTGAGGTGTAGCTTTGGGGCTAAAAGCTCCCAAAAAAATATAAAAACAAAAGGCTCAGCCGCATGATCTAATTCTTGCGAGTTTTTCCCCAGAAATTTCACACCTTACGGACTTTTTCAATTCACAAATTCCGTCATCAAGTTCTCTTCTTCTACTGCGTTGCTTTGATTGTCCGAAGTCCAAACTTATAGCTGCCGCTTTTCCGCGGCGCGCAGGTAAAGGAAGCCAGGGGGTAGAGGAGGAGGAGGATAGATGGCGGAAGAAGATGAAGTGTTGATGGAAGTTGAAGCATTAGAAGCTGTGTATGGAAACGATTGTGTGGTTCTGGAATCATTCCCTCCTCATCTTCGCGTCCACATCAAGCCCCGAACCGCCGATGTCTCTTCCCAGCAGGTCCCCATCTCCCATAGTTGAATAAAATTCTTCATTATATTTGTAGGGCTTCCCTATCACGCATACGTTAATGTTTGTAAGTGAATTCCAAGATTAAAGTTGATGTCTTTGTTTGAATTTGGCGAAATTCTTGTACTTTTTTAGGAGACCATGTAAATTTTTCGAACTTTCACTCGTTGGCATTCATGACTTCATTGTTCCCTATATTCTGCAGTTTGTGGAAGCAGTTATTGAGGTACAAGCAGGTCCACAGGTACTATACAGTGTTTCGCATGATGTATTTGTTTTCTGCTTTGTCAGCTGACATATATTAGATCTTGGCTGTTGCTTTATGTGATGTTTGTTTGCGAATCCGTTGTGATGTTGAAGAAGACATGATCAGATAATAACTATGGTTTCTTTTGCATCTGAGCTAATTTTTATCCCTTTTCCATGGCAGTATCCAGACAAACCACCAAATATTTATCTTATAGAATCCAAGGGTCTTGATGAACAAAGGCAAAAGCACTTGATAACTACTCTCTGTGACAAAGCATGTGAACTCTCCTCTTGTTTGATGCTTGTATCACTTTGTGAGGTAATTGTAATTTGTTGCACTACCCAATTTTCTTTTCATCCCGCTTATGTTGTTGGCTATTTTAGAAAACCATATGCTCATGTAGCTACTTGATATTTTAAATCCATGTCAAATCATCCACTCATTTGAAGATTTGTTGATTGGCTGATTGGTATCCCATGCACAATTGATAAACCAGAACAAATCAGCAGTTTGTCTATTTCAGTTCATTACAGTGTGCTTAGGAGAGTTTAATAAACATTTAACAAATAAATGGTAGATTTTTTATATATTCCTACATGACAGGTATGAAACAAAATTACTCCTTAAATTATGTGCAATCCTGCTGAATCGGGGTTGCTAC
The DNA here is from genome assembly GCA_963691705.1 of Viola odorata. Taxonomy (NCBI): domain Eukaryota; kingdom Viridiplantae; phylum Streptophyta; class Magnoliopsida; order Malpighiales; family Violaceae; genus Viola; species Viola odorata. The sequence goes on from OY829544.1 coordinate 59,770,151, forward strand.
ATTTGTGATTTTTTCCCCTTACCTTGGTGGCAAAGATTGATTGGAATATATTTCTAGGAAGCGATTGAGAAGCTCACTGTTATGAATCACCCTGATGGCGATTGCCCAATGTGCTTGTCCCCCCTAGTTTCAGAAGATGAACAGAATGAAACCTTGCCATTTATGAAGTTGATGTCTTGTTTCCATTGCTTTCACAGGTAATAATTGTTTTATTTGCTACATATCTAGTCCGGGTTTTCATTCAGCACCTAAACTAACTCTGTGCTTTATCTCTCTTTTCCTGTCTTATCCCATCGAAATACAACAGTGAATGTATTTTACAGTGGTGGAATTGGCTCCAAAAGGAGAAAGAAAGTAAAGGTAGTAGCTCTTCTACCACAACCATGCGCCTCCCTGTAAATGTGGAAAATGGAAGCGGTATGTAGTTTCTGTGCATAAGTAGAAGTTTCATTGACCAATTTGATGAAATGGAAGTGTTAAGGGTTGATTCTATTGCTTCGTTAATTCTCTAGAAGACTCTTATCTTTCCAATTTCTATTACAATCTTACTTTCTTACTGTTATTTTTAGACACGCTTGGAGTAAAGGAGGAAAGTATGGGGAACTGTCCAGTCTGCCGTAAGGTTTTCCATTGTGAGGATTTCAGACATGTGCTTGACTTGGTTGGAACACATCATTCTCAGTCGGTATGCGTCTGAATTATTAATAAGAATTTCATTCAAGCATATGATACATATGGTTTGCACTGTCAATGTTGTCCTCCAAAATTGTCCTCTGTGACCATCATTTCTAATAGAACAGAAGTCTGCTCAATTCCCTTTGCATTGTGAATTCACACTGGTAAACGATATGAAAATCTAGGTTTGAGATGATAGTCATGACAGCCATCTATGGAATTTGCATTCTGGTTTGTCCACTACTGTTGTCCTTTGGAGTTAACATGTTTTGGTTCCTAAAACTTTAGACCTGGTAATTTTTGTGCAGTGAGCTCGTGACACTAGATCATCTTCTCTTCACATGTTGCGCTCCATTTGTTTCCAAATTGCCTTACATAATTGCTAATTTCTATTTATATCAGATTGCCAACGGAATGGAATTTGTGCATGATGATAAGCTCCTTCACTCTGACGCACAGAATCTTAGAAGACAGAAGTTTGAGGCTATTTTGAAATTACAGCAAGAAAACAATGGCTTAATTGAGCCCAAGAAAGATCTATTGGTTTTGCCTGGTATGTTTCTCCCACAACCTGCCGTATCTCCTGAAGAAGCTACTGAGGTGCACCCAACAGTTCCCTTAGAAACAAACTTGGGTACTTCTTCAATTAGACCACACTCTGCCGTATCTCCTGAAGAAGCTACTGAGGTGCACCCAACAGTTCCCTTAGAAACAAGCTTGGGCACTTCTTCAATTAGACCACACTCTGTTGGACTTAGGAACTCTGGCAGAAGGAAACAGAGAGTACAAGACTCAAGAAAGCAAGGCAGACAGTGGATCCGTAAAGAGCATACTGCAAAATAAGAAACTTGGTAGCTTGGTAAAAGTTTCTTCCATTTTATTCTCTAGTGGCGGTTGTATAAATCTGGATTCTGCATTTTAAGGTATGAATAAAAGAGTTTCTCCCATGGTAGATTGCTGGAGTGTTTTTATTTCTTGAGTGTAATCTCGTCTCAGGTCTAGGAAGAGACTCTGCATAACCTGTCATTGAAATCTCCATTTGAATGTTGCTATAAACTCACCGTAAGAACCCCATCATCCATGATCAAGTGCCAAGTAACGCTTTGTTGCTCATCGAAACACATGACAGAGTATCTATTATAATAAAAACTGTAAATTTGTGATGGTTGAGTTTCCCAGCTGCCGCATACTAGGATCAAGGATTATCAATAATGTTTTAAGTACAGCTTGTTTGGAACCAACTCTCGTTTAGAATTGGCTTTATGACAAAGAATCAGTGGAATTCATGAGTTGGGAGTAGAATTGAGTTTTATTTCATATACTAGAAAGCAACAGGAACTAGAAAAACTATATTTGGGTAGTGAGACAATGGTCATTGATTGTATATAAAATAGTGAAATACTAGCAAAGACTCAGGTTCGAGTTCCCTCTCGACTTTTAAAAAGAAAAGAAAAAAGAAACCAGAGTACAGAGCAACGGAACGGGTCCAAATTTGAAATGTTTTGTAGTACTCATCTCTGTTCTCTACCATGGCAAACTTTATTATGCAGCAATATTCTTATGGTTATTTTCCATTGATACTTCTGTCGTTGATGAGGTCCAAGTGTAACTTCGATTTATTCTTTCCTTCAATGCTCTTTCCTCTCACAAGTTTGTCACCACCACATCTGCAGCAATGTTTGTATGAAATAAGTGAGAGTAAATGTTAAGTTGACATCAAAGGTTGGTTGGAAAAGAAGTTATACAGTGTAGATGGGTAAGTAATTGTATTTTTAATAAGAGTGGGGAAACACACAAAATTGATAGATTAGGAAAACACTTTTAAGATATTTCATTTTTTTAAGGTTTTTCTCAATGGACTTGCACGGTTGCACCTTTTCTATATGATTTAATACATTTATTATTACTTGAAGATTTCTTCTTTAATGCTAAAACCGTGTCATTGAGAATTCAAGAACACCTACCGGCTACCATGCATTAAACACTAACACGGTCCATTATTTGAGCAAAAATCTTATAAAAACATGTTGCTTCGTCTCTATTTACCTTGGTATAAAATGGGTTGAAGTGTTGACATTTTTTAACGTAAATTACTGTAGATTTTGGTAGTTGTTGTTTATCTTTGTTTTTGATAATCTTTTATTATTATTTATCCAATAATAATAAATTCGAGATGGGCCTGTAATTTAAACACTCCTTCTGACTTTCGGAGTCGTCTTGCCCTTTCCATGTGTTAGGACCTGTTTCCTACCTACAATGCCAATCATCCTCGACACTCCACGCCACCCAACCCATGCATGTCTTCCAAACTTAAAGGCTGCACTAAGCTACGCATTTCACTTTCAGGTACTATAGATTTTTATTATTCACACATGAATTAATATTTTTGTTCTTTCTAAAATTTGTAGCAACTATATATCCCACAAAAATACTCACTTACTTATTTGCTTGGCTTAATTTTAATTTGACAATTTAGAAGTACCGAGCCGTCAATTTAACATAGCCATATCCTTAATTGGTGCTGTTTTTTTTTTTATATATAAAAAAGAATGTTCAATGTTCAAGCAATCCTCCACAAGATATACAGCAGACAAAAACTCTTGAATGAACTTTTTGGTTGAATAAAAAAAGTATTAGCACCTTCTAGTTTGGGGATAGCATCAATCATATACCAATCATGTTCGAAGTTTGCCTTTTGGATTCAATTCCTGGCAAAAGGTGGATTTCATTCTGTAGTGTACATAATATATATAGTACGTACATATATGATACGGTTGACATATCCATATACAATTAATATACTGTACTATAGTATAATTTCCCCACACTGCACAGATCTCTGCATTTATGTTACACAACAATCAAACACATTATTAAACTAAAAATAAAAGTACGCAGTACATTATACACATGCATACATAGATGTATGTCAATTACTAGTTAATTTCATACATACATGATAATGATAGTATTCAAAAAATGATATTCTCTCCATTTTGAAAAAAGATGCCATTTAAGGTTATAATCTGTGTTTTTCACATTTTGTAGCTTTTCCAAATGTAATTTATTTATATTTTCTCAAAAGTCAAATCTATTAAAATTTGACTCCATCAAAAATACTTTTTTTCTTTAATTGATTAATCTAAAATATAATTTAAATAAAAACAAGAGAAGAAAAAAACTGGGATGAAATAGTAAGTTTTTTATTTTATTTTTGGTATTGGGATGTATGATATCTACAAGAATGATACGAGTTTGACAATAATCATTCACGAATGTTGTTCACATTTTTTATCAACAAAAAAACCATACTTTATCTATACGATAACAAGCGCGTTGAACTACTCAAACTAACCATCGATCACTAGATAAAAATAATCCTTAATAATTGATAATTTAATACAACTCCCGGCTTGAAGCGCTCGGCTCCGAGGCTCCTCATGTCGAAATTCCGGCGGTGCTTGCTTGTCGTGGAATGTTTTTGGGTCACAGACACAGTCACACAACAGTGGGCAACGACTTATTAGCAAGGGCATGTTGTTTTTGGTATTGCCAAGAATATGCAAATCGAAACAAGAAAGCATAAATATACAAATTAAAGCGCTCTTCTAAAGCATTATTCAAACAAGAAAGACGTAACCCTAAACCCAAAAAAAATGAATTAGAACAGCAAAACGTGCAAATATCGAGTCGGGTGTGTTGTCCCACCAATGAGGAATTACGGCCATGCCATCTGATTTCCAAAAAATTAGTAACAAAACTCTTCTACAGTTTATTCTTTAAGTTATTTATGTAAGGAAATAAGCTATATATCATACAAGTATACAACCCCTCATTTATTCAATGTGTTCAAATAACACCTTATATATATTTTTAATGTGTGCAAATCACACCTAATATTTTCAATTGATTTAACTCACATTCTAGGTTTGTAAAATTGAACTAGTTACATCCAAGGTCGTTTTCATTTTTTTTAAATATATTTTAAACCATTTTCCATAAAGTTTTATAATTTTTCATTAATTTTCTTTTAGATTCTTTAACTACTATAGGCTTTACTAGCCACTATAAAAAGAACTAATCCATAAAATTTTCAATGGAATTTCTGTTAATAATGCACAAACTTTTTCGTCGGAGTCTCTCCATCGATATTATTTGTGACAGAACATCCATAGCAAATCATTAGTTTTTTTCACAGGATGGTTTGCGATAAATGTTCTATATTAATTAATGGAATATTAATCCGTCAAAAGAATAATTTTTTTAATCGTTTCATATAACATTAATTATTTCTACAGCTTAGAACCGTCGAAATCTAATCCAATATTATTAGTAATTTTTGTATTAAATTACTGCAATGAGAATACAAACATAAATAAATATATAACTACATAAAACATAGCAAAAGTTGTATGTTCACAACAAGTATAAAAAGTGAAAACTAATAAAGAACAGTAAGTAACGAAAATAAATTAATACATTCTAGACTATTCAATTTCAACCTTTAAAAAAAATACTTAAATATATGTGATTGAGTCTTTATCGGAAAGAAGTGACGCAAACTTTCATTTTTCAATTGCATAACGTACACTTATCATAATGAGTTATAGTATACTTAATTAGTAATTCCAATTAAATACTCTAAATGGCTAATGCTGAATGAGAATCATAATTTCTTTCCATTAAAGAGGAGATTCATAATGCAAGTCAAAAGTTACAAACACGTACGTGGATGAGATATGGATAATTAATTAGTTAGAAGAGTCCCGATCAACTAACTCCACATCATACTATATATGTTTCCGAGTCAATTTGGATGGTTAATTAAGATTGGGATTAATCGAGGGTATTGAGAATATTAAGATTTTTTTTCGAAAGGGTATATTAAGATTAATTAGATGCCTATTTTTATTTATTTTCTCCGTCTCAACTGAGATTAGTTTCATTCGAGCGAACAATAAAAAAAGATGACTCTTCCAATATATTTTTCTTAATTCACAACACTCGAACCCGAGACTTTAATTAAATGTGAACAAATCCCAAAATTGGTTATAATTTTATTGTTACTCCCTTCACTTTATAACATCTGACATTTTTATAGGAAGAAATTTGTTTTAAAATATTTATCATTTTAATTAGGAAATAAGAGGCGTATTAATCATTATTTCTATTTCTAACCATATGGCCACCTTTATATCTTTAATTAATAATTATACTATCACTTATCCCATATTGCCCTCTAAAATCTAAAAACAAAGATATAAAATTACTGAAATATTATTAAAATGAGTAATTAATTCAATCAATTTATTTGACTTTCATTCTGTTTATTTTTTGTGAGTTACGTACTAATAATTTTCTTTCAATATTTTCTAGACTAACTAACCCTTATTTTTCCCATTTGAAAGTAATTAGGTTGGATAAAGATTAGGCGACTTGACTACTATACTCTTAATTAGGTTTTCAACCATATGTTTGGTCAGAACCCATTTGAGAATTTAGGAATTTGGGAGAGTGGGGATTTCTAAATTGGGGCATGCAGAGTGGCGTTCCATTTTTACTGCACTTGGAAAACTCCCTTTCGCTTTGGGAAACATCAAATATTAATTAATTAACGCATTCCGCTGCATCGAAAAAGAAAAAGAAAAAACCCCATCTTCATCTCCTTATTTTCATCATTTCATGCATGCGCAATTAATTAATCACACACTACAACCTTAATTCTCTCGTAGTCAAGTCTCTGCATTTTTAATTTAGAGCGTTTATACACTACTTTGAGTATGCAACTCACTATGTTCTCACATAAATAATGGGTTTCACCCTAATAATGAGGTCAGTCATCATAATTATGTAGGGTATGAAGAGTGAATTTTACCATTTATGTGAACAAATGAGTAAATTACACATGATATTTCTAGAGTACCCTATAATTATCCTTTAACTTAAGTCAGAAATTTGAAAAACCTTTTCAAAAAAATTATGTCTATTTTAAGGCTCATCTATATGTATATATAAGTTCGAACAAATTTAATCTACTGAAACAAAAAAAGAACATCCTAGAAGTAGTTACAATCATTCCACTGGCCACGAAAACACATTAATTAATTAATTTGACTCCATAAACACATTAATTAATTAGTAATTAATTTGACTTGGTAAATCCAAAACGAAAATAAAAATGACACGGATGATCAATTTAATTATAATTATAATTTATTTTTATCTATAAGTATAAGAGAATCCTAAAAGGTACATTAATTTTAACCAAAAAAGAAGAAGAAGTGGACATTAATTAGCAAAATTAAAACGTGATTCTGACGATCCAAGAACATGATGATCAGGAGGTGGAATTGGACCATGAAACTAACGTGGGAAACTGTAACACCCACCAGATGAATTCGAAGGTGGGTTTAAGTTTTTTTTCTTCTGATTTTTACGTAAGCCAACAATTTAAAGTAGATTTACAAAAATGCTTGTTTATTTTTTTCCTTAATTAAGCAACTCAAGAAGAGAAAGAGGTTAATTTGGTTATATATTTGTACGAACAAGTCTCGTGCGTGGCACACTTGCGGCCGCATCACCATTCTATAATTTATATACTGTTAACAAATAATCCACCTAAACCCGAGCCCAGTCGAGCCAGCTTGCAGTAACTGTTTAGGCGCCGAAAGTTGAGGTGATGCTTAATTGTTTTTTTTTTCTCCCTTTCTTTTTAAAACTATTCGATAGTCCGATTATTACATTTGATTTCAACTATTATAAATTTAAATTGAGTAAAATTCCAAAAAATGGTAAATTAGATATGACTATCACAATTGGATTCCCAACATTTTTTTTTCATTTTTTGTTAATAGTTAATACAACGTCATTGGAGCCGTAAACCTTATAAATATAAACACTTTAAAGTGATTTTTTTTTATAAAAAAAATTGTGTTAATACGTAAGATTTCCCCATAAAAAAAATGTAATTTTTGTCTGTATCTCAGTTTTCTTTTTTCTTTTTTTGTCTTTCCTCTCCTGCTACTCCGGTTTGCAACGGCGCATTTTCTGCATATTTTGTTTCTGTTTTGGGAAAGAATATGCATATCCTCTCTTTTTTTCTTTTGGCTGCATTAAATCTCTCCCACCTATCTCTTCATCTCTCCCTCGCTATAAAAACGTACTACATCCTTGCAAAACCTCATTCAACAACCCAACTCATAATAATACCCTAATTAATCGGATCTGCATTATTGTACGTACATAACATATCCCTTTTCATTTTCCTCCTCTGTTTTCTCCTTAATTGCGCTCACTCCACAAAATCAACAATGTGGGTTCCCGTGAGTGCCCAACAACAACCATGCAATTGCATTTTCACCACCACCACCACCACCATGCTCCACCAAAGGCTCCACCAAAACAGGCCGCGATACCTCCGGAACTGGGAACGCCTCCTCCACGAGGCAGAACTCTCCTATGCGCCAACCCCAATCAAACTCGGCAACCGATGGAAGCAGTACCAAGGCGTCGGGAATTGGGAGGGTCTTCTCGATCCTCTCGACGACAATCTACGCTCCGAAATCGTTCGTTACGGCGAGTTTGTGGAGGCTGCGTATTGCGCCTTTGACATGGACCCTTCCTCCCCTACCTACGCCACCTGCCGCTTCCCCAAATCCACATTGCTCAACCGCTCCGGTTTACCCGGAACAGGATACAGGATCACCAAACAGCTCCGCGCAACATCCGGGATCCAACTCCCAGGCTGGATGGAGAAAGCTCCCAGCTGGATGTCCGTACAGTCCAGCTGGATTGGGTACGTGGCAGTGTGCGTGGACAAAGATGAGATTGCTAGGCTGGGTAGGAGAGATGTGGTGATCGCTTTTAGAGGCACTGTCACTTGTCTTGAATGGCTTGAGAATCTTCGGGCCAACCTCACTGAAATCCCTCCGACTAACGTGGTCCCTGACACATGTCCTTCTCCGTCGAGAACGCCGATGGTTGAGTCTGGATTCCTGAGCCTCTATACTTCTAGAACACCAGCCGCTCCTAGCTTACAGGAAATGGTTCTGGAAGAGATTGAGAAGATTCTTGACTCGTACGGCGACGAGCCTCTTAGCTTGACAATCACCGGTCACAGCCTCGGTGCATCCTTAGCTACTCTGGCCGCGTATGATATTAAGGCTTCTTTTGAGCAGTCACCGCTCGTCACTGTCATTTCCTTTGGCGGGCCCCGGGTCGGGAACCGTAGCTTTCGGAGGAAATTGGAGGAGCAAGGGACGAATGTGTTGCGAATTGTGAATTGTGATGACATAATAACCAAAGTGCCCGGTTTTTTGGTTGATGAGCGAGATGATGATGGTGATGTGGCAGGCCTGCATGGATGGTTGTTAACACAGTGGGTATATTCTGAAATTGGGAGAGAGCTGAGACTGAGCAGCAAGAGGTCACCGTACCTGAACGGTGTGGATGCTGCAACGTGTCATGATATTAAGACATATTTGCATCTGGTGAAGAGATTTGAGAGCTCTTCTTGCCCTTTTAGGCCAACAACCGACAGCAGGGTTCTTGCTAGTAGTTAACTCGTTCGATCTTCCTGTATTAATTAGCCCAATCCCATGCCCACGCCCATGCTATAGTTTGTTGGTGGTTGTGTACGTCTGTAACTGTAAATACCAAATAGGATCATGTTTCATTTCCCGCCAAATGTGGGACCTGTACAAAAGTAGTACTCTTTCTTTTCTTTTCTTTTGGAATGAAACGGTTAGACAATCCCAAATAGTATAAAAAATCATACATTTATAGGAAGAAGAAAAAGACTAATTAGCCAACTCCAAAAGACAATTTGACCATTCACTCTTCACATTGATTACCTAAATTTGCCACAAATCTTTCTTTGTTTGATAAAAATAGTCACTAAATCATCAAATTGGTGACTATTTTGTCTAATGAAGAAATGCTAGTGACAACTTTAGATAATTAAGATCTAAAATGGGTGGTTATGATTTAAAATTCTTAGCAACAAGTTTCAAATTGAGGAATACTTCAAGAGTCTGATTTCATAGACCATGCAAAACTTTAAACCCAATACAAAAAGGATTGTAAAAGCATGAGATAAAATGTGTAAACTCAATAAGAATTTACTAGATTCCACCGATTCTAAACTTTTACCACGAGTTTGCGAAAAATGTGTTTTCATGCCAATCAAGTCATTTTGACAAAATACAAACGTAAACTCATAATAGTATACGAGTTGGATTAAAATTTTAACAACCATACACGTAATGATAAACCGAAATAAATACAAATATATCACTTTATCTAATAAAAGTAAAAAAAGAATTTATTTATACCTTAGTTACAATCAAATAGCAACTACCTCATTTTTTGTCAAATTTTGAGTATATTAAATTTTTTTTTGAAAAGAGTCAAACTTTACTTAAGTTGAATCGTGTAATAGAGAATGTACGATCACTTCGAGGCATACTCATATTCAAACCTTTTCTAAATCAAAAATTAAAGCAAATCTAGCTAACTCATGTGCCAAAACATTGCAATCTCTTCGAACATGCTGAAAAGAGCAAGGGGAAACATCACCAACCAAATGCAGCACATCCCGTAGAATTAATCATGTATATCCCAAAGACAAACACCCCGAATTTATTGCAAGAGCAAGTTAAAGATAGTCCGTTTTAACTTCTGTTATTTGCAACTCTTGTTGCCTAGCGTACTTTAAAGCCACTTGGATAGCCGTTGCCTCCGCTGCATCCACCTGAAAATACCCCAAAATATGAAAAACTCCAGCCAACTTACAAGATAATGTCTCATTCCTAACCACAAACTCCAAACCCACCACAGACTAACCAATTATTGCATCTGTGTTTATTTTTAAAGAACCCAACTCAACGGATTCCATCTCAGAGCCGGTACAGACGGAAGTTCAGCAAGGTTATCTATTAAGTTATTATTCTTAACCACTGAACAACCTTTTATTTAAAAAGAAATACTAATAAAAATAACCACTGAACAACTTAGACTAGTGTTCAACAATTTCCATATTAAAAAAAATCCTAATTGTACAAAAATGTGAATGGGGATAGCTTACCATTTATTTCTCTTGGTAAAAGAAAATCATTTGGATTATTTTATTCATAAAAGAAACAAAAAAAGAGGAAAAAAATGTAATGTATTATTAATCGTTGAAAGCAGCCGGGTACAAGTGGGTGCCTATGAGAAACCAAGCTTTTTATGTGGTCAGCGACTCTAGGTCGGGTGACTTCTGAATCCTTCCTTAGTGACAGCGACATGTTAGCTTCTAACAGAGTAATTATACAGTACATTCGATCTCTTATATTATTCTATTTATCCGCTCACATTAACTAATAAAAAATTATATATAAAAGTTGTGTTGGGTTTGGGCTCCCTTCCTATGTGGAGAAAAACCCATGAGGAGCAAGCCCAGTCTATTAGAAGGAGTCAGATTAGGGTATTGAGAGAGAGAGTTTCAATCAAGAGAAAAAGAAGAAAAGAAAACGTGAGAGAGAAGGGAGAAAATAGATTTTCGCCAAATTCTGCCCAGCTTCGGTAGAATCATCGCTACAACTTCGTTCACCGTCGGATCAGGCTGAAATTTGGACAACAGGTTCACAACATCCGGTTCTTCAATCTGAACGGTTGGATTGGTGAGAAGAGATCTGAGTGGAGAAATCGAGTCCCGTTAGTAGCTACAGGAAATCTGGTTTTGTACCTTTTTTCCTTTGGTTCTCTATTTTTCATACTTCTTGTTAGGTTGATTGCCTAGTTGTTGAGCATGATTGTGCTGTGATTTGAGACTCTCTTGTACGTTGACTTTGATCGTAGTGGAGCTTGATTGACTAGCTTGTGCCCGTGGTTTTTACTTCTCGCATTGAGAAGGTTTTCCACGTTAAAATCGTTGTCTCTTTGTGTGCGTGTGATATATTTGCTGCTACCATTAATTTGTTATTGCTCCTCATAGATTCCAGCAAGTAGGGAAAATTATTATTGCTGCGTATTGCGTTGAATTTTCCATTAGAGTGGTAGCGGAGCTCTTGGTTTAAGGTTATTTGACTTGCTTGAATGATGGAGGCAAATACAAATAGAATGTTGAGTTTGAATGGCACTAATTATCACTTGTGGAAGGAAAAAATGAAAGATCTGTTATTTGTGAAAAAGTTGCATCTTCCTGTGTTTGCTACTGAGAGGCCGGAATCCATGACCGATGCGGATTGGAATTTTGAGCATCAGCAGGTTTGTGGTTTTATTCGGCAGTATGTAGATGACAATGTTTATAATCACATTGCTAATGAGGAACATGCAGCGTCCTTATGGAAGAAAATTGAATCTTTGCATGCTTCTAAATCAGGGAATAATAAATTGTATTTGTTGAATTCTCTGATGAATTTGAGGTATAAGGAGGGGACTTCCATTTCAGATCACTTGAATGATTTTCAAGGACTTCTAGATCAATTGTCAGGAATGGGTATCAAGTTTGATGATGAAGTGTTAGGACTATGGCTACTGAATACTCTACCAGATTCTTGGGAAACTTTTCGGGTTTCAATTACTAATTCGGCTTCCGATGGTGTTGTCTCTTTGCAAAATGTAAAGGGAAGTGTTCTTAATGAGGAGATGAGAAGGAAGGCACAGGATACTTCATCTCATTCCGAGGTACTTGTTACTAAAAATAGGGGGAGAAGTCAAAGAAAGGAACCGAAAAGTGGTAGGGACAAGAGCAGAAGTAAGTCCAAGTCCAAGTCCAGATACAAGAATGTGGAGTGTCATTATTGTCACAAAACAGGGCACATGCAAAAGAATTGTTTTCAATGGAAAAGGGAGAGAAAAGACAATAAGGATAAGCAGAAAGAGAAGGATCATGGTGATGATGATCGTGTTACTGTGGCTTCCTGTGATGATCTTGTTATTCTCCGTGACCTTGATTCAGTTAATCTTGTATCATATGAGAGCATGTGGGTAATTGATAGTGCTGCTACGCTGCATGTTACACCAAGGAAGGAGTTCTTCACATCTTACACTTCTGGTGACTTTGAAGTGTTGAAGATGGGTAATGATGGTGTAGCTAAGGTAGTTGGTATTGGTGATGTTTGCCTGCATACCAACATGGGAGTGCAGTTGTTGCTTAGAGGAGTCAAACATGCTCCAGATGTCCGTTTTAATTTGATCTCTGTGCAGATTCTTGATGATGGTGGTTATAATAATCACTTTGGTTCTGGAAAATGGAAACTCACCAGAGGTAACTTGGTTGTGGCCAGAGGGGAGAAAGTTAGTAAACTGTATTGGACAAAAGCTTTGGTTGCTAAAGACAGTGTGAATGTCATGGATATGGAGGCTTCTTTGTGGCACCGAAGGCTTAGTCATATCAGTGAAAAAGGGCTGAATTGTTTAGCTAAAAAGGATGTGCTTCCGGGATTGAAGAGTGTTGAGTTGGAGAAATGTTCTCATTGCATGGCTGGTAAGCAGACCAGAGTATCATTTAAGAAGCATCCTCCCTCAAGAAAGTCAGAGTTGCTAGAATTGGTGCATTCTGATATTTGTGGTCCGTTAAAGGTAAAGTCATTTGGTGGTGCACTTTACTTTGTTACCTTTATTGATGATTGCTCCAGGAAGCTTTGGGTCTATGCATTGAAGACAAAGGACCAAGTGCTGGACAAGTTCAAACAATTCCAGGTTTTGGTTGAGAGACAGTCAGGTAAGAAGTTGAAATGTATTCGTTCTGACAATGGTGGTGAGTATTGTGGACCATTTGATAGTTATTGCAAGCAGCAGGGTATTAGACATGAAAAGACTCCTCCTAAAACTCCTCAGCTGAATGGTTTAGCGGAGAGGATGAATAGGACTTTGATTGAGAGAGTTAGGTGTATGCTTTCTGAAGCTAAATTACCTAAGCATTTCTGGGGTGAGGCATTGTACACGGCAATGCATGTTATTAATCTCAGTCCTGCATATGCCCTGAATGCTGAAGTGCCAGGTAAAATTTGGTTTGGCAAGAATGTCAGATATGATCATTTGCGTGTCTTCGGTTGTAAGGCATTTGTGCATGTGCCAAAGGATGAGAGATCCAAGTTAGATGCGAAGACAAGGCAGTGTATCTTTATTGGATATGGTGAAGATGAGTTTGGTTACAGGTTGTATGATCCTGTTGAGAAGAAGCTTGTCAGAAGCCGTGATGTGAAGTTCATGGAAGACCAAACCATTGAAGACATTGATAAGATGGAGAAGACTACACCTGAGAAAGATAGTAGTCTGTCTGATATTGATCCAGTTCAGATGCCTAACCATGATCTGGATGCTGCTGAGAATAATGTTCTGAATGGTGAGCAACATGACTATGTTGGTGATCAGCAGTTTGGAGATATTTTAGATGTTCCTATTGATGATTCTGAAGAGGAACATGAGATACCACAAGATGAAAATCTTGGTGATGCTCCTGAACCACCTCAAGTTCAACCTTGGAGGTCTACTAGGCAGAGGAAGCCATCTACTAGGTATCCTTCTGATGAATATGTTACCTTGACAGATGGAGGTGAACCTGAGTGTTATCATGAGGCCTTTTGTGAAAACCGTGCGGGCTTAGACCCAAAGCGGACAATATCATTCCATTAAGAGAGACTCAGATGGTTTTTATTTCTCCAACAAATGGTAGCGGAGCCGAAGGTTCGGCTGGGCCTATGCAGTGGGCTTGATGTGGGTGGCACACGGTGAATCTCCTGGGCGAACTTGAAAAGTACGGGAGTTCTCCAAGTCGAGTTGTTCGAATGGGAGATTGGTGAGCCCAATGTGGTTGGCTCTGTGGTACTTAGTTCGAGGGGGAGATTGTTGGGGTGTGCGAACAAAGAATACCACATCGGAAAGAAGAGAGAAATAAGAAGCAAATATAAGAGGAGTTGATTTTCTTAATGGAATGAGGCCTTTTGTGAAAACCGTGCGGGCTTAGACCCAAAGCGGACAATATCATTCCATTAAGAGAGACTCGGATGATTTTTATTTCTCCAACAAATTGGTGGTTACAGATTAAAATGTTTCAAATTTTAAATTTTGAAAAATTCGTCTAATGTAATTACTTTATTAATTTGGATGCATGCTTAGTTAGAATATCGAGTGAATTATATACTTAGCTGGTACGACAGTGGCGTGGTGTGGTTTCTATGGCTTGAGCGAAATCTCGTCGTGTTTGATAATGCAAGCTTCGAGGGAGAATACGAGTTTGTGATGGATTGTAAACAACTCTTCTACTATAACTCCTAGAAATTATATTGAAGCACATAATTGGTTGGAGATCACAAGGCGTTTCGAATAAATTATTCAAATAAGATAAGAATACTATATCTATTTTATTTGCTTGATTATTTAGTATTTGTTATTTTTTTTTTCTATTTCTTAATTTAATATTTTAGAATTAAGTATTTCTTATCCCATCAATCAAATAAAATAAATCATTTCAGAGGGAAGACACAATCAAAAATTCCGCCGTAGAGAGTAACAAAAGTTCACAAACCACCTAATTGATACCAACGAGTAAAATCTCCTTGTGCTTCAAAACCCCATTGTAACAACAAGGTCACAAAGGTTGTACCTGTTATTCATAATATCAAAAAAAAAAAAAAAATCGTTTTTTGTAAATTTACAAATAGCTATAGTGACCGTGCTCCTCCTAAATTCTTTCCCGCTATACACTAATTAAATGGAATGCACCTCTCAACTCTTTTCACAACTTATACAACTTTTTTTCATAATTTATCAAATTCAACATTTTATTACACCTTGTAGACAATCATCATCCTAGCTAGGACATGCTGCCCTGCCGGGAAAACGCACCCTCGCGTCCCTATGGATATTATTTTCATTTTAATCAGTCCTACTTTTCGAATTTGGTTCAATTGGACCCAATTAATTATATTATTTTCTGAATTTTTTATAAATTAATTACATTATTTTCTGAATTTTTTATAAAGTAATCAACGGTAACGGATTCTTTTTCCGTTAACTATCATTATTTTATTATTATTTCTGACACGTGTTAGTTTTATTATTTAATTAATTAAAAAATTCAGAAAAAATATAATTAATTAAATTTTTTTTAAAAACAATGTAATTAATTTAAAAATTCAGAAAATAATATAATTATTTTTTTTATTTTATTATCTAATTAATTTTAAAAAAATCAGTTTTATTATCTAATTAATTTTAAAAATTCAGAAAATAATATAATTATTTTAAAAAATTCAGAAAATAATGTAATTAATTTAAAAATTCAGAAAAAATATAATTAATTTATAAAAAGTAATGTAATTAATTTAAAATTTCAGAAAAAATATAATTAATTTAAAAATTCAGAAAAATAATATAATTATATTTTTTCTTTTATTATCTCTTATTTCATTTATTTTCACTTCTCCTCCTTTTATATTTTCTTCTTTCTATTTCTTTCTTTCTTTTATTTCTTCTTTTTTTCTTTCTTTCTTTCCCTAGTCAAATGTAAATAATGTAAACAGTGTAATTAATTTTATTTCATGTCCATACATAAAAAAATGAGCCACCTTTACATGGCCACTCATCTCGCCTGCCACGCTCCACTGCCCAGATCGCCAACCAAACTCAACACCGTCGCCCTCTCTTCATCATCTCTCCTATGCTGCAAAAAGAAATCTTAATTTATGTTATTTTTTGAAATAATTAATAAAAATATTTTTGAGATATTTTTTAAAAGAGGAGGAGAATTGAAAATAAAGGAAATAAGAGATAATAAAATTAAAAATTAAAAAATTAATTATATTATTTTTCTAAAATTTTAAATTAATTACATTATTTTTATAAAGTAATTACATTATTTTTCTGAGTTTATTTAATTAATTATATTTTTTCTGAGTTTATAAATTAATTACATATTTTAATAAATTTTTTAAATTATTTTCTGATTTTTTTAAATTAATTATATTATTTTTCTTATTTTTTATAAATTAATTATATTTTTTTCTAATTTTTTTAATTAATTATATTTTTTCTGAATTTTTAAATTAATTACATTATTTTCTTAATTTTTTAAAATAATTATATTATTTTCTTAATTTTTAAAATTAATTATATAATAAAACTGATTTTTTAAAAATTAAAAAAATAATTATATTATTTTTATGAATTTTTAAATTAATTACATTGTTTTTAATTTTTTTTAATTAATTATATTTTTTTCTGAATTTTTTAATTAATTAAATAATAAACTGTCACGTGTTAGAAATAATAATAAAATAATGGTAGTTAACGGTAAAAAGAGTCTGTTACCGTCGATTTAGACGGAAGGGACCTGGGGTGGATAACAGAGCTAACGGTTAGGATCCAATTGAACCAAATTCGAAAAATATAACTGACTAAAATGAAAATAATAACGACAGGGACTCCTGGGTGCCTTTTCCCCTGCCCTACCCAGTATATTTATTTAGTTTTAGCAGGCCTGGGCCTTCTTAGTTCCTAAAGGTGGGCCTAACCCTCCAAAGCCCAAGAAAAAGCCAAGCCCAAGCCCAATCTGGATAGAGCCTGGCGGCCCGCGGCCAAAATCTGCATGCTAACTACTTGTAAGAAAAAAAGAGGACCACAAAACATACTTGTCAAAATATCAATCCAATTCTTAAGCCCTTACAGTTGCTTACTCTTTGTTTGTACACTTGGAAGTGACACTAGCTACCAGTACTGTAGCCCCTATTACATGTCTAGGAGGAGTAAAATCCCTGTAAACTATCCTCATCTAATTGGATCTCGAGCTTTCATCTAGAGTACTGCAGTTGATATAGACCCAACCCAAATCCATCATGGGGCAGGCAGCCCAGCTTTACTTGACCATGGGCCAAACCGAAAGTCATCATGTTTGTGTATGCAAATTTGTACGTTTCTCAATGGACATTGACTATCTGCAGCTTATGGTAAATTTAAGCATTAGTCATGTTTTGGGTTTGAGTTTCATTTCAGTTGGTAGAAGAAAAAATATATCATAAAGTTTTTTGATGGTTTCTTACACCCAACTTCAGTCCTTCATGTTTATAGATTATAGAAATAATTTACTAGTCTAGAACTTATATTTATTATATAAAAATCATTACTTTGTACCAAATATCCAGTAATAAAATAAATCCAAAATATTTACAGTCTTTATCATATATATATAAGGCACACATCACATGTAAAAATAACGTTTTTAATGAATTTTATCGAATTAACAGTTAAAACACTCATTTGTATATATGCATGTATCGTAAAATGGCTTAATGATATAAAACAACTCTGAATTTTAATGTTTTATTTAAGTGGAACCCTGAACTATTTTTTTATTTAATTACAACCCTGGTTTTCGCTAATAATGTCATATTACCCCCCTACCGTTACAGAAATCCGATGTGGCATCGTTGACCACCGTTATGTGCCATGTCAACGATTATCAGAGCGCCACATCAGCGTGCCACGTAATAATGATCAGGGGGTAATTAAACAACAACAAAAAATTAAGGGTTGCGATTAATCAAAATATTAAAGTTCAGGGTTGTTTTATGTCATTTTACCTGGTTTAATCAATAACCCAAATTCCTCTTTTCTTTTCTTTTTTATATACAATGGTATAATAATAATAAAAAAATAAATAAATTGGAATTAATGCTTCATTGCTAGAATTAGAAGTAATTATGATTAATCTGGAAATAAGGTTGCCTACAAAATAACTTAATAATTAGAGGTAATTATGATTAATCTGATTAATTATGATTATTAATAGAAAGGCAACGAAATATTAATTCCATCTAGTAGGAATTAATTGAAGAAGGAAAAATAAAAAAGAAATAAAAATAAAAAGTATAATAAAATAAATATGACAAAAGACATAAAACAACCTTGAACTTTAATATTTTTATTTAATTACCCCCTGGTCAATGCGGACGTGGCGCCCTGATAGTCGTTGACGTGGCACATAACGTCGGTCAACGGTGCCACGTTGGAATTTTGTCACGGTAGGGGGGTAATATGACATTATTACCGAAAACCAGGGTTGTAATTAAACAAAAAAATAGTTCAGGGTTCCACTTAAATAAAACATTAAAGTTTAGGGTTGTTTTATGTCATTAAGTCATCGTAAAATAGACAACTCTTAGGTTTTGGGCAGGGGTAGCACCACATGACATTCTGTGGTTATTAGAAAGAAACGAAGAAGAAAGAAGGCAAACATATTAGACATGTACAGTTAAATATAAGAACAGATTCATTTGGCAATTATGGAATTGAGATATTCCGTTTCTAGCTTAAACAAATTGTTGTTAGCACAAGAATAGCAATCTCAGGTAGCACGCAATTGGTGGGAAATTAAAATCTAGATATTTTTTTTCAATTTCCCACTAATTATAAGATGTCAGTGTCATAAATGGGAATTGAGGACGGTGCTTTAGTTTCCTCAAATTCTTCCATTATAGTTTCTCTACAAAGGTTTCCAAATTACCTAATTTACATAACAAATTAAAGTTGGATGTGGAAGAAGAGATGAAACCAACACTTGTAAACTGAAGGAGCCAATTCGATTCTCTTTTATACATTTGTTGATAATGCAAAGTCTAGTGTCATAAAAATAGGATATACTCCCTCCGGTACGAATTAAACGTCGTTTTAGCATTTACTTTTACTGTTTCGGCACGTATCTTAAAACGGCCGGCAGACTCACTATTTGAAATAATTTTGCTCCTAATTTTTTCTCGAAAGTACGTTAAGGATTAACGTACGTTCGAAAAAAAGTACGGATTTTTTGGGGGTCAAATAGTGAGTCATCCGGCCTCCTCAATATGCGTTCCCTACTGAATATTGGGATGCGAGGAAGTTGTTTAATTCGTGCCAGAGGGAGTAGAAGAATTCCATTTGTTGTGAGGGATAAAATGTGGCTGTACATTACAAGGATGGATATAGATTGAAGGTATGATAAAATCTACTTAAGATTAGATTAGATATACATGAATTAATTAAGATAGGAGAGGATCTCTAGTCTCTTTAGTCTAATTAAGCTACCTGCGTATCGAAGAAAGAACATGGAGAGTAAGGAAAAAGAGAAATAAAATACTATATATTTTATGTTCTTTTCTTTTCTTTTTAACGATGACCTATCTAGAAACGTAAGTGATTCCGCATGCGCAAGTTCTGAAACGAGTTAAAAAAAAAGGAAAAGAAAAATGAAACGTTCTAATTTTTTAATTGAGGAATAATAAGCTCGATTCTTATATATAAAAAATTACTAATTTTAAATATTTTATTTTTTAATTAATAAGTCAATTCGATATTTAGGGTGTGGTTCATACCTTAAAAGGAACAAGGATAACTAAAGAAAAGCTAAGTGAGCAAGTGATATATACTCCCTCCAGACTTTATTAATTGTCATTTTTTAAAGAGTAAAAAATTACAGTTAATAAAATTTGGAGGGAGTAATTTTTAGTTGTGTTTACTATAATAATAGCCCGCGCAGTACTGCAAGATTAATCAAGACTACATTTTACGGATAAATTTTATCTCTATATTTATAAAAGGAAATATATATATAGTTATGTAATGGAATTATAAGTGTACATTGTTGGCACGTTGTGGACACCCGGCACATTAATTGGATTTCAATTCATGACATATTTTGTTATTCTTGAAAATTTTGATAAATTGAGATAAACTTTAATGGCATAAATTCTCCATGTACTTTAATATTTTGATTAATTACCTTATGTGTAATTTATTTATTTAATCACCCCCTATATTCATATTTTTTGTTTAATGACCCCGACGTTACGGAATAATGATCTGACGCGTTCTCCATTAAAAAAGTTTCTACACGTTAGCAAGATTATACCACGTCGGGGGTCATTAAACAAAAAATATGAGTATAAAGGGGTCATTAAACAAAAAATTTCGACACGCCAGCAAAATTATGCCACGAAATGGCCAATTTGGGTGAGGCTATGATGGTGGTTGATTTCTTGGGCAGTGCTGGTGGTGGTTGTAGATCGGAGAGGCCGTGGTTGGTGTGGCGATGAGGTTGGAGATCGGTTTGGGTGAGGGAGAGGAGATCGGCGATGGCGAAGATGGTGGAGTGGATCAGAGTCGATGGTGGTTAGTGATTTTGGAGATAAGCGTGAATGAGGGTTTTGGTTGAGGAGATGAGTGTGAGTGAGGGTTGATTTTTTTGCAGGGATTGAAGGGCTGAATTGGATGAGGGATGAGGTGAATGGTTTGGTTGATGGAGTGGCAAAGGTGGTGAGCGGTTGAGGCGGTGGCGATGGGTTTGATGCCGACGGTGGTATCGGTAGTGAGGGTGTGTGAATGGATTTGTGTTGGCAGTGGGTATGCAGGTTGTGATTGAGAGGGATGAAATTGGCAACTTAATCGGGTCCATTTTTTTCGGGTCTGGACCCGGAATCTAGATTTTTAGCACGGCCGGGACCGGGACTGAATTTTGACCCATTTTTTGTCGAGACCGGGTCTAGTTCTGACCCGATTATGTTCGAGTCTAGCCAAGTCGGGTCGGGTCCGGACCCGTAGACCCGAATTGACACCCCTAGGTGTATATATACCTTACACACTCTATGTAGATACAATGTATTTACCTCACTCAATCAACTTTTCTATCAGTTTCCTACACTGTACACCTTACTATACGTGTGAGTACAAATAAAAATTTTAAAATGCCACAAGGCCATCGTTTAAGTCCATCAATAAGATAATTTGATAAGGGAAAAAGATTAAAATAATTCATTGACCTGTAGAATTTAAGAAGTCGGATCTAAACTTTTAAAAAAAAAATGAGTAAAACCGGCCCAATCTGATCGGATTTTATATAATAGGGTTTTAAAATTTTGAACCGAATCCGTCCGTTTAGCAGGTGAATTTACAACAATGAAAAAAATATGGAAAAGGGTTCAGCAACATAGACAGACCAACAATTAGAAGTTTTTAAAGGAGAGAAATTGGCAAAGAAAATTTCAGAACGTACCCAAAAAAAATAAAATCAGAACTGAAATTAGGCACAGGCGCGCGTGGTTAGGTTGGTCGGAAAGCCAAATTTCATCTCATTTGAGGAATGAGTTTTTTTTTTCTTTCCTTTTTTTTAAAAAAAAAATTTGGTTGGTGGCGGGGTACAAATATCAATATCCCCAACTTCACTTCTTTGAACTCTTAGATACGTACGGGTCATGATTGGGAAATGATTCCAAAGTGCAAGTGAAAAATGTAAAAATAATCTCAATCTTATTTTAAAATGAAATAATATTATCCGTTTGGTTCCAAAACAGCATTATTTTCATAAAATGTCTTATTTCATTAAAATATTAACTCATTTTATATTTGCTTTTTATTTTTCTTCTTACCGATATGAGACTTTGATTCACATAGCCTAACACTTTAAACATCAACTAGCGGCCCTCTTTTTTTTATAAATCACTCAAATGATTAAAAATTCATCGTAACATATGATCGGAGTAAGAGCCAATCATTTATAGACTAATCTATAAATAGAAATCCAAAAGTAGTGAATAAAGTTACCTTAATGTTTGGACGGATAGATACGAGTGATATGATTTGGAATTGGAAAACAAGCCCTCACAACCGAGCTCTTCTAATTTTCTCTTAAACATGACCAGTCATGTTAGAAGAATCTGAACCGTTCAATAAAATTGGACGGATGAGATTAAAAATTCAAGTAATTAATGAGTTGACCACTTGTTGAATTTTATTGACCGGTCAACTCAATTCTGATTTTTCTAACATGATTCATGTTTAAAAAAAAATTAGAGGAGCCGGATCCATATTCCCTCATTCTCTCATTATTCATATTCCACTCGTCGTCCCCACAGCAACGTGGATATCATATCATCTCATTATCATCAACCTCCCTCCCTCTATGATCTCTACCTATATATATAGATATACATATGATCGATGATGATGAAGCAGCATCCAAAACCGCCGTCCACATATTCCACCAATTCCATATTCCTTTGCTTCGCCTCGATCGCTATATAAAATTAAATTACTATATATTAATGGTGATATATACTATAAACAATCAATTACCAAAATTATTATATAGTTAATTATGAGGGTTGGTGCAGTAGTAAGGACGCCACCACACTATACTACTACTACTACTCTCCCTAAATTCTACTCTGCTACCACATTACTAATCTCTCGTCATCAACTCCACCACAGCTCCCTATCCTCCCTCCATATAATTACATCATTGCCACTCCTACCACATAATCATCGGCATCCCCTAATTTGTCTCAACCACTCCTCTATCTTCCAAGTCCAGTGCGGTATTGCTTCCACCACGCGCTTGGGTGGCCACGATGACAACGACCAGCTTGTCGCGTCGCAGCCGAGGCTCGGCGAGAAATGGACAGAGTATCAAGGCATCAACAACTGGGAGGGCTTACTCCACCCTCTCCACCCTCATCTCCGCTCCGAAATCCTACGCTACGGAGCCCTCGTGGAAGCCACCTACCGCGCTTTCGACTTCGATCCATGTTCCCCTACTTACGCCACCTGTAAGTTCCCCAAGACCTCCCTCCTCTCCCAATCCGGACTCGGCGATCACACTGGCTACCGCGTCACCAAGAATCTCCGCGCCACCTGTGGCCTCCAGTACCAGTTGCTTCCACGCTGGATCCACAGGCCACCTACTCCGTGCAGCTGGATCGGCTACGTGGCTGTCTGCCAGGACAAGGCTGAAATCTGCAGGCTTGGCCGCCGCGATGTGGTTGTTGCCTTTAGGGGCACTGCCACTCTCATGGAGTGGTTCCAAAATCTACGCGCCACCCTAACAACCTTACCACCTCATCATCACCATCAGCATCACCATGTTAAGCATTATTCAGCCGCCGCAGCCCCGCCCATGGTGGAGAGTGGATTCCTAAGCCTCTACACCTCAAGCAGCGACACGTGTCCCAGCCTCCAGTCCATGCTCAGAGAGGAGATCGCCAGGATCCTCCAGGTGTACGGCGGCGATGACGATGTGCCTCTGAGTTTCACCTTCACCGGACACAGCCTGGGCGCTGCACTTGCCACGCTTACCGCTTACGACATAACCTCCACTTTCCGGAATCCACCCATGGTAACCGTACTCTCCTTCGGTGGGCCCCGCGTGGGCAATAAGAGCTTCAGATGCCAGCTGGAGGCCGGTGGGACCAAGATACTTAGGATCGTGAATTCTGATGACGTCATCACGAAGGTGCCGGGATTCTTAGTTGACGATAGCCGTACGAGTACTAGTAGTCGTAGTAGTTTCGATGATGATCGCAAGCGCGTGGTAGTCCACGGGAGCGGGAGGATGGGTAGAGTTGCCTGCTGGTTGCAGAGGCTCGTGGAGGACGCGCTGTTGGGCTATGCTGAGGTAGGACAGGAGCTGAGGTTGAGTAGCAAAGACTCACCTCATCTAATCGCCACAAAAGACGTCGCCACGTGTCACGACCTCAGCACGTATCTGGCCTTGGTCAGCGGCGGCTTAGCCAACTCCACTGCATGCCCAGTTTTCAGAGCCAGAGCCAGATCAGCCAGCACCAGCGCCAGCGCCAGCAATGTTGTGTTCTAAATAAAAGAACACTAACAATTAACTTTAATTAGTAGATAGATAGATACAGATCCATGACTAGCTAATTACAAACACTGTATATATATATATATATATAAAATGAGTGAGTAGTGTGGTGTACAATTGTCCAATGTGATAAAGTATATATTAATATAGGCTGGCTTAATATTGTTTTATTCATGTGCATCTCGTAATAAGTATTATTGATTTTTTTGTAAGACCTTGGTACATATATGTACTTTTACCATTCAATACAATTAAACAGAGATTTCCTTTTCTAAAGTTTACATTACGGCTGTCCATCGGTCGGTATATCGGTATACCTATCGAAATATTTAGGTATTCGGTATACCGAATTGTCAAAAAAAATTACCATATCATACCGAAATATCAAAATTCATTCGGTACGGTATTTCGGTATACCAAAATACCGAATTAATTATTTATTAAAGGCTTTAACAATTCCTTTTTGTCCCCTGAATTACAGGGGAAAAGGATTTTTTGAAGCAAAGAGGGACTGCCTTACTGCCATTGGAATCGTTCATAGACCCGGTTGTGAAGAAGATCAAACTGTCAGAAAAATGGACTTCTTTAAACTTGAAACACAACAAATTTCACACTCTCACAAAGGGGGAAAAAAGAGAGGCCTTTGCCTCATTGTTGTCCCACTGAAATGATTTTTTTAATACTAAGCAATGCACAATAGCCTGCAATTTTACATCTTATCAATGATGAATTCGCACTTCATGCTGCACCATTATGTAAAGGCTAGTGATGCACTAAAAGGACAGCAAAATATTAGATTCAGATGGGCACCAAAAACCAGACATCAAGATGCTAAAACAAAGCACGATGGTTGAGCTTAGTTATCAGGCAAATTCAGAATGAAAACCAGGCAAATCAACTCCCAAAATTACAGACAAATGCTATCTCTTAATTACTGAAACACAGACAATCTACACAAATCAACTCAAATAAATTTCAATCAACTGCACCAATCTCCCTTTATGTAACCCTCAAATCAACTCAAACAAACACAGACACATCTTCAACAATTCAGTTTCAGTAACAATTTCAGTTTCAGACAAAAGTTACAATGCTGTCAAAATTTACAGATTTTGACAACCAACGAAATTAGACATCCAACAACATTGAACACCAATCCATACATCAAATAATTATACATGTTTACTGAAATTAGGGTTTATGCATTGAAATTGAATAATATAAAATTAGAGCAGGAATAACACCCACAAGCAGATGGACCTTGAAATGAAGTCGGATGGAGAAGAATGCCGGCTCTTCGCCGGCGAGAATGAGGATCGGGTTTGGGGAACCAGGTTCCGTAATCGGCGGGCAAGTCTTCACCGACAGAGACAGAGGCGGAGCGGGAAAAGGCGCCGATTTTGAACACGAGACGGGGAGGGTGGGGTTTGTGGAGAGGGAAGGGGAGAAGGGAAGAGGAGGGCGGAAAGGAGATGAGGATACGAGGGCGGAAAGGAGATGAAGATACAGTATACACCGTGAGGGAGAGAGAGGAGAGGTTGGTTGATCGTGGACCGGATACACTGTGAGGGAGGGAAAGAAGATTGAAGAATGATGGGTTTGGCTAACCCAGCCCATGCCTGCCAAGGTGATATGAGCTTAAAGGCTCCAGCTCGTTTCTCTTGGCTTGCCTTCCGTCTAGGGCAAGACTGCTGTCCAGGGCAAACCTTCGGTCTAGGCCAAGACTCTCGTCTAGGCCGAACCTACTATCTAGGCCAAGACTCCCTTCTGTTGGGCCGAAGCCCATCCTCCAAGCCCATCTTCATTGCTGCCAAGGCCAAACCCCTTTGTCTAAGGGTGTAAGGGTATTTACCCATTGTTAGGTTTTAGTATTTAAAGTGCAAACATTTCATTTCAGCACTTGTCTTTATTTTTGTGTTATCTTCTTCAAGGACCAAACTTTTAGCTTAAGCATTAGGGTTCTTAAAACCATAGGGTTCTTAAAACCAGCACCATCCATCTAAACAAATCAGGTTGCTCATCCAAGAGGTGAGAGGGTTGTATTTATTTAAGAGATCTTTTATTCCTTTCGGCAAGGTTACTCATCCAAGAGGTGAGGGGGTTTGTCAAGAACAATAGTTCCTTTTTGTCATCATCAATACATATGCCTTTTCCTCCATTTATGTCCGCTGCAATCTAAACCATCTCCCCTTCAAATTAACCGCTCATCCATATCAAATCCGATCATTTATTCATCTATCTACCCCCGCCAACATCCCAAAGAGGCTAGATCCTACTCCTTCAAGGATTCCTTCGGTCAAACTCCTCCAAATCAGAGCTTGGGCTTTATCAAGTGGTAGCGGAGCTCCAGCTGTCCTCTAGGTTGGTTTTTCTTGTTCTCCTCTTCATTTCTACGGTTAGAATCACCTTCTCTACCGTAGAACTTCTTTCCTTTGTGCTGAAATTTTTCTGTTTTCACATCCGTTCCTCTCTTTGGTTCAAACTGATTTTCCTTGAGTTTCTTCGGTTCAAACACCTTGATTCTTGTTTTCTATGGTTTAAACATTGTTTTATACCATAGGAATCAATCTTACTTCATTTGAAAATTTTGGTGTTCTTGAGAAATTCTTGTCTTTTAGTGTGCTGAATTTTGGAAGAACACAATTGCTGAAAATTTTTGTGTTTGTGTGCACCAAAATGGACGAAAATTCATCTTCTTAAATGTGTATTTGCTGCTGAAGTTATTGGAGCTTCCTATGGTGGCCTTGAGAGCCATTTGGACTGATTTGTTCTCTTGCTAAGTGCCGAAATTGCTTGTCCAACCATAGCTGGCCACATCACCTTGATTGTGAGCATAGTATTTTCCTCAATTGTGAGCCAAGCATTTCAGCTTGCTCTCTACTCTAGGCCGGCCCTAATTTAGCATCCTTACACATTGTATGCTTTTCATACACGTCCACCTCACATGCCACATCACTTGCTTGGTTATCCACTCATTTAGTGACACATCATCTTCACTTGCCACCTCACTTTTGGCTTTTAGTGAAAATATTTTCAAGAGCAAAACTACTTGTCTTTCACTTCTTCTTCTTTCAAGGATACATGTCATCCAAGTGATCTCTCTTCACTCATTGCAAAAATAGAAAAGAAAAGAGAAAGGAACTAAAAGAAAGATAAAAAAAAAAGTGATCAGTTCCTAACACTCAAAAAAAAAAAAAAAAAGAGTGAAGCAATTGAGTCATAAGCAAGAGACTACTTGTGTGTGTTCATTTGAAGTGAATCACATTGTTTTCAAAGTGTCTTAGTGGAATAACACAAGTTTAGGCTCTCAATTGGTGTTTTCCAATTCAGATTTTCTTTCTAGGATTTTCATTTTTGACTAGCTTCGGCTTTTCCTTTTTTGTGTGAGTGTCTTCGCTCCGAAAATTTTGAAATTTTGACAGATTAAACTTCAGTCTGAGGGGAACAACTCTTATGTTGGACACTTCTCCTAATTCTGTTGGTTTCACATACTTCTATCTAATTCAAAATTAGTGCGCAGTTTTCACTCGAAATTTCAGCTTTGAGTCTTTCATTTCTTTGTGA
This sequence comes from Viola odorata, assembly GCA_963691705.1. Classification (NCBI taxonomy): domain Eukaryota; kingdom Viridiplantae; phylum Streptophyta; class Magnoliopsida; order Malpighiales; family Violaceae; genus Viola; species Viola odorata. Next base: position 59,797,998 of record OY829544.1, read on the forward strand.
TTTGCTCTTCTTGTTTCCTTGAGTCTTTTCTTGAGTAGCTTGTCTTAGTGTTTTCCTTTCTTTGTTTCCGCACATACACATATCTACTCTAAGTCAATTTAGTGATCAAAATCAAGTTCTCTTCTTTGATCACTATTTCGGCTTTCCTTCACCTTTCCTTCTAGCCCTAGTTTTCATTGTTTTTCCTTATGCCCTAGTGATTCTTTGAGTCATTACTGCCTTCGGTTTTGGTTTGGAGCTTCGCGAGAGAATTGTGAGCTTATTAGAGTGATAAACACGAGTGCAAACACGTGAGGGAGGGACTAACATTTTTATTAGCTATCAATTATTTTTGTTTCTTTTTATAGGTACCTTTGCCTATGTCTTATTATTATGAGGATGTTGGTTCTTATTAGGATGAGTACTTCTACACCACGGCTGCCTCCTCTCCAAGCCATGGCCTAGGTTCCGCATCCTACCATAGCCGTGGCCATGGCTCCACTTCTAGCGTGTCTGTCCGGCAGCCTCCTCAACATTCTTATGTGCCACCTCATCTTCGGCATCGTGATAATGAGAGAGAGAGCTACTCGGACGGGACTAATCCCCTTGCTGCCTATGTTCGCAAGCCTTCATATGCCCGTGTTCCTTCATATGCACATGAGATTTCCTATCCGCAAGAGCATCCTTCCACCTTGGTTTCCTATCAAGCATTAGACACCATCGTTGCCACACTTAAGGCACAATTGGAAGACTCGGCTGAATTGCAATGCCGATGGGCGCAACAAGAGCAACCCAATGCTGCCATTTCAGAGGCATATAGCTCCTGGCAACCGAGGGTTGACATACCTCCACTTCCTCCCATCGTTGAGTCTAGTGTGGCCTATTGCGACCCACATTCGAGTGAGGAGAGTTCGGCCCCACTTGTGGAAGAGATAGGTCTGGTGCCATCACTTGACGAGGTTGATGTCCCATGTGTAACTTCATGTGATGATGATCTTGTGGTGGGTGACACCAAGGGGAATGACTTAGGGCTTAGTGGGTTGTATACGGGCTGCCATGAGAGAGCCCTTCATTGTCTTGAATTGCAGCGCCACTTTGCACATCTCGCAAACGGGGAGGGGATGATACGAGCCTAAGAGAAGCTCCGTGGCCTTCCAAGAAGCCTCCTGATATGAGCACGAACCCGTACATAACCAGCAAAAGGCCTCTCGCTTGGCCTATCTTTTCAGAGGGAATTATCAAGATATTTCCGCGTGTGTCCACCAGCCGTGAGCAAGCTAAGACTCGGTTGGCCGAGCAAGGAATGGAGCATATAGATTCGAGGGCGAATCTCCCTAAAGGGGGATGGGATGATATGAGCTTAAAGGCTCCAGCTCGTTTCTCTTGGCTTGCCTTCCGTCTAGGGCAAGACTGTTGTCCAGGGCAAACCTTCGATCTAGGCCAAGACTCCCATCTAGGTCGAACCTACTGTCTAGGCCAAGACTCCCTTCTGTTGGGCTGAAGCCCATCCTCCAAGCCCATCTTCATTGCTGCCAAGGCCAAACCCCTTTGTCTAAGGGTGTAAGGGTATTTACCCATTGTTAGGTTTTAGTATTTAAAGTGCAAACATTTCATTTCAGCACTTGTCTTTGTTTTTGTGTTATCTTCTTCAAGGACCAAACTTTTAGCTTAAGCATTAGGGTTCTTAAAACCATAGGGTTCTTAAAACCAGCACCATCCATCTAAACAAATCAGGTTGCTCATCCAAGAGGTGAGAGGGTTGTATTTATTTAAGAGATCCTTTGTTCTTTTCGACAAGGTTACTCATCCAAGAGGTGAGGGGGTTTGTCAAGAACAATAGTTCTTTTTTGTCATCATCAATACATATGCCTTTTCCTCCATCTCCCCTTCAAATTAACCGCTCATCCATATCAAATCCGATCATCTATTCATCTATCTACCCGCCAACATCCCAAAGAGGCTAGATCCTACTCCTTCAAGGATTCCTTCGGTCAAACTCCTCCAAATCAAAGCTTGGGCTTTATCACAAGGGCCTAAGCCCATGCTGCCATCCACAAGCTGACCGCGCGTCGAACACGTCAAATATAAGGGTGAAATAAGTATGGAATTGGGGGTAGAAATACAACTTATCACTGTCTACAATGGTTTGTAGATGATGGTAAGAGGATCGTCCACAGAGACCTCTAGGAAACGTAGTTCTTGAGTTTGACTTCCTCGTCACTGAGTTTTGGTTGGGTGTTATCTGAAACTAAAGACAAAACAGAAAATAATGAAAACAGTTTAAAATATAAAATAGTATTGGCCGAAGTCTAGGCCAAGACTGCGGGCTAGATTGGGAAAAAGTCTTGTGATACGGAATTCCAGGTAAGGGCGATGGGTGAGCTTGCGTTCTTATGCATTGATCATAGACTGAAGTATGTTCATCTCTTCTTCATAGTACTGCTATAGAGGGGAGGAACTCCTTTTCCCTCCTATCTTCCCTCCTCTTCAAACTATCTGGCGGGTACTCCCTCTCCTGATAATCCTAGCCAAGGGACACCTTGCTGGTTAAAGGGTTTATCCGTTTGACTGCTGTCTTGAATGGTTGCTCACCTCTTCAATGGCACAGGGGAAGACAGTACCTAGGCTAAGTTCCTAGGTTGTCAATCTGGTCTCTACCTATTTTACCTATTCTTCTAGTCTGCTCGAGACTAGTCACCTACTCCGTCTAGCCGGCGGGTACTCCCTCTCCTTCTAGGCTGGTTACAACTCTTCTCTCCTAGAGAACAAGGATGATCAAACCTTGGCTCTAGTGAGTAAGCGATGGATTAAGTTCAAGAATAAATAAATACAAAGAAAGAGATTGTGAAGAACGGATCGTGTCTCACGATTGCATTAAGAACTTCAGCTCATCACCCTTACCAAGAATGGGGTTTTTAGTTACTCATACTCATGGATAAAAGATGAAGAAATTAATTTGCATAAATATCTTAAATCCGAAATAAATTCGGAGCAAGGTTTTTAACAACGGTAAACTAAGAAAGAAGGATTGCGTAGCTATTTGGTTTCGAGATTGGATGCGGACAGAGGAGAATAATGTTTAGCTAAAATAGCCATAAGAACCTCTGTCCCAATCCAACTCAAACTCCTAAAATATCCTAAAAGATAATTACAATTTAATTGTTCATAAACTAAATCGCTAAATAATAGAGAGGGAGATCCCATTCGGGATTCTACATAAGATTGTCTTCAGATCCCTCTAAAATAGCGGAACAGCTGCTACGTGCCAGCTGTGAGAGTCCATCTCCGAAAATACTTCAATCGCTCCAAGCTGCAGTCTGATCGCAAAGGAGTCTTGGCCGAAGTCTAGGCCAAGACGATTCTGGTTAGCGCACTGCGTCAGATACGATCTTGTCTAGGCCAAGATCCAGGCCTAGACTCGAATAAACAGCTTCAACTCTAAAATTCGTGAACTCTTCTCATTCAGCCTCCAAACCAGACCTGATCAAATGTGGGAAATAAAAGGGAATATCAATAGAATTACTGTCCAAAATAACTAGAAAATGGACAATAAAACATGATGAAATGCGATGCAATCAAACTCCCCACACTTAAACAATGCTTGCCCCCAAGCATATAGACTCAAAGACTCAATAAAAATTAAAAACACTTCAAAACAAAATAGACATCATGAATCCCCCGGACTTTCTCAATTTCAGATTGCTTACCCCTCTACTGGAACTGCCAAGACACTTCACTAGAGTACCCAATGCAAGACTAACAAGGAATGATCAATACCCCGGACATACACCTTCCACATGGTATCAAGACACCCTACTAGATTAGATGATAGAGTATAGGGCAACAAGGTTCACCAAGGATTTGAGTCCCACCAAGTGTCGTCTATCAAAAAGTGCCTAAAGACTGGTGCCATTTAAATCACTTTGACAGAAATTTTTCTTCTTTTATTTTCTTTTATGTCTTTAGCAATTTTTTTCTGACAATTCAAGTGTCTTTTCTATGATAAATTTTTTTCTTTTATAGACACGGCACATAGACAGAGCTTGTCCTTTTCAGCGGGGACTTCCACCTTTGCTATGTCTGTCCTATGACATTCCAACACCTTTATTTGTCTCACACTACAACAGATAGAACGACACACTCAAATCCGGGCAGCAAACCTCATCATCCTAATAAGAATTAAGGTCCTAGCTAGGTGTCCTTACGACCATATGGATGGCTAACGTTCGGGAAACATCAGATTAAATGCCCCTTAGGCATTGATCATTTATGCTCATTCGCATCCCTGTTACTAAAGCATTGTATTCCCTAGAAAAGTGTCTACATGCAATCCCACCAAAAGACTAAACAATCTAAGCAAGAAAACAGGGATTCGGATGTTCACAACAAAACAAACTCAAAACATGCATAAAAATACCAATAAAAATCATGCAAATGACTGACTCTATACTGGACATACTGATATAAAAAAAATTAAAACACACTAATTTGACTCACAAAAACAGACGCAAAACACACAATCAAACATTCAATATTCACAAAAACACAAGACATACTAACACCCTCCCCACACTAAAAAGTCACAATGTCCTCATTGTGTGGAGAGAAACAAAAGAAAAACTAAACAGAGAAGTAAAAGAAAGGAAAAGCACGACCTGGGGGCAGAAGCAACTCATGTTGCTTGGCTCTTGGGATCTTGGCCAGAGGCTTGGCCTAGATCAGAGGCAGGAGAGTCCTTCGGCTTTGGATCTCTCGGAGCTGGAGGGCGCATTGATTGGTGTGGTGACTTCGCTGGCTGTAATGATGGTTCTGGTGCTTCCTCCTCATCGGATGACTCGGAGTCTGAGCTCAGATTGTCGTGAAGGTCTTTGAGGAGTTTGAAGTGGGCCTGGAGGTGCTGGTATACGTGGAGGACGTTTGTCCTGGTGAGCTTTATCTGCTCAAGGAGGACATCCTGCCTGTCATTAAGACATTGGGCCCATTGAGGCGCCACTTCTGCACTGCTGGATGCGGGAGGCTGGTCTTGATTCTTGTCTTGGTCTAGACGCTCAAGAATTATCTTCTGCTGCTCAAGGATGAGCAGCTGTCGTGCTTGGAATTCCTTGGCCCACGCTGGAGGCTCACTGGTGCTACTGGTAGGAGGATCTTGACGGGTGTCTTGCCCTAGATCATCTGCAGCATCAGGAATGGGGGTGTCTTGGCCAGCGTCTTGGCCTAGATCCTGGGCAAGATTGCCCTCTGCTTCTTCTCCTGGAATGATAATGGGTCGTAGCTTGTACTTCCCTCCATTCTTCTTCGAGAAAATGTGCTCCGAAACCGGCGTAAATCCTGTATTACATGCAACAAACTCTCCTTCCAAATGGAAATGTCCCATTTGGTCGAAGGATCTAAAACCAAGGATTTTCGGGGAACACCATGAATGTAAATCAGAAGCAATAGGATCTAAACTAGCAGTTTGCATAGCAAGCCAAGTTATCAAAGACCCAAAGATCAGTTTTGTTTTGGACTCACGGGCATGCAACACTTCAACCAAATACAAGCCTAAGTTGACCTTTTTCTTGTGCAAAATGCACCACAACAGAAACAATTCAGACTTGGCTAAATTTCCAGAGACCTTTGTCTTCCCCGAGAGGTTGATAGACAAGACCCTATGGAGCATTCTAAGCGCAGGGTTTAGTATGGCGTGTGCCTTAGAATTCCTATCAAATTTTGCATTTTGATCACCCGTAATTTCCCTAAAAGCTACATTATTGTCCCAATCAGTGGGATAATCAAATATAGCCTCATCACCAAAGGCAAATCCAAGCAGAGAATTAAAGGCATCAATAGACAAGTGGCTCCATTTGTCACACAACCTAAAATTAACAATTTCGGGGGCTGCAAAATCAGGTTTGTCTCTACCCCTAACATACAAGGCAGGTTCATCAAACCAAAAGGTTGTGTGGAACTCAAGACACAACTCAACATAAGCATCACACTCAAGAGACATAAAAGGTACCCAACCAAGAGCATACACATATTCCCTAATTTTATTTCCTAAAGCCATCTCATTCAAGAAATCAAACTCCAAACGAGCATAAGCAGGAATATCACAGGTATGCATATCACGCAACTTAGATTTATGGTCGGGGGTATCAAATGTTAACCACCCCTTGAGTGTGTGCAGAGGAGGAAGAGATCGTACCTTTGGAGTCTTGGCCTCAGTTTTGGCCAAGACTAAATCGTCTTGGTCGCCCTCATCTGAATCCTCCACAACCGCCTTCTGTTTCCCTTTGCTCTTGGCAGTGGAAGGAGCGTTAGTGGTCTTGCCTGAATTAGGGTTCGGCGGAGGTGGGGACCGAGCTGCAATTGGGGTTTTCGCCGGCTTCTTAGTCGGTGTCTTTTTGTGAGCCACCTGCTTGACTCGCCCGGACTTCTTGGGCGGCGCAGTGGCTGATTTCTTCTTCGCCGGAGGTGGCGGTGGTGGTGTGGTAATGGTGTCGTCAACGGCAGAAGCGGGAGTGGGTTTGTTCTTTGCAGCGGTGGTCGGAGCTGGGTTAGAGGCTCCGGCAGCTGCCATCTTCTTTGCATGCCTGCTGGCTCGACGGGCTTCTCTGTCTCCAGTCGTCGGCGGGGCAGAGGTCTTCATCCTCTTCGCGAGAGGGACTTCATCGGAGTCCTCATCAGAAACGACCACCGCTCGGTCGGCTCCCTGGACACTTTCCTCTGATTCCTCAGGTAAATCGTCTTCGGAGGACATAGAATCGTCGTCTTCCAGCGCCTCCAGCAGGCGACGTGCGGCGGCGGTGGAGTTGGTCGGCATTCCAGTCGGCGCAGCTCCACGGAGGTCGTCGCTCTCCGCAGGGACGGTTGAAGGCGAAGGACGGCTGGGTGCAGTCATTGTTGGAGATGGAGAAGAAGCTGAAAGGATTTTCGGATGTTTGGGCTTTTCGTGTATTGTGCGATTTTGATTTGGGAAGAAGAAGGAGAAAGGTTTTATGCTTTTATCTCAGGTGGGAGAGGTTTGCTTTGTATTGGTCGTGGGAAGATCGTGTCAGAGTGGGAGAGAATGTGCAGAGGTGGTGGTTTTAATTCCCACGCTGCCTAATTAATTCAATTTAATTGATTTTTGGAGCTGTCCGTTCCAAAAGCAATTAAATGACTTAATTAGGCTGAGCTGACACGTGTCTCACTATTTAAAAGAGGCTCTTCACACGCTAGCCAGTCTAGCTCTCAGTCTTGGCCAAGATCTTGGCCACGACTACTTCAATTTTCCCCACACTAAATTTCCTGCACAAAAACGAAAACTACCCGGAAATTAAATGTGACAAAAACAAGTATTTACATCCTAAAATTTTAAAAGACACAAGGGTTGCCTCCCTTGCAGCGCCCTTATTTTAAGTCCTAGGCTTGACTCTCAATTTTTCTTCAGTTGTTTTGAGGCGGCTCGTCCACCTTTTCTGAAACTTTATCTTCCTGAAAATTTTCAAAGAACGGCTTCACTCTCTGGCCGTTCACCTTGAGCTCGGCACCTGTTTTCTCATTCCTAATATCTACTGCACCATGCGGGTAAATGTTAGTAATAACAAAAGGGCCTTCCCAACGAGTTTGTAATTTTCCAGGAAATAATTTAAAACGGGAATTATAAAGAAGAACTTTCTCCCCTGTGTGGAGAGGTTTTCCAATAATTCTCTTGTCGTGGTAAGCTTTCATTCTGACCTTGACAATCAACTGATTGTCATAGGCTAGGTCCCTCAACTCCTCTAGCTCGTGGAGTTGTAATTTTCTTTCTTGGCCAGCCTCATCATAACTTAGGTTGCATTTTCGTATTGCCCAATACGCTTTGTGTTGCAATCCTACTGGCAAGTGACATGTCTTCCCATAGACAAGCTTGTATGGTGTCATCCCGATTGGTCCTTTGTAGGCCGTTCTACAGGCCCACAATGCGTCATCTAACCGCTGGCTCCAATCGCGTCTGTCTAGGCCTACTGTCTTGGCCAAGACTGACTTCACCTCTCTATTTGACACTTCGGCTTGGCCGTTTGTTTGAGGGTGATAGGCTGTGGATACCCTATGTGTGATGCCATATTTCCTGAAAAGAGAAGTTAAAATCTTGTTGCAGAAGTGGGTTCCTCGATCACTAATGATCCCTCGGGGAATCCCAAATCTGTTTAAGATATTAGTTTTAATAAAGGAAATAACAGTTCTAGCATCATCATTTTTAGTGGCTTTCGCCTCTATCCATTTTGATACATAATCCACAGCTAAAATAATGTATTTGTTGCCAAAAGAAGTAGGAAAAGGTCCCATAAAATCTATGCCCCATATATCAAATATTTCACAAGAAAGAATAAAATTCATAGGCATTTCATTTCGAGAACTAATGTTTCCCACTTTTTGACATGCCGAACAAGTTTTACAAAATAGAGCACTATCCTGAAAAATTGTCGGCCAATAGAAACCAGCCTCTAAGATTTTTAGGGCTGTCCTTCTAGCTCCAAAATGGCCTCCGCATGCTTTGGAGTGACAGAATTCTAGTATAGACTTGGTTTCATCCTTAGGTATACATCTCCTTAGCAATTGATCGGACCCTATCTTCCATAAATATGGGTCATCCCAAACATAATACTTACTGTCATGCTTGACCTTTACCTTCTCATAGGTAGTCATGTCACCATAGTATTTACCTGTTGCTAGGTAATTTGCTATTTCAGCGTACCATGGTCGCGGGTTTGGCTGGAGTCTAGGCCTAGACTCCTGGCTAGACAGTGCGACAGAAAACAGCTTCTCGTCTGGAAATTCTGCTTTGATCTCGTTTGTGTCTCCCTTTGCTAGGCAACGGCTTAGATGATCTGCTACAAGATTTTCCCTTCCACTCTTGTCCTTAATTTCCAGATTGTGCTCCTGCATAAGAAGAATCCAACGGATTAATCTTGGTTTAGCATCATGCTTAACCAAAAGATATTTCAATGCGGAATGATCTGAAAATACAATAATTTTAGTGCCCAATAAATAAGATCTAAATTTTTCCAGGGCAAAAACTATTGCAAAGAGTTCTTTTTCAGTTGTGGTATAATTCCTTTGGGCATCATCTAGCATCTTCGATGCATAGTAGACGACGTGGGGGTCTTTCCCTTTCTTTTGGCCAAGAACCGCGCCAACAGCAGCATCACTCGCATCGCACATCAGCTCGAACGGCAAGCTCCAGTCTGGTGGTTGGATGATTGGTGCTGTGGTCAGTTGTTCCTTCAGCTCTTCGAAGGACTTCTTGCACGCTTCATTGAAGTCGAACTCCACCTCTTTTTGTAGTAACTTGCACATCGGTTCAGCCACCTTTGAGAAGTCCTTAATGAACCTACGGTAGAAACCTGCATGACCAAGAAAACTACGAACCTCACGCAAGCATGAGGGGTAAGGCAAGTTCTTGATAATGTCAATTTTGGCTTGATCAACCTCAATGCCTTTCTTAGAGACTACATGTCCAAGGACAATCCCTTGATCTACCATAAAATGGCACTTTTCAAAGTTTAAAACTAAACATGTATCAACACATCTTTTTAAAATATTTTCTAAGTTATGTAAGCATTGGTCGAAGTCATTACCATACACGGTAAAGTCGTCCATAAACACTTCGATACTTCTCTCAACATACTCAGAAAATATGCTTACCATGCACCTTTGAAAGGTGGCTGGCGCATTACAAAGCCCAAACGGCATGCGCCTATAGGCAAACGTTCCAAATGGACAAGTGAACGTTGTCTTTTGTTGATCTTCGGGAGCAACGGGGATTTGGTGAAACCCCGAGTATCCATCTAGGAAACAGTAGTGAGACTTTCCAGTAAGTCTCTCTACCATTTGATCGATGAAAGGCAGCGGGAAGTGGTCCTTCCGAGTGACTTGATTCAGCCTTCGGTAGTCAATACATACCCTCCATCCGTTTTGAATTCTGGCTGTTCTTTGAGCGCCATCTTCTCCTTCGATCACTGTTGTTCCAGTCTTCTTAGGGACTACCTGAACAGGAGATACCCAATTACTATCTGAGATAGGATAAATAACACCCGAATCTAACAACTTAATTATTTCTTTCTTAACAACTTCCATCATAGGAGGGTTTAATCTCCTCTGGGGTTGCCGAATGGGTTTCTTATCCTCTTCCACATGTATTTTGTGGGTACAGATGTTAGATGATATCCCCTTGATGTCTGCCATCGTCCAGCCAATCGCCTCCTTGTGTTCCTTCAAGACAGCCATCAATTTATCTTCTTCCACTCTTGATAGCTTGGCTGAAATTATGACGGGTAGTGTGTCATCTAGGCCTAGATAGACGTACTTCAAGTGACCTGGTAGGGATTTCAATTCTAACTGTGGTGCCTGCACGACAGAAGGTAAGAATTTAGGACTCGTTGATTGCACATATTGACAATTAACTACTTTTCTTCTATTGTTGGCAGTCTTGGCCGGCGTCTTGGCCAAGATCGAGGCCAAGACTAAGTCTTCTTCTTCTTGTTCGGCCAAACTGTCCACCATTTGTTGGAGTTCCTCCTGATCTCCAGTGCGGTCTTCTAGCTCTGGCAGTGTTTGAGTGGAAATTCCCCTGGTCAAAACATACTCAAGGGGATCGTTATGATAAATGTCAGCTATTTCTTCTGTAATTGGATCCAAAACATCCAAAAAACTAACACAATGCAAGTCGTTTGGGTGTTTTAAAGCATCTGAAATGCTGAACTTAATTGTCCTTCCACAAAATTCCAGAATTATGCTTCCTTCGAAGCAATCTATCTTTGCTTTTGAGGTTCTTAGGAAAGGTCTTCCTAATAAAATGTCAGTGGTACAAGATGGCAATTGAACATTCATCTCAACTATATAAAAATCAACTGGATAGATAAAATCATTTACCATTACCAGGACATCAGTCACTACTCCTTTAGGTCGGATGATTGTTCGATCAGCTAACTGTATCACCAAGTCAGTCTCCTTCATGGTTCCAATCTTCAAGGTCTCGAATTCACTTAGAGACATTACATTGATACCAGCCCCTAAATCACAGAGGGCTTTCTCAATGGTTTTGTTCCCTATTTGGCATGGAATTGTGAAGGTTCCTTGATCCTTGCACTTCTCTGGGAGTTGTTGTACTGCTGAAACGTTGTTGGATAAATTTACCCTTTCTACACCTGCAATTTTCTTTTTATTAGTGCACAATTCTTTAAGGAATTTAGCATAAGAAGGGACTTTTGCAATTAAATCCAACATTGGAATATTCACGGCTATTTTTCCAAAAACAGTCATGAAATCCCTCATTTCATCTTGTCTTTTTTCTTTTGAAGATCTCGGGGGAAATGGTGGAATGATTTCTATAACCTCCTCCTTTTGGTCGGGCTTGACCTGCGGCTTGGCCAAGACAGGCTCTTTTTTCTCTGGTTCTGCGGTAACGGTAGTCTTGGCCGGGGTCTTGGTCAAGACTACTTCTGCTTCAGCTTCTTCTTCCTCATCCTCTTCCACATCTTCTGAAACGATTTTCTTTATTTCCTCATCTGTCTTCGCTCCTTTCCTTTCTGGCAACACCACTCCACTCCTCAAACTTATAGCACTCACATTATGGGCTGGATTATTTACCGTGGTTGGTGGTAACTTCCCTTGATTTGCTATTTGAGTGATTTGCTTTTGTAGCTCCGCCAAGCTGGTCTGTGTGGATTGCATGTGATTTTTCTGCAGCTCCATCAGTTGCTTGAGCGTGTCCTCTACTGAAGGGCCAGTAAGCTGCAAAGGCCTAGGGGCAGGTGGTAGTTGAGGTAAAGGAGGTTGGCTTGGAGCTTGGCCTAGATTCGGGCCAAAATTCTGATTTGGAGGTCGCGGCACGAAATGTTGGAAGTTGATAGGAGGTTGTTGTTGCTGCTGGGGTACACCTTGATTCTGATTCTGATTTGGAGGGACTGGGTCTTTCCATCTGAAGTTTGGGTGTGATCTCCATGCATATTGGTTGCTTCCTTGAGGATAGTTTAGCATGCTACCTTGGTTTTGTGGATATGCGGCGTTAACTTGAGTTACCTCTTCTGGATGCTGGACCATATAACAGTTGTTGGTCTGATGGTCTTGTTGCTGGCATATCCCACAAACAGAGGCTACTTGCTCTTGATTTCCTGAAGTCATTGAACCTGAAATATTAACAGAAATGGTTTTAATCATATCGGTTAAATCATCTAATTTTTGTTCAACATTAATTGAATTTAGAGAAGAAGGAGAGGCATTTCTATCCGAAATGGTATTATTTTGGCAGTTGTCTGCCAATGTCTGGAGCAACATCTTTGCTCTTGTGACGGTTAAATCTTGTAATGCCCCGCTCGCGGCGGAATCAACTTTTTCCTTGCAACTTGGGAGCATCCCATCATAGAAATATTGTATCATAGTGTTGTCTGCTACGCCATGAGTGGGGCAGACTTCTTGCAAATCTCTGAACCTTTGATGATATTCGGAGAAGCTTTCTCCGCTTCTTTGTTGTATCGCGGCCATATCTTTCCTAGCTATGCCAGCCTTCGTGGCATTCCAGTACTTGTTGAGGAACATGGTGGACATCTCCGCCCATGTGTTGATGGTATTATGAGGCAGACTGTAAAACCAGTTCTGAGCTCCCCCTTCTAGAGAGCTTGGAAAGGCCTTCAGCTTCGCCCTCTCCATGGTTACAATAGTGGGTTTCATGATGTCGCACTGAACATGTAAGTTTCTTAAGTGTTTGAACGGGTTTTCGTTGGAATGGCCGTAAAACTTGGGGAGGTTGGTCACCATGTTGGTCTTGATGGACCAATCATTAGCTACTGGAGGGAGATTGATGCAGGAAAAGGTCTCCTGCTCAGCTGTTTTATTCAGCTCCCTCATTGTCGGCTCCGGTTGCTGGTCAGCCATGTCTTGGTCTGAATCTAGGCCAAGACCGTGGTCTAGACTATATTCTGATTCGGGGTTAGAACCTTCCGATCCGCTTTCTTCTTGGGCTGCTCTTAGTCGAGCTTGCTTCCTTAGCTGTGCTTCGGTCCTAGTGAGATTGGGATTGATAGGTAGCAAATCTTGTTCTCTACTTGAGGACCTGGTCATCAACTGTCATAAAATAAAATAAAACAAAAACTACAAATACCGTTAGAGATCCCCGGCAACGGCGCCAAAATTTGACCGCGCGTCGAACACGTCAAATATAAGGGTGAAATAAGTATGGAATTGGGGGTAGAAATACAACTTATCACTGTCTACAATGGTTTGTAGATGATGGTAAGAGGATCGTCCACAGAGACCTCTAGGAAACGTAGTTCTTGAGTTTGACTTCCTCGTCACTGAGTTTTGGTTGGGTGTTATCTGAAACTAAAGACAAAACAGAAAATAATGAAAACAGTTTAAAATATAAAATAGTATTGGCCGAAGTCTAGGCCAAGACTGCGGGCTAGATTGGGAAAAAGTCTTGTGATACGGAATTCCAGGTAAGGGCGATGGGTGAGCTTGCGTTCTTATGCATTGATCATAGACTGAAGTATGTTCATCTCTTCTTCATAGTACTGCTATAGAGGGGAGGAACTCCTTTTCCCTCCTATCTTCCCTCCTCTTCAAACTATCTGGCGGGTACTCCCTCTCCTGATAATCCTAGCCAAGGGACACCTTGCTGGTTAAAGGGTTTATCCGTTTGACTGCTGTCTTGAATGGTTGCTCACCTCTTCAATGGCACAGGGGAAGACAGTACCTAGGCTAAGTTCCTAGGTTGTCAATCTGGTCTCTACCTATTTTACCTATTCTTCTAGTCTGCTCGAGACTAGTCACCTACTCCGTCTAGCCGGCGGGTACTCCCTCTCCTTCTAGGCTGGTTACAACTCTTCTCTCCTAGAGAACAAGGATGATCAAACCTTGGCTCTAGTGAGTAAGCGATGGATTAAGTTCAAGAATAAATAAATACAAAGAAAGAGATTGTGAAGAACGGATCGTGTCTCACGATTGCATTAAGAACTTCAGCTCATCACCCTTACCAAGAATGGGGTTTTTAGTTACTCATACTCATGGATAAAAGATGAAGAAATTAATTTGCATAAATATCTTAAATCCGAAATAAATTCGGAGCAAGGTTTTTAACAACGGTAAACTAAGAAAGAAGGATTGCGTAGCTATTTGGTTTCGAGATTGGATGCGGACAGAGGAGAATAATGTTTAGCTAAAATAGCCATAAGAACCTCTGTCCCAATCCAACTCAAACTCCTAAAATATCCTAAAAGATAATTACAATTTAATTGTTCATAAACTAAATCGCTAAATAATAGAGAGGGAGATCCCATTCGGGATTCTACATAAGATTGTCTTCAGATCCCTCTAAAATAGCGGAACAGCTGCTACGTGCCAGCTGTGAGAGTCCATCTCCGAAAATACTTCAATCGCTCCAAGCTGCAGTCTGATCGCAAAGGAGTCTTGGCCGAAGTCTAGGCCAAGACGATTCTGGTTAGCGCACTGCGTCAGATACGATCTTGTCTAGGCCAAGATCCAGGCCTAGACTCGAATAAACAGCTTCAACTCTAAAATTCGTGAACTCTTCTCATTCAGCCTCCAAACCAGACCTGATCAAATGTGGGAAATAAAAGGGAATATCAATAGAATTACTGTCCAAAATAACTAGAAAATGGACAATAAAACATGATGAAATGCGATGCAATCACAAGCCAAGCGCATGTAATTACTAATTAATTACAGTACAGTCTGTGTGTGTGTATTATAGGAAGTTTGGTACGGTAGGTTCGGTAATGCCGAACCTACCAAAAAACTTACCGTACCGTACCAAAATTTCGGTACGGTACGGTAATACCGAATTACCATAATAAGTAAAAAAATACATATCGAACGCGCGTTCGGTCGGTACAGTAATTCGGTAATTTCGGTATGGTAATTCGGTGGACAGCCCTAGTTTACATGGTAGCGGAGCTCTCTCCTCCTCGTCTTCGTCTCTCTCACTTTCGCGAATCAATTCCTCATCCAGTGGTCCTCGAATCGAAATCGCCGGCGACGCAGCTGTGCAGCGGACCGGAGCCCATCTAGGGTTCTTTGGTTCTTTTCTTCTCCTCATCTTTCAATTTTTCCTTTACCTCGAGGATTTCTCTCCTGATTTGTTTGTCGTATAGTCGTTGCATTATCAATTGCTTCTGCCACTTCTAACTTTGTCAGATCTGATAGAGGATTGATGGCCATCGCTGGAGTTCTCGATCTGGAACTCGACCTCCTCTTGTTTCAGCGCAGGATGTGTGTTGGTTGAGTCTCAAATTGGTTGCTTCAATTCTGCTCCTCTTTTCTTGTCTTGGTTGCTGCAAAATCTTGAATTTCATCAGTATCAATGGTTGTTGAACCGGCAAAAGTGATTAACATCGAATTGAATGGAACAAACTATTCCTATTAGTCTTACTTGATAAGAACTTCTTATTCCTGTGGAATTTGGGGTTATATCACTGCAAGTGTCACATATCAATTGTGGATATGTAGGTGGAAGATTGGATTTAAGGCAGAAGGGCAAAGCAAAAGAGGATTCAGTTGATGAAGGAACTGCTATATTAGTTACAAAGAAAATGAGGAACGACGGACGGTCGAGCAGCCGACAAGTCGCACGTGAGGAGTAAGTGTCCTTCACGTCGCACGCCAGATTGACGAGTCGCTCGAAGAAATAACAAGTTGCTTGGACGCGCAACTAACTTGCTGTGCTGACGGACGTTCACTGGGTTGTTAATTTCCTGCACTGCGTCTATATGAATGGTTATTCCCATTCTTGTTTGTTAGCTTTTCCATTTTGGTTTTTTGCTCAGAATCTTCTCCAGGTTACTACTCAATGAGTAGCTGGATTATACACTCAATGAGTGCAATATTTTCTTATATTCGAATTCAGTTAATTGGAGGTAGCATTTAGCTATTTTCAAGGTTTAAATCCCATATATCTCCAATATTAATTCCATACAAAACCCATTTCAAGTTCTGCATTTTTCCTTTGATCATTCTGCTAAACGTGAGTTAGCGTTGCTTGGTTTCTCCGGCGAAGCACGTGAAAATTGGTAGCGGAGCTCTTTCCTGGCCAAGACACAACCTTCTTTCACCTTTCCGCTACGCCCTTCCTTTTCCTGAAGAAACATTTTCGAGGCCGGTCATTGCTAGCTACACCAGTCGAGCCTGGTGGAATCTAGATCTATAGTTTCTGTTGCTTGATCTAGATGACAAGGACTATTCATCCTATATCAGGGTCATCTGGCTTGCCTAATGTGCCAGATGGGTCAGATCATAGAGAAATCGAAGGAGATGGATCATCATTGATAGGCTTGGAAACATGGAACATCAAGTTGCTAAGATTGGGATCCTGTAACAGAATGTGGCTGAGATATAGAGGTCCATCAACGAGCTTTTGATATTTCAAAGGCCTCCTGACAGAGAGGAAGTGCACGATGCAGACCCCATCAACCTCATCAACCCAAACTTTCAAGCCAACCCAAAACCTGCCACCCTTGAGTTTCCTTGGTTTCAAAGAGTTGAGGTCCACGATTGGGTATTTCAAGCTGAAAACTATTTTCAAAGCATGAGGACTGCTCCCCATTTAAAGGTAGAGGTTGTTTCCCATCACCTTTATGGAGATGCTTTGAAATGGTACAAGGTAAAGATGAAAAATAGAGAAGAAGATCTATGGCTTTGGTCTGATTTTTCTAAATGCTTGATCACTAGGTTTTCTCCTAGGAGAATAGATGATCCCATGGGGGAAATCTCTAATCTAAGGCAGATAGCTGATGTTGAGACCTATATTAACCAGTTTAATGCATTATATGATAGACTTAACATTTGTGATGCTTATGGGAAAAGTCTTTTCTTAGCTGGTTTAAAACCTGAGCTGAGCCATTTGGTGAGAATGTTTAAACCAGAAACGTATGAAGCAGTTGTGGAACTTGCCCTTTCCACTGAGATTGCCTTGCCTGCATTTAAACACATGGCCTCACCCTCTAGCTCTCAATCCCAAACCACACACTACCACCAGAACCAAAACACATACACCCCTCCTAGCTCAAAATCCAACCAAAACACTAACCAAAAACATTCCCAACACCCAGGACCTTTTAGACCACCTCCAAACCAACTAAAAACCCACCCACAAACACCCCAAAATACACTAGTGACCAACCACACCAACCCACAAGGCAAGGCTACAAGCAGACAACCTTTTCCTTCCTTCCAAACCTTGGATGAAAAAACAATCAGAGAAAGGATTGCATCTGGCCTCTGTAAATTCTGTGGGGAGAAGTTTTTCAGGGGACACAAGTGTCAAACCAGGCAATTTTTCTTGGTGGAGGCAGGTCCTGATGAGCAAGACTCAATTGATTATGAAACAGAAGAGAGTTTGAAGGAAGTTGAACTTCCTGTGGCAGAAGAATCTTCTGCATCTTTATATGCAATCCATGATATTAGAGGACCAAGCCCCAAAGCCATGAGAGTAATTTTGCAGATCCAGAGGCAGTCAATCCATACTCTCATTGACACTGGGAGCACTCATAACTTGATCTCCAAGGCCACTGCAGAAGCATTAAAATTCCCAATTTCTACTATCACTCCAGTGAGAATTACTATCGCTAATGGGGAGGTGATCACTACTGCTGAGGCTTGTCTCAACATCCAATGGAGCATACACGGTGAGGGTTTTACTATCAATGCCTTAGTTCTACCCTTAGTCCATTATGATATCATTCTTGGCATGGATTGGTTAGAGACTTTGGGACCTATATTGTGGGATTTTAAGCAAATGGTGATGCGGTTTTACAAGAATGAGATAGAAATTGTGTTGAAGGGAGGATGTAAGCTATCTGTCAGGTGGATTAACAATGAATCTATATCTAGATTGTTGGCTAAACCTCAAAGGGTAGCTATGGCTCAAATTTGTACTACCTTTGAGTTGATGGAACTTTCTACCTGCAGTTCTGAGCTTCCTGTAGAATTTGCGGCACTCCTCCAACAGTTTAAGGACTTATTTGAGGAGCCCTCTGAACTTCCTCTTAATAGACCTTATGATCATACAATCCCTCTGCAAGCAGGAGCCCAGCCAATTAATTTGAGGCCTTATAAGCTCTCCAAGCAACAAAAGGATGAGGTGGAGAGACAGATATCTACACTTTTAACTTCTGGTTTTATTGAGGAGAGCCAGAGCCCTTATGTTGCCCCAATTATTTTGGTCAAGAAGAAGGATGGAGGGTGGAGAATGTGTGTATACTTCAGAGCCCTGAATCAACAAACAATCAAGAATAGATTTTCCATTCCATTGATTGAAGAATTGCTTGATGAATTGGGAGGTGCAAGGGTGTTTTCTAAATTGGATCTGAGGGCAGGTTATCACCAGGTGTTGATCCATCCAGCAGATGCACACAAAACTGCTTTTAGAACACATCAAGGGCTGTATCAATTTAGGGTAATGCCTTTTGGGTTATGCAATGCTCCTTCCACCTTTCAAGCCTTGATGAACAATGTATTTGCTGCTTGCTTGAGGAAATTTATTCTGGTCTTCTTTGATGACATATTGATCTATAGTAAATCCCTTGAATCACATGCAGAGCATTTACAACATGCTTTTGACTTGCTCAGGAAGCACAAGTTATTTCTTAAGTAGTCTAAATGTGCCTTTGTAACAGACCATGTAGCCTATTTAGGCCATGTGATCTCACACCAAGGGGTGAGAACTGATCCTGAATAAAACCATGGTTGTAGAAGCTTGGCCTGCTTTGAAAACAGTCAAACATGTGAGGGGATTCGTGGGGTTAACTGGTTATTATAGGAGATTTATTAAAGGGTATGCATCCATTGCAAAACCCTTAATAGACTTATTGAGGAAAGATAGCTTCCTTTGGAATGATGCAGCTGATATTGCTTTTCAAAGGTTGAAGCAAGCTCTCATGTCTTCACCAGTTCTTGCTCTGCTAGATTTTTCAAAGCCATTCATCTTGGAGACTGATGCTTCTGGGGAAGGTATAGGGGCAGTTTTGATGCAGGACAAACACCCTATTGCCTATATTAGTAAAACCTTGGCTCTTAGGCATCAAGCTAAGTCTGTTTATGAGAGGGAGTTGTTTGCAGTCCTCTTTGCAGTCAAACATTGGCATAGCTACTTAAGGGATAGACATTTCATAATTTACACTGATCATCATAGTTTAAAATACCTTTTGGGGCAGAAACTATCCAAGGATGCTCAATTCACTTGGTTAGTCAAACTCCAACAGTATGACTATGAGGTTCAGTATAAACCAGGGTCCTCTAATGCAACTGTTGATGCACTTTCTAGAGTTTCTTCTGCTCAGCTTTTCTCCCTTTTGTACTC
Source organism: Viola odorata (assembly GCA_963691705.1). Lineage (NCBI taxonomy): Eukaryota > Viridiplantae > Streptophyta > Magnoliopsida > Malpighiales > Violaceae > Viola > Viola odorata. Next base: position 59,817,292 of record OY829544.1, read on the forward strand.
CTCCATTGATCCCCTTTTGCTAGATGAAATCAAAACCTCTTGGCAGGCAGATCTGCACTTACACCAGCTCATAAGTGAACTTCAAGCCAATCCTGCCTCACACCCTCATTATTCATTCCAGCAATCTTGTTTGTGTAGGAAAGGAAGGTTGGTGGTAGGTCATGATGAGGGTCTGCGCATGAAAATCATCTCCATTTTTCATGATACTCCTACAGCAGGGCATTCAGGGATCCAGGCAACAACTCACAAACTTACTGTCCTTTTCTTTTGGCCTGGTCTTAGGAAAATGGTCAGGAATTATGTGAGGCACTGCAATGTTTGTTAGAGGAGCAAACCAGAACACATACACAACCCAGGGTTACTTCAACCACTTCTAATGCTAGAGGGAAATTTCACAGACTTAACCATGGACTTTATTGAGGGTTTACCTAAGTCCAATGGTTTTTCAGTCATTCTGGTAGTGGTCGATAGACTGACTAAGTTCAGTCACTTCCTAAGCCTCAAACACCCTTATACTGCTTCATCAGTTTCTAAAGTATTCATGGAAAAAGTCCTTCACATCCATGGTCCTCCAAACTCCATTCTAACTGACAGAGATCCAGTTTTCCTCAGCAGATTCTAGCTTGACCTTTTCCATTTGCAAGGAATTGAACTGAAACATTCTAGCTCCTATCATCCTCAGACAGATAGTCAGATTGAGAGAGTCAACCAGTGCTTGGAGCAATATTTGAGGTGTTTTTGTTCCTCTCGGCCTCACAAGTGGTCAGATTTCCTTGCTTTGGCTCAGTTCTGGTATAACAGTTCATACCATGAGTCCATACACACCTCTCCTTTTAAGGCACTTTTTGGCACTGATCCACCCTTGAGCATTCCCTATGTGCCTCATGACTCCAATTATAGTAATGTCAATCAATTGTTATTGAACAGAGAGGCTGCACTTACTCAACTCAAGTCTCACTTGGAGGCTGCTAGAGCAAAGATGAAGTTTTTTGCTGACAAAAAGAGGTCTATTAGGTCCTTTGATGTAGGAGATCAAGTCCTCATCAAGCTGCAACCCTATAGGCAACTCTCAGTGGCTCACAGGAGCAATCAGAAGCTGGCTCCTAAGTTTTTTGAACCTTTTCGCATCACTGACAGGATTGGCCTAGTTGCTTATAAACTTGATTTACCATCTTCTAGCTTGATTCATAATGTTCTCCATGTGAGTCAGCTCAAGCCTTTCCATCCTTCCAACCAACTTGATGCTTCTTCTATCTTGATTGAACCAGTAGCAATCCTGGGAAGTAGGATTCAGAAGAGGCAAGGTGTGGCTGCCACTCAATTAAAGATTGCTTGGACTCCTGCTGCTGACCTGCCAGTTTCTTGGGAATGGTCTGACTACCTTAGCAATGCTTATCCTCATTTGGAATCCTTGTGAACAAGGGATTTCAACGGGAGGGCATTGTCACATATCAATTGTGGATATGCAAGTGGAAGATTGGATTTAAGGCAGAAGGGCAAAGCAAAAGAGGATTCAGTTGATGAAGGAACTGCTATATTAGTTACAAAGGAAATGAGGAACGACGGACGGTCGAGCAGCCGACAAGTCGCACGCGAGGAGTAAGTGTCCTTCACGTCGCACGCCAGATTGACGAGTCGCTCGAAGAAATAACAAGTTGCTTGGACGCGCAACTAACTTGCTGTGCTGGCGGACGTTTACTGGGTTGTTAATTTCCTGCACTGCGTCTATATGAATGGTTATTCCCATTCTTGTTTGTTAGCTTTTCCATTTTGGATTTTTGCTCAGAATCTTCTCCAGGTTTCTACTCAATGAGTAGCTGGATTATACACTTAATGAGTGTAGTATTTTCTTATATTCGAATTCAGTTAATTGGAGGTAGCATTTAGCTATTTTCAAGGTTTAAATCCCATATATCTCCAATATTAATTCCATACAAAACCCATTTCAAGTTCTGCATTTTTCCTTTGATCATTCTGCTAAACGTGAGTCAGCGTTGCTTGGTTTCTCCAGCGAAGAATTCACAGTAGATAGAACCTACCCTAGCAAATCCATTAAGGAGAGAACCAAGAGATTAAAAAATCGGATCTAAAATATCAAATACAGAATTTCAGTAGTCAAAAAAGGTTGACAAACAATCTGCATTGTTGTTGGTTCAACTCACAGTTGAAATGGTAAATAATAAAATAGAAACAGCTTACAATTTCTGAGTCACTGAAGCCATTGATTGATGCGTGACCAGTTAGAGTAGCTGAAACCAAATAGAACGCTGTAGTAAGAAATAAAAATATTATACTGGTCTCATTCAAATGTCTAAGGACGCCATATCGTGGAGTAAACAAGTAATATCATGAAAATATACCACCACTCTTAGAGAATCCAACCACTCTTGAAATGTCTAAGGACGCCAAATCGGATTTCCTTCTTATCTTGAAAAAAGCTCTCAGTAATGAAATATCAAATACAAATACATGAATGAATCCAACCAAGTACAAATATGTTGCATCAGTCAGTCATGATTGTAGTTTCTGAAATCGGCTAAGTTACAACCAAGTAAGTATGTAGCTCAATGTAAAATTTCAATATCCTAACTTTGTTTCTTTATACTAACTAAAATCCAACCAAGTACAAATATGTTGCATCAGTCAGTCATGATTGTAGTTTCTGAAATAGGCTAAGTTACAACCAAGTAAGTATGTAGCTCAATGTAAAATTTCAATCTCCTAACTTTGTTTCTTTATACTAACTAAAAGAAGAAGAAAGAAAGTCATGCATGATGAATCTCCGTAGCGACATCAAGCAACTCTCCTATAGAAAAGGACATAAGCAGAAGCTGTTTTGATCTTATCCTCGCCAACGGGGGAAACCATGGAATCGTCAAACATATACCACTGCTGTCCGTTCTGCAAACAGAAAAAAACAACAATATAACAAATTACAGTCTGTCCAAAAAATACATTGTCCGTAAAAATAGCACCAAATTTACACAGGCAGACAGCAGCGTGTTATTCAGTTGGTAGAAACAAGAAAACAGTTTGTTCTAGGTGGGGAAGAATTCACAGTAGATAGAACCTACCCTAGCAAATCCATTAAGGAGAGAACCAAGAGATTAAAAAATCGGATCTAAAATATCAAATACAGAATTTCAGTAGTCAAAAAAGGTTGACAAACAATCTGCATTGTTGTTGGTTCAACTCACAGTTGAAATGGTAAATAATAAAATAGAAACAGCTTACAATTTCTGAGTCACTGAAGCCATTGATTGATGCGTGACCACTTAGAGTAGCTGAAACCAAATAGAACGCTGTAGTAAGAAATAAAAATATTATACTGGTCTCATTCAAATGTCTAAGGACGCCATATCGTGGAGTAAACAAGTAATATCATGAAAATATACCACCACTCTTAGAGAATCAGGAGCAGGACTTGAAGGGGAATTCTCATTCATGCTTTCATCACTATCAGATTTCATATTAACCGGCTCCCTCTACAAATTCAAACACAACAAAACTTGCTTTACATCACGAAAAGGAAAATCATAGTTCAACAAAAACTCCAAAATGCCAACATACACAGGATGGAGGGTCTGATACCGCACAAACCAAATCGCGTTCCGCCAACGAAGGTGCTTCGTTGGATGAAACTATAAAAGAACTTTTGGTTTAATAATTCTCTGCGTTCAAAGAAACATCAAGCACACAAACCTCAGACTGTGGGGCGGGATTATAATTTCCTTCTTTGGCAACACCAGCATCCTCTGTAACTCTCTCCACTGCAGCAATTTCAACGCCATTATCACATTGAGCGACTGATTCAAACACATTCCATGCAACATTACAAGTAAGGGAAAACGGGCAATTTAGAAAATAGTAACAATAATCAAAATATTAAATTCCAGCCAAGGCAGAAGGAAGAGTAATTCATAGTTGGACTAAATCATGAAAAATGAGTAGAAGCAGAAGGGTAGGAAACGCGCCAATTTGGATGAATCGGTAATTCCACTTGACGTCATGGTCAGGGTTAGGGTTCCCGAGCTTGGGGAAATGTTTCAGAGGTTGGATTTGGGGCTTTTTCTTGAAATGTAAGAGTTCCAGGCGCTTCCGGCGCTTGGCATTGGTCGCCATGGCTAGAGAAGGGAGGATCGAGTCGACGACTGTCACGGGCCTGGAAGGATTCCAAGACCGTGGCACAGAAACAAGAAGAAGAGAACAGACTAGAGCTATGTCACGGGCCTGGAAGGATTCCAAGACCGTGGCACCGAAACGAGAAGAAGAGAAGAAGAGGATAGGCCAGAGATAGCAGAGGAGAGCTATTCCAAGGCCTTGAGATGGAGATGAACTGTCACAGCCACAATAGAAGAAGAAGAAGGGATAAACCGAAAATTGGTGTTGCACGATTGAGTTATTTCAGTCCTTTATTTTTTTATTTTTATAAAATATCCTTCCACTCTAATAATATGAATTATTTCATACTTCATCCTAACGCTATCCCATTTTTCCGTTAGTTTGTTTACGTGTCGTGACATCACTAATTGCTGACGTGTCACGCCACGTATACAAAAACCACCCGAGTCAAAACTCAAAACGGGTCCCAAAATGGGACTGTCAGATTTTGCATGAAGTAGGGCTCGAACCCACAACCACATGGTAAGTGGGTGCAAAGATGATGTGCTCTGCCTAAGCGATACGGGTCCTTTTTTTTTTATAATTTTCCAGTAACTAATCATTTACGTGCAGGATAATGATATAAGTTAATTTATGGAATAAAAATATAAGCTTAATTGAACGAACGTTAACAAACGTAAAAGTAAATAAATAATTTCTAAAATACAAGGTACTGTTTGGGAACGAATTACAAACGCGCGGTGAATTTACTCATTTAGCTCATGATAAAGGTCCACTTACTTGCCAAAGCCATAAAAGGTTTTTATCGGATCCCAGCAGCGTAAAGTACGCCACGAAGAGCTTGGTACTACGATCACCGGAGAATTTACTTCGTCTTGGAAATCATGGCAGTATTATACAATTCCGATGCAGGCAAAATACACACTAATTGACCACTCGAATTGGCTTTTGTGATCAAAGCTTTCATAACCATGGCGCCAACAGTATATATCTCCTTCTTAAGCAGTATCCTATCAAGCACCTCCGGTATTCTTCTATTTCAGTTCAAAACCAAAAGTTAACACGCCAGACGATCATCAACAGCCACGCACTAAGACTAATCTGCAGCCCTTTGCCGCAGCCACAGCACAAACACCACTCTTTTTCTTCTTTTCATTTTACAAGCAGCGAGTTTCTTTTTCAGATTTTGAGGATTCATCTTTAACGTGCATCTTTTTACTATACCCAAGAAAAGAGTGATGATCGTTACAAAGGGGCATTTTGTACAGAAAACAAGCTATACAATTTCAGGTCATTTATGCTTCCGAGGAATATTGAAGTCTTTTAGCTGTGTTTTCAACCATGCATACTCATGCCGCATCCTCTCTATCCGACCTTCAACCATCAACATCTCATCTTTCAGGTGATGCATCCGTCTTTCCAACCAAGCCACAGCTTCCGCTGACCTTTCACCGGCCCCCCCACCACCCATGCTGCCCACGTAGTATTCTGGAGGAACAACATGTACAGTTTGGGGCCGATTCAAAAGCACAACTATGCTCACCTGTAGTTTAAAAGTGAGGAGAAACAGACATTAAATAAACGGCTAATACTGAGAAACTGGAACCAGCTGGCTGTTTTCTGCCCAACAGAACAGAAAGAAAAACGACAAAATCAAGGATCATGAGTGAAAGCAGGCATAGAATAACCCTTGATGAAATCAATTATATGAAGGAACAGACCAAGATGTGAGAACTGCTTGATTTGTGCAAGTGAATAGGTTTGGATAAAGTACACCATTTGGTCAAAATACTGTGCTTTTGCATGGATATTTTACATGAAAGTTTGTTGGTGAACCGTGAACGTGCAATAGGGTGTAGGAACATTCTGCAACCTATGAGTAGGAATGGCATAGCAACAAAGGTATTTGTCTTCCGTTGACATCACGTCCTACTATGGGTATGGTTACAACGAACAAAAAGACAATTTAATGATGTACAAGTCTTGTGAAAGTATGCACATCCCACTTCCATAGAGGTAAAGTAGAACAAGCCAGTTTTTCGGATTCATTAAAAAGCACGAATACACTGCTAGTCATATCAGTGCAAGAATTTCCATACCTGCATCAGAAAGATGACACAGAATGCGACAACCAAGATTAGAGAGATTTGGCTTTGGCTTCTTAAAAAGGAGCAGAATTTCGTCGTGTATTCTCCAAACAGAGATGAAACTGATGAGGTGTTCCCAAAGTTTTCTTGCACAAGATAGCCAACTCGTTCATTGAGGTCCATGGAATTAGATGTGTGCGGCATCCTTTCCAAAGCTTCCCCGGTCTCTACTTCCCTTTCAGGAAGAACTTCACTACTCTGAGTCACCCTTGCAGAAGGACCTTCTACTACTTTTTGGTAAATGAGAAATTATCTGAAGTTAGTAATCATATGAAATACCATCTAAAGGAACACAAAAAGCAATTTAATATAATAATTCAACCTTCTTGTTTTTCAAGGTTCTTCTCTTTCAGCAATTCATGTGCCTGAAAATAGTGGATGTCATTGATTCAATAAAAAGTTCTGCTAACCCATGTAATTCTTCGTTAAAAAAAATCCAAATATGATAACAACTAATGACAAGGGATGTAGACATTGCCATATTTATCCATAGCGCATAAGCTTCACGGCATTCATCCAAGGTAGACTGCACTATCTTCCCTGTAACAGAGGCATCAGTTATCAAATCCAAAACACAAGGTAAGGTGTTTTAGCAAAACCGAACTATGCCCTGAAACTCATCTTTTTTTGTAGAGAAGGAAAGCGCTTGCAACATACAGCACACACAAAGAAGCTCAATTTCTATCAGTTATTATTGAACAATTCCCTTCACACTAGTACACACAAAGCAACTATATCAGGCCATAGGACTAGTTTCCATATGCAGCATTTTTAACAATAATAATAATAATAATGATTTTTCTTGTAGATGGCATTTGCCAATCTGTTATCATTAATCATATGCTTTTGTAAGAATTTCTGTTCACTGACTTTGTACCTTCCAGATCGATGCCTATATAAAGCAGAGTACATTTGTAAAAATTAGGTGGCTTTATCACGATGAAACCCCAGAACTCTAGGAAATGTGAATTGTGCAGCACATCTTTGAAGTTGTCCAGGACATAATTGTTTACGAAAGAATTTGTTATGTTTAGGCTGGGTTAGGGTTAATCTAGCAGTTTTAGGGTTGCTTGATGGTTGAAACTTATTACAAAACAGTACCTGGGTACTGTAGCAATAGCGTATGAAGAAAATCAATGAACAAAGAACGATAGCCTACAATAACAATGCTGATTGCCTCACATAACCCCCCAAGCATAATCTGATTTCTCAGAAAACTGAACTAAGAAATCTAACGTCTGATATATTGAAAGTAATAATATGCTATATAGAGACTAATTAATATTAATAGGACTATATTTACGACTCCTCAGATAAAACCATAAAGTATTGGGGAATGGACCTAAAGAAAAGAGCCTCTTCAGAACTAAACTAAAAACCAAATAAACTAACAAGAAGTAAATAATAAACTGACAGGCTTTGTAACTTAAAAGACTCATAGACTTGATTTCTTGTTCCACATCATGAAACATACTCAGGACAAGGCTTGTTTGATTGATGAATCCACACACCCTCTCCGAATATCAAAGCATATTTCTAAACCATGTGAATGAGGAACACTCATTGGGACCGGAAGAAAAAGAATACGATATAATGCAGTACGAAAAACTTCAGTGCACATGCAGGGGAGAAGGAAAACCTCTGAAAACAGTTTTCTTGTGGAATGCCACGTCCACATAAACCCGCAAAATGCAGCCTTCATTTGATTCATCACCATCTCTAAGCACTTCCCATATTCCCTAGCATGATAAAGAGGAGCTGTCAACGTCAGGCGTTGCTTATATTTAAAACAGCAAAGACCACCCATTACATTATAGAGTTCCTTTCTTTACATGTTTAACAAAATCCTGCTATGTCAAAAGCCACAAAATACCCACACCTAATTATTGAGTACCTCCCCAAGAAAGTGCACCGTACTGTAAGAAACATCAATAATGCCAATTTATTATACTATCACCTCTCCAAACAACACCCAGCCAAAATGTCATAAATCAAAGTAGAACAAGGCAAGTACCAATCCACCTTAAAATACATCCACCCAACATAGATATCAATGCTGGCTAACAAACTTTGTCAGTTTAGAACACAATTTCAGGGAAGCTACCCAGTTTACTTTGGCATTTTTTTTTGTTCATTACATCGAAAAGTTCCAAACATTCCGTAGCTCAGTCAATAGGATACTAAAGTAGGTGAGAATCAGGAAAACACAAGCAGGTTTCCTAAAATCACACATGTTCATGTTCAACATATTTTTGGCGATAAATGTGTGAATATTAAATTCATAATAATCAGGAAGAAGCAGAATTGAGAAGTCCAATGAGAACAAAAATAAAATGGATCACTCAACTTCAAAGGTTTTCTATGGTTCATGATGGGCTGCAGCTTAAGCTTGGAAATAGATGACAAATTAAATAAAAACCACACAGCAGTAGTTGCACATGAATACAGGACCTAAATTTTCCTAGTTCAAGAGTTAACATGGCTATAAAATAAATGCAGGTTGAAACAAACCTCAACTCGGAAATAATCTCCATAAGGTACATCTTTGATTTCTTGTGATGTCTCAATCATTAAGTGGCTGATAAAAGCAGAAGTTAAGCCATGCAAAAAGGAACAAGTTATTTATCTCAGCACACGAAAGGAAAAGAAAAGAAAATAACAGCACTAAAGGACATTAGTTCTCGAATCCTGTTTTCCTGACTACAGTAAATCATCTTCTAACAAAACAGCATAATGTAGCATATAGCAACCTGTTTCGATATACTCGAAGTTTCTGTGCCTCCTTGCAGCTGCCAAATTTTGCACCTTCATGGACAAATAATTAGTAAAAACTGTAACACAGTAGACAAAAGAAAGAGTAAAACTTCGCTTTACACATCTTCACTAGTAATTGAACAAATAAATTTAAAAGAAATTAATATATCTCCATACCAAAATAAATTTTTATTGGATGTTGGAATGATACATTGCGTACATGCCCACATTTCTCATCAGGACTCCATAAAGAACAGCTGAATTCTGGAAAGCACAATAGTTAAATCGATAAACCAAAAAAAATGGTACATATGCAAATCACCAGACACGTCAATCAGAAACTACCTTTATCACCGCATCTACTATGGAAAGCTTCAACAAAATTAATGGCATCATCTGAGAAGAACAAATTAAAGAAATCCTCCACCTTTATCTGCAGTCCATGAAATAAAGTAAATCAGAGCAAATTTTCACATAATGCTAAGATATATCAAGTTCAACAAACGCTAGAGCATAAGGGAAAAGAATTTAAAGACATTAATATGGTAAGACAAAGAAGTAGCCCTACCAGAAACTTCGTTTCTGCAACTCTTGCATAAGATTTTGGTACTGCACATCAGAAACAGCCAGTTCAGTATCAGAAAACAATCTTGAACTATACGGACAACCTGATATATCCCTAATAACAGAAGTATGTCTGCAGCAAACATAATTCACTATCTTATTATTAGTCCAACAGACAAACTCTTTTTGCATTTTTACCACCATTTCAACAACCTACTGAAAGCTTTCTCCAAATACATCTCTTTATACATAAGCCTCCACAACCAGTTAAGAAATAGCTCCCTTCAACAATCTAATATCAAGAACCATATATCATTTAATCTTGAATCTCCTAATCCTTTTCAGTCTCCAAGTACAGGAACTTTAGGCTAAAGTAGAAAGTGGAGAAGACTATAAAGCTGAGAACGATGACTACTGGGAAAAGAAAAGGATAAGTCATAAAATGCATCCTTCGTTTAGTATGCAATTCTCAATTTTGCCCTCAATTTTGAAACACCTCAACTAAGTTCAAGCACCATAAACCTGTCTGGATGCACACTAATAGAGAACTATTTTTTACTGACCTGTACTGTGGGTCCCACCTGGGTCCTATGTGGCTCCTAAGTTCATCACACTTAACACATGGACTGCCTAATTGGAGGGGACTCACACTCCAAATTAGAAAGAACTAGTCATGCATTATTGTTCATCCAAACAGACTGGTGCTTGAGCTTAATTGAGGAGATTTTACAAATTAAAGGGTTTAATTGAGGGGTTTTCATATAACTAAGAGATTGACCCAAACATGAACTGTCAATAGAAACATCAAAATCAGAGTTAAAGCTTATAGGTGCAGTTGACTAACTCTCGGGAGCTTTGAAATTCTCCACAATCCACTTCAAAGTTTTGGTTGAAGATGAAGAGCCGGTACCCCCAACTGGTTCAACAATCTGTTCAACGTCATCAGGAACAGGAACTTGTGGAAGTGAAGTTGAGGTTGTATCAATTTCAACAAGGACTGAAGTCTCAGATTCATTTAAAGGAGCATTGTCTTGCCTGATTCATATATCAGCAGCCAACATAAGGTGACTTCCCCAAGACAAAATTGTAGAAAATTGAGATAAAATGGAGAAAGCTAATTAAATACCCGTCACTACACTCCAATTCACTGAATTGTTTAGAACTGTTGACGCTTTCTATTACAATAAGTCCATTCTCTTGGCTACTGATCCCAGATACTGATTCCTAAGGCCAGATAACTCATTAGATACAATTGAATAAAACAGCCCAACTATAACTTTTACTGGCTTGAAACACAACAATATAATACAGCAACTCAAGAAACACAGACATAGCACTTTATGTTAAAGTATCATATACTGGTTCCTTCAGGTCAACATCAGTTGATATGGACAACAGACAAGCATTCAGATAATGTGTCTTGTTGTTGTAGAACTTCTTTTGGATAAGCCATCAGTTATTATTTTTCATTAACCCAAACCCCAACCCAACCCTAATGCCCTGGATCAAACCAGGGACTTCCCCACTAAAGTGGGAGGACACAATTACTGAGCCGCAAGGGCATGTGATATACTGTTATAATACTTACTCTTGCAAAAATTATGCAATACTTGGTGTTCACTAGTAAGATAAATTAACTGTTAAAATACCTACCCGTCATGTAAAACAAAAAACACACACCATGTTCACTTGCAATGTACATCAACAGTTAAAATACTTGGGTCATGCAAAAATTACACAATACATGATGTTCTCTTATAAGATACATCAACTGTTAAAATACTTATTAGCATGAATAAGTGATCTTCGCAGTTATGGTATAAACCAATTCATGAAATCCTATGTTCTCCACTATTTCACACAGAGACAAAACAGTGTCCCCCATGACACACCAGTATAGGCATGAGTTCTATGCTTCAGTCTAATACAAGAATATGGAAATTTTAAAAACAATAGTAATAATAACAATGAACCTGTTCTGAGATTTCATTGCCACCGTTTCCATTCCGCAACCATCCATCATTGATAAGCTTGAAAGCTTCATCTCGGGACAAGAATGATGCGAAGAAGTACTGTCAAAAGAATAGCTGAGTTAGCTGTTACTGAGATTGAGAATGAAAAGCCTATTTAAGATACAACATTGTGTTTATCCTGGCGAAAAAAGGAATAATATTCAAATCCAGTTCTACCTTTTTTCCACCAGCAAGAATCTCTATAGCATTAGGGAAGATTCCTGCAGTCTTTGCTCGCTTTACACTAGTAATTTCGTCGAAAGGAATTATTTTCTAGAGCACAAAATGGATAAATGTTTGAGGTAACCATCGATATAGAGATAAATAACTTCAAAAACATAAAGGCAACTCTTAAGTCAACTGAGATGAAAGCCCGTGAAACACATTACCTTGGTCTCAAATCCAAATATATTCGAATAAAAGCAAATATAATGCACAAAGAGGTACATGTGTCCCTGCAACAAGTGAATGATAGTGAATGTATAAACAAAAGTGAAAAACACATACACTATTTAATCCTACACACCATAAGATGAAGAGTAGACAGACAGACAAAAGCAATAGCAAAAACAAAACACTGTAGAATACAACAAGCACTGGGTAAAAGCTTGAATCTCCCAACAAAAAGTACCGATCAACATACTACTTTACCTGAAGAAGAATACTCTCTTGCAATGCACAATTAAAATCTTGCAGGATGACCTGTTGACAAATTTAGAAACAAGAAAGATACAGGCTAAGACATTTTTATAATTCTTAAGAACATTGAAGAGAAGGTTCATCAGGAAACAAAAACTTCAGAAGACCATTAAGTTTAAACAACAACAAAAGAAGAAACATAAAGAAAGAAAGAAAGAAAGAACAGAAAAGCAAATTGATGTTCATAATTGGAGAAAGGAAAGGCGAAAGGCGACGCACTTCCTCCGGTGGAAGACGAAACAGTTGTCGGTATTCTTCGTTTCTCAATGAAGCTGAGGACTGTGATTTTTATAGGAGAGGAGAGTTGGTTAGATTAAATAAGAAGCATCAGAACAGCAGAAGTGGAGCAGTAATTATTAAGTGAAAATGTGGGAAGGAAGGACGGAATACCTGAATTTCGAGGTCAGGGTTAGGATTCGGAGACGAATTGACTTGATCGTCAAGATCAGACGACGCATCGGCGGCGCAAGAAGAAGAAGAAGCAGCGGCGGAGGATGACACGTCAGATGGTGATTTGGAAGGGGAAGGACCCATGACGGGAGACGAGCACAACCTCTCTCCGGCGGTGATGGAGGCGACTGCCATCGCACGGAAACTCGAAATTCCAAATTAAAAAGAAAAGTTGCTTTTGAGTCTAACAAGGTTGTTGAGGAAAGCAGGAAAACGTGAAATAGGTAGCCGGAGGAACGGACAAAGTTTTGGAATTGGGTCGGTTGGTTTTTTGAACTCTTTTAAGACGGGAGTTGTAAGTCAATTTCAGTCCTTGTTGCCGACGTTCACCTTTTAACACGTGGCAATTCTTTTCTCCGCCCATAACATCTATAACAATAACGCGTCGTCTATCAATGGTTGACAAGTCGTCGCTTCAGTCGCAAGCTACACTGCAGATATGATATGAGTTTTTAACTTTAAGGAAAAAGTACCAATCCATCCACCATTTTTAATTAAGATATCAAATTTTGAAAATAAAAGAAGTTATACCGTGAGATTAATCTCTGAGGTGAAAGGAAAACATTATAAAAAATTTAAGTAAATTAATTAAGGGAATATTGGTTGGATCACCAAGTTTGTTTATTAGGCTTACCAAAACAGAAAGTAAGCATTAAAGCATCGAGGCATTGAGCTGATTCGTCTCCGCATTCGCAATATATTGTAATAATAAGTTGGTGTTGATAAGATTAGTGGAGAAGTTTTGAATAAACACTTTAGAACTACATCTGGTGAATTACTTTAGGCACGTGAGAAAAGAAAAGAAAAATCTGTAAATACTATGGATCTGTCCAACTTTTCAGATGAAGCCCAATAGACATGATTGGGCCCTAATGGGTTCAACAGCCCAAAACAAAAGGCTTCAACCAGCTGCTGTGATTCATGATCTTTTATTAAATGGGTCTAATGTCCAAAACATGAAAGTACAGACAAATCTGGAAATGGGAAGCCTAATGGAGTATTGCTTAATTAGGAATATTATTAAAAGAAGAGAAGAAAAAGGGATGAATTATGCAGCTCGTCAATCAATGAGTAATAAGCCGTAAATAATTAATCTAACACCCACTGCCAGAAAACCAAGAAAGAATAAGAGAGAGAGAGAGAGGTGGTGGACCTTTGAATGCTCAAGTGAGAGAACCTTATTTTTATAATTCCACTAATCTTTAATTGTATAAATTAGGCCCAGTAGCCCACACTTTTCAAACCTCCAAAAGCAACATTGAATTTGAGGCCCGCAGTAGATGTGGAATTATTGTCTAAATTTACAGAACACCTTTCTTTCTTCTTCTTCTTCTTCTTCTTCTGGAAATGCGGAGGGATCCACACCGACCATCAACTACTAAACTATTCACCTAATCGCTTTAATCACTAACCAACCCCTTACTAACTATCATGGGATTTGAGTCTCACATGACAGCTTTACCAATATTATTGCTTTTCTACCCATCAATATATCTTAGTATAAGTTATATCTCCAGGAAAAATATGACAGTAGATTTGCTTCCGCAGTTTGTATACGTCTAGGAAATTCTATAATAATAAATTCAAAAAGAACAAATGATTATAATTGACTTTTTTTTGGTGTATTTCCTTCGAATTTGAAATTATTAAATATCATATCCTTCAAGAAGATTTCATTAAAACTCTAACAACTGAGGATATTATTGTGAAAACTTGTCACATCTCCTCCTTAGAACAAATGAGTAACCATAAACCATGCTAGGTAATCCTCATACTTTATCTGATTTGCAATGCTACCCAACACCTTCCTCTGTTATCATAGTCGATAAATCAACCTATAATATTGTAGGGTATGAGACTACTAAATCAATTCCTCTTTTACCTTGTCATTTGTACTCAAATTACTAAAACTTTTCTTCAATCTAATCTCTATCATGTATGTGAATACAAAAATGAGCTGAGAAGCAAGGGATGGCGCTTTAATGGTGACACCAAATAAGTTAAGATTTGTAAATAGAACTTTTTTGCTTGATGGTTAATTGTGGTTGTAGTTATAATCTAAAAATAATTATAGACTATATGCTTGATGGTCAATTTTACTATAATAACACATAAAATATTGGAGAAGCTATAGTCGCGCCTAGAACATAAGATAAGGTTATTTTGCTTTCGTATGCTTATAAATAAATAGGCATATGCTTGGTGGATAGATTCTCTACCAGTGCTGGATACTTGGGACAATAGTCGAGGGAATAATTTTTTTTTTCTTGTAGGTAAGGGTTAAGTTAGGGGATCTGAGTGAAGTAGGAAAAGATAAGATGTGTTTTGTTGTTGGATCCACTGTATGGGCGGGGATCAGAGCTGTCAATGGTTCATGGGCTTAAAATGAGCCAAATTAGGGGTGTTGGAGTGGAGTTGGAGTTAGGAGTAAGGGACTATTTTAGATAGGGGAGGTACAAAGGGTGGTAGGAGAGTTAGGTGGTATTTTTCGTCCCCGACTCCGATTTGCTTTGCTAGATTTTCACGGGAACAATGTTGAAGAGGAGAGTAATTGTTAAAGGTACCTATGAAGTGGAATATGTGGAGGTAGAAATTAGAATTTTAATTTTGTCGAAGTTGTTGTTGTTGTTGCAGCGCGGTGAAAATTGTTAAAATTGGAGCAGTAGATCAGAGAGAAGTGCAAGAAGTCGGGCTTGCTTCGATTTCCTTCTGTCACCGTGCAAGGAATTTAGTGAATTAATTGGACTTGAATAGCGCTGGAGAGCATGAGAGGGAGTAGCAATGGCGAGGGTGAGAGATTTCCTCACCAATATTGTTTACAAATTTTATTTTATTTTCCTAAAATATGTGGTTTAAGCAATATTTTTTGTAATGCAAGGATAAGCAGTTACATGCATTCTTAATTAATTATTGTTTGTGTTAACTGGTGTCTTCATTGGCTATTGGCTATGTTGTTAGTGACATTACCCTTGACATTCATTAGCTAATGTAAAACAAAGCTAATTAGGAAGGGTTGGATAAAGAAAGTGGTCGACAACGAAAGAAAAAGAGAATGGTTTTCGTTTTCGTTTTCATTTTCATTTTCGTGGTCAAGTGATGACACAGACACCTCTTGAAAAGCAGTGTACGTTAAGCAATGACATGGTGGATCCCCACACATCATAAACATAAACTGCGATTTGGTCCCCACCAACCAAACTCCACCGGGTCTCTCACCCTGACCCTGACCCGGACCCGGACAGCCATCCGGACCTATAGGCGTTACTATCGCTCGTCTCTTTCTATGCCATTGCCTACTAATACTATAGGACCAAAAAGTGCACACTTATGCACTGTACCCCTCACGCATTGCAATTTGCCTGCCCAATGCTACCCAATGCCAGTGGGCCTGTGGGCCAGTGCCTGCCCGCCAGACTTTATTTCTTATTTACAAAAATGCAATTTCAGTCCAATAATTTTAATTTCAGTTAAATTTTGTCCAACTAAATTAATTTGGATAATGCAAATTACAAATTGATACATTGTAGTTTTCTTTTCGACTTTGATATCATTCTCTCGAGTAGAGTTAATTATAGTTTTTAAAAAAGAAAAATAAAGAACACAAGAGAGAAAAATAGAGGAAAAAGAAAAAGTGAAAGGGGGATGGTGTATTTCAGCAAAATGATGCCTTTAGTTGCAGAGAGAGAGAGGGAGAGCGCCACCCTATACCGAAGAGAGAGAGTAATAAAGTGGAAATTAGGGAGAGAAGAAAAGCTGAAGCTGGAGCTCTGCGTGGGCTGCTCCTCCTCCTCTACTGTCGTCCTCTTCTCCTCTTCTTTCTCGGCAATTGGCAATTTGGCATTCCTTTCAAAACAAAGCAAAACATAAAACAAGAAACAAAACCACACTCCCTACTCCTTACTCTGCAGTCTGCAACCAAACAGAGAAAACAACCGTTACCTCACTGCCATGTCCATCTGGCGATAGCCAAGTAGTACTTTACAAACCCTAGCTTAGCTACCTACCTTTCTGACTCCTCTGTTCATGATTCCACTGGTGCGTTCTCCTTCTTCTTCTTCTTCTTCTTCTTCTTCTTCTTCTTCTTCTTCGTTAGTATATCATATGTATGCCTCTGACTTGTTTGTTTCTCTGCCTCAGTTACCGTTTTGCTCTCTTTTTATTCATTCCTTCTGCTTCTCCACTCTATTTTTGGGTTTTAATTAACCATCTCTCTCTCTCCGTCACTCCCTCCAATAAATTCTTTGTTTTTGTTTTTGCTTTCTTACCTTTTTTGCATTTCTTTCTTGTTTTGCGTGGAAGTGGAACTTAGTTAAGGGTTTGGTTTAGGAATTGATGTGCTGCGATTGCAAGTATTTATTTTTTAATTCCACATTTCTCCCTCTTTCTAATTTCTTTGATTGATTGCGAGTGAAGTTAAGGATTTCTTTAACTTATTCACACTTTCCTATTTCCTTTATTCAAATCCATACAAGGGGAAGGTTTTCCCATCCTTTCAGATTACTGGTTCAGCACGGTTAGTCAGGATTTCCATCTTCATGTCATACTCTCTCATTACAATTTTCAGCCGCAGCTCTCTAGTTTCTACTGGCTTTTTGTTTCCCCTACTTTGTCTTGATTCCTCCATTTTTACTATGTAGCTGCACACCTTCTTGACTATTCTAGTTAAGATTAGATAAGAAGTGACCCTCTGTATTGTGCTGATCAAGCTCACAATCAAATTGAAGCACCAACTGAACTCTCTGTTCTTTGTTTGCAGGTTTGCTCCTCAGCAGCTCATTCTATCTATGTAATATTGCACAGTCACCGCACATGGAAAGGGTTCCCGATTCAAAGGCTGTTCCTGGGAAATTGCCAGTTGTAGGCCAGGCATCAAATGCGCGCATGGCTTCTTCAGGGAGAGAAGTGGGTCAGGTACCAAGGCTGCAGACGGGTTTGGTAAGGGAAGTCGCGGGACGTTTTAATGCTAGAAACTCTCAATTTAAAGACTCAGCTGTGCCTTCTAGAGTGCAGAAAGGAAAAGAATGTTTGCCCTCACAAGAAGAATTGATGCATGATCTTGTTGCTTCAAATGCCAGTAGTGATTCCTTTGATGAAACTGGCCCTACTTGTTTCTTCAGAGCAAGTCATCCCCCAGAGCCTATCGATACTGATTTAATGAAAACAGTCTATGTACCACCAATTGGTCAAAAGATATCCGAGCCTGGATGCCTCATGAAGAGTATGTCCATTAAGGGGGCTTTTATAGAAGATCTTTCGCTCAGGGTTCCACCTAAGAAATCAAGCCCCTCTGTTCTTTCTCCTGCTGAAAGTTTAGTTGAAGAACCCAATGATTTAGTTTCATTGTCTTCTCCGTTCTCACTTGCCCGTGCATCACAAAATACTGAAAAGTCTCTGCTTCCACCTGATTCGGAGGAGAGAGAATGTGTGTGGGATGCCTCTCTGCCTCCAAGTGGCAATGTTAGTCCCCATAGTAGCATTGACAGCACAGGTGTTGTCACAGCTATGAGCATCGTCCATAGCTGTGCTAGTACGTACCGAAGTGATGGCATGCTTAGTGTGGATAGAAACTGCGAGAGCACAAAGGGGAGTGTTAGTGTACGTGGGGATTCTCTTGAGAGTGCCAAGACTAGTGTTAGTCGTGCCAGTGATAGCAGTGGCCTTAGTGATGACAGTAACTGGAGCAACATTACTGGGAGTGCAAATAAGCCTCATAAAGGAAATGATCCTAGGTGGAAGGCTATTCTTGCTATTCGAGCACGAGATGGAATTCTGGGTATGAGTCACTTTAGATTACTCAAACGGCTTGGTTGTGGTGACATCGGCAGTGTGTATCTTTCAGAGCTGAGTGGGACTCGTTGCTTTTTCGCCATGAAAGTAATGGACAAGGCATCCCTTGCGAGCAGGAAAAAATTGACAAGGGCACAGACAGAAAGGGAGATTTTGCAACTTTTGGATCATCCATTTCTACCAACATTGTATACCCATTTTGAAACTGACAGATTTTCATGCTTGGTCATGGAATACTGCCCAGGGGGTGATCTGCACACACTGAGGCAACGACAACCTGGGAAACATTTCTCTGAGTATGCTGCAAGGTATGTTTTTTATTCTGACTTCCTTCGCTATACCGTCTGCGTCTTTCGTTCTTTCATATGCAAATTATCCACAGATATCCTATTACTTGCCCAATTTTGCAAAGTTGCATATGCCAATTCTTCCCAATCTCTTGTCTTCCTTATGTGCTAATGAACTTTCCATTTTGCAAGTTGTTGGATAAGTTCTTTGTTGAAGAATCTGCATGACATAACATGCAGTAATAAGTGTTGCGTAATGAAGCCAATCAATTCCATAGAAGTTGCATTGCTGCTTCACTATTTTGATTCTTGTAAACGTGCTTAATTTTATGCCCTGTCGTCCTGTCTGAGAGTTGGATGATGTCAAGAAGATGCAGTCAGTTGGACTTTGTCGTCCTCCTGCATCTTGTAGTTAAGATGACAGGTAAATCTGATCATAGTTAAAATTATTTTCCTTGGTTAGTCAAGCCAGATCATCTTGATGCTAGAAAGAGTGCTATCTTTTGTTCCCTGAAGTTAGAATTCAAAAGTATCATGCTGCACTATTTCCATGATTCTGCCAACTTCCAATTGCATGAGAAGTGTTGGAAATTGATCAAATTTAGACAGGATTGTAGTTTGCTTGCCGTAGGTCATGGTCATATTTTTTTCATGTAGTCCAGTGTGACTTCTGTTTCTTAGTCTTATTCTTGACTAGAACAGATTGTAGCTATAGCTATTGAACTTAATTGTATGAACAGAAATATGCATATGCATTGCAGTATTGTCGGTAGCCAACTTATGGTTTTTCTTGGAAATAATATATTCAAGCCTACCATACCACACATAGTCCTTATTTCCTTCATGGTACCATGCTATGAAAACCCACCAAATTGACAAATTATGATGGACAGAAGTAGATTAGTGTAAGCATACAGTTTTAAGTTATGCATTGCAAGAACAAGAACACGAATTGATTAAATCTTGAAGGGCCAATGATTTTGTTTGAGTGAGGCTTGTTATCATGCTTTTTTTAGCAGGAGCTTCCATCATGTTTTGAGCTACTTTTGGTAAGAATTTTTCATCAATCTTCAATTGATTCCCCAATCTATAAGAACAGAATGTAACTCATTATGGTCTTGTAATAATTTCCTAACCTAATGATTTAAGTTTATACCAACGAGAAGCAGAAAATAAAACACCCAAATTAAGTGTAAAATAGCAGTAACTCCACTTTAATTCCTTGAGACGTTCATCATGCAGAAACTATCCTTTCCTGGTGCTTACATTCTCTTCTCGAAGAAACATGCCCTGAAGAAGCTCTGCTGCCAATTTAATCTACATTGACCTACAATTTACCCCTCTATTTTTCAGTACTGGAGTTGTGAGCATAAAGAAAAGCAAGAAAATATTGAAATGTTATCTGTTTATACTTTGACCTCCTTACTTCTTGTGTTCGTAGTAATAATAATAATAATAATAAGCTGAAAGGTTACTGAATGTTTAATTGACATTTACATTTATCATCCCCTTCTGGAATAATGAGAACAGAAAACTTATCCAAGTCATTAAGTAATCTTCTAGAGGGACTTAAGAAGTCAGTTTTGTGTCCTTCAATTGTATGTATGGTTGACATGACCGTGATATGATCAGTTAGTATGTTATTATATGGAATAAGTTACATATTCATTGACTTTCTTTGTGTATGCAGATTTTATGCTGCAGAGGTTTTGTTGGCACTCGAATATCTACACATGCTTGGTGTTGTTTACAGGGACTTGAAACCTGAAAATGTTCTAGTCCGTGATGATGGCCACATAATGCTTTCAGATTTCGATCTCTCTCTTAGATGTACAGTTTCGCCCACACTGATAAGGACTTCACTTGATTCTGACCCTTCAAAACGAGGCAGTGGTGGTGTATTTTGTGTTCAGCCTTCCTGTATGGAGCCCACATCAGCATGCATCCAACCTGCTTGCTTTATTCCCCGCATCTTCCCTAAAAAATCTAAGAAAACCCGAAAGCGCCGGTCAGAGCTTGGCTTCCCTTCTAGTGCACTTCCTGAGCTTGTTGCAGAACCGACTGCTGCCCGGTCCATGTCCTTTGTTGGAACCCACGAATACTTAGCTCCTGAAATTATAAAAGGGGAAGGCCATGGCAGTGCAGTTGACTGGTGGACGTTTGGCATTTTCCTGCACGAGCTTCTGTATGGTAAAACCCCATTCAAAGGGTCAGGGAACCGTGCTACACTGTTTAACGTGGTGGGGCAGCAGCTTAGGTTTCCAGACACACCAGCTACCAGTTATGCGAGCCGAGACTTGATACGGGGGTTGCTGGTGAAGGAACCACAGCATAGGCTGGGGGTGAAGAGGGGTGCAACTGAGATAAAGCAGCATCCTTTCTTTGAAGGTGTGAATTGGGCTCTTATTAGGTGCAGCACACCACCAGAGGTGCCGAGACCAATGGAGGCGGAGCTGCCTGGGAAATTTGGGGGTGTTGATCCAGTTGGGGTGGGGAGCAGCAGTAAAAGGATTGTAGGGGCGGACATGAAGTCTGGGGGTAAATATCTGGACTTTGAGTTCTTTTAGTGCAGGGGGGTTTCTTTGAAAGATGTAATTTTTTATTGATGAGTTATTATTATATGTTAGGAGGAGAGTCTTGCTGCATTATGCACTTGAGAGAGAGAGAGTAGAGTATATATTTGGTGATCAGCTTCTTAATTAACTTTACAGTTGTAGTTTAGGTGATTGAACTTGATCAATTTTCAAACGTTTATATGCCAACCTACTTTAGTTGATTTGATGATTAGTACTTATTTAGTAATTAATACTCCTTCCGTCAATAAATAATTGACGTTTTAACTCAAAAACTATGATTTGTGTTTATTTGACGTTTTCGTTGTTCGTGCTATTTTTCATTTTTTTAATATTATTTCTGACGCATGGGTTTCTGAAAAAAACAACTTTTTTAATTGTTTAATATAAAAATTGATGCAGGTCCCACACAAAAATAGTTTTTTATTTTTTTAATATTAAAACAGTAACATTTTTAATTATTTAAATTAAAATTGACGCGTGGGTTCTACACAAAATAACTTTTCATTTCTATAATAGTATTAAAAATTGACGCGGATTCACTTATTCTTAAAACTCGTGATTCATGGATCCGCGTTAAGTAATTTTTGACGGAGGGAGTAGTACTTAGTAGTTATAAAGAGCAAAGATTGTTGGGGTTAGGTATTACTCCCTCCGGTTCTTTTTAATTGTCGTTTGACTTTTTGGTACACATATTGAGAAAGTTGGATGACTTACTATTTGACCACAAAAAATTACAAAAAAAATTGGGGTCAAATAGTGAATCATCCGATTTTTTCAATATACGTACAAAAAAGTCAAACGACAATTACAAAGAGCCGGAGGGAGTAGTTGGAAGCAAAGCAACCACATTATTATGTTATGAATCAATACAAGGTAGGCGTTGGGCGAATAGAAATAGAATATAATAATCCCTATAATAATATAATACTCCCTCTGTTACTCAATAATTGACACTTTACTATTCCAGCATGTATTTCAAGACGGCCAGAATAGTAACTATATGATCTCGAAAAAATTCGAATTTTTTTTTCAACGTACGTGAAGGATTAATAAAAAAAATTCGGACTTTTTCGAGGTCATATAGTTACTATTCCGGCCGTTTTACAAAGCGACCGAAATAGTAGCCAACGACGATTATTGAGTAACAGTGTAATATTAACCGGTTTTTAACGTTTGTCGAAAAAATTGTTTTAAATTTTAATGTTTTTTTTTATTTGGTTTCCAACGTTATGTCTATTTGTCGTTCTCAGTCTCCATCGTGACAAAAATCTCTAGAGAAGACAAACTTCATTAATTTTCAATTTTTTATTAATTTTTCTGATACGTGGAACCCACACTTCTTTAGATTTTAAATAAAGTAAAAATTATAAAAAATTAGGAAAAAATTGAAAAAATAGCAAATAATTTAACATATAATATCCCTTTCAAAAAACAATCAATAATACGTAGATAATCTATAAAAAATAAAATGATCCAGTTATTTTATTTCTTTAAATATTTTCGGAAACAATTAAGTTCATTAACTAAATTATATTGTTCATTTGAATCATTTCTATAATTAATAATCCTAAAAAGAAAAATGATTTTAAATTCATTAATTGTAGGTCATGAGCCTTTGAGATGGGTTTGATCTTGTGGCTAAAGAATAAGAGGGTTAGTAAAGGAAGAGAATGGAGGAGGAAGGTGGTTGGAGTAAATTATGTGGGCGGGGATGAATGGTTTGTTTCTAAAAGGCTAGTAGTCAAAAGGGTAAATCTGTTATTTTAGGTAGATTTAAACTTTAACAAGGGAAATGAGAGGTGCTATCGTTGACGGCCATCGGAAAGCAGATACGGGTTATTTTTATAGTCAGCTTTAAGAGACGGTGAAAATGGAGTTTATTGGCGGTGTTAGACGACATGATTCGCGTGGCAGCCACTGAAGAGAGAACATGATTCAAAATAAATGTCATTTCATTTCCTCCCAATGCAGTTGTTTTTTGCATACTTTACATTTCTACACGCTCATGCTAGATGGAAGAGAGAACATAAAGAATGGGTCTTAGGGGATGAGTGCATGGTAATTAGGTGTAAAATCAAGAATACAAATGTAACAAAAAATTAAAAAAATCAAACCAATCATTTCCTAAAATTTTGATAGCGATCGGAGGGACTACTTTTTATCCTATGAAACTCAATTCTGACAAACTAATAAAAAAATTGAAAATTAACGGTTTTATCACGATGGAAGCTGAAAATGACAAACAAATATAACACTGGAGATTATATAAAATCAAAAATATGTTAAAAGTTAAAACAATCATTACGATAAATGTTTTAAACCATATATATATTGGGTGTATTTAAAAATGACACGTAATGGTAGCAGATGGGGTGGGTTTGTCCAGTGAGGCAGTCACCAGTGGGGACCAAATGATAGAACAGTACTGAGATCCAACATTACAGTAAATATGAGCAGGAAAACAGGATCGGCTGCTGCTGCAGAGAACGAGGAAGGAGCACGCCATCAATACATAGCCTGAAGCCTGAACTGGTAAATTGACCACTCCTCTAACGTTAATTTTTCAATGCAAAGAGGAGATGACTCCTCATGGCATGGGTGTAACAGAAAGAAGAAGAAAACAGACCTATTTTGGGGGTTCCACCCGAACTTTAATATTTTAAATGATTATATTTTTAATTATTATTATGATATTAATGATTAAATCTGTGACATATAGGTCATAAAAACACGTAAAATCATTCAATGCAAATCCAGGTGTGTTTCCATCCAAACTTTCATTCCCCTATCTTTTGCTTTTGCTTTTACTTTACGTTTTTTCCTTGGCATTGCTCAACAGTTATTAATTAAATAAGCTGAGGGCTTGGGTTGGGATCCAAGAAAAGACAGAAAAGACAGACAAAAGAAACACACAGGACAAGGCATGACCAGACCAGACAAGACGTTGAACCTTGTTAATTAAACCCTCAAGTCAATGATCATATCAAATCGTATCTTGAAATGAATATTTTAGTAGCAGAGAGGGAGGGAGTGGAGGCAGTTCAGTCAAATTTGTTTGAATGCAGAATTGCAGAATTGCAGAGCTGTCTGTCTTCATCATCAGTTCTTGTTGTTGTTCTTGTTTTGTGTCACCGAAAGAGGGTGTGAAAGTGAAGTGAAACCAGAAACCCTCTTTTATGTCTTCGTTTCTGTTTCTGTTTTGTCACCTCTAATTTCTAAATAACAATAAAATTTATATTATATAAAAAATATAAAAAATTTATTATATTCTTAATTTATTGTTTAAAAATTTATTACAATCTTAAATATTTTTAATTTCTTATAAATCTATTAAACTCTTAAAATTCAATCGGTTATTTATTTAGTAACTAAAAAAATTAAAAGCCTAAACCTACCTCCTCCTTACCAGCCGCCTACTTTTCTGTGATACGCAGGTTGAAGAAATTGTTTTATTTTTGAGCTAATTTATTGATCTATTTTTAATTATTTCGCCTTCGAATTTATACTTGAATTAAGAGTCGTGGTTAGCATCTTATCATCATTTTTTTTTGTATTTCCGTGCATGGTCCAGGTGGAGAATTTTTGTATTTATCCGTAGTTGAAACGGTATGATTTTCTATGTATGTGTATTTATTTAGTTCAATTTATATGCGTATGTATGAGACCTTTATTCAACAACATCATTCTTTCTGGGGTAGAAAATGAGCTTAATCACACAATTAACTTACCTACCTTATCCTTCCTCTCAAAGTTCAAGGTATGAATTAATTATATATTTATTATACGAATCATATCTTTAATTAGTTTGAGCCCTATATGCATGTGTATTTATTTAGTTCGATTCATATATGTATATTTCCACTAGGATTATCTATCTACAAACAAAGGAAAAGCGGCTAATGATTTGATGATGGCAAATGTTAAAAGAAGAACGCGAAATTGGTTGCTTAAAGCTCAATCAGTTTTTTATGAATATCAAAGTATGTGATTAATTAATATTTTAAAATTAATAAATTGATTCAATGTTTAAAATTATTCGGACTGACTAATACTAAACTATATAATAAAGGGGTAATAGTAAAAACAACCCATGTACATTCGCGAAAAACAGAAACATCTCCTGACATTTGAAAACTCTATTCAACCTCCTTTGTACTTATGGTCA
The DNA here is from genome assembly GCA_963691705.1 of Viola odorata. NCBI lineage: Eukaryota > Viridiplantae > Streptophyta > Magnoliopsida > Malpighiales > Violaceae > Viola > Viola odorata. Next base: position 59,842,855 of record OY829544.1, read on the forward strand.
ATGGCAAATGTGTAGTCTCTGTTAGTCAAACTAACAGACCGTTAGTGTTGACCGTTGACTTTGAATAAAAAATTCCAAAAAAATGTGAAAATTCCAAAAAAATGTACAAAAAAAATTATAAAAACTCCCAAAAAATGTAAAAATTCTTAATAAAAAAATCATTAACCTAAAAATCTAGAAAAAAATAAGAAATTCAAAAAAAACTATAAAAATCCCAAAAAAAATGTAAAAATTGTAAAAAAATTTAAAATTCACAAACAAATGTAAAATTCCCAAAAAAAATTAATTTTATTTTCCAAAAAAATTGTAAAAATTCCAAAAAAATGTTTAATTAATCTAAAAATCCAGAAAAATGTAAAAATCTACACTTAATTAATTTTTTACAATTTTTTGGATTTTTAACATTTTTCTGGATTTTTAGATTAATTTCTGGATTTTACATTTTTTTTAGAATTTTTACATTTTTTCTTGGATTTTTAGATTAATTAACTTTCTTTTGGATTTCTACAATTTTTCTGAATTTTTAGATTAGTTAACTTTTCTTGGTTATTTTTACAATTGTTTTGGAAATATTAAATATTTTTTGGACTTTGTACATTTTTCAGAATTGTTTACTTTTTTGGAATTTTTACATTTTTTTGTAGATTTTTAGATTAATTAATTTTTTTTTGGAATTTTTACAATTTTCTGGATTTGTTACATTTTTCTGGATTTTTAGATTAATTACTTTTTTAGAATTTTTACATTTTTTCTTGATTTTTAGATTAATTGTTTTTTTTAGAGTTCTTACATTTTGTTTAGAGTTTTTTCATTTTTTCTGGATTTTTATATTAATTTTTTTTTTTACATTTTTTTCTGAATTTTTAGATTATTTTTTTTTTATGTTTACATGTTTTCTAGATTTTTAGGTTATTTAAGTTTTTTTAGAATTTTTACAATAATTTTTAGATTTTTTTTGGATTTTTCACATTTTTTTGGAATTTTTTAATTAAAGTTAATGACAACACTAACGGTTTGTTAATTTGACTAACAAAAACTACACATTTGTCGTTAACCATAAGTACAAGGGAGGTTGAATAGAGTTTTCAAATGTCAGGGGAGGTTTCTGTTTTTCGCGATTGTACAGGGGTCTTCCCCTATAATAAATCTTTTATTTGTTCTAATATGCAGGACATATAGAGGTTGAACCATCTATTTTACCTCTTTATATGTTACAGGATGTTCCCAGTTGTAACTATTGTGGTGCAAAAAGATTTTAGTTTGAGCAACCAATATTTTGTTGTCAAAATGGACAGGTTAAATTAGCGCGCACACATTATGATAATTTTCTAGAACTTTATACCTCAGAATCGGAAGAAACGAAAGTATTTCGTAGAAATATTAGAAAATATAACATTATATTTGAGTTTACATCATTTGGTGTAAAGTATGACAAAAACTTGCTTAATCGAGGAAATGAGTTTATACCTTTAAAGCTCAAGGTCAAACATATCACAATCTTCCTAGATTGGTGTCAGCAGAGAATAATTCAGTGTATTTTCAATTTTATTTTTATGATACGGATAATGAACTACACAATAGGATGAGAATTATGGAGAATGCTAACTTGGATGAAAGCATTATGAAGAAATTGATGAAGGTTCTGAAAAACAACTCATATGCTAAAAAATTTAAGGGTTTCAAAGATATTTTCTCACTTGATGATTTACGAATCCATATCAATACAAGTGTTCTGTTGATCAAGTTGTTGCTATATTGATTGAAATAATTATAATGTTCCATTTAAAAGAGATATAGTTGTTCATGCACATTGGGACAGAGCCACAAAATTAAATATTACTTTAGTTGTTATGATCCTCTCCAATACCCGCTTTTATGTACAAACAATGCAGAAGGTCTTTCAATACTAATACAACAACTACATAAGTCTTTTCAAGTGTTCTCACATTTACATATGCAGAAAATAAAGGTAATTCTATTATTAAAGATTTTAATTAATACGATATTCTTTCAATTTTTAGCTCTATTTTTTTTCCATGTGTCTTTATAGAATTTTCACATGATTTTTTTTAATATATAGGTGTGCATAAAACTACAATATCAAAAGTATCGTGTAGAGAGTACTACTATTACAAGCTTCAAATTAAAGCTTTTACACAATCGATACTTTTACTATCTAGTAGACTATTTCAACAATATGTTGTAGATATGTACATTAAATTGGAGACTGCCAGACATGATTTCTTTCGTCAAAAGTAAAAATCCGGTCGCACCCCCTTTTTGTATTTCGCGAGCGGGTTCGGTGATACGATCCTAGCTAGGCCAAGATGCGCATAAGTGAATGATCTTGTTCTCTTGTAGGTTTGGTGCGCAAAATTAGACAAAAATCCCTTTGATACGCCTTCTTGAATCAATTAGCATCCCATACTACTAATTGAGTTTAGTGACTCGCAAATCCCTGTTTGAGCAAGTCGAGGTTGTCGCGAACGCCTAACCCTGTAGTACGCCCGCCGATGTACGCCTAGCCCTGTAGTACGCACACACGCTAACGCTCAGCCCTGTGAACGAGAGCAACACCAACAATCAGCCCTGTGACTGCTAGCAATCAATATTCAGCCCTGTGAATATTAGTAACGACGATCAGCCCTGTGAACGCCAAACGAATCCTCACGCTCCTATCACACTTATCCCTGTAAGTGCCACGCTTTGGCTCGTCACGAATCCTCACGCTCCTATCACACTTATCCCTGTAAGTGCCACGCTTTGGTTCGCCACACTAGCTCACGCACCTATCACGCTTATCCCTGTAAACGCCACGCTTTGCTAGCCCTAGTCGCACCTATCACGTTATCCCTGTAACGCCACGACTAAGTTAAATACAAGAACGGCTTGCACCGGAGATCAAGAAAGTTAGAAGGTAGAATAATGTAAACGGGGATTTGGTAAGGTGTTTGATGGAAATTCTGATCTGATTTTATTAATAACAAAGCAAGCCTTTATATAGGCATTTTACAATATAAGTCTTACTAGAAATAGAACTACTAATAATAGATAGTTACCTAAATAATTAATTCCTAAATAAAATAAACTGCTAATTAAGCCGAAGCTCTACATAGTAATTAAAGCACATAAAAATAGGAAATATTAATTTGTGCTCTCTTTTGTCAAACCCTAGCCGACTTGGGCTTCTTGATGCGATCCTTGAACCGTATCATTCCCTTCCCCTTGAAGGCGATTCGTCCTCGAATCAGAATTTATAGAGTCAAACCATGAATAACCTCTTCTTCATCTTCCGAATCTTCTAATCCTTTGTTTCTTTCTTTAGCTTCTTCCTCACTCATCTCACTGCCCTCTCTAATCATCTGGCTCGTTTGTTAGGACAGACGCTCGATACATGCCCTCGACCAGCGTACTTAAAACATACTACATCCCTTGTCGCCAATTTATTTTGATTAGAGACCGAAGAACCCTCTTTGTTAATTCGTGAAGACGAATTGTTCACATCTAGAGTCTCCTCACCTTTAGTCCAAGTCGACTTCTTCCAATTCGGCGATTTAGTCGACGATGAACCTCCAACCATCCGAGCCTTCCTTTGCTTCTCTATCTTCTCCGCCAAGTGCAACATATCCTCTAAAGAGTTGTATGATGTTAGCTCTAACTTGTCGACTATTTCCCGATTCAATCCACTAAGGAATCTCGCCATTGTTGCTTCTGTTTCTTCTTGGATTTGCGTTCTAGCCAACGCGATTTCCATCTCGTTAAAGCACTCTCCAACGCTCTTGTCACCTTGAGTTAGGGTTTGTAGTCGTTGATGAAGATCTCTTTGAAAGTGTGATGGAACAAATCTTCTCCTCATCAAACGCTTCATGTCTTCCCAATTATTAACCACATCAGCTCCAACCTTCTCTCGAGTTGAGTTCAATTGCTCCCACCAATGGGCAGCATATCCTTCAAACACCATGGCAGCCAACTTCACCTTTTTCTCTTCGGAATAGTTATGACATAGAAAAATCGAGTTGATTTTCCTCTCCCAATTTAGATACACATCTGAATCTCCCTTTCCATCAAAAGAAGGAATTTTCACTTTAATACTTCGAAGGTTGTCATCGACTTGATCTCTCCTTGGTTGTCTTCTAGGTCTTCCGTGATCTCCATCAGAATCATCCTCCTCTTGCTTTGGCCCCTCCTCTTGAATGCGCAACCGTGTAGATAATTCCTTGAATTGTTCGTCATAGGTCTGTTGCTTCTCTTCAATGCTATCAAACCTCTTCATCAGCTGCTTCATAAGCTTAACCACTTCATCCTTCTCAGCCTCAAGTCTCGCTTCAGCCATCTTATACACTTAAATCAAATTTAACGCAAGAGAGTGCAAATCTGTTTTCAGTGAATAGAGTTTAGTAGATCAAGCACAGCTTTTGACTCCGATATCCAAATCACCTGATTCTTCTTGATTTGGAATGCAGACAGACAGACCTTTCCAACGAACTAAGACTCGATGAAATCAGACTTCAATAGGTATATATTGAAATACAATTTCGACACTGACACTTTGGTGGACTGTTTTTGGTGACTCTTTTATATGACTCTTTTTATGGACTATTTTTGTGACTTATATAAATAAATAAAAAAGACAAACAGACTCAACACAAATTGACTTGGTTTAGAACTCCTAAACCGACTCCAAAAAAAGGACTCGACTTTGATTTAGAACTTCTAAATCAACAAAGACTCAGAACAGAAAATTCAAAGACACTTTTTTGATTTTGTGACTCTTTTTGACTCAACAAAAAATAAAAGATAGATGGGATTTTCTTACCAAACCTAGAACTCCCTTGAGCTCCGCTACCAACTGATACGATCCTAGCTAGGCCAAGATGCGCATAAGTGAATGATCTTGTTCTCTTGTAGGTTTGGTGCGCGGAATTAGACAAAAATCCCTTTGATACGCCTTCTTGAATCAATTAGCATCCCATACTACTAATTGAGTTTAGTGACTCGCAAATCCCTATTTGAGCAAGTCGAGGTTGTCGCGAACGCCTAACCCTGTAGTACGCCCGCCGATGTACGCCTAGCCCTGTAGTACGCACACACGCTAACGCTCAGCCCTGTGAACGAGAGCAACACCAACAATCAGCCCTGTGACTGCTAGCAATCAATATTCAGCCCTGTGAATATTAGTAACGACGATCAGCCCTGTGAACGCCAAACGAATCCTCACGCTCCTATCACACTTATCCCTGTAAGTGCCACGCTTTGGCTCGTCACGAATCCTCACGCTCCTATCACACTTATCCCTGTAAGTGCCACGCTTTGGTTCGCCACACTAGCTCACGCACCTATCACGCTTATCCCTGTAAACGCCACGCTTTGCTAGCCCTAGTCGCACCTATCACATTATCCCTGTAACGCCACGACTAAGTTAAATACAAGAACGGCTTGCACCGGAGATCAAGATACAACTTGTCACTGTCTACAATAGCTTGTAGATGATGGTAAGAGGATCGTCCACAGAGACCTCTAGGAAATGTAGCTCTTGGTTTTGACTTCCTCGTCACTGAGTTTTGGTTGGGTGTTATCTGAAACTAAAGACAAAACAGAAAATAATGAAAACAGTTTAAAATATAAAATAGTATTGGCCAAAGTCTAGGCCAAGACTGCGGGCTAGATTGGGAATAAGTCTAGTGATACGGAATTCCAGGTAAGGGCGATGGGTGAGCTTGGGTTCTTATGCATCGATCATTGACCGAAGTATGTTCATCTCTTCTTCATAGTACTGCTATAGAGGGGAGGAACTCCTTTTCCCTCCTATCTTCCCTCCTCTTCAAACTACCTGGTGGGTACTCCCTCTCCTGATAATCCTAGCCAAGGGACACCTTGCTGGTTAAAAGGTTTATCCGTTTGACTGCTGTCTTGAATGGTTGTTCACCTCTTCAATGGCACAGGGGAAGACAGTACCTAGGCTAAGTTCCTAGGTTGTCAATCTGGTCTCTACCTATTTTACCTATTCTTCTAGTCTGCTCAAGACTAGTCACCTACTCCGTCTAGCCGGCGGGTACTCCCTCTCCTTCTAGACTGGTTACAACTCTTCTCTCCTAGAGAACAAGGATGATCAAACCTTGGCTCTAGTGAGTAAGCGATGGATTAAGTTCAAGAATAAATAAATACAAAGAAAGAGATTGTGAAGAACGGATTGTGTCTCACGATTGCATCAAGAACTTCAGCTCATCAACCCTTACCAAGAATGGGGTTTTAGTTACTCATACTCAAGGATAAAAAGGTGAAGAAATTAACTTGCATAAATATAATAAATCCGAAATAAATTCGGAGCAAAGTAGTATAAAAGTGGCGGAAGAAGAAGAAAAGCGTCTGAGCGTGAGCGTCTGTAGAAGGGGAGGACAAGTTCAGCTATAAGTAAGCTAAAACTCCTCTGTCCTTCTCCAACTCAAACTCCTAAAATATCCTAAAAGATTATTACAATTAATTGTTTCTAAAAAGGAAACTAAATCGCAATTAATTAAAAGAGGGAGATCCCCTTCGGGATTCTTCATAAGATAGTCTTCCTATCCCTCTAAAATTGCTGGACAGCTGCTACGTGCCAGCTGTGAGAGTCCAACTCTGAAAGTGGTTCAAACGCTCCAAACTACTGTCTAATCGCGAAGGAGTCTTGGCCGAAGTCTAGGCCAAGACGATTCTGGTATGCGCACTGTGTCAGATACGAACATGTCTAGGCCAAGACCCAGGCCTAGACTCGAGTAGTCAGCTCCAGCTCTCTTCTGCACAAATTCCTCAATGCTGCCTCCAAACCAGACCTGATAAGATGTGGGAAATAAAGGGATACATCAGTAGATTTACTGTCTAAAATAACTAGTAAATGGACAATAAAACATGATGAAATGCAATGCAATCAAACTCCCCACACTTAAACTATGCTTGCCCCCAAGCATACAGACTCAAAGACTCAAAGAAAAATAAAAACACAACAAACAAAACAGACATCATGAACCCCCCAGACTTTCTCATTTTCAGATTGCTTACCCCTTCACTGGATCTGCCAAGACACTTTACTAGGATACCCAATGCTAGACTAACAAGGAATGATCAATACCCCAAACATACACCTTCCACATGGTATCAAGACACCCTACTAGATTATATTGATAAAGTATAGGGCAATAGAGTTCACTAAAGATTTGAGTCCCACCAAGTGTCGTCTATCCAAAAGTGCCTAAAGACTGGTGCCAATTAAATCACTTTGACAGAAATTTTTCTTCTTTTATTTTCTTTTGTGTCTTTAGCAAAAAAAATTCTGACAAATCAAGTGTCTTTTCTATGATAATTTTTTCTTTTATAGACACGGCACATAGACAGAGCTTGTCCTTTTCAGCGGGGACTTCCACCTTTGCTATGTCTTTTCTATGATAATTTTTTCTTTTATAGACACGGCACATAGACAGAGCTTGTCCTTTTCAGCGGGGACTTCCACCTTTGCTATGTCTGTCCTATGACATTCCAACACCTTTATTTGTCTCACACTACAAACAGATAGAACGACACACTCAAATCCAGGAAGTAAACCCCATCATCCTAATAAGAGTTAAGGTCCTAGCTAAGTGTCCTTACGACCATATGGATGGCTAATGTTTGGGAAACATCAGATAATATGCCCCTTAGGCATTGATCATTTACGCTCATTCACTTCCCTGTTACTAAAGCATTGTATCCCCTAGAAAAGTGTCTAAATGCATTCCCACCAAAAGACTAAACAACCTAAGCAAGAAAACAGGGATTCGGATGTGTACTCACAAAACAGACTCAAAAAATGCAGAAAAATACCAATAAAAATCATGCAATTGACAGACTCTATACTGGACAAACTGACTTAAAAATAAAAAATTTAAAACACACTAATTTGACTCACAAAACAGACGCAAAACACACAATCAAACATTCAATATTCACAAAAACGCAAGACATATTTAACACCCTCCCCACACTTAAAAGACACAATGTCCTCATTGTGGAGAGACAAAAATAAAAGACACAACGGAAAAAGAAAAGAAAGGACAGAAACGACCTGGGGGCAGAAGCAACTCATGTTGCTGGGGTCTGGGGATCTTGGCCAGAAGCTTGGCCTAGACCAGGGGCAGGAGGGTCCTTCGGTTTTGGATCTCTTCGAGCAGGAGGTTCTTGGCCTGGCGGTTGGCCAGGATGTTCTAGGATGGACTGTTGTTGTTGAGCGAGTGGAGTGCTGCTGAAGTCCATTTTCTGGTGGAGACTGGATAAGGGATCTTGGCCGCAGTCTTGGCCTGTGTCCTGGCCAAGATCAGCTGCTGCTGCTGGATCTGTAATGGGTGGGTCTTGCAAAGCCTTCAACTCCAGTTGTGGTGTCTGCACAACAGAAGGTAGGAATTTAGGAACCGTAGACTGCACGAATTGGCAACTTACTGTTTTTTTCTTCGGTTTGGCAGTCTTGGCCTGTGTCTTGGCCAAGCTCGAGGCCAAGATCGAGTCTGTTTTTTCTGGATCGCCTAAACTGGCCAAAACTTCTGGGAGTTCCTTCTGATCTCCTGTTCTGTCCTCCAATCCTACTGGAGTCTTTGTTCCCCTACTCAACACACACTCAAAGGGATCATAAATATCAGCCATTTTATCAGTAATTGGATCTAAAACATCAAGAAAATTCACACAATGTAAATCATCAGGATGCTGCAATGCTTCGGTAATGCTGAATTTCATAGTCTTTCCAAAGAATTCTAGGATTATACTCCCTTCAAAGCAGTCAATCTTAGCCTTCGATGTCCTTAGAAATGGTCGTCCTAATAAGATGTCAGTGGTGCAAGAGGGCAATTGAACATTCATTTCAACAATGTAAAAGTCCACTGGGTATATAAAATCGTTTACCATTACCAAGACATCTGTCACGACTCCCTTGGGTCGGATGAATGATCTGTCAGCCAGCTGAATCACCAGATCGGTTTCCTTCATTGTACCTATCTTCAAGGTCTCGAATTCACTCAATGACATGACGTTGATGCCAGCTCCTAAATCACAAAGGGTCTTCTCTATCGTCTTATTTCCTATTTGACATGGAATGGTGAAAGTTCCTTGATCCTTGCACTTCTCTGGAAGTTGCTGCACTGTATGAACTAAATTCACCCTCTCTACACCTGCAACTTTCTTTTTGTTAGTGCAAAATTCTTTAAGAAGTTTAGCATAAGAGGGAACTTTGGCAATTAAGTCTAACATAGGCATATTAACAGCTATCTTTCCAAAAAAATTCATAAAGTCCCTTGCTTCATCTTGCTTCTTCTCTTTTGAGGATCTAGGAGGAAATGGTGGAGGAATTTCTATGATTTCCTCCTTCTGGTCAGTCTTGGCCCGAGTCTTGGCCAAGACAGGATCTGCCTTCACTGGTTCCATGATAACTGCAGGCTTGGCCTGAGGTTTGGCCAAGACTGCTTCTGCCTTATCATCTTCTAGCTCTTGCGACTGAATCTTTTTCAATTCCTTGTCTGTTTTCGCCCCCTCTCTCTCTGGTAACACAACTCCACTCCTTAGGCACATGGCACTAACATTATGCGCTGGATTGTTCACCGTGGTAGAAGGCAATCTGCCTTGGTTAGCCATCTGATTGATTTGCTTCTGCATCTCCGCCTGTGATTGCATAAAACTCTTCTGCATCTCTATCTGTGACTGCATAAAAAATTTCTGCATCTCTACCAAACCAGTTTGGGTTGTTTGCATAAAACTTTTAAGAGTGTCTTCTATAGATGGACCTGTAATCTGCAAAGGTTGAGGTGCTGGTGGCAGCTGAGGTACTGGGGCTTGGCCAGGAGCTCGGCCTAGATTCTGTTGTGGAGGGACTGGATCGCTCCATCTGAAGTTTGGGTGGCCTCTCCATGAGTACTTGTTACTTCCCTGAGGGTAGTTCTGCATGCTCCCTTGGTTATGTGCGTATGCTGCGTTAACCTGAGTCATATCATCCGGAGAGTGTTGCACCATATAACAATTGTTGGTTTGATGATCCTGCTGCTGGCATATCCCACACACTGAAGCTACCTGCTTTTGATTCTGAACTCATGTGGGCATTGCACCTGAAAAGTTAATAGAAAGATTTTTAACCATATCAGTTAAGTCATTAAGCTTTTGTTCAACAGAAATAGCATTAAGACTTGAAGGAATAGGAATAGAATTTCTGTCTGAAGTGATATTATTCTGGCAATTGTCTGCCATGGTCTGAAGTAGCATCTTGGCTCTTGTAACTGTCAAGTCTTGCAACGCTCCACCAGCGGCTGAATCAACTTTTTCTTTGGTGGCTGGAAGCATCCCGTCATAAAAGTACTGGATCATTGTCTGATCCGCAACTCCGTGTGTAGGGCATACTTCTTGTAACTCCCTGAACCGTTGATGATATTCACTTAGACCCTCATCGTTCCTTTGCTGGATGGCAGCCATGTTCTTTCTAGCCACCCCCGCTTTTGTTGCATTCCAGTACTTGTTGAGGAACAAAGTGGACATCTCGGCCCAAGTGTTGACCGTGTTGTGAGGTAGACCGTAGAACCAATTTTGGGCAGCCCCCTCAAGAGAGCATGGAAAAGCTTTCAACTTTGCTCTTTCCATATTCACAGTAGCTGGTTTCATCATGTCACATTGAACGTGTAGGTTCCTCAGATGCTTGAATGGGTTTTCATTTGAATGGCCAAAGAACTTAGGAAGGTTGGCCACCATATTGGTCTTTATAGACCAGTCATTTGCCACTGTTGGCAAAGCGATACAGGAGAAGGTTTCCTGCTCCGCTGTCTAGTTTAGCTCCCTCATCGTCGGTTCTTGTCGATTTTCTTCCATGTCTTGGCCGGAGTCTTGGCCAAGATCGTGGTCTAGACTGGAATCTGTTTCGGAATTAGAGGTTTCCGATTCACTTTCTTCTAGGTTTTTCTTTTTCTGAGCTATCTTCCGGAGTTGTGCTTCGGTCCTAGTGAGATTCGGATTGTACGGTAGCAAATCTTCTTCTCTGCAAGAGGACCTGGTCATCAACTATCAAAAATAAAATAAAACAAAAACTACAAATACCGTTAGAGATCCCCGACAACGGCGCCAAAATTTGACCGCGCGTCGAACACGTCAAATATAGTAGTGAAATAGTTATGGAATTGGGGGTAGAAATACAACTTATCACTGTCTACAATAGCTTGTAGATGATGGTAAGAGGATCGTTGATTGATGGTTTATTATGGATGTTTTATCTTCTCTTTTATTATTAATTGAGATGGTAATTATGCTACTTTAAGTCCTTTTGCTTCCTTTCTCTATAAACAGCCTTTGGAGCATCAATCTGAAGGAAAGGAGCAGAAAGCTTGAAGATTAGAGCTTAAATCAATCATTTGGTGATGGAGTTTCGTTTTCAGCTTTGCTGCCTTGAATCTGGTCCATTCGTCCCTAGGCCACTTCACTATTTTGCCAAAATCAGCTCTCCTCTAGGCCTCGACAAGAAGCGACCCTTCGGAATTCCAGCTGGATTTGCACTTTCCATGAATCCGCGTGCCGGATTTATTTATTCTCTAGTGCATTTTCTGTCTTCTTGGGATACATTATTATCAGACACTAGACTTCTTAGGCCACTATTTGTTATTCTCTTGAGCTTACAACTCCTTGGAAGAATGCAACAAACATTCTTCTTGATTTTGAGAGAATTTCCCCACTAGTGTACAAGCATTTTGAAGACAAGATTTTGGGAGCTTGTGAGCTAGTGTTGACTGACCTTGGAGAGGAGCATGCAGGTAGATGAAGGACCATTTAAGATAGCAATTTCGGGCTGAAGAGAAGAACAACAACGATCAAGGACAGTAGGAGGAAAGTAGAGAGAAAATCAGCATTTCTCCCATTTTCCAGATTTTCCAGCTTTTTGTATTTTCGGGTTTCCACTTCTTGTATCATTTTCCATTATGTTTTGTAACTAAAAACCTCCATTCCTGGTAGGGATCTTGTGGTTGATGATTCCAGTAGGTTGTGAGACTCTTTGATCTTAAATAAAAACGTTTTTCATATTTCTCTCCTTCTTGTTTTAACTCCAATTTATTCATGTTTAAGTTTGAGTTTGGCCAACTTGGATTTTGATTTGAATGATTACAGTCAGTTCTCTTGTGATTAAATCACTCTTAGAGAACAGTTGTAGACAAATCAGCAGGGCATGAGGGGTATTTGCTTGGTCTAAGCTGATAGAAGGAATTGAATTAGGCGGTCATCCCATCCCGAGGCCTTGAGAAGGGTCGACCTAGGTGACAGCTGGGTCAAGTGCCAGACTAGACCAGACTCGTGGATGATGAAAGTATTCCCTTGTCTAGAAGAGGGACCTCACTGTCTTTAATCAATCTCTCAAGTGCTCCCATAAGTATTCTGATTCCTTTGTAGAAGGCTCTGCATAGCCAAGGCAAAGTGGCGGATTAGAATCTTAGGATGAACTTAGGAAGATTAGGGTATTTAAAATGAAGTGATTCTTTTAAATACTTTTGTAGCAGGTTGGGAATCTAGTGTGAGCTGGTTCCACAACTTCTTCTATGAAAACCATTTCGAAAATGTATTTTGTCAATGATCAACAAGCATGGAATTGTCACCACATAAGGATCTCTACTAGGGATTTTCTTTCTCTTTTGTATTTCTTTATTTCTCTACTGTTTTCTTTTATGCAATCTCATTTTCGTTCTTTTTGTTTCTCAACCCATCATACTCTCACCTCTTTGCTGATTATTGTCATTTGCAGGAGCAATAAAGATTGGACCGATTTGTCCCTGTGTTCGAACCTCTTGCCGCTATCTACATTCATTTGTAGTTTAGTGACCAGTTGTAATATTTTTATTTATGCAGGGACCGCGACACCCTCGTCATAAATTGGCGCCGTTGCCGGGGACAATGGTGTACTGATTTTCATTTTTCTTATTTGTGACAATTTTCAGTTTTTTTTTTTTTTATGAGCAATTTCAATTATTTTTCTCAATCAGCCCCTATTCCTCAAAGTTTTGGTGTAGGAGATGTGTCCAGCCATGAAGGATGTTTTGGTCCGCCACAGTGGGGATATGAGCCAAATTATAATCCATACATATCTACTCCTTATCCCACTTGGTGGAACCAACAAAGTTCTGATTATGGAGTGCAATCAGTTCCTAATTATCAATATTTCCAGCCTCCGCAACCTAGCCAAGTACCCAATGTTTCTGAAATTTTAATGAAAATCTTAGTTCCATTTATGCAGGAAACAGAGGAGAATTTAGCAAGGTTAGCTAAGCAAATGAGAGAACTTGCACTTGAGAAGGAAAGAGAGAGATACATACCTTCAAACTTCCCACCAAACGTGGAATCTGATGCCAGCACTGCCTCTTTTGTGAGCAACAAAAATCTGCCCGAGCAGGTCGCTTCATCTCAAGGCCTTGAGATGAAAGACCCAGAACCAGAAACAAGCCCAGAAAATTCAGCAGAAGTTGCCACTCAGTCAAAGCAGTCCAATCAGACCCAAACTCATTCCAGCATGTCACTGGAGCAGGAGACGAAGTTTGTGGACACTTGTTGTAGCATCGAGCTAGAGGAGGATGCGAGGAGGATTGAGGAAGAAATCAAAGTGGTTGAGAATCCACAAACGGTTGTGTTTGAAAGGGAAGTTCTGAATTCCCCTGATTATATTGATCCATTTATTGAATTACCCTCCATTCACAACCAATATTATCTTTTTATTATGCATGCACCCGAACCAGAATTTGAATCATTTTATGGTTGCATGCAGATTTCTTTGGTAGGAGACCATGCACGAAATGAGATTATTCTCATCAAAATTCGTGCATTCAAAGCATTATGTAGGATTGGTTGACAAAGTGACGCTCAATGTCTAGTCCAAGACTATAAAGAGGGACGCTGCATGGGAGGCAACCCATGTTCATTTCGTTGTCGTTTTTTTTATTTTCGTTTTTATTTCTAGTTAATCGTTTTTTCTGCATAATAATGGATTTTTGGAATTTTTCCAGTGCTGGCCTCCCGGCTCTCCTCTAGGCCTCGAGACGAGCTGACCGAAGCCTCCAGCTCTTCCCCTACCATGATCATTGCCCCGGGTTTTATCATTTCTTTCCCTCTCTTTTTCTTTTTTCTGTTCTGTTCTGTTTGTTTGTTTGCTTGTTTGTTGTGTGGTTTTTCTTTCACATTGAGGACAATGTGTCCTTTAAGTGTGGGGGAGAGACACTTTCGTGTTTGTTTGTGTTTTTTTGTGTTTTTGTGCATGTTTGTTTTTCTGTTTTTATGCATGTTTTTCTGCTGTTTGTTTTTGGCGCATGTTTAGTTCAATTATTTTTGCATGCGCTTCTGCTTATTTTCATTTATGCATGAGTCATTTTTCTTTTCTTGTTGTGTTTCACCCTTTTTTGTATAGAATTGAAATCCCAAAACTGAACTCATGTAAATACTTGACTTATTAACTCCATCTTGCAATGCTAAATACTTCTGGCTTTACAACTTGTGCATTTATTTACATGGTTGTATGATGGGTATTGCTGTCCTAGGAAATATTTTGCTAGGATTGTACTGTCTTCTCATCTCAAGACCTTGGGATGAAGCTCCCGTCCATAATATTGCTGCAAGTTTTTAATTTTTGTTTTTGCATGGCTAACTTTTTAAATTCTTTGCATGACTGCATGTTTGTGTTTTCTGGGATTGTGGAAGGGTATAAGAACCTGGAAAGGAAGGAAAGGAAAAAAAAAATGAGGAGGAGAAGAAGAAGAAGAAAAAATAAAAAAATAAATAAAAAAGGGGGTATAAGAGGCCGAAGGCCTAGGGAAGAAGAAGAAGAAAAAATAAATAGGAGGTATAAGAGGCCGAAGGCCTAAAACAAAAAGGGGGTATAAGAGGCCGAAGGCCTAAAAGAAAGAAAATGTGCAAAAGGGAAAGAGGAAAGATTGGTGGTGTTCTTTAATTTTGTTGCTTGTATTTTTATAATTGTTGCATGACTGCTTGTGTATTTTTGTGTGTGTGGCAGCTGCGTTTGGATTGTGTCTTGGGCAGAGAAGACAGTAGTTCTAGGGCTTTATTTCCTGGTTGAACAGCATGCTATCTTACCACTTTTTGAATATTTGCACATTTGTGATGTTTGGTGTGTTTGAGCATTGCTTGAAAGAGTTGGTTTTTGAAGTGTTCATATGAGTTCAGCCCAGGGGTTGATTTTCTGTACAGAGGGTGTTTTCTGTGTTTTTAGTTCATGCTTGAGGGCAAGCATGGTTTAAGTGTGGGGGTATATGATTGATGGTTTATTATGGATGTTTTATCTTCTCTTTTATTATTAATTGAGATGGTAATTATGCTACTTTAAGTCCTTTTGCTTCCTTTCTCTATAAACAGCCTTTGGAGCATCAATCTGAAGGAAAGGAGCAGAAAGCTTGAAGATTAGAGCTTAAATCAATCATTTGGTGATGGAGTTTCGTTTTCAGCTTTGCTGCCTTGAATCTGGTCCATTCGTCCCTAGGCCACTTCACTATTTTGCCAAAATCAGCTCTCCTCTAGGCCTCGACAAGAAGCGACCCTTCGGAATTCCAGCTGGATTTGCACTTTCCATGAATCCGCGTGCCGGATTTATTTATTCTCTAGTGCATTTTCTGTCTTCTTGGGATACATTATTATCAGACACTAGACTTCTTGGGCCACTATTTGTTATTCTCTTGAGCTTACAACTCCTTGGAAGAATGCAACAAACATTCTTCTTGATTTTGAGAGAATTTCCCCACTAGTGTACAAGCATTTTGAAGACAAGATTTTGGGAGCTTGTGAGCTAGTGTTGACTGACCTTGGAGAGGAGCATGCAGGTAGATGAAGGACCATTTAAGATAGCAATTTCGGGCTGAAGAGAAGAACAACAACGATCAAGGACAGTAGGAGGAAAGTAGAGAGAAAATCAGCATTTCTCCCATTTTCCAGATTTTCCAGCTTTTTGTATTTTCGGGTTTCCACTTCTTGTATCATTTTCCATTATGTTTTGTAACTAAAAACCTCCATTCCTGGTAGGGATCTTGTGGTTGATGATTCCAGTAGGTTGTGAGACTCTTTGATCTTAAATAAAAACGTTTTTCATATTTCTCTCCTTCTTGTTTTAACTCCAATTTATTCATGTTTAAGTTTGAGTTTGGCCAACTTGGATTTTGATTTGAATGATTACAGTCAGTTCTCTTGTGATTAAATCACTCTTAGAGAACAGTTGTAGACAAATCAGCAGGGCATGAGGGGTATTTGCTTGGTCTAAGCTGATAGAAGGAATTGAATTAGGCGGTCATCCCATCCCGAGGCCTTGAGAAGGGTCGACCTAGGTGACAGCTGGGTCAAGTGCCAGACTAGACCAGACTCGTGGATGATGAAAGTATTCCCTTGTCTAGAAGAGGGACCTCACTGTCTTTAATCAATCTCTCAAGTGCTCCCATAAGTATTCTGATTCCTTTGTAGAAGGCTCTGCATAGCCAAGGCAAAGTGGCGGATTAGAATCTTAGGATGAACTTAGGAAGATTAGGGTATTTAAAATGAAGTGATTCTTTTAAATACTTTTGTAGCAGGTTGGGAATCTAGTGTGAGCTGGTTCCACAACTTCTTCTATGAAAACCATTTCGAAAATGTATTTTGTCAATGATCAACAAGCATGGAATTGTCACCACATAAGGATCTCTACTAGGGATTTTCTTTCTCTTTTGTATTTCTTTATTTCTCTACTGTTTTCTTTTATGCAATCTCATTTTCGTTCTTTTTGTTTCTCAACCCATCATACTCTCACCTCTTTGCTGATTATTGTCATTTGCAGGAGCAATAAAGATTGGACCGATTTGTCCCTGTGTTCGAACCTCTTGCCGCTATCTACATTCATTTGTAGTTTAGTGACCAGTTGTAATATTTTTATTTATGCAGGGACCGCGACACCCTCGTCAATCGTCCACAGAGACCTCTAGGAAATGTAGCTCTTGGTTTTGACTTCCTCGTCACTGAGTTTTGGTTGGGTGTTTTCTGAAACTAAAGACAAAACAGAAAATAATGAAAACAGTTTAAAATAGAAAATAGTATTGGCCGAAGTCTAGGCCAAGACTGCGGGCTAGATTGGGAATAAGTCTAGTGATACGGAATTCCAGGTAAGGGCGATGGGTGAGCTTGCGTTCTTATGCATCGATCATTGACCGAAGTATGTTCATCTCTTCTTCATAGTACTGCTATAGAGGGGAGGAACTCCTTTTCCCTCCTATCTTCCCTCCTCTTCAAACTACCTGGCGGGTACTCCCTCTCCTGATAATCCTAGCCAAGGGACACCTTGCTGGTTAAAGGGTTTATCCGTTTGACTGCTGTCTTGAATGGTTGTTCACCTCTTCAATGGCACAGGGGAAGACAGTACCTAGGCTAAGTTCCTAGGTTGTCAATCTGGTCTCTACCTATTTTACCTATTCTTCTAGTCTGCTCGAGACTAGTCACCTACTCCGTCTAGCCGGCGGGTACTCCCTCTCCTTCTAGACTGGTTACAACTCTTCTCTCCTAGAGAACAAGGATGATCAAACCTTGGCTCTAGTGAGTAAGCGATGGATTAAGTTCAAGAATAAATAAATACAAAGAAAGAGATTGTGAAGAACGGATTGTGTCTCACGATTGCATCAAGAACTTCAGCTCATCAACCCTTACCAAGAATGGGGTTTTAGTTACTCATACTCATGGATAAAAAGGTGAAGAAATTAACTTGCATAAATATAATATATCCAAAATAAATTCGGAGCAAAGTAGTATAAAAGTGGCGGAAGAAGAAGAAAAGCGTCTGAGCGTGAGCGTCTGTAGAAAGGGAGGACAAGTTCAGCTATAAGTAAGCTAAAACTCCTCTGTCCTTCTCCAACTCAAACTCCTAAAATATCCTAAAAGATTATTACAATTAATTGTTTCTAAAAAGGAAACTAAATCGCAATTAATTAAAAGAGGGAGATCCCCTTCGGGATTCTTCATAAGATAGTCTTCCTATCCCTCTAAAATTGTTGGACAGCTGCTACGTGCCAGCTGTGAGAGTCCAACTCTGAAAGTGGTTCAAACGCTCCAAACTACTGTCTGATCGCGAAGGAGTCTTGGCCGAAGTCTAGGCCAAGACGATTCTGGTATGTGCACTGCGTCAGATACGAACATGTCTAGGCCAAGACCCAGGCCTAGACTCGAGTAGTCAGCTCCAGCTCTCTTCTGCACAAATTCCTCAATGCTGCCTCCAAACCAGACCTGATAAGATGTGGGAAATAAAGGGATACATCAGTAGATTTACTGTCCAAAATAACTAGTAAATGGACAATAAAACATGATGAAATGCAATGCAATCAGTCGGGATTGTTCGGGACTGGTTGAGACTGATTTTCAATGGAATTGTTACTGTTTAATCTTTACTAAAGCGAACACTTTCTATCATCATCGGGCCATGCACACGAAGCATGTCGAGTTTTAGCATTTCTATATAATCATGCATACGATTATTCAAGTTCTAACATTTCTAAATAATCATGCATACGATTTATTTGGAAAGCGTTGAAATAAATAAAAAGGGTAAAAAAGGTACACTTGAGTGTTGGTACCGATTGATGTTTATCCTACAAAGTGAGAGTATTAGTACGGGAAATTACAAATAATAAGCAAAATAAAATGATTAGTTAATTAAAAATAAACAATTGAATAAAGCGATAAAATAATTATTACAACAATTTGGCAAAATATTGTCTAATTATTACAACGAACAATTGACGAAAAATAAATCAGCGGGACTCGATAACCCAGTCAAACGGGGCCCGGCTAACAAGGCCCGAAAGCCTTTTTTCTCCTGATGGGTAGATGAACAGTTTGGCCCATCCTCCTTTCCTTTTTTACGTTTGGGCTTGGGATAGACCAAGCCCATGACCAAGTCGGGTTAGGAACAGTGCCCAGCCCGAACGCTTCCTCCTTCCCTCCAATTTCAAAAACATCATCTTCTTCCTTGGGTTGCCGGCGACCCAAGGGCAACTCCCAGGCAAGGAAAACACAGGCAATTTACAAGCAATATTATCCTCACAAACCATCAATTTATGCAATTAAAATAATAATTCTAAAATAAAAATAGTAAACATTTGAAGGAATTAAAATAATTGAAATGGCAGTTGATTGAAAGCAGTAAATGATACTTGGATGATGAGCAGTTGAAGGGAGAATTCTCTCTTTTTTGTGCTGGGTTGCTTGGTATTTATAGGCGAGGATGGCCGCGCGTGAACTTGGCGAGCACGACGAGAGTGGGCGTGAGCAGTGGCTGGAGTGGGGAGCACGTTTGAGGTGTGTGGCTGAGGATGGATGGAAGCTTCTGTGATGGGAGGTTCGTGATGATGAATTTACTGGGGAGTGATCGAGCACGACTTGGGAGGTAAGTGGCTGAGGTCGGATGCACCAAGAACATGACAAAGAAGAAAGGTGCATGGCTGTGAATTATCTGGACTGTTGATCTTGTTTGACCCTTGCTTGGTCAACAGATCAACGGTGGATGATGAAAGGCAATCTCAGTTCATCTATTCGGTTGAGCCAACGGTACGAGCAAACTCGTTTGAAATGAATAAAAGCCCGAACCATAAATTACTAAAATATGCAGTAAAATGAAACAAAATGAGTGGTAAATAGTAAACAAAGAAAAAAGTTTGATCTATGGTTCGAGTAGACTCGCCTGAAACCGCTAGAAGTTCGAACGAAAAAAAAAATGCCAAAGTAAAGTGAACTAAACAAAACAAAATAAAATAAAATGACGCGAAATAAAATAATAGTAGATAATATATCATTAATAAATGAAAGTGTTCGATCTATGGTTCGAGGAATCTCGCTCGGGACCGATAAAGTTCGAACGAAAAAACAGCAAAATATGAAAAAAATAGAAATGACACGAAATGACATAAAACAGAAAAATAAATAGCAAATGATCGACGATAGATAGAAATACAATTTAAAAGGATTGATAATGATAAGCAATAAAAATGTGAAAATGCGTCAAAAAATCGGGTAGCAATAAATCCGATATGAATTGTACCAAGGTATTGCTGATAATGTCATGTCAGGAGAAACCAGAGGATATGAGGTAGGAAAAAGGTCAATCATTCCTGCCTCTTTTGTTGGAGGGCCAGGAGATATGCGACGACGATACTTTGATTCGATATCATTGGTCCAACATTTTGGAAAGTCTGATTTATTTATTACTATGACATATAATCCAGATTGGAAAGGGATTCAAGATCAGCTTACATAAGAGGAACTTGCACAGGACTGTCCTGATTTAATTGCCTGGGTTTTTTCGAGCAAATTACTCGAATATTAACCTCGACATTGAACTCATTTTGACAAACTCAACTATAGTGCAAGAATCATCAATCCCTATCCCTCTTGATGTTATTAAATATGAATTCATGGACTTTCAAAATCTTCCTCATTGTGACCAAAATAAACGAATCGGTAAGCAACTAAATTTAATAAATGTTGTAATCATTATTTTGAATTGACAATTTTTTTTAGAATAATATTAATCAATTCTATTCCTATTCTAATTTTAATTATTTTTAATGACAGATATTCTTGGTTTCGTCATAAGCGCAAAACTATTCAATGACAAATTTCGAGAAATTCTATTAATGAACAAAAGGTAATATGTTTATTTGCTAATATTCAATTACAGTTTTCCCTATATATAAATTCAAATAATTGTAATTGTCTATAATAATACTTAAAATTTTAAAATTAGAGGTGAAGAGGAAATTGATCTTGTGGGGAGACTTAGCTGAAAAGAAAAAAGAATCCTTTTATGAAATAAAAAAGGAAAGGCCAATCATTGCTTTATATTTTACATGTATTAACTACAAGAACGACAATAGTGATGATCGATCCCATAACATATGAGACAGATAAAATCCGACAATGGTAGAATATATATATATATATATATATATAATATAATGTAAGATATTATTTTATCATTATCCATTCCTTAAGTTTTTTTTTCATTTAACCTTACAAAATTAAATATTTATAAATTTCAGTTTGACCTATACTCAACAAGAAAATACCCAAAAGATAATCAAACCACCTTCAAAGAGAATGGACAATGCGAGCAAGGCAACTGTAGAACAAATTGCACACAAAATTGCATCATCAAAACAATAAGTAATTAGTTGTTTCTTTAAGTTTTTCAAATATAACGAATATTAATTGCATGTGATTAACTAAACTTCGCCATAAAGAAAAATAATTGGCTATGAGCATGAATGAAAAAACTAACATTAACTGCTATTATTACTTTGCTGTCTTTCTACATCCTAACAACAACTATTACCAAAGTGATTAATAAAAGACAACCTTTGTATGAATCATATAAAAAGTGCGGGAAAAAAGTATTTGACATGGGTGAGGGTCAAGGAACATGTGAAAAGTGTGAAAGTTGCGTTGAGACAATTGCAAGGTACTCTCTCTGTCCGAAAATAATAGACGTTTTAGCCCAAAAAATTTGTTCTTTTTTAATTGACGTCATTGGCAACTGTGTCCACTTACTTTGTGTTTTGACAATAAAGCAGAGGGAAGAAACGATGTCGTGGAAAGCGTACGTGGATGAACACTCGATGTGCGATATTGAAGGGAGCACTCTCACTTCTACTGCTATAATCGGCCATGACGGCAGGGTTTGGGCTCAGAGCTCAACCTTCCCTCAGGTTTCGTTTCTAGATTTTTTCTCAAGCTTTCCGATCTGATTTGTATGTTGCCGCGACAAGAACGGTGGCTGTTTACGTTTGAGCCGCAGTTGTACTGTAAACGCTGTGCGTGGAAGAGAAGAGGAGGAAAAAGAAAAAAAATAATTATTAAGGGTTTTTTGTGGAGGAGAAAATGAAGAAAAAAAGGGGCAATTTTGTAAGAATATACATTAAAATATTTAAGTATGGTGTGGCCCACAAATAGCTTTCTGACAGAAGCTTAGCTTGCACTGTTGACGATGTCAGTGGCCTTAATATTCGTGATTTACTCCCTCATGTCAAATAAAAAAGGACGGAGGGAGTAACTCCTAACAACTTAAATTTAATTATTTTAAACATAAAACAAGATGACTAAAACCCCACAAATTTAAATACACAAAAATGCTATTACAATTTCAGGTACATGCTTAGGTTACAAGTTAACGATGGTGAGAATGAAACAATAATTGTCTTTTTTATGAGACTGAAACACTAATAGGTTGTGACATTAAGAAATACAAAGAATTAGTTGACGACAAGGTTAAAAAAATTAAATAGTGGTACTAAAAAAATTTTAATACATAAAAAAAACTAATATTATTCTCAATGTAATAGGAAAAAAAGAAGTCGCCACACTATAGAAAAATGATAACTTGCAAGGACAAGGAATTTGATTTTTCAGTCAAGGTCACCAAAAAAATGAGAGTGAACGACAAAGAAATATATTTATCGCTGAAAAGGTTCATACAACTAAAAAGAGGACACCAACTGAAGAACAAATAATGATGAAGACGATGAGTTATTATCGGTAGTTTGAAAAAACAGCCAGCAAAATAAATTTTGAATGAAGAATGCAACAGGAAAAAGAAAAAGAAAAAAGATAAACAATATTACAAGAATGAAAGCAAGAACAACAAGATGGAGAAAAAAAAAGGGAGACGAATCAAGAAAATCAAAGAAGAAAGAGATCAAGAGCAAACAAAAAAATCACCCGAGATGAAAAAGAAAAGAGACAAAAAATAATATGAGAAGACAATTATTTTGTCCACAACGATACTCATTGACGAAGACATTAAAGAAGAGGAGAAAATACAAACAATGAGGGATACAAGATTTAAACACATTGATGAAGATATATTGAAGCTGAGGGCAAAAAAGAGACAAGGAAGGGGAACAAGACTCAAGAATAAAAAAGTTGATGAATTATTCGACTATGAATCCCTAATAAAAAAATCAAACAATAAAAATTATAAAATTAATTTATAATTAATATTTATTATTAGTATACTTAACAATTTATATGATTGATTATATACTAGTTTAGAGCAATATTTATATACTATTAAACTACATTATCTATTAATAATAATTATTAATATGCTTAACAATTTATATGGTTGGTTATAATAATTTAGAATAATATTTAAATCCTATTAAACTATAGACCAAAATTAATTTACCAATAAGATCTAAAACAAACAATTTACTTTCATATAAAAAATTGCACACTATATACAAAAAGCTTCAGGTTTCAGAAAATAAGATCAATTATATATCAGATTTTACATCCTCTGGAGCAAAATGGGTATAATTTATTATTCATCATCATACGCTGAAAAGAAATTACTGGTACAAGAAACAATCCAAAGCAAATTCCTGTACAAGAAACATATTTCCCTCCAGGTAGGTAAGGTATTAGGCTAGGCTATTAGGTGGGTAGGTAAGTGTCCAACCTATTATAAATTATAATTGAGTGTCCAAAAAAAACCGCAGAAATACATATTTACATCAATGTCAAAAATCCCCCCTCCTTTCCCTATTATGATTTCTCCCCCCTCAAAAATCCAAATTGCAAAAATCCTGTATACCCGCCCCTATTATTTTATAGCATACGAACGGTTGCATACCAATTCAAGCGCCTCCGTAAACAAGTAAGAAAAACTGGTCAGCGCCTGAAATACTCCAGGCAACCCTGTCTGAAGGTTATTCAGTGTCATTGCTCTGGTCACCTCCACCGCTTTAGCATGCCTCACCATCTCATCTTCAACCCGCCTTTGGCATGCCACCAACTCTGATTTCTTCTCAGCCAGTGGGTCCCGAGCGTCCAATCCCTGCCCATTATCAGGCCCTGGATCAGGAAGCCCGATACCAACCATCGAGTACGAGTTATAGAACTTCCTCTCGATGTTCCTAACAGAAGAAGCCTTCTTCTCCAGCTCTTTGGATGCAGTCTCGGTCTTCTTCCTAATCTTCAGCTCCTCACCTTGCTTCACTGATATCACATGAACAACGTTGATAAAGCTCTTGATGGCTTCAGAAGCAACAGTATCGGGCACTCGGTCTAGAGCAAGCTTCCACTCATCACAAAAAGCATATACATCACAGTGCTCCATACCGCTATTCATGTTGTCATTGCTCACAGGAAGAAGCGTGAGCTTTAACCAGCCATGGATAGATCGGATAAAGTCCCGTTTGAACTTTATCAGACGGCAGAAACTTGAATGCCAGGCAGTCACAGCTGATTCAAGATCACGAGTAGCTTGCCTGTGCAGTTCAGACGTCGAGTCACCCCTGACTGACCTAATCACAAGCCCACGGACTTGCTGCACGATGGTGTTCTGAACTTCATGGTACTGATGCATAGCCCGCCACATGTACATAAATCTGCATTGAATACAAGATGTATAAATGCATGGCCAAGAAGGACATAATTTAAGAAATTCAAGTGCCCCAAAAATTAAATAGTTAACAATCAGCAGCAGCAGGGATAGAGAAAGAGACTATGATGTATGCAGGCACCAATCATGAAGAGTGAGTAGATTGAGGTCTTAGGTGAAAAATGGAGGTAAATATAAAATAATGTGGACGGAAGTCACAGGGATGAAGATCAGATATGCATCCCTCAGCTCTGCATCTGTTGCTGGAAGGATGCACCGCATCCTCTCCTTTCTAAGTGATGTATGCCAATTAATGAATCAACAAGCCTTCAAACATAAACGAAGGATCACTAATAGAGAAAGGAACGTCTACATTTGCACCAAGGTTAAAAGCCAAATACCGATTATATATAAAGGTTAAAGCAAGAATTTAAACCACTGAACCTGTTACTAGGTCCCTAATACCTCACAATTGCCCTAACTCCAACAGCATTTTAATGCATGTCTTTGTTGGTGAAGAAAAATTATAATACAGTGAGCACCAGTAAACTCTGAGCAAATTCACATTGCCTCAGCGTTGGGCAATTGCACGATAGCAACAGTCTCAATTAGCAAGCTGGAGCACAACCTACGGTGACATTGTCTTTCTGTCAAGTGGTAATGTGGTCCAAATTGATGAAAATTAATGAGAGCATCCAAAACTGTTCTTAGAACAGTCATTCCGTAATCACCATGGATAATAAACATACTTAATCACCAGCAGATAGGCCTATTACTGTTTAACAGTTTGGAATAATTATGATAACAGACATAACAATACAGAGTTTGCTTGATACAGAAACCTG
This sequence comes from Viola odorata, assembly GCA_963691705.1. Taxonomy (NCBI): domain Eukaryota; kingdom Viridiplantae; phylum Streptophyta; class Magnoliopsida; order Malpighiales; family Violaceae; genus Viola; species Viola odorata. The sequence goes on from OY829544.1 coordinate 59,868,094, forward strand.
TCCAGACAACCTACAAAGACACAATGGTGGGTCATACCATAGTTAAGTTCATTGCACCTAACCCTCCAGTCTACAACTAAGTCCAGCTTCAAAAGGGCTACTAAATGAGCTGAAACAAAACCACCAAAGAGGTGCAGAGTTGGGGTCACTGTCTGATTTAAGAGGCAGTTAGGAATTGGACAGTGAGGGATAACAAGGCACATGCGGTTACAGAAATGGGGAGCAAGTCAGAGAGCATGGCAATGCTTTATAAATTATAATGTGTCACCTACCCTACAAAGGCAAAATGAAAGCAGTCTTAACTGAAACATTTCAAAATTCAGACATGCAAATAAAGAGCATACACGGCATATGAATTAATTCTGTAAACTATTTAATATAAGCTTCAGAGAGTGCAACTAGTCATACCCCCTTTTTCCCTGAAAAAAAGAAGAGAAGAATGGTAGCTCAAAATTGATTTAATTAGGAAAGCGGCTGGCAAGTAGACAATGTATTTGGACTTCTGGGTTGCAATGAGGCAAAATAAGATGAAAAATCAATATCTAAAAAATGCAAAATTCTACCATTTCGTAGCCATAAGAATGTAATAAAAAATGGGCTGGAAGTCTTGAATGAAAAATATTTCAACAGTATTCACATAACAATAGGAGATGAATTGCATACCCATGACAAAGTTCAATTAACTGAGGAACAAGATCACTGTCTCTAAGACAGATGATGGCATTTGAGGTGGTTGAAACCGCTTGAGAAGTGACAATGATTAGAGACTGTAGCCTCTGTATCGAAGCCTTAGTCTTATCCAGCTTTGCTTCATCCTCCCCCTTATACTCCTGGCTCTGTAGGGTTGACAGTTTCTTCTGATGCTCAATGTTTACTCCTTCTCTAGCCTATATAATTCAACAACAATAGCTTTTTTTTCTTCAATAAGTTAGCAGCAGTAAATTACAAAAAGAAAATACAACACAACAGCAAAAGGAAAGTAGAAAAAAAGAAAGAAAAACTTGACAAGAACAGAGATATCAGTACTAGTTTTAGCCCAGGTTATTCCTAGTTACCATAACAAGTAAATTAAGATACAAAGGTTTTCATTTCAAATGGGAGAAGAGGAGTGACTAAGCTAGTTGGACCAACCAAGCACAGGTGTCCTTGTCATTCTGACAGTCTGTCAGGGGCACTCCAGTCATATAAATAGGCAATGAGAAAAGCAGAGGTACATACATCCACAGATAATAATATAGGAGATAATTACAATTTACAACAGAGAAGCAGATGATGATTAGGAGGAAAAGGACAAGCGTCTAAATCACGAAAACAACATCCACAGCCGCAAATGATTCTCCACAAACACAAACATAAACATAAACATAAAAATAAACAACCACGATTGCGGTTATTTATTATATTTAAGAAAAAATAAAAATTCACAACTGGCGGTATTCAACTAAAATAACAAATAAATCTAAAAGTACACAAAAAAGAAAAAAGAAAAAAGGAAAAAAATTCCAGAAAAAGGAAGAAAAGGAAAGGACTCAAAAGAAAAGCAGAATGGGGTCAAATACTGCGGTGGATCTACGCTATCAACACTAGAATTGGGATGGACTGAAAATGAAAGATAAATAAAATTGCAAGAAATGGAAAAAGAGAGAATTAAATAAGATGGTAAACAAATACCGGCGGAGTAATTAATCACCGACCTTAACCTCCTCGCACAGTTTCTTCTCCCAAGCCAACAAGCGTTCCATGGTGGAACAGAGGCTTCTGGCACCACCCGTTTCAGTAAGCAAACCCGTGTCCAGCTGATACTTCACCGCCAACGGCGGTTTTGATGTCCAACTCGAGCTCAGGTTGCTCAACATGCTACTCGAATGATACACCGTCTCTGCAATTTTGATGTCCACAAATTCTCAATTTAATCTCATCATCCATCATCTTAATCAATCCACACATACTCGATCGATAATTCTAATTCTAATTCTAAGTCAAGTAATGATCAAATTCAAGCACGAGAGAGATAGAAATGGTGAGTGGAGAAATAAAAGAAATGCTAAAGCGGATCTCTTACTCTTCAATTGGCTGAAGCTCCGATCCAGCTGAGCTCGCCCAATCTCTAGCATCTCAGATACCTGGTCTCCTGCAGCGGCAGCCCTGTCGAAGTTCTCTTTGATGGCCTCCACAATCTCCTTCAAGTCCTTATGCCTGATCACTATTTTCATATCGGAGATCTCCCCAGTCCTGAAACTGGCGGATGACCCAGCCCCGTCTGACTTATCTGATTTACCCATGTTCCCATAAACCGGTGGCTGATGTTGCTTCACCGATTCCGTCCCCCCAAAATTGGAACGGCTACCAAACTCGGATCTGGAAACCGAATCCATATCCTCTTCCTCTTCTTCATCGGAAGAAGAAGACGTGGAGCTGTAATGATCGTGATCCCCCCACTCGCTGCACTGCACTTCCTCCCTCTCTGTCTCCTCCGCAACACTACTTCTACTACTGTCCTTATGCCTAATGTACTGCTGTTGCTGCTTCTGCTGCTGTTTCTGCTTCTTGTCGTAAGGATGAGAGAAGTCAAACTCTGATCTCTCGGCTTCCGTTTCTTCTCCCTCATCGTCGTCATCTTCCACGTCGTCGGTGTCTAAATGATGTTGCTGACGGCGTTGGTGGGTTTGGTTCTGCTGCTCGGCTTTTCCGTTGAAGAATTCGGAGTCGGGAGGGGAAGGAGGGTAGAAATTCTCCCAATTCCAAACGGAGGACGTTTGGGAGGGAGTGCTGGAATAAGTTGACTTGGCTTGGTACGCTGTTGGATAATCGAAGTTAGCAGTGAAATTGGATTTCTGGCTGCGCGGAGATGAGGAGGGGCTGGATTCGGAGAGGATATGGGGCAATTTAGGAGCCTTGCGGCGGCGTTGGTGGCGGCTGGAGGCGGAGAGGATGTGGGGGAGCTTAGAGCTCGCAATGGTGGGGGAAGGGGAGGGGGAGAAGGCGGGAGGCGGTGGGGGTGGGTGGAGGGAAGGGGATGGGGAGGGAGGGACACGTGGAGGGAGGGGATTGGTTGTGGAGGGCTGAGAGGGAGGATGGACGAAGACAGCGGGGGTTTGATCGGAGACGGAGAGGTGTTCGCCGGCGGCGAAGGAGCAGAGGGTAGAGCCGGTGTGGCGGAGGGAACGGCAGTAGTCGGCGTGAGCTGCGGCGAGGTGGTGGCGGGCGAAGACGGCTTCCTTGATGAGGCGGCGGCGGTCCTTGCAGCGGCGGACGGTGTCTTCGTTGTCCAGCTTGGAGGCTGCACAACCCATGGATGCAAATTAAGTAGCAATTTATTATGAATATTAATGAGGAGAATGAGTAGAGATTGTTTTAGGCGTCTGTGGTGGAGCTACGTGATTTTGGGGGTGGAGGAGAAGGAGGGAGAGGGAGTGAGGGTTATAGTGCTGGAACTGGTTGGTCTTCTTCATTCGGTTGCTCTGTTCAGTCTCCCCATCTGTTGTTCTCTTTTTGTATTGAATTTTTTTATTTCAAAAGCTTTCTTTCTCTCTTTCTTTTCTGGTAAACTTTTGAAAGAAAAACTCCGACGAGTAACTTATGGGTGGTACTAATAGTGATTAGTGGGTAGAATTAAGAAATAAACAAATGATTTTTTTTTTTTGAAAGGAAAATAATAAGATTAATTTAGATCAGCAAGTACAAAAGGCGCGATCGCCTCGGGGCATTCCCCTATCCATACATTTTCTAAACCGGAAATTAAAGCCAGTTGGTTCAATTCATATGCTGGAACATTCGTGGTCCGCTTAGCATGCTTAAAGGAGCAACTACGGAAAGTAGAGGCCAACCGAGCCACTTCCTCCAGGACCAAACCCGTATAGGTTCCAGGAAGCTCGTCGTTGGTAAGGGCCAAGATATTTTGCAGACAGTCCGACTCCATGATGACCCTTTCACACCCCCATTGCCTTGCCTGCGTGAGAGCGTCTCTGAGCGCTAGTGCCTCCGCGGTTGGCGCGTCGGTCTTATGTGGGAGGAAAATGGCCCCAGAGAAGATCGGTCTGCCCATTCCGTCTCGAGCAATGAAGCCCAATCCAGTCCCGGAACTCCCGACAGCAGCATCAGTGTTAACCTTGACAATCCCCGGAGGGGGGGGGGGACCATTTCGGGTCGATGGGTTGGCATGCAGGGGAAGGAGACTTCTGAGGCGGGCGCCAGGCCTCCTTAAAATCTGTCAGCAATTTCCCTCCCCTGATGACCACCTCCTGGGCAGATTCGTCTCGTTGACCGAAAATCCTGTTGTTCCTAGAAGTCCACAGCGACCAAAGGGTAGAGATCAACATATTGAGACTCTGATCATCTAGAGACGTCCATGCAGCAGTGAGCCACTCAACCCAGTTCTCCCCGTGAAGGCTTGGAACCCTGCCCAGAAGTCGAATTTAGCCCACACCCCAGCCGCAAAAGGGCAAGACACTAGTAAGTGTGAAGTTGACTCTACCTCCTCGTTACAGCAGGGGCACACTGGATCCACTAGTACTCCTCTCCTTCCCAGGTTTACTCTAGTCGGGATGGATCCATTTCCTAGCCTTCACATGAAGTTTTTAAACTTTGGGGGGATAGTAAGACCCCAAAGGTATTTCCACCAACCTCTATTCGAGCCCTGGTCACCCTGGGCGACTGGCGACGTAAGACTGTGGTACCCACTGCGCACCGAATACTTCCCATGTGTAGTGCCTCTCCATACAAGAGTATCATTCGCCTCATCCCGACTAAGCGGTAGGCTTAAAATTTCCGATACTTCTTGCGGTAGAAAGAGTTGCTCCACTAGGTCAGTCCTCCAGCAACGATGATCCCGGTCGATAAGTTCAGCCACTGTAGCCTCCTCATCCAGTACAGACACCGGTGCAACGATCATTCCGTTTGCCGTTGATGGTAGCCATGGAACCTTCCAAATCCGTATCCGCTCCCCATTCCCCACCCGCCAGAAACAACCTTTCTGAATGACCTCTCGCCCAGCCATAATGCTTCGCCAAACATAGCTGGGGCGATATCCCACCCCTGCCTCTAGGAAGTCTGAGCGGGGGAAATACCTAGCTTTCCAGATCTGGGAGAGCAACGAGTGCGGGTGTTTCTGTAAACGCCAACCAATGCTAGGTTGAAATCCCGAACTTTCCTGAAGCCCAAACCTCCCACCTCCTTTGATCTACATAACTTATCCCAGGAGACCCAGTGCATCTTGCGCTCATCCGAGGATCCCCCCCACCAGAATCTCCTAGTAGCCTTCTCGATCTCTTCACATATGGAGATTGGGATTTCAAAGCAGCTCATCACATATGTAGGGATGGATTGGACGACCGATTTGATCAGAACTTCTCTCCCTGCCTGAGATAATTTCTTTTCTTTCCACCCCCCCAGCCTCTTGCAGACCCTATCTCGAATCGATGCAAACATTCCTTTTTTGGATCGACCAAAGGAAACTGGAAGCCCTAAATACTTCTCATGTGACTCCGTTCCCCTCATGCCTAATCTTCCTAAAACTCTTGTTCTAGTATCTTGGCCGACGTTCTTGCTGAAGCATACCTCTGATTTGTCTATGTTGACCTTCTGGCCCGAAGCCTCCTCATAGCCCTTCAAAATCGAACTGATGACCTCTGCCTCCTCCTCGTCTGCCCTAGCAAAGATGAGACTGTCGTCCGCGTAGAACAAGTGGCTGACCTCTGGACAACCTCGACAGATCTTGTAACCATGAATCCTATTAGCCGAGGCTGCGGCTTGGAGCATCGCCGAAAGGCCCTCTGCGCAAAGGAGGAACAGATAAGGGGACAGGGGGATCCCCCTGCCGAAGACCCCTCTCCGGGTAGAATGTAGGGCTAGGGGTTCCGTTTAGGAGGATGGCATATGAGACAGAAGAAACGCAGCGCATGACCAGTGATGTCCAGCGAGAAGAGAACCCCATACGGGACATGATTGCCTCCAAAAAAGACCACTCAACTCTGTCGTAGGCCTTACTCATATCCAGTTTAACGCTCATCCACCCGGTGCCAGAGCTCTTGGTGTTCATCCCATGGAAAATCTCCTGGGCAATCAGGGCATTGTCTGTAATAAGTCTGCCAGGAACGAAAGCACTCTGATTCTCCGCCACTATATTCGGCAGAATCTTCTTCAGGCGGTTTGCCAACACTTTGGTAATCATTTTGAACACGACGTTACAAAGGCTAATTGGTCGAAATTGGGAGCACTTGGAAGGATTTGCTACTTTAGGGATAAGGGTGATGAAGGTGTGATTGAGGTAGCTGGGGTCCTCCCCCTCATTTAAAATTCCGAGAACCGCTTTACAAATAGGATTTTCAAGAAAGGACCAAATTTTTTGAAAAAAGAGTGGAGGCATCCCATCCGGCCCAGGGGCCTTAGTGGGGTGCATCTGCTTTAAGGCTTTTAAAACTTCATCTTTAGTAAAGATCTGGTCGAGACACAAGTTCATGGGATTGGAAACACGGGGGGTGATAATTTGTAAAACGTTTGAAGAAAAGTCACTACCTTCAGAAGAAAATAAAGACTTATAATACTCTAGGAATGTCCCTTCTACTTCCTCACGAGACTCCTTCCAACAGCCCGATTCATCCTGAATTCTATCAATAGTATTCTTCTTCTTCCTCTGAGAAGCTCGAGCATGGAAGAATTTAGTGTTCCTATCCCCTTCTTCAAGCCAAAGGACCCGAGATCACTGTTTCCACATAACTTCTTCCCTATGGATTAATTCCTCAATCTCTTTACTAACTCGCTCAATTTTATCTAGGGTGGGGTCCGTCACTGGCTGTTTCTGCAACCAACCCAAATTTTCTCTCTTCTCAATAATGGATCTGTGAACATTCCCAAACACCTCCTTACTCCACCTAGTAAGCTTCGACCCACAGAGCCGTAGACGTTGATCAAGAGGATCGCCATCTCCCTGAAGCTCCATCCCACTCCACATCTCTTTAACAAACTCAAAACACGACTCCTCTCTAATCCATGCCGCCTCAAAACGGAACACTTTACCCCTAGGGGCCCTATCGACAGTTCGTGTCAGCTGTATCTGTATCGGGCAGTGATCTGATCCGAACCGGGGAAGATGGTGCACTGTAGCTTCGGGGAAACAGCTCATCCACTTCTCATTCGCCAGCCCCCTATCGAGTCTCTCCATTATTGTTCCATGTCCCCGTTGGTTATTGCACCAGGTAAACTTGGGCCCTAAGAAACCGAGGTCGATCAGGTTACAGTCGGCAATCGCGCACCGGAACGCATCCATCTCGTTGAAATTCTTATCTGTGCCTCCCAATTTCTCATGACCCCACAACACTTCATTGAAATCTCCAACACAAATCCACGGGAGGGAGCTCTTGTCCTTTCTTGATCTGAGCGTATCCCAGGTTCTGTGTTTATCCGCCCTGCTCGGTCATCCGTATATGCCCGTAAATCTCCAAGGAGGGCCATTCGACAGACCATTCAGCAATTCAATATCTATACAATGTGCATCGCAATGTAACACATTCACAGAGATATCCTTCCTACACATCAAAGCCAAACCACCCCTCCTAGTGTCTCCTTCACAATCAACCGCAAGCACATAAAGAAAAGACCATTTATTATTAAGAGTACGAAACTCGCTTTCGTACAGCTTTGTTTCAGACAAAAAAACTAAAGCAGGAAACTCTAAACCTAGCAACTTTGAAAAGTTTGCCCTTGCCTGAGGGTTCCCAAGCCCCCGGCAGTTCCAAAACAAGAGACTCATGGCTCTGGGCGGGGTTGCTCAGCAACCGCCGCCGGACTAGTATCCTCAGCCACATCCCCATGCACTGCTCTCTTCTTCCTGTGCAAAAAGGACGACGGACCCCCACTATCCTCGTCATCAAGGTCAACCCCTCTTCTCTTCCCAGTAGTTGTGACATGGGAATGAGGACCCATGTCCCTATGCCGCGGCACACTCTTCCGAGCTGTGCGAATCACCCTGGCCCCCCGATGAACAGAGGGCCTGTGTCGAACCCCAGTTAAAGCCACATGACGTTGAGCCCTATTAATTAGCTCAGGAGAATTAAATAAGGCCTCAAAAGCATTTAAATCTGGCAAAATAGGAGAAAACTGGTGAGAAATGTCCTCTGGGTCCTCTTCTGGGTCCTCCTCTTCTTCTTCCACCAAAACAGCCTTAAAATGGGCCATTGGGCCCACCAGGCCCGCTGCCAAGCCAGCCAAAGAGGCCTGGCTGCAGCCAACCAGCGCGCTGGGCCGAGAAGGAGACAGCGGCCCACCAGCCGCGCGCAGCAGCCCAGCCCGCGCGTCCACATCGCTCTCTTCCTCTCCCGTGGGCTCCGTTGCAAGCGGCCCAGTCACTGGAAGCCCAGCACCAGCCCGGACGCTCTCAGCCTCACTAGGCGCGCTCGGGCCACCATTCCACGGCCCAGCTGACCCCTCCAGCCCATTCCCAGTATTCCTTCCTTTAATTAGACCCAGCCCATCCTTAGGCCTCCCTTCTTTCAGCAGCCCCTTTTGGCTGTTGACCAAATTAAAATCCCTTGGGATGGGATTTAATTCAACAGCCACATCCTTCCCTTTTCCCATTTCCACGTCGTGCCCACGTTCCGTGAAAGAACGAACTGACTGCAGGAGGTGGTTTTCCAATACACTAACATCATGGCCACCTGCCTGTAACTGTTCCAAAACCCCCCCTTCTAGCACCATTTTCCTCAACCGTTCCATAACATGGTCCACTAAGGAACCACCTCCACTTCCTCTCTCCTCAATTTCCATGTCACTCTCTCTCCCTGCTGGGCTCGAGATCGAGCTGTCTACTGGAGTGGCATTAATTTTACTAGGTCCCGACCTCCAGGCAACAGAGCTTGGCCGAGAGACCCCACTTACAAGAGATTTACTGGACTCACTGCCATACCGACTCGGTTTAAAAAACTTTTCAAACGGGAGTGGCTTATTTCCTAAGGGATCAGTACTGAACCGAATTTTGCAGTTCTGATGGACATGACCAATGATGCCACAGAAATAACAGACATTGGGTAGTTTTTTATATTCAGCAGTAATAATGGTTTTCCTACCCAACGAATTAAAGAACTGTACCTCAGTCACCAGAGGGCGCTCCACATTGATCAGGATACGAACTTTCACCCAACCCCTGAATTGATTGAGGTCATCCGCATCCACAGAGACGAAAGAACCCAGCCTATTGCCCATAATCCGGATGTTTTCCTTGGTTCGTAGGTTTAGTGGAACGTCTTGAAGTCGAACCGAGAAAACAGAATGATTCAGTTCGACTTCCTGAAGTTGCTCATCCCCAGCAACCCTTTTTAGAATCACTAGATTCCGATTCCACAGCCACGGGGTTCGGTCAAGCACTCGAACCAAGTCATCCTCCCGTTCGAACTGAAACAGAAAGCGGTTCGATGCCATGGTTGTAACCTGCATCTCTCCCAGTAGGGACCATAGGGCCCTCATACGATTTATAAATGCCCCAGTGGCTCCCGAATTAAGCCCCCGATCCCCAAAAATTGACCCCAATAGGAAAAAACAATTCAGTTCAATCCGGACATTCTCTAGTGTCAAACACTCAGTATTCCCCTGCTCCGGTTCCTCCCCATCCAAGGACCCCGGACTACCCATTCTTGACATGGACATTCCTAGATAATAGTCTGAAATAAACAAATGATGATGTTGGATTAGTAGTATTAATTATTTAATTAATTAAAGGAAAGGTTGGTTGGAGTGGGAAAAGGAGTGGAAAAGGAGTGGATTCTCGTCAAAATTGTGGGCCTCCCAAGTTTGATTATTAAGTCTACGGCCCTAACTGCCTGTAGGCCTTACTGGATCTGTTCTCTTTTTTCAATGTTGACTGTTGTGGATTTTACAACAACAAAATCTTTACTCAAATTTTAATGAAGAAATGAAAAATAAAATAAAAATCTCCCATTTTATTACTTTTCCTTCTCTTTTTTGTCATTTCACACTCAAATATACTTTTAAATATATATATATTTCTTTGCACATTATTTCATTTAAACTGCTTATTGTAGTTCAATTACAAAATTATGTTTGATCCAATAATATCATAATAATTATTAATAATACAATCAATTTAAAGAAAATCTAATCATTATAGTTTTCACACCTTTTTCAAACTGTGTTTTGGTTGGAACAAAAGAAATTGTGCCTATAAAAATGTACTAACATGGAGGTATAAGTGTTTCAAAAGTGGTGAAACCCCATTGAGTCCTATAAATTGTGCCTTTATTTTTTTAATTTTTTCTCGACACTGATTACACGTCTTAAATTAATATACTTAATTCCTAACAAATTGTTTATGATTAAATACGTACCAAACAAGAAAAGTAAGAAATTGAAGAAAAGAAAACCAACGTTAACTTATACAACTAGTTATCAGTATCTTCCACCCATGACTTAATATAAATTTTGTAACAAATTTGTGACGATATTGAGACAAAATTTGAGATTATAAACACACATATAAATGAACTACGTTATACTAAAATTAAGCAAGTCACGTTATAAATTATATTAAAATTAATTAATAAATTATACAGATTAAATTAATTTAATAAAGTAAACTAATCCCAGTTATCTAAAAATATAGGCTCGATAGAAATGAATAAATTAATATAAGTTATAAGTTTGCAATATGTATTAAAAAGTTGAAACTTATAGCTAACGAACATGTAGTCCGACCGATAGTAAAGATATTATCTTATTTTCGTTTATACATAAAAAATAGAATTTCATTATATATCTATAATACATAAACTTTCACAACATTTTTTTTATTTTTTTATTTTTATATAAATTTGGAGTTATTAAAACACTTATGAAAAGGAGGGAGAGCAATGCATCATATTATTCGCTTTTTGGACAAAAAAATAATATTCGGCTTTAACTTGGAATCATTTGGATTGAGATCGAAAAAGGGAATTTGAGTGAAAAAGAAGAAGAAAAACATCCTTACAACTTGCTGGACCCAACCGACCATCCTACTTTTATTTCTATTGATAGATAAAAATTATAAATAAGATAGTTCGAACTCGAAATATTATTTTTCCTATTTCATAAAAGATACCACTCTACTAAACTTAGAGTATTTTATCAGTTATTACCCTTTATTTAGATTATGGTTGGCTCTCGTATTTATCAGGAGACCAATTTAGCGGATGATTTTTTATACCACTATGTCTATTTCTTTAATGTAGAAGTCTATTCGTTTCAAAATCTTCTGTTAGAACTCAATGTTCGACTTTCTGGTAATGTAATATGGGTTAGTTATGTATATCTATTCATTTTTCTTCATTCTGGAGAGTGATGTATATCTTCAATATTTTTTTCTTCACGGGTGTGGTGGATTTCATTTGACACAAAACTTAACGGCGTAAAACAGAAGCTCCATCCGTGTACACAAAAGTTTAACGGCTGTGAACTGAAAAGCCAGATTCTAGTGGCTAGTGCGTCCGCGCTTTAACGCAAAACTTTTTAACGGTTTTGAAAAGACAATTTGTTCAATTCTTTGCAGACCGAAAAAACTTTAACTGTGTAGTGTACTGTGTATATATGTATTGACCTCATTTTTCCATTTCCCTTATTTACTCTGTTTTTGTTTTTGTTTTCGTTTTCGTTTTCGTTTTCTTTTTCTTTTGTTCTACCCAATTTTCTCTCCACAACTTTGGCTACGTCTATATTATTTATTTTCGGTAAGCATGGAAATTCCCTTTGCTACAAATGTAAACGCAGACACTGACGAACGACCCAGTTGTACTTGTATTGTGGACGACCTTCCGTCTATTCTCATCTTACGTGTTATGTACGTGACATAACAAACAGTAAGCCTAAAACGTACCCGTTTTATATTAAATGTTCTTTTTAGTTTTAGACACAAAAGTAAAAAAATGATTAATTCATACAATTTTTTTGAGTATTTTTCGTATTAAATAAATTAGTCAATAAATATTAATCTTTATTTTTCATATTAAGTAAATTAATTATAAACCACTGATAGAACGCTAAAAAGTCATCTTTTCATCATCCTTTTACTTCTGTTTTGGGATGATGATACTGCTAATTGTTGCTCTTTAACTCCTTTTCTACAGAGACACTGCTGAGAAGCAGAAATTACCAATTTGAGCCAAAAGAGCCTCTATCAGAGCTGTTTTGCTTAGCAAAGAAATATAGGATCCCAGACCTGGGATAAGACGAGGATTTGGAAGCGTTGACCAGAGTCAACCGACTTAAAAGCTATCTGGGCCGCAAGATTGATTCATGGGCCGTGAGCGGATTTGAAGTATTCCAGCTGGAGTCTTCAGGAAGAATAGAAGTTCAGCTGTGAATAGAACTCCTTGATCGATTAGAACTAATCGATCCCCTCTTTTTGTATTTAAACAAACAATCCCGCATATTTAGATTTCTATCTTCTCTTCATCTTTTAATATAATTTCGAACCAGAGATAGGTTTTTGTTATTTAAAACTGCCGCTGTGTAGAAGAGAGGTATCTCTTCTCTCTCTCGAATTTTTCTACCATTGTTACAGTTTAATTTTATTCTCCCATCTTTAATATAATTCGGATTCAGTTTATGATTGTTTCTTTATTATTATTATTGTTATGTCTATTATAGGCTAAACGCCTTCTTCTTAGTAAGGATTCGAAGCCATGATTCCTAGGTTGTGAGATCAAATAGCACTTCACACATACTATACTTGTATTCTTATTCTTCTTGTTTGCATGACAGTTTGCCCCTGTTCTTAGTAAAGTCTGATCAGCTTCACATAAGGTTTGGACGATTACAGTCTTTTCTGGCGGCTTTGGAGTCTACATTGCCAAGAGAAATACGAAGGCAACTAGCTGGTGACAGCTAGAAGAAGAATCAGATCTGGTTTATAGGATAGACACGATTCTCTATCCCAGGCCGGGGATTAGGTCTTTCCCTGCGTCTATCAATTGCCCTGATTAAATCCTATAGAGTGTCTCTTAGGATTGTTAGGATGATTAGGGACTTCCAATAGAGTGTCTCTTTGGAAGTCTTGTGTAGGAGGAAAGTAGGAGATCTAGGTGACCAATACCTGGTCTCTATAGCCTTCCTATAAGTCTAGTGTTTACCACTTTTGCATCTATGATCAACTTAATCGAATCATGAGCTACAAGAAATCCTTACTGGGAAGCCATTATCAACTGATTAATATCACCCACTGCGTATCCTGTTTTGTTTATTTCTGTTAATCTAATTTATATGCAACCAACCAACAACCCACACCCCTTTAATTTAATACAAAGAATTGTTTTTAATCCACCGAATCTCTGAGGAACGATCCTTTTACCACTTGCTGCAATTCAATTATATACTTGCATGGTAAATTGTACTTTAATATATTTTGACGGTCTCGGCACCCATCAATCACACTGAAAGAGTTTTTTTTTTATCTAAAAAGACATTTAATATGAAAGGGAAGTAACAGTAACAATAATACCCTACCATTGGCATTTCGTCCTGCTCCAACCCTCCAAGTTCAAACTGAACTCTGTAATCAAGAAAGAAAAGTGTAAAAGCTGCAACAGCATTGAGAAGCATTTCCCTCCCCTGACTTTTGGTGCTCACTTGCAAACTGCAATAGCATCCAAACGACAGAGACTCCAAAATATCCAAAATCCAAAAACAGGCAGACTTAAGGTGGGCGGCAATCCAAATAATTAAAAATAAGTAAGTGATTGACTCATTCTTCACTTTTAAAAACTCTATTCTCGAATTAAATACCGATTTGAGATTTTTACTTTTGAATAATATTTGATATTTTGTAGATGACTTTTAATTCGTTAAAATTTACTACTAGTTTGTTTATAACTATTAAAAAGAGATAATTAATAAAAATAATAAAATATAAAAAATAGACTAATACAAGAAAATTATCATTGATTAATGTAAATTTAAAAGAAGTGAAAAATATACTATAAAAGTGACAAAACAATATAAAGAGAATGTTTGCGTGGACCATGTTCTCTCAACTAGTACTAATTACATAATCTCAATCTCAATAGCGTCTCTTTATTTATGCAAAACGTTCCAAAAATAAAAAAACCAAAAATAGAAACAAGCAAACAATCTTGAATGATTAGGGAAAGTGATTAGGAAATCGATTTGACACAGAGAGCAAAAAAGTTGCCTCAAAAGTTGCCCTAAACAAAACCATCTGTTCCCTAATTGTTACAATTGCTTGGGAAATGTTTGTACATAGTATAATGTTGTCTTGGTCTAACAAAAAGAACATAACTAATCACAATTCAATGAATTGATATTAAAAAGTAGTACCAGGTTTTTGTTTTTCCTCTGCATGGGATTTGAAGCAATAGTTTATTAAATGTAAGCGCCTCTGTGCTGTCTAGTGACTAGTGATATAGTATAATATGCCTAGATAGTAAATGCTACTCCCCAATTAGATGGTGACCGGACCACCGTTCCCGAAGCAGTTGAGGAGCTCCAGAAAGACAGACACGAGAGCAATTAGCAATTAGCAATAGCTTCAAATCGGCCACTATTAGTCACCTATAGTCCAAGCAATCCAACCAATTCCAAAGAACGAGGATAATATATAAATATCTACCATTATTTTAAGTTGCCTATGTATTGTTTGGTGTCTAAATTCTCGATTATAAGAGTCTACATTCTACAATACATGAAAGAAATCGCAAAATGCATCTCACGTTTCGCGAATGTTTATCCAATTAGGGGTCAGTCCCAGTCCCTCCTTAATTCCTCATTTGATTTGAGAAACGTGGTGTATTCTTAAATAAATTTGAGGCAAACAAAAGAGTGTGTTAAGAAATAAAAATCACTCTAGGATTCCACATGGCACAGACCCCACAAGTGAGTGAATGAATGGCAAGTGGTGTCGGCTCATCTGTGGCCACCACCAATCCATTTGTTTTGCCAAACAGCTAGCACGGAAAATAAAAGGTCTTGTCTTTCTGTAGTAGTAGGGACAACTAGGGAGGGAGGGAGGGAGGGTGGGATAGAATACGTAAAACATAAGAGCCCTCCTCCTCCTTACCATCCAGTCCGTCTTTCACCTCATCAACAATATATAACAACAAAACGTTAAACAGATACCTCCAGTCACCTTTTTGTTATCTTGAACCAACAAACAACCATGTTAAACTCGTACGTACTTGTAATCTTGATTTGTTTAATAACATGAGCAGCAGAGGTCTTGTAGCTGAGATGCTGAGAGTGAGGGGGATTCTCTCACGTGCCACTGTGGTTTGGGAAACCGAAATCTCCAAACAGCCCCTGTTGTAAAGTCAAAAGTATCAAACCCCTTTATCCTTTGGGTATGCAATGTATCATAGACTCATAGACAAACACACAGTTAAGCATTATCCATCAGCAAAAGTAAAGTGACTTCTTCACTTCCAACAGATTCTTAGATTTGAATGCGCCAATTTCTTCATTTTTCTCCTTAACATGTTTGATCTTGTAATGAACTAACTCATTGAATGCAAAATGATCTACCACAGGTGTTAACTCAAGACAGGATTTTACCATCATCATTCATTTGGAATATGAGTAGTCAATTTTAGTGTCCAACTGTCAACTTTTTACTATTTCAATGACAAGTTATTTTCTAAAAAAAGAAAATAAGTAATATATGTAGCTTAGAGCCTAGAAAGCTATACTTGTAATGCAAAGGACATACCATTGCATCGTTGATTGCATAAGCCACACAATAGTGCTCCTGAAAATCAGTAGGATGTCAAAAATATCAGAACACAAGTACATAAAGCAAATATCACACGACCTCATCATACAGTTCATGAAAACTGAAACACAGTCAGCACTCAACAGAAGCCCCACTTTCCAGAACTACACTTGCATAAGCAAACAAACACAAAAAACATACAGCTCAATCTGGTCCATTTCCATACATATCAGCCAAAATGTTGACCCAAACTAAGAAACCATAACTATCTCACACTCTTATAGCACAAGCATGTTTGACTTGCCTGCATCATGTGCCACTCTTCAAACTCATCGAACAATTCCAGCCTTTCAATCCTAATTACCAGAACATAAGAGATGAGAAATCTCATATTCAATTACCAAACAAAAAAAAGAAAGAGAAAGATTTCATATTTATATTTACGGTGAATATAGAGGAAAAGCAACCCACTATTGATTAGATGGCAACAAGAGGGGAAAAAAGCATAGTGGGAATAAACTTCCCACTAGAGTATTCCAAAAGCGGCCTATTAGACTCCAAAAGTAGAGGATAGAAACGCATAATAAAAGAAGGTACTAGGAATTCATCAGCATAGAAAGGAGAATCTAAAGCCATTGCAGTAAAACGTCATCTGCTAAAGTTTTTCCCTATAACATGGTCAAATAATATTTCCTTCATTGCCTTTTTTAAACTATTGTCTGATAACTACTCACAACCAGCTGGAACTACGTCATTGTACTTAAAATTGCAAGCTCCTAAGAGGTCAGAAAATGATATGATGTGTTCACCTTACTGAAATTGAGATGGAGGACAAGTAACATAGGTGATTGACCAAAGTGGTTAGTTTTACCAGCAGTTCACAATCACCAGTGCTAGTATTAATATGACATTTACATGTTTTTTTACAGCTGCTGTTTGCTTGCAGACATCTATAGATGATCTCACTGTAGCTACTAAATCCACCCACTGAGTTTACACAGGGCAACAGATAACAAAAATCACATGGAGAGTGCACTGTGACACATGGACAGGGTTGTTACCATTGAACCTAGAAGATAATTAGTCAGGATATTTGTATAAAGTGGTGACATAAAACAATGATAGAGACCTGTTTAATTTGCAAAATTAACGGGCCGCTGTCTGCATATTGTAGTCAAATTGGATGTACATAAACAATTAGAACCAAGATAAAATGAAGCGCTAAACACCATTAAGATAGACAGAGAATACCTGCGCCTTTCCTGAGCTTCAATAAAATCACTATAAACTCTCAGCATGTCCCAAGCAACAGCTCTCTGATACCTCAAGTTGATGTGTATCAAACAAATATTTGAAATTAGATAACAGAATCAATGAATTATTGAAAAATGACAAAATAAAATAATATTGAAAACAAAGATGAGAAACCTTGACAAACTAAAGAAATATAGAAGGAAAATCCCCCTATAGTAACTTTAACATTCATTTCTTAAGTGAAACAGATGAGAAGTTTCAAGTGCCAGCAGTAAAACAAGATTAATAAGAAAATCCGGCCAAAGCATAAATGACAAGTTGAAACTATCCAACGTTCAAATATAGAAGATTTCTAATCACAATTAGAGCTAGCTATGCCTACGTGGAACCCAACCATCAGGTACAAAGACTCTGGAACAAAATTAATAGACTTGGATATCATGTTCGTTTAACCACATTTTACACATCAAAAGTTTGGAATTCAATCTTCTAGAAAAACAATTGCAAGAGATACCTGCCATCCTTGGTCAAGAAAGAGTTTTTCCTTTGCAAGTAAAGTCGGAGTAGCATGAATACCTAACAGTGCACAACCTCGACTCTGCAAGATGAACATATAGTTCAACACAAATATCCATTTTCAATAATGGCTAAAAATTATTTGATTAATAAGAAAATCCAGCCAAAGCATAAAAATTCTAAAAGTAACAGAAATAGCTACTTTTAGATAGTTAAGACGTTTAGTACAACAGAACCTCCATGACCTGGCATAGCCAGTGCTTAAGTGCAATTACAAAGTCACAGATTCTTTGATTCATTAATAGCTAAAAATTCCATCAATCACCACCATGAGTTGAAGGTTGGATTTCTTTTGGCAATTGAACAACCTACTTGGAAAATCTCTACCTTTTCTTGCTCTTAGATTTGGGATAAATTGTTGGGAATAAATAATGGATAAATGACAATGTAATGACTGTGCAAAGGGCACTTATTGAGATGCAGTGGAGGGATTTGACTAGAGCTGCAAATGAGCCGAGTCATCTGTGAGCAGCTAGAGGTTCAGCTTCAAGGCCCGTGAGGAAGGTTCAAACTCATCTCTGCAGCTCACTCGCGTAATGAGCCAAACTTTGAGTTTGGCTAAGCTCGCTGCCTCATTTAAACTCATAAACTAAGCTCGTCAGTTGTCTCGATTAAAAGCTCATTATTATGTAATTTTTATTATATTTTACAATAATATTTGTAAGCTATACTAATGAGCCAAGCTTGATCAGTTTAACTAACTTGAATTGGGTTTAACAAGCCAGGGCTCGATTAGCATTTAAACAAGCCAAACTTCAGATGAGCTTGCACCTAACCTGAGCCATGAGAAAAATAAACGAGCAAGCAAGACTCTTATCATCTAGGCTTGCAACGAGCTTAAGCTGAGCTGGGCTGAGCTTAGCCTTAGACCATAAAGCTAAGCTCGGCTTGGGTCATTTGGAGTCCTAAACTACAAAATTTGGAGTGATAACTGATAGGTTCCTCAGGAACTCATACTAGTGAGGCGGAGAACACTAAAGAGTGCCCTTGGGCACTTGTTAGTTATAGCCATAAATAATATAAACAGTCACTCAGAAATTCCTCCATTTTGGATACATTTGTGTGCTAACACAGGAAAAGAGAACAATTAAATGACTATGACAATTAAGCTAACCAACAAAAGAAAAACAGTTGTAAAGAAGAAAAAACTAAACCTCCAAATTTCTGATCATTTGCTGCCCAAAAGCATCATCTGGGAGGATCTGTTGAACAGTTCCATAAAAAGTAAGAAACTGTGTTTCATATTGCTTGGAAATAAAGAACCAGTGAAGCTGGGGATACCAATAAAAAGAATTTACTCTTAAAAAAAAGGTCATAACCTGCTCATATAGGAAAAAAACTGCTGTGGAAAATGTTTTAGAAGCCCAACCAACCACAGCACAGGTTGAATCTGGATCCAAGTATATTAAAACACATTCTGCAATAATAAATGTTGGCAAGCTGATAACAGAATCAGAATAAAGAACTTCCTCAGAGTGAAGATAAATAAATAAAAAAACAGGATGTAATGATGATATAAAATCACAACTCTACTCCGAAAAAGTAATTGTATGAAGTACAATTGCCATGTTCGGCACCTTATAGATGACAAGTAAAATCAGAAGGAACTTCTACATTACAGACATGATTAGCTCACTAAAGTACTTAGAATAGAATTGAAGTCCCATTTCATTTATTCGATACTGTCTGTTTTGCTATCACCCCACTCCAAGGGTTAAAAAGCTACACCTCGATATAGTAGTTAACCCGCCCTGTGACTCTAATGAAATCAGAGAAAGTAAATGGAAAGGAAGGTTTCCAAGCCTTAATTTAAGTAAACAACAAAGATAAGTATATTCAGTTTCAATTTGTTTCAAAAAAAGTTTGAATTGCAGTCTATGAAACAGCTAGAGAAATCAGATAACATCATGTTCGCATTGCATGATCAATCCCTTAGCAAACCATAGTCATATGCAATTAACAAGGGTGTATGGATAGGATTAGAAAATAGCTACAGTCCTCATAATCAGATCGTATTTGACAACCAAAAATTACATAGCCTAATAGTAGGTATGGATGTAGGTTAATGTATTTGCCTTACTGCAAAATATGAGAATAGACACTATACACATACCTTGGATCCATACCGGCCAAAGCTATGACATCATCTAGTTTTTGTATGTCACGCAAGTCAATTGGGAGTAGCTTGTAATTGTCACTGAGCACTTCCCCTCTCTCTAACAGACAAGAAAAAGGAGCAGAGAAGATTTGCGGTATCAGCAACCCCAGTGAGAGAGAAAAATAAATTGAGTACTTGAAACTATATTACTAATGCAACTTTGTACACCCAAACAAGGTATAGAACATTTGAAGCATCGAAAACTAAGTGCAGTTACCTCTTGAGATTGATGCAGTAGCACCTACTTTGTCTCTCAACTGGCTGCAGGTTTCAATAATAGCAGTCTTTTTACTAGTTACCTAGAAGAAAAACATTTTCCACCGGGATTAGTAGTAGTGACACTAATAGTATGTGTGGCAAGCTAAACCCATAGGAAAGCAATGACTAATTCAAGCTCTAACCTCCTTGAAATCCAGCTCTACATATAGAAATGGCGCTTTTCCTTCATCCTATCACAGGAAAACATAACCTTTTCAAATAATCTCAAGACAGCACATTGAGCACGGATGACTGGGAACAATGCACGGGGAAAAATATAAATTCCTTAAAAGTAGTAATGGAAAGAGTGTTCAAATGATACGCACTTGATCAATAAAAAAAAGCTAAATAAACAGCAAAGAAGTAAGTTTACAGGGAAGGGAGTGAAGCAGGGTGAGGCACCTGTAACTGAAAATAGGTTGTATCAAAACCAGCTCCAAGTGACAAAATCTGCTTCTTGGTTTGATGTTTTTGGTCTCCCTTCACATCAGAATCAAGGAACTGATACAGAAGCTTCCAAAGGGCCGCCCAACGAGCAAAGTAGCCTTAGAATATGCAGAAGAAGCAAAATCAGAAAGCATACAACCAAAATCAAGCGCGAAGTTAATTACAATTTACACCCAAGTTTAAAGTTGAAAATTCGAAATGAAACTAGATGTATTGTTCAGCAACCAAAACCAAAACCAAAACCAAAACCATACCGCGATTGATGATGGGGGAACGCCTCACTGGTCTTCTTACGAAGAAATTGATATACTCATCTTTCATGTATCCTTTCTTAACACACGACCTTTAAAAACAAAAAGGCCAAAGTAAGAAATTCTTCAATCTTAACCACCACCACCAGCAGCCATTTCAGAATTAAGAAATAAACCCACCAAAAAAACAATGATTAAGGATTTAATAGAATGGGAGATTTGAATGATAAGAGGGAATTATTTAGGTGAAGAAACACTGACAATTTACTGGCGGAAGCGTCGTCGTTTGTAGCCTGAACGGCTGCTCTATTGCTGTTCGAATCAGCAGCGACTGAAGTTGCCATCGTTATTTTAGCTTTTCGTGAGAGCAAAATTACGACCAATATTGTTCAATTAATTTATGGAGTTGAAGGCCAGAGACTTGGACAGAGAACGGAGGAGAGGTGGAGCGTGCGTGGGAAAAAGTGTAAGGCCTTGTTGGGTAAGCCCAGCTGCTTTTGGGCCTTTCATTTCTTTTTGGTAACATGGGCCTTTCATTTCACTACTACTAGCACAAATATCTTTGGTAATCAAGCTTTTTATTTCCTTCTTTTTTTATACAATATCAAATGCTTTTTTTCTTTTTAATCAAGACTTTATAGGTATGTAACACAAGGAATAATTAATTATCACATATGATTTTATATAATTAACAAAAGAAATGGTTACTTGGAAAGAAAGAAGCAACAACATTGCAGTTGAAATTAAATATTTTCTACATACTTTTTAATGGAATATCAAACCACACGTAGTTCTCAAATCGTCACCAAAATCAAAATATCTCACGTTAATTATTCAAAATATATCATTATAAAGCTATTAAGAATATTTCAAATTTTGGTCCTAGTGCATGGCTAATTTGCAAATATAAAAAGTTTAGTGATCAGACTTCATCAACTTTGTAAATTCAAGGACTAAACTATATTTGTATTTTTTCTGTATATTTTTCTAGAATTCCAGAATCATAGATTACTTCTGCAAATCCAAATCATCATTTTCACCTTAATTTATTTATATATAATCTTGGTTCTTTTTATTTCTTCCCCCTTTTTTTCTCTAATTCCCTACATGCATAATTATATTATATCTATCCTTTACCAATATAAATGATCAATCTTTGCATGCATAACATTTTCCATACATCCAATTTTTTAATTAGATTCCATTTACAAGCTTGCTAATTTTTTGTTCAATAATTTATTTAGTTTGAATTCGTATAACTTTCATTTTATTTTTCGTAAAATCTTATTTATAGTTTGGAAGTAATAATAATATGTTAAAAATTAAATAGAAAATTTTACGGATTAATTACGAGACATTCAGTTTCGTCTTATTGCATCACCTCCTCTTATTATCTATAATTGATTGAGTAAATTTTTAAAGCATTTTCTCAATCAATTTATCTAATTAATTTCAAATATTATCTCCTGAATAATCATGCAAATTTTGAAAAATTAGAATCACTGACCGCGCGTCGAACACGTCAAATATAAGGGTGAAATAAGTATGGAATTGGGGGTAGAAATACAACTTATCACTGTCTACAATGGTTTGTAGATGATGGTAAGAGGATCGTCCACAGAGACCTCTAGGAAACGTAGTTCTTGAGTTTGACTTCCTCGTCACTGAGTTTTGGTTGGGTGTTATCTGAAACTAAAGACAAAACAGAAAATAATGAAAACAGTTTAAAATATAAAATAGTATTGGCCGAAGTCTAGGCCAAGACTGCGAGCTAGATTGGGAAAAAGTCTTGTGATACGGAATTCCAGGTAAGGGCGATGGGTGAGCTTGCGTTCTTATGCATTGATCATAGACTGAAGTATGTTCATCTCTTCTTCATAGTACTGCTATAGAGGGGAGGAACTCCTTTTCCCTCCTATCTTCCCTCCTCTTCAAACTATCTGGCGGGTACTCCCTCTCCTGATAATCCTAGCCAAGGGACACCTTGCTGGTTAAAGGGTTTATCCGTTTGACTGCTGTCTTGAATGGTTGCTCACCTCTTCAATGGCACAGGGGAAGACAGTACCTAGGCTAAGTTCCTAGGTTGTCAATCTGGTCTCTACCTATTTTACCTATTCTTCTAGTCTGCTCGAGACTAGTCACCTACTCCGTCTAGCCGGCGGGTACTCCCTCTCCTTCTAGGCTGGTTACAACTCTTCTCTCCTAGAGAACAAGGATGATCAAACCTTGGCTCTAGTGAGTAAGCGATGGATTAAGTTCAAGAATAAATAAATACAAAGAAAGAGATTGTGAAGAACGGATCGTGTCTCACGATTGCATTAAGAACTTCAGCTCATCACCCTTACCAAGAATGGGGTTTTTAGTTACTCATACTCATGGATAAAAGATGAAGAAATTAATTTGCATAAATATCTTAAATCCGAAATAAATTCGGAGCAAGGTTTTTAACAACGGTAAACTAAGAAAGAAGGATTGCGTAGCTATTTGGTTTCGAGATTGGATGCGGACAGAGGAGAATAATGTTTAGCTAAAATAGCCATAAGAACCTCTGTCCCAATCCAACTCAAACTCCTAAAATATCCTAAAAGATAATTACAATTTAATTGTTCATAAACTAAATCGCTAAATAATAGAGAGGGAGATCCCATTCGGGATTCTACATAAGATTGTCTTCAGATCCCTCTAAAATAGCGGAACAGCTGCTACGTGCCAGCTGTGAGAGTCCATCTCCGAAAATACTTCAATCGCTCCAAGCTGCAGTCTGATCGCAAAGGAGTCTTGGCCGAAGTCTAGGCCAAGACGATTCTGGTTAGCGCACTGCGTCAGATACGATCTTGTCTAGGCCAAGATCCAGGCCTAGACTCGAATAAACAGCTTCAACTCTAAAATTCGTGAACTCTTCTCATTCAGCCTCCAAACCAGACCTGATCAAATGTGGGAAATAAAAGGGAATATCAATAGAATTACTGTCCAAAATAACTAGAAAATGGACAATAAAACATGATGAAATGCGATGCAATCAAACTCCCCACACTTAAACAATGCTTGCCCCCAAGCATATAGACTCAAAGACTCAATAAAAATTAAAAACACTTCAAAACAAAATAGACATCATGAATCCCCCGGACTTTCTCAATTTCAGATTGCTTACCCCTCTACTGGAACTGCCAAGACACTTCACTAGAGTACCCAATGCAAGACTAACAAGGAATGATCAATACCCCGGACACACACCTTCCACATGGTATCAAGACACCCTACTAGATTAGATGATAGAGTATAGGGCAACAAGGTTCACCAAGGATTTGAGTCCCACCAAGTGTCGTCTATCAAAAAGTGCCTAAAGACTGGTGCCATTTAAATCACTTTGACAGAAATTTTTCTTCTTTTATTTTCTTTTATGTCTTTAGCAATTTTTTTCTGACAATTCAAGTGTCTTTTCTATGATAAATTTTTTTCTTTTATAGACACGGCACATAGACAGAGCTTGTCCTTTTCAGCGGGGACTTCCACCTTTGCTATGTCTGTCCTATGACATTCCAACACCTTTATTTGTCTCACACTACAACAGATAGAACGACACACTCAAATCCGGGCAGCAAACCTCATCATCCTAATAAGAATTAAGGTCCTAGCTAGGTGTCCTTACGACCATATGGATGGCTAACGTTCGGGAAACATCAGATTAAATGCCCCTTAGGCATTGATCATTTATGCTCATTCGCATCCCTGTTACTAAAGCATTGTATTCCCTAGAAAAGTGTCTACATGCAATCCCACCAAAAGACTAAACAATCTAAGCAAGAAAACAGGGATTCGGATGTTCACAACAAAACAAACTCAAAACATGCATAAAAATACCAATAAAAATCATGCAAATGACTGACTCTATACTGGACATACTGATATAAAAAAAATTAAAACACACTAATTTGACTCACAAAAACAGACGCAAAACACACAATCAAACATTCAATATTCACAAAAACACAAGACATACTAACACCCTCCCCACACTAAAAAGTCACAATGTCCTCATTGTGTGGAGAGAAACAAAAGAAAAACTAAACAGAGAAGTAAAAGAAAGGAAAAGCACGACCTGGGGGCAGAAGCAACTCATGTTGCTTGGCTCTTGGGATCTTGGCCAGAGGCTTGGCCTAGATCAGAGGCAGGAGAGTCCTTCGGCTTTGGATCTCTCGGAGCTGGAGGGCGCATTGATTGGTGTGGTGACTTCGCTGGCTGTAATGATGGTTCTGGTGCTTCCTCCTCATCGGA
The DNA here is from genome assembly GCA_963691705.1 of Viola odorata. NCBI lineage: Eukaryota > Viridiplantae > Streptophyta > Magnoliopsida > Malpighiales > Violaceae > Viola > Viola odorata. The sequence goes on from OY829544.1 coordinate 59,893,016, forward strand.
TGACTCGGAGTCTGAGCTCAGATTGTCGTGAAGGTCTTTGAGGAGTTTGAAGTGGGCCTGGAGGTGCTGGTATACGTGGAGGACGTTTGTCCTGGTGAGCTTTATCTGCTCAAGGAGGACATCCTGCCTGTCATTAAGACATTGGGCCCATTGAGGCGCCACTTCTGCACTGCTGGATGCGGGAGGCTGGTCTTGATTCTTGTCTTGGTCTAGACGCTCAAGAATTATCTTCTGCTGCTCAAGGATGAGCAGCTGTCGTGCTTGGAATTCCTTGGCCCACGCTGGAGGCTCACTGGTGCTACTGGTAGGAGGATCTTGACGGGTGTCTTGCCCTAGATCATCTGCAGCATCAGGAATGAGGGTGTCTTGGCCAGCGTCTTGGCCTAGATCCTGGGCAAGATTGCCCTCTGCTTCTTCTCCTGGAATGATAATGGGTCGTAGCTTGTACTTCCCTCCATTCTTCTTCGAGAAAATGTGCTCCGAAACCGGCGTAAATCCTGTATTACATGCAACAAACTCTCCTTCCAAATGGAAATGTCCCATTTGGTCGAAGGATCTAAAACCAAGGATTTTCGGGGAACACCATGAATGTAAATCAGAAGCAATAGGATCTAAACTAGCAGTTTGCATAGCAAGCCAAGTTATCAAAGACCCAAAGATCAGTTTTGTTTTGGACTCACGGGCATGCAACACTTCAACCAAATACAAGCCTAAGTTGACCTTTTTCTTGTGCAAAATGCACCACAACAGAAACAATTCAGACTTGGCTAAATTTCCAGAGACCTTTGTCTTCCCCGAGAGGTTGATAGACAAGACCCTATGGAGCATTCTAAGCGCAGGGTTTAGTATGGCGTGTGCCTTAGAATTCCTATCAAATTTTGCATTTTGATCACCCGTAATTTCCCTAAAAGCTACATTATTGTCCCAATCAGTGGGATAATCAAATATAGCCTCATCACCAAAGGCAAATCCAAGCAGAGAATTAAAGGCATCAATAGACAAGTGGCTCCATTTGTCACACAACCTAAAATTAACAATTTCGGGGGCTGCAAAATCAGGTTTGTCTCTACCCCTAACATACAAGGCAGGTTCATCAAACCAAAAGGTTGTGTGGAACTCAAGACACAACTCAACATAAGCATCACACTCAAGAGACATAAAAGGTACCCAACCAAGAGCATACACATATTCCCTAATTTTATTTCCTAAAGCCATCTCATTCAAGAAATCAAACTCCAAACGAGCATAAGCAGGAATATCACAGGTATGCATATCACGCAACTTAGATTTATGGTCGGGGGTATCAAATGTTAACCACCCTTTGAGTGTGTGCAGAGGAGGAAGAGATCGTACCTTTGGAGTCTTGGCCGCAGTTTTGGCCAAGACTAAATCGTCTTGGTCGCCCTCATCTGAATCCTCCACGACCGCCTTCTGTTTCCCTTTGCTCTTGGCAGTGGAAGGAGCGTTAGTGGTCTTGCCTGAATTAGGGTTCGGCGGAGGTGGGGACCGAGCTGCAATTGGGGTTTTCGCCGGCTTCTTAGTCGGTGTCTTTTTGTGAGCCACCTGCTTGACTCGCCCGGACTTCTTGGGCGGCGCAGTGGCTGATTTCTTCTTCGCCGGAGGTGGCGGTGGTGGTGTGGTAATGGTGTCGTCAACGGCAGAAGCGGGAGTGGGTTTGTTCTTTGCAGCGGTGGTCGGAGCTGGGTTAGAGGCTCCGGCAGCTGCCATCTTCTTTGCATGCCTGCTGGCTCGACGGGCTTCTCTGTCTCCAGTCGTCGGCGGGGCAGAGGTCTTCATCCTCTTCGCGAGAGGGACTTCATCGGAGTCCTCATCAGAAACGACCACCGCTCGGTCGGCTCCCTGGACACTTTCCTCTGATTCCTCAGGTAAATCGTCTTCGGAGGACATAGAATCGTCGTCTTCCAGCGCCTCCAGCAGGCGACGTGCGGCGGCGGTGGAGTTGGTCGGCATTCCAGTCGGCGCAGCTCCACGGAGGTCGTCGCTCTCCGCAGGGACGGTTGAAGGCGAAGGACGGCTGGGTGCAGTCATTGTTGGAGATGGAGAAGAAGCTGAAAGGATTTTCGGATGTTTGGGCTTTTCGTGTATTGTGCGATTTTGATTTGGGAAGAAGAAGGAGAAAGGTTTTATGCTTTTATCTCAGGTGGGAGAGGTTTGCTTTGTATTGGTCGTGGGAAGATCGTGTCAGAGTGGGAGAGAATGTGCAGAGGTGGTGGTTTTAATTCCCACGCTGCCTAATTAATTCAATTTAATTGATTTTTGGAGCTGTCCGTTCCAAAAGCAATTAAATGACTTAATTAGGCTGAGCTGACACGTGTCTCACTATTTAAAAGAGGCTCTTCACACGCTAGCCAGTCTAGCTCTCAGTCTTGGCCAAGATCTTGGCCACGACTACTTCAATTTTCCCCACACTAAATTTCCTGCACAAAAACGAAAACTACCCGGAAATTAAATGTGACAAAAACAAGTATTTACATCCTAAAATTTTAAAAGACACAAGGGTTGCCTCCCTTGCAGCGCCCTTATTTTAAGTCCTAGGCTTGACTCTCAATTTTTCTTCAGTTGTTTTGAGGCGGCTCGTCCACCTTTTCTGAAACTTTATCTTCCTGAAAATTTTCAAAGAACGGCTTCACTCTCTGGCCGTTCACCTTGAGCTCGGCACCTGTTTTCTCATTCCTAATATCTACTGCACCATGCGGGTAAATGTTAGTAATAACAAAAGGGCCTTCCCAACGAGTTTGTAATTTTCCAGGAAATAATTTAAAACGGGAATTATAAAGAAGAACTTTCTCCCCTGTGTGGAGAGGTTTTCCAATAATTCTCTTGTCGTGGTAAGCTTTCATTCTGACCTTGACAATCAACTGATTGTCATAGGCTAGGTCCCTCAACTCCTCTAGCTCGTGGAGTTGTAATTTTCTTTCTTGGCCAGCCTCATCATAACTTAGGTTGCATTTTCGTATTGCCCAATACGCTTTGTGTTGCAATCCTACTGGCAAGTGACATGTCTTCCCATAGACAAGCTTGTATGGTGTCATCCCGATTGGTCCTTTGTAGGCCGTTCTACAGGCCCACAATGCGTCATCTAACCGCTGGCTCCAATCGCGTCTGTCTAGGCCTACTGTCTTGGCCTACTGTCTTGGCCAAGACTGACTTCACCTCTCTATTTGACACTTCGGCTTGGCCGTTTGTTTGAGGGTGATAGGCTGTGGATACCCTATGTGTGATGCCATATTTCCTGAAAAGAGAAGTTAAAATCTTGTTGCAGAAGTGGGTTCCTCGATCACTAATGATCCCTCGGGGAATCCCAAATCTGTTTAAGATATTAGTTTTAATAAAGGAAATAACAGTTCTAGCATCATCATTTTTAGTGGCTTTCGCCTCTATCCATTTTGATACATAATCCACAGCTAAAATAATGTATTTGTTGCCAAAAGAAGTAGGAAAAGGTCCCATAAAATCTATGCCCCATATATCAAATATTTCACAAGAAAGAATAAAATTCATAGGCATTTCATTTCGAGAACTAATGTTTCCCACTTTTTGACATGCCGAACAAGTTTTACAAAATAGAGCACTATCCTGAAAAATTGTCGGCCAATAGAAACCAGCCTCTAAGATTTTTAGGGCTGTCCTTCTAGCTCCAAAATGGCCTCCGCATGCTTTGGAGTGACAGAATTCTAGTATAGACTTGGTTTCATCCTTAGGTATACATCTCCTTAGCAATTGATCGGACCCTATCTTCCATAAATATGGGTCATCCCAAACATAATACTTACTGTCATGCTTGACCTTTACCTTCTCATAGGTAGTCATGTCACCATAGTATTTACCTGTTGCTAGGTAATTTGCTATTTCAGCGTACCATGGTCGCGGGTTTGGCTGGAGTCTAGGCCTAGACTCCTGGCTAGACAGTGCGACAGAAAACAGCTTCTCGTCTGGAAATTCTGCTTTGATCTCGTTTGTGTCTCCCTTTGCTAGGCAACGGCTTAGATGATCTGCTACAAGATTTTCCCTTCCACTCTTGTCCTTAATTTCCAGATTGTGCTCCTGCATAAGAAGAATCCAACGGATTAATCTTGGTTTAGCATCATGCTTAACCAAAAGATATTTCAATGCGGAATGATCTGAAAATACAATAATTTTAGTGCCCAATAAATAAGATCTAAATTTTTCCAGGGCAAAAACTATTGCAAAGAGTTCTTTTTCAGTTGTGGTATAATTCCTTTGGGCATCATCTAGCATCTTCGATGCATAGTAGACGACGTGGGGGTCTTTCCCTTTCTTTTGGCCAAGAACCGCGCCAACAGCAGCATCACTCGCATCGCACATCAGCTCGAACGGCAAGCTCCAGTCTGGTGGTTGGATGATTGGTGCTGTGGTCAGTCGTTCCTTCAGCTCTTCGAAGGACTTCTTGCACGCTTCATTGAAGTCGAACTCCACCTCTTTTTGTAGTAACTTGCACATCGGTTCAGCCACCTTTGAGAAGTCCTTAATGAACCTACGGTAGAAACCTGCATGACCAAGAAAACTACGAACCTCACGCAAGCATGAGGGGTAAGGCAAGTTCTTGATAATGTCAATTTTGGCTTGATCAACCTCAATGCCTTTCTTAGAGACTACATGTCCAAGGACAATCCCTTGATCTACCATAAAATGGCACTTTTCAAAGTTTAAAACTAAACATGTATCAACACATCTTTTTAAAATATTTTCTAAGTTATGTAAGCATTGGTCGAAGTCATTACCATACACGGTAAAGTCGTCCATAAACACTTCGATACTTCTCTCAACATACTCAGAAAATATGCTTACCATGCACCTTTGAAAGGTGGCTGGCGCATTACAAAGCCCAAACGGCATGCGCCTATAGGCAAACGTTCCAAATGGACAAGTGAACGTTGTCTTTTGTTGATCTTCGGGAGCAACGGGGATTTGGTGAAACCCCGAGTATCCATCTAGGAAACAGTAGTGAGACTTTCCAGTAAGTCTCTCTACCATTTGATCGATGAAAGGCAGCGGGAAGTGGTCCTTCCGAGTGACTTGATTCAGCCTTCGGTAGTCAATACATACCCTCCATCCGTTTTGAATTCTGGCTGTTCTTTGAGCGCCATCTTCTCCTTCGATCACTGTTGTTCCAGTCTTCTTAGGGACTACCTGAACAGGAGATACCCAATTACTATCTGAGATAGGATAAATAACACCCGAATCTAACAACTTAATTATTTCTTTCTTAACAACTTCCATCATAGGAGGGTTTAATCTCCTCTGGGGTTGCCGAATGGGTTTCTTATCCTCTTCCACATGTATTTTGTGGGTACAGATGTTAGATGATATCCCCTTGATGTCTGCCATCGTCCAGCCAATCGCCTCCTTGTGTTCCTTCAAGACAGCCATCAATTTATCTTCTTCCACTCTTGATAGCTTGGCTGAAATTATGACTGGTAGTGTGTCATCTAGGCCTAGATAGACGTACTTCAAGTGACCTGGTAGGGATTTCAATTCTAACTGTGGTGCCTGCACGACAGAAGGTAAGAATTTAGGACTCGTTGATTGCACATATTGACAATTAACTACTTTTCTTCTATTGTTGGCAGTCTTGGCCGGCGTCTTGGCCAAGATCGAGGCCAAGACTAAGTCTTCTTCTTCTTGTTCGGCCAAACTGTCCACCATTTGTTGGAGTTCCTCCTGATCTCCAGTGCGGTCTTCTAGCTCTGGCAGTGTTTGAGTGGAAATTCCCCTGGTCAAAACATACTCAAGGGGATCGTTATGATAAATGTCAGCTATTTCTTCTGTAATTGGATCCAAAACATCCAAAAAACTAACACAATGCAAGTCGTTTGGGTGTTTTAAAGCATCTGAAATGCTGAACTTAATTGTCCTTCCACAAAATTCCAGAATTATGCTTCCTTCGAAGCAATCTATCTTTGCTTTTGAGGTTCTTAGGAAAGGTCTTCCTAATAAAATGTCAGTGGTACAAGATGGCAATTGAACATTCATCTCAACTATATAAAAATCAACTGGATAGATAAAATCATTTACCATTACCAGGACATCAGTCACTACTCCTTTAGGTCGGATGATTGTTCGATCAGCTAACTGTATCACCAAGTCAGTCTCCTTCATGGTTCCAATCTTCAAGGTCTCGAATTCACTTAGAGACATTACATTGATACCAGCCCCTAAATCACAGAGGGCTTTCTCAATGGTTTTGTTCCCTATTTGGCATGGAATTGTGAAGGTTCCTTGATCCTTGCACTTCTCTGGGAGTTGTTGTACTGCTGAAACGTTGTTGGATAAATTTACCCTTTCTACACCTGCAATTTTCTTTTTATTAGTGCACAATTCTTTAAGGAATTTAGCATAAGAAGGGACTTTTGCAATTAAATCCAACATTGGAATATTCACGGCTATTTTTCCAAAAACAGTCATGAAATCCCTTATTTCATCTTGTCTTTTTTCTTTTGAAGATCTCGGGGGAAATGGTGGAATGATTTCTATAACCTCCTCCTTTTGGTCGGGCTTGACCTGCGGCTTGGCCAAGACAGGCTCTTTTTTCTCTGGTTCTGCGGTAACGGTAGTCTTGGCCGGGGTCTTGGTCAAGACTACTTCTGCTTCAGCTTCTTCTTCCTCATCCTCTTCCACATCTTCTGAAACGATTTTCTTTATTTCCTCATCTGTCTTCGCTCCTTTCCTTTCTGGCAACACCACTCCACTCCTCAAACTTATAGCACTCACATTATGGGCTGGATTATTTACCGTGGTTGGTGGTAACTTCCCTTGATTTGCTATTTGAGTGATTTGCTTTTGTAGCTCCGCCAAGCTGGTCTGTGTGGATTGCATGTGATTTTTCTGCAGCTCCATCAGTTGCTTGAGCGTGTCCTCTACTGAAGGGCCAGTAAGCTGCAAAGGCCTAGGGGCAGGTGGTAGTTGAGGTAAAGGAGGTTGGCTTGGAGCTTGGCCTAGATTCGGGCCAAAATTCTGATTTGGAGGTCGCGGCACGAAATGTTGGAAGTTGATAGGAGGTTGTTGTTGCTGCTGGGGTACACCTTGATTCTGATTCTGATTTAGAGGGACTGGGTCTTTCCATCTGAAGTTTGGGTGTGATCTCCATGCATATTGGTTGCTTCCTTGAGGATAGTTTAGCATGCTACCTTGGTTTTGTGGATATGCGGCGTTAACTTGAGTTACCTCTTCTGGATGCTGGACCATATAACAGTTGTTGGTCTGATGTTCTTGTTGCTGGCATATCCCACAAACAGAGGCTACTTGCTCTTGATTTCCTGAAGTCATTGAACCTGAAATATTAACAGAAATGGTTTTAATCATATCGGTTAAATCATCTAATTTTTGTTCAACATTAATTGAATTTAGAGAAGAAGGAGAGGCATTTCTATCCGAAATGGTATTATTTTGGCAGTTGTCTGCCAATGTCTGGAGCAACATCTTTGCTCTTGTGACGGTTAAATCTTGTAATGCCCCGCTCGCGGCGGAATCAACTTTTTCCTTGCAACTTGGGAGCATCCCATCATAGAAATATTGTATCATAGTGTTGTCTGCTACGCCATGAGTGGGGCAGACTTCTTGCAAATCTCTGAACCTTTGATGATATTCGGAGAAGCTTTCTCCGCTTCTTTGTTGTATCGCGGCCATATCTTTCCTAGCTATGCCAGCCTTTGTGGCATTCCAGTACTTGTTGAGGAACATGGTGGACATCTCCGCCCATGTGTTGATGGTATTATGAGGCAGACTGTAAAACCAGTTCTGAGCTCCCCCTTCTAGAGAGCTTGGAAAGGCCTTCAGCTTCGCCCTCTCCATGGTTACAATAGTGGGTTTCATGATGTCGCACTGAACATGTAAGTTTCTTAAGTGTTTGAACGGGTTTTCGTTGGAATGGCCGTAAAACTTGGGGAGGTTGGTCACCATGTTGGTCTTGATGGACCAATCATTAGCTACTGGAGGGAGATTGATGCAGGAAAAGGTCTCCTGCTCAGCTGTTTTATTCAGCTCCCTCATTGTCGGCTCCGGTTGCTGGTCAGCCATGTCTTGGTCTGAATCTAGGCCAAGACCGTGGTCTAGACTATATTCTGATTCGGGGTTAGAACCTTCCGATCCGCTTTCTTCTTGGGCTGCTCTTAGTCGAGCTTGCTTCCTTAGCTGTGCTTCGGTCCTAGTGAGATTGGGATTGATAGGTAGCAAATCTTGTTCTCTACTTGAGGACTTGGTCATCAACTGTCATAAAATAAAATAAAACAAAAACTACAAATACCGTTAGAGATCCCCGGCAACGGAGCCAAAATTTGACCGCGCGTCGAACACGTCAAATATAAGGGTGAAATAAGTATGGAATTGGGGGTAGAAATACAACTTATCACTGTCTACAATGGTTTGTAGATGATGGTAAGAGGATCGTCCACAGAGACCTCTAGGAAACGTAGTTCTTGAGTTTGACTTCCTCGTCACTGAGTTTTGGTTGGGTGTTATCTGAAACTAAAGACAAAACAGAAAATAATGAAAACAGTTTAAAATATAAAATAGTATTGGCCGAAGTCTAGGCCAAGACTGCGAGCTAGATTGGGAAAAAGTCTTGTGATACGGAATTCCAGGTAAGGGCGATGGGTGAGCTTGCGTTCTTATGCATTGATCATAGACTGAAGTATGTTCATCTCTTCTTCATAGTACTGCTATAGAGGGGAGGAACTCCTTTTCCCTCCTATCTTCCCTCCTCTTCAAACTATCTGGCGGGTACTCCCTCTCCTGATAATCCTAGCCAAGGGACACCTTGCTGGTTAAAGGGTTTATCCGTTTGACTGCTGTCTTGAATGGTTGCTCACCTCTTCAATGGCACAGGGGAAGACAGTACCTAGGCTAAGTTCCTAGGTTGTCAATCTGGTCTCTACCTATTTTACCTATTCTTCTAGTCTGCTCGAGACTAGTCACCTACTCCGTCTAGCCGGCGGGTACTCCCTCTCCTTCTAGGCTGGTTACAACTCTTCTCTCCTAGAGAACAAGGATGATCAAACCTTGGCTCTAGTGAGTAAGCGATGGATTAAGTTCAAGAATAAATAAATACAAAGAAAGAGATTGTGAAGAACGGATCGTGTCTCACGATTGCATTAAGAACTTCAGCTCATCACCCTTACCAAGAATGGGGTTTTTAGTTACTCATACTCATGGATAAAAGATGAAGAAATTAATTTGCATAAATATCTTAAATCCGAAATAAATTCGGAGCAAGGTTTTTAACAACGGTAAACTAAGAAAGAAGGATTGCGTAGCTATTTGGTTTCGAGATTGGATGCGGACAGAGGAGAATAATGTTTAGCTAAAATAGCCATAAGAACCTCTGTCCCAATCCAACTCAAACTCCTAAAATATCCTAAAAGATAATTACAATTTAATTGTTCATAAACTAAATCGCTAAATAATAGAGAGGGAGATCCCATTCGGGATTCTACATAAGATTGTCTTCAGATCCCTCTAAAATAGCGGAACAGCTGCTACGTGCCAGCTGTGAGAGTCCATCTCCGAAAATACTTCAATCGCTCCAAGCTGCAGTCTGATCGCAAAGGAGTCTTGGCCGAAGTCTAGGCCAAGACGATTCTGGTTAGCGCACTGCGTCAGATACGATCTTGTCTAGGCCAAGATCCAGGCCTAGACTCGAATAAACAGCTTCAACTCTAAAATTCGTGAACTCTTCTCATTCAGCCTCCAAACCAGACCTGATCAAATGTGGGAAATAAAAGGGAATATCAATAGAATTACTGTCCAAAATAACTAGAAAATGGACAATAAAACATGATGAAATGCGATGCAATCAATCACTCACGTAAATACCAACAAATTCTTGTAACGTTTCTTAGGGGTGTATAAGAACCGGGCCGACCCGAAAATCTGCTCAAAACCGACCTTTTTTTGGCCCGAACCGGACCGACCCCCTTTTTTTTTTTTTACCCGGTCCGGACAGGACCGGAACTTCCGGTTCAGTCCGGTTCTCCACCCTCAAAATCTAGGACCGGAACCATTTCTTTTGTTAATTATATAAAATCATATGTGATAATTAATTATTCCTTGTGTTACATACCTATAAATTGATTTTGTTTCCCTCCTTACCTAATAATTTCAGTTTGAATTAAATGGGTATGGGTTTGAAATGTCAATCTCCTTCCTCGTTTGCCACCGAAACCTCTCTTCTCTTCAAACTATTTCCCCTAAAAAATGGATTCTTCATCCCAGGACCGCAATGAATTGCATGACAGTCCTGAGTCCCCTAGGTGCAATTGGCCCGGCCTTGATGAAATTTCCTCGGATTGTTCTGGTATATTATTATCCCAAAACGCCACACTTGACAACGAAGAAGAGGTTGAGCAACCCATCAACATTACAGACCTGAATTTGCCAGCACCAGAGTCACGATTGGGTTTTCAAGGTTCATCCTTCCATCTGAAGTTCATAATTTCATAATGTTATGCCATTTGTGTTTACTATCTCTATGGTTTCCTGGTTTAGGTCGAGGTAAAGAACTTGATAGCTGTACACGACGCGATGCATACTCTTGTCTATTGGGCAAACAAAAAGATGGGAAATTAAAGAGATCCGCAACCAGGGAGGTAGCTCTACTGTTGATCGCGCGTCGAACACGTCAAATATAAGTGTATAATAGATATGGAAAAGAGGTAGAAATACAACTTATCACTTGTCCACAAGGAACTTGTAGATGGTGGTAAGAGGATCGTCCACAGAGACTTCGGGGGATTTGTAGTTATTGGTTGACTTCCTCGTCACTGAATTTGGTTGGTTGATTCTGAAAATTAAAACAAAAACAAAAGCAATTAAATAGTTCAAAACAGTCTTGGTCAAAGGTTTGGCCAAGACAGGGGTCAAGATTGAAAACAGTAAAAAGAAGGTTCCCGGTAAGAGCATGAACAGGCTATGTTCTTATGATTCGATCACTGATTCAATGGTGTTCATCTCTATATTTGCAGTGCTGCTGTGGATAAGACAACACCCAACTCACGTTTACCCTCGGTTGTCAGTCGAGGCCCACGGTTGTCAATCGGGTCTGAGTTGTATTATTCATTTAACTGGGTCTCCCAAGATAAAATCTGAATTGTCAGTTCTAAACTTAAACAAGGAAGTAAAGAAACCAGAAAATAAACAATTACAAAAATAGAGATTATTAAGAGTAATTAAATCTCACGAAATATAAGAAACATAGCCCTCAACCTCTTACCAAGAATGGTGATTAGCTAGATGTACTCATGCATTAATTATAAAAATACTTGCTTGCATAAATAAAATAAATCCGTGGATTCAAAGAATTAAATCCAGGAGCAAAGTATAAAGTGGCGGAAGAGAGGGGAAGAAGAGAGCGTGTAGCGTCTGGAGAAGAGGAGGACAAGTTCAGCTATAAGTAAGATAAAACTCCTCTGTCCTTCTCCAACTCAATCTCCTAAATAATCTCCTAATAAATTATCCTGATTTGTTTTGAATAAAAATAGGAATTTAAAATATACAAAGATGGAAGGAGATCCTTGATAGGATTCTTAAATAAATATCTTCTTGATCCTTCTCTTTGTCACTGGACAGCTGTGATTTGCCAGCTCGCAAGGCCCAACGCTGCTGCTCATGACTTCTTTTCCGCGGATCAGTCTTGGCCGGAGTCTTGGCCAAGACGATCTGGTGGTGCGACACGTTGAATGCGAAGGAGTCTTGGCCAAGCGCTAGGCCAAGACTCGGGAAAACAGCTTCAGCTCTTCAAAAATCAGATTCTTCTATAAATTACCTCCAGACCAGAACTGCTAAGATATGGGAAATTAAAGGTAAATCAGTAGTTTTACTGCCCAAATAACAAGTAAATGGATTAGTAAAAACATGATGAAATGCAATGTAATCAAATTCCCCACACTTAAACTATGCTTGCCCTCAAGCATACAGACTCAAGGACTCAAAAACAAAAATAAAAACACAACAAAAATAGAACAGACACCATGACCCCCAGAGTTCTCCTTTCGGCTGTTCACCTCACCACTGAATTTACCAAGACACTTCCCTAAGCGACCCAATGCTAGACTAACAAGGACAAATCAATACCCTAAACAAACCTCATCCAAATGGTATCAAGACATCCTGCAAGAATTGAATTTGTAATGTATAGGGGTCTAAACTCACCACAGATTTGAGTCCCACCGAGTGCTATTCTATCCAAACGTGCCTAAAGACTAGTGCCATTTAAATCATTTTCAGCAGATTTATTCTCTCTCTTTTTTTTCTATGTCCTTTGTATTTTTACAGACATATGCATCATCATTTTTTCTCTATGCCCTATGTATTTTTACAGGCATATGCATATAGACAGAGCTTGTTCTTTTTGGGCACCCAGAACTTCCACCTTTGCTATATTCTGCTATGACATTCCAGCACCTTTTTATGTCTCACACTCAAACAGATAGAACAACACACTCAAATCAAGCGCAGTAAGTCTAGACACCCTAATGATAGTTAAATTTTTTAAGCTAGACGTCCTTTAGACCATGTGGATAGTGTTTGTTTGGGTGACATTAGATAATATGCCCCTTAGGCATTGATCAAGTTACGCTCATTCGCTTCCCTGTTACTATAGCATTGTTTCGCCTAGACAAGTGTCTACTTTCAATTTCAGTGGTCGACTAAACAGCCTAAGTTAAAAACTGGGGGCGGTGTACACTCATCAAGACAGACTCAAACAAACATAAAAAGAAAAGAACAAAAATTCATGCAAAACAGACTCAAGACTGTGCATACTTATGCAAAAAGAAAAAAGAAAAACGCAAAAACTGACTCAAAAATATCAAAAAATATCAATCAATATTCACAACAAAACACAAAATAGACTCTCACAACTGACACCCTCCCCACACTTAAAAGACACAATGTCCTCATTGTGTGGAGAGACAAATAAAAGACAAAAAATAAAAAGAAAAGAAAGAAACGACCTGGGGGGAAAAACTGGTCAAGCTGCTGGAGCGGGAGGGTCTTGGCCTGATGTTTGGCCTAGATCCGCAACTGGAGGGGCCGCTTGGCTGGTTCTGGAAAAATATCTTGGCTAAGTGCTTGGCCAAGACAACCACCGAAGCTGAATTTTTTCTCTGATTTGAATGCCTTCCTAGTGCTGCAGCAGCCCTGGAAACAAGAGAAAAGGACGAGAGGTGGATCAACGAAAAACCTCTGAACTTATTTATGAAAAATAATAAAATAAAAAAAATAAATAAATAAAAAATAAAAAATAGATGAAATAAAAAACATGGGTTGCCTCCCATGAAGCGCCCTTATTTATTGTCTTGGGCTCGACATTGCCATGGATTTCTTATCAAGAAACTTTCCCGAATTCTCTCCATGCTCTGAGCTTGACAAGACTCTTGGGTGACATTCCTTGGACAACCCCTAAAGGTATAAATTTGAATGGGTCGGGAGGCTGTTCCAGCTCATAATTCTGTTGTTCCTGCATCATAAAAGGTGGATTTTGGCTACTGTGGGCAGTAGGGAATATCTGAGAAGATGGTTTGTCCACCAGTCCATGGCTTTGGGCGGGCTAGCTGGAAGAGATGAATCTTGGCCTACGGCTTGGCCAAGCTCTAGGCCAAGACTGCTTTTAAGCTCAATTTCTGGTTCCTGCACACTTGAAGGTGGAATATTAGGATAAACTTTTGGTAATTCATGGCTGTTATAAATATCAGTATTTGGTTCAAAAAATTCAAGATCAGAAACAATGTCTTGCAAACCATCATTAGCCACAAATTCTTCTTCCTTCAATTTTTCATCCGAATCTCCCCTGCTAAGAATACCCTCAGAAGGGTTAGTTGCATTTAATTCATAACCCTTATCAAAGTTGACACTATGCATTTTATTAGGATTTTTGTTGGCATTATGCATGTCAAACTTTATTGTTGTACCACAGTATTCTAAGGTAATGCGTCCATGATATACATCAATTTTGGCTCTTGCTGTTCTTAGGAATGGCCTTCCTAAGAGCACATCCGTCAAGTTGGAAGGTAGGTTAGTGTTCATTTCCACAATATAAAAGTCTACAGGATAAATAAAATCATTCACCTGTACCAATACATTTTTCACAATTCCTTTAGGGAGTATAACAGATCCGTCAACAAGTTGAATTACTACCCTAGTTTCTTATCATGATACCAATGTTCAATTTTTTATACTCAGAAAAAGACATCACATTGATACCTGCTCCCAAGTCGCATAAAGCTTTTTCCACTTGTTGGTTACCTATTTTGCATGGAATTGTAAAAGTGCCTTGATCCTCGCATTTTTTTGGAAGTTTTGCCTGTAGGATTGCAGATACATTCTGAGTCACGTTTATTCTCCCATCTCCTGCAAGTTTCTTCCTGCTGCTGCACAATTTTTTAAGGTATTTAGCATAACTAGGAACTTTAGCAATTAAATCAAGTATAGGAATATTGACAGCAATTTTTCCAAAAATGTTCATAAATTCCTGTTGTATTTTCTCCCTTTTAGTCTTTGCAGGCCTAGGAGGGAAAGGAGGTGGAATTTCTATCTCTTCTTCTTGAGATACGATCTTCTTACCTGGCTTGGCCATGGGCTTGGCCAAGACTGGTTCTTCCTTTGCTGTTTTTTCTGGAATGTTAAGCTTGGCCATGGGCTTGGCCAAGATCGGTTCTGTTTGGATTTCCTCATCCTCCTCATCTTCTTCCTCATCGTCTAACTTCTTTATCACACTTCCACTTCTGAGATGCATAGCACTCACATTGTGCATGGATAATCTGCCTTGGTCAGGCTGCTGTTTTTGTGACAATTGAGCGATTTGTTTCTGCATCTCTACTAGGCTGGACTGGGTTGTCATCATGAACTTTTGGAGAGTCTCTTCCATAGATGGACCAGCAATCTGTAAAGGTTGAGGGGCAGGCGGTAGCTGTGGCACAGGAGCTTGACCAGGAGCTTGGCCTAGACGTAGGTCAAGATTCTGTTGTAGAGGGTGCGACATAGAATGTTGAAAATTAATGAGGAATTATTGCCCCTGGTTGTATCCGTATGCTGCATTGACCTGGACTGAATCACCTGGATGTTGTACCATGTAGCAATTGTGGGTTGGGTGATCCTGCTGTTGGCATATTCCACAAACCATGGCTATCTGTTCTGGAACTCCTGTTGGCTTTGTACCTATAATGTTAACAGAAATATTTTTAACCATGTCAGTTAATTCATTCAACCTTTGTTCAACATTAATAGCATTAAGAGTGGAAGGAATAGAATTTTTTTCTGAAACGAGATTGTTTTGGCAATTATCTGCCATTGTTTGAAGTAACAGTTTGGCCCTTGTAACAGTCAGGTCTTGCAACGCTCCACCAGCTGCTGCATCCACTTTTTCTTTGCTGCTCGGAAGCATCCCATCATAAAAATACTGGATCATCGTTTGATCTGCAACTCCGTGGGTGGGAAAAACCTCTTGCAACTCACGAAACCTTTGGTGATATTCACTGAAACTCTCGTTGCTTCTTTGCAAAACAGCAGCCATGTTCTTCCTGGCTGTCCCTGCCTTTGTCGCATTCCAAAATTTGTTGAGGAATATATTAGACATCTCAGCCCACGTGTTGACGGTGTTGTGCGGCAAGCTGTAAAACCAATTTTGGGCTGCCCCTTCAAGAGAACATGGGAAGGCCTTCAGTTTTACTCTTTGTATGTTCACTGCAGCAGGTTTCATGATATCACATTGAACGTGTAAATTCCTTAGATGATTGAACGGATTTTCATTCGAATGGCCATAGAATTTAGGGAGATTGGCCACCATATTAGTCTTTAAAGACCAATCATTCGCTACAGCTAGTAAGTTAATATAGGAAAAGGTTTCCTGTTCTGCTGTCCTATTCAATTCCCTCATGGTTGGCTCTTGTTGATTTTCTGCCATGTCTTGGTCGGGGTCTTGGCCTAGATCGTGGTCTAGACTGCAAAATAAAAAAATAAAAAAAACACAAAAACAAAAATAAAAACTACAAAACCGTTAGAAGTCCTCGTCAACGGTGCCAAAATTTGATCGCGCGTCGAACACGTCAAATATAAGTGTATAATAGATATGGAAAAGAGGTAGAAATACAACTTATCACTTGTCCACAAGGAACTTGTAGATGGTGGTAAGAGGATCGTCCACAGAGACTTCGGGGGATTTGTAGTTCTTGGTTGACTTCCTCGTCACTGAATTTGGTTGGTTGATTCTGAAAATTAAAACAAAAACAAAAGCAATTAAATAGTTCAAAACAGTCTTGGTCAAAGGTTTGGCCAAGACAGGGGTCAAGATTGAAAACAGTAAAAAGAAGGTTCCCGGTAAGAGCATGAACAGGCTATGTTCTTATGATTCGATCACTGATTCAATGGTGTTCATCTCTATATTTGCAGTGCTGCTGTGGATAAGACAACGCCCAACTCACGTTTACCCTCGGTTGTCAGTCGAGGCCCACGGTTGTCAATCGGGTCTGAGTTGTATTATTCATTTAACTGGGTCTCCCAAGATAAAATCTGAATTGTCAGTTCTAAACTTAAACAAGGAAGTAAAGAAACCAGAAAATAAATAATTACAAAAATAGAGATTATTAAGAGTAATTAGATCTCACGAAATATAAGAAACATAGCCCTCAACCTCTTACCAAGAATGGTGATTAGCTAGATGTACTCATGAATTAATTATAAAAATACTTTCTTGCATAAATAAAATAAATTCGTGGATTCAAAGAATTAAATCCAGGAGCAAAGTATAAAGTGGCGGAAGAGAGGGGAAGAAGAGAGCGTGTAGCGTCTGGAGAAGAGGAGGACAAGTTCAGCTATAAGTAAGCTAAAACTCCTCTGTCCTTCTCCAACTCAATCTCCTAAATAATCTCCTAAATAATCTCCTAATAAATTATCCTGATTTGTTTTGAATAAAAATAGGAATTTAAAATATACAAAGATGGAAGGAGATCCTTGATAGGATTCTTAAATAAATATCTTCTTGATCCTTCTCTTTGTCACTGGACAGCTGTGATTTGCCAGCTCGCAAGGCCCAACGCTGCTGCTCATGACTTCTTTTCCGCGGATCAGTCTTGGCCGGAGTCTTGGCCAAGACGATCTGGTGGTGCGATACGTTGAATGCGAAGAAGTCTTGGCCAAGCGCTAGGCCAAGACTCGGGAAAACAGCTTCAGCTCTTCAAAAATCAGATTCTTCTATAAATTACCTCCAGACCAGAACTGCTAAGATATGGGAAATTAAAGGTAAATCAGTAGTTTTACTGCCCAAATAACAAGTAAATGGATTAGTAAAAATATGATGAAATGCAATGTAATCAACTGTTCGGAGTTTCAATGAGATCGTTGCAGAGGCTATGGAAACGCGAACAAGAGTCGGGTAACCACAATCATAGCAGCAACAGACCGAAAAACTGTGGAAGGAAGAGAATTGAGTTTGATTTGGAAAGGATACGAGACATTCCTTTGGGTTAGAGGACAACCATCAGGTCTCTGGCTTTCCACCTCGGTGTGAGTAGGTACTTTGTGTCATGTAAATTGAAGGAGGGAGCCATTAGGCGTCACTCGAATGCTATCAAACCCATCTTGACCCCAGCCAATCTCACGAGCCGAATCAACCATTGTCTATCCCATTTCCAACCAACGACAATACCAAACTAGCCAACGTTCAAGCAGATGGAGAACATTGTACATATCGACGAGAAGTGGTTTCATTTGAGCAAGAGAGTACAAACATACTATCTCCTGGCAGGTGAATCCGATCCAGTAAGAACCTCCAAAAACTCTAATTTCATTCCTAAGGTAATGTTTTTAGCTGCTGTTGCGAGGCCAAGGTATGACTCCAACGGTATATGTACGTTTGATGGTAAAATTGGGGTTTTCCCACTAGTTGAACATGTTGCTGCTGTAAGATCGAGCCAAAACAGGCCTCGCAGAATAATGGAGATTAAACCCATTGCAGCCATCACATGAAACGTAATTAGGGATTTTTTGATTACGAAAGTGTTACCAGCTATAGCCAATAAGTGGCCTAGGGAGAGTCTTATGGATGAGATTTCCATTCAACAAGACAATGCGCCATCACATATCCATGCTGATGATGTTGAATTCTTGTGTGCAGTTGAAGCAAGTGGTTTGAAGGTCAGTTTATTTAGTCATCCACCTAACTCCCCTGACTTGAACGTCTTGGACCTTGGATTCTTCAGAGAAATTCAGTCCCTGCAGATCAAGGAGTGTGCAAAATCAGTTGTTGATTTGGTTGCCCATGCTGAGGATACATACGTGAAGTTTGAAGCAGAGAAAAGCAATCGAATCTTCTTGACATTGCAGTCATGCATGATTGAAGTGCTGAAGTGCCTTGGTTCAAACAATTATAAAATTCCTCATATGAAGAAAGAGGCACTTACAAGAATAGATTGTTTACCATCAACATTGCAGTGCTCTCCAGAGATTTATGCTACTGCGTTTGCTGAAGTCTTCCCATGATGTCGATTAGGTGATTCTCCCTACTCTTGTTTTTTTTCTCCATTCTCTATGGAAAGTAATGGCTTGTTGGAATTTTTATTGCTGGTATTTTCTATGGCAGGGGTAGGGAAAGACAAGTGATGAGTGTCAAGAATCTTGCTCTCCTGTTGGTGTGTAGATGGGTGAATGTAGACACATTTTTTGGATGGATTGTGCAGGGATGGAATGTGTATGTATGATTAGATGAAATTCCAGGACCTTTTGCACTGTGTATATGGCTTAATGTAGGAAGAATTGCCATTTAGTTGATGGATTTGTGCATTGATGGAATGTGTATATAGCCATTTTTTGGTGGAAATTTGCATATAGTAGTGCAGATCTTTTGTGGAGATAGGATATTCTCAATGGAGTGGAAAGACAAAATGTATTCCCTTTATTGTGAATGATATGTATTCAACTAGTTCTGATCGCGCGTCGAACACGTCAAATATAATAGTGAAATAGGTATGGAATTGGGGGTAGAAATACAACTTATCACTGTCTACAAGAGTTTGTAGATGATGGTAAGAGGATCGTCCACAGAGACCTCTAGGAAATGTAATTCTTGGGTTGACTTCCTCGTCACTGAGTTTTGGTTGGGTGGAATCTAAACTGAAGACAAAACGAAAAGAAGTGAAAACAGTTTAAAATAGTATTGGCCAAAGTCTTGGTCAAGACTGGGGTCAAGATTGTTGTAAATCCGATAAAAGGAAATTCCAGGTAAGGGTGATATGAGAGCTCTGTTCTTATGCTTCGATCATGGATTTAAATGTATTCATCTCTTCATTTATAGTACTGCTATAGAGTGGAGGTGCTCCTGTTCACTCCTGTCTTCCCTCCTCTTCAAATTACCTGCCGGGTGCTCCCTTTCCTGATAATCCTAGCCAAGGGACACCTTGCTGGTTAAAGGGTTTATCCGTTTGACTGCTGTCTTGAATGGTTGTTCGCTTCCTCAATGGTATAGGGGAAGACAATACCTAGGCCAAGGTATCTCCCTATGGAGATCCTAGGTTGTCAATCTGGTCTTGACCTAGATTACTTATTTCTTCTAGTCTACCTCGAGACTAGTTGCCTACTTTGTCTAGCCGACGGGTGCTCCCTTTCCGTCTAGACCAGCTACAACTCTTCTCTACTAGAGTGCAAGGATGATCAAACCTTGTCTCTAGTGAGTAAGCGATGAATTAAGCTTAAGAAATGAATAAATACAAGTGAAGAGATTGTGAAGCACGGTTTCAATCTCACGAACGCATAAGAACTCTAGCTCATCAACCCTTACCAAGAATGGGTGTTTAGTTACTCATACTCATAATTAAAAAGACAATATATGTTGTTGCATAAATAAATTAATTCCTAGATTTTAAATAAAATCCGGAGCAAAGTTTGACAATGTCGAAGAAGAAGAAAAGAGAAGGAGAAGGTCGGAATTCGATTCCGGACAGAGGAGGAACAATGTTTGGCTAAATAGCCCTAAAACTCCTCTGTCCTACTTCAACTAAACTTCCTAGAAAATCTCTAAAAAGATTGTAACAATAAATTGTTTTTGAAATAGAAACTAAATCGCAATTACAAGAAGAGGGAGATCCTCTGCGGGATTCTTCAAGAGATTGGCTTCAGATCCCTCTAGAATTGCGTGACAGCTGCTACGTGCCAGCTGTAAGGCCCAATGTGGGAGGCGGTCCAAAAGATCCGCACAATGTCTTCTATCGCGAAAGTGTCTTGGCCGCAGTCTTGGCCAAGACGATTCTGGTTAGCGCGCTGCTTCTGTTGCGAAAATGTCTAGGCCAAGATCCAGGCCTAGACTCTGGTAAATAGCTTCCAGCTCTTCAAACCAGAAACTTCAGGATTCTTCCAAGAGACCAGAACTGCCAAAAATATGGGAAATCAAGGATAAATCAGTAGGTTTACCGTCCAAATAAACTACTAAATGGACGATAAAACATGATGAAATGCAATGCAATCAAGTTCTGAATGAAATGGTTCCTCTGTTCTTACATATTGCGTGCAAACATTTGTCCAATTTGGCCATTTGTGTTTACTCTATTTACGTTTTTTGATTGTGGATATCATGGCTTTCAATAGGTTTGGGATGTTTACTTTTCTGCATTGTAAAGGTAGTGGATATTGTTCCCTGTTTTGTATTTGAACTGAATTAGGGAAAATATTGATCCCTGTTTTGGACTGAAATGAATTAGGGAACAATATTGAAATGAATTAGGGAAAATATTATTCCCTGTTTTAGGAAGATATCCTCCTCTGTTTTGTCATGAAATTAATTTGGGAAAATATCCTTCCTCTATTTTTGGCAACATGAATTGGATTTGGGAAAATATTGTTCCCTGTTTTGGATTGAAATGAATTAGGTGATCTGCTTACTAATTTCGATTGGTCTGATTTTGGCAACATTAGAGTTTACTCTGTTTACCAATTGTTGCCAAAACTGAAACCAAAAATGCACTCAATCCATTAACCAATGCACTCAATCCATTAAGCAATGAAACTTCTAAAGCAAGTATTCAAACAACACTAAATTGAAATTCGAATGCACTCTAAACAGAACCAATGAAACTGGAAAAGCAACTCCATTTATTGATATGAAACCAAGCATTACAAATAAAGTGCAAAGCACTCAATCCATTACATAAAAGATGCAAAGGCTACATATCCTTAGGGATGCCTGGGAGGTTGTTTCCATATTTATCAAGAGCAGCTTGACACTGTCTTGCAATGGCGACATTGGCCTCCGTGACTTCGTTCTTAGCCTCCATGAGAGCAATTGTGGTTTCAAGTTGAACGAGGCAATCCCCAACAGCCTCGACAAGGAGGAGTACATCTGGTGCTTGGTATCATTCGTGTGCTTCCCATTTGATGGTTCTAAGTCTTGCTGCCTGCATCATAAGCCTGTGGATATCATGGGTTGTCTGCTCAACCTTCAAATCCCCACGCTGTATCTCCTCATCCAGATGACCACCAACAGACCCTGAACCTGCAAGAAAACTTTGGTCTTCCCTGGCATCCATGGAATTGAAAAAGTTATTGCCAAAGTAATGCAAAGAAACAGAGGGAGGAAGCGAAATGAGAGATATCAGAGGCGTACAGAATGAATGGAATGGATGAAAAAACTGAGGATGCAAGGCTGGTTAAATAGGGAAGGCTGTATAAGTGCCGTTGGTAGACTCAATCCATGCATTGGAAGTTTAACTTTGACTGGAATTGAAAGGCTGCAAGTATTCCTATAAACGTTGCAACTCTGAACCGTTGCAAATGGAAAGGAAGAGGACTTGCAGTACGTGGCAGATTCTCTGCATAATCAAACCGTTGATTGTGCAGAGAATCCCTGCTAATTAGGCATTGGAAGCAGCAACCTATTAAGTAGGCAAGGAATCCGACAGCATAAAGTGTTCTGTGTATACAGAAACACGTTGCCAAACTAAATTCCAGAAATTGAAACCAACAAACCCATAGAAAGCCAAAAAAAGCAAAGAACACCCATCTGACCTCGAATTGAACATAAAAAAAGGAAAACATGTACACATATTAACAAAAACCTACAATCTGGCAACATAAATCCAGAATCACTACCCACGAAATCAAAACTAAACCTACAATCCGGCAACATAAATTCGGAATCACAACCCACGAAATCAAAACCAAAATTCCGGCAAAATAAATCCAGAAGCACAACCCAGACAAAGAAATCATCTAACTAAATCGATCATCCAAAGTAAGCAGAACAACAACAGGCAATTGACAAAAATCAAACGGTTATCAACAATCTGGATTGCCAACTCTTGTGCGTCTGATTCCGACGCAACATTGGGGGCAATGACTTCATCATCCTCCGATTGCCTGGCCAAATTGGGTGAAATGACTTCATCATCCAAAACAACAGTTGCGTCATCCTCCATGGAATCGATGCTATCCCTCTAGGAATCGTCCGAATGCTCGACACCCTCCATTTCGGCAGAAAAAAAATTGGCGAGATTCGATTTGGAAGGAAAAAAATCGATGAGAGGAGATGAAGGAAGAAAATCGATTTGGTTGAGAGAAAGAGATGGATCCAGAAATGTTTTGGATGAGAGAAGGAGAATTGAGAGAGTTTAACGTGTGTTAGATGCTCTGACTGTGTGTTATCCAATGCGACACTCGAATTTTCCGCTCCCGCGCGAATCACCCCCTCTTTTACTTTCGTTTCCCTCTTAGTCCATGTGTGACACGCCGTTTCGTGCCGAATGACGAGTCGTTCGAGGGACAAAAGTGTAAAAGCACAATCTAAGTGGACACAATTATTTAAGACGACAACTAATACCAGCCCACGATTTTGGGCCCAAAACAACAACTATTTTATGCCAGAGGGAGTATATTTTATAAATTTATGAATTTATAGTAGATTATTATTATTTATAAGTGGGCAACAAAACAAATAAAATAGAAAACAAAAGAACAGTCGCTCGACAGCATTTGCCACGGCGAGTAGTCGGCAGCTGTTGGCCGAATGATGACATAAATGAACACCGTCATCCCATCGCAACCCTTTCCAAATTTCCACTTCCAAAATCCTCAATCACATCCACTGCTCTTCCTCTTCCCCGATCAATCTCCAATGCATCGTGCTTGTGCTCCCTCATTTCCGTAAAATCCAGTAGTTCCTTCCTTGGGTTTATTCTCCATATCCTTAGGCTCAGGGGAATCTGATCCTATCAAACATGGACATCGAACAGAAGCAAGCAGAGCTTATCGATCACTTTGTCAAGCAAGCCTCCACTCTCGACGGCTCTGCCTTAGCTCCCCTTCTTCTCGAGGCCACTTCTCACCCTTCCCTCTTCGCCTTCTCTGAGATTCTCGCCGTCCCTACCGTTGCTCAGGTCATACCCCTCCCTCCCTCCCCCCTTCATTTCCAGCTTAAAACTCCTTCTCCATTTGTTTTATGGTGTTTGCCTTTGTTACGATCTAGATGGTATACTCTGCTACTAACTTCTTTTCTTCAGTGTTAGGGTTTATGGTGTGTGATTCAATCTTTCATCATGTGTTGACCATTTTGCATTTTGCAGCTGGAAGGAACTGAAAACTCTTCATACCTCAATGTCCTTCGCTTGTTTGCTCATGGAACATGGAGTGATTACAAGAGTAAGCATACAACCTCATGGTTTACATTGGATTTTATGCTGTGGGTTTGCCTTGTATTATTTAAGATTCTTGCTTAGAGTTGTACTGAGGAATATGTGTTATATTCTTTTCCAGTGCTTGTAATATGGTATCCACACAAATTTATTTTCTTTCTTATATGAAGCTCACCAACTGCTTTTTACCATTATCTGGCAATTTCTTGAACTCTATATGTGCTTAAGGAGTAGAGGAGTTTTTGTGTTGAAAGTCTGATGAGTGATTGAAACTACTTTGTTATTCTCCCTGCCCGTACCAGTGGACTAATGGGTTTGTAACTTTGGCTGTGTTATCTGCCTTGTGGGATTCAAGATGCGTCTCCTAGCTCGCTTGTTGTTTTTCACAAGTGCTCACATTAGCTTTAACGAAGAAATGACTGGTAATCAACATGATAAGAATGAACATTGCTGTAACCTTTCTGGAATTTGCAGACGTGTACCTTGTGATTTCAGCGGTTTTTATTTCAAAGTTTATTTCAAAATGTTTAGCAATGCCTTTAAAACCATGCAAAAGTATTTGGTGAATGGTGGTGGTTTTTTTCCCGTCCCTTATGTAGCAGTTATCACTTTGCCCTTAGCAACAACTTTCCTGTACCTCTGTAAATGTTTGCTATTAATGTTGACGACATTGCTAACTGACAAGTGATAAACTCTCAAATGCAACGTGACTGAAGTACAATTTTTTGGACCAGAGGACATTTTTTCCTCTTCCCCGTTTCCTTTTTCCTGACTTAAGTTCATTCATCTTAAATGTGTACGTGTATCAGCATTTTCAATCATCTAAAGTGCCTCTGATATGGAAAATTGGAATATGATTACTTTCACCACTTTACCTCTTCCTGGTTCATGCCTCTCATTTGATATGTGTGGAATAATTTACTAGATCTATTAATTGAATTAATGAGTTCTCTATTCCTAATTTTTTTTATCAATTTCTGGCAATTTTATCTAGGTTGTTAGTTAAGTTAGTGACGTGTTTTTCTTCTAGTTTTTATTGCTTCTTATTTTTATGAAGGTCTTTTAAATTGTAATTCACATGAATGGGTTTTTCTTCTTCTGGAAAAAAAAGGTTCTTACTACAGTATCTAAGCTGGTCTATGGTTTGAATCTTAGATCCAAATCAGATTCTTTTTGACGATTTGGATTTTATTTTAACAGCTTGATTCGAAGTTTCTGTTCATCATTTATGTTATATAGGTGGCTTATTTTGTGGCTGCTTTCTTTTTTACTTGGTTGGATTCTTTCAGCAAGTAGTCGTTCACTTTTGATCCTGTTCTTTCTGTTTTCTTGAGACACTGTAATGAGATGGTGAATCTTTCCATTTGCAGGTAATGCTGGTCATTTTCTACAATTGGTTCCTGATCAGGTCCTCAAGTTAAAGCAACTGACTGTGCTCACGCTGGCCGAAATGAACAAGGTATCCTGTCATGTGTTCTTAACCTTTTTGATAGTAATTGCTACATCTACATTATTCTTAAACTTTTATCAGATTGATGGTGGTCATTGTGCAATATTCTGATAGGCAAGGAACTTGCCACCTAGAAATTGAAGTTCTCGTAATAGTTTTCAGTAAAATGTGGCATGGATTAGATAGTTACTTGGCCTGATTGGAGTCTGAATGAAAATTTGGCTACCGTTATAATTTTTGGTTGAGAGTTTTAAATATTGAAAATTGAAAACTCAGGGCATGTGGGCAAACCTTCAAAATCCTAGTTTCCAGTCCTAATAGCAGAGTTCTATCTTCTTTGTCTACACGTTAAAATAATCTTATCTCGGTTTCATTCACATGAACTGCCCAAGCCCAACTTGAATCATAACCAACTCATTCCAGCTCAGTGTGCTTCAATCGGCCCTGCTGATCAGTGTACAAGCAAGACCAGAGCTGATATAGCAAAAATGACTCTTATTTTAATGCTAACCTACTAAATGCACCTTTCGAGTTTATGGTTATCTTCAATTATAAATCTTACAACAATGGACATATGCTTTACCTTCAGTACCTTTTTCTGTTTTGTTCTTTATAGTTAAGTTGCCTCTATTTTGAGTTTGTTTTCGTGCTTGTATCCTCTAGGTGCTTCCCTATGATCAGCTAATGCAAGAGCTAGATGTTACAAATGTTCGTGAACTTGAAGATTTTCTTATCAATGAATGCATGTATGTGGTATGTTTTCTTCTAGCTGGGTTCTTTTTTCTTATGGATGCCTACATTACTGTTGTTAAAAATTTGGCAATTAAATTGTTAAAAGTAATCCTGGTGTTTACATATGTTTCTTCATGCCTGTTCTGTCAGGGAATAGTTAGAGGGAAGCTGGATCAATTGCGCAGGTGCTTTGAGGTCTGTCATGTTGCATCACCTCCCCTTATTATCATCCCGAAGCACATCAAAGCTCATGTTTTTTCATCTTTGAAGTACAGGTCCAATTTGCTGCTGGAACAGATCTTAGGCCGGGCCAACTTAACAATATGCTGCAAACACTATCAAGCTGGTAATTTTTCTTTTAAGAAAGAAGGCTAAAGGTCCTTTTTTAATGATAAATATGCTAAAGTGGAACTTATGCCCGTGGATTTGTAGGTTGGCTACATCAGACAATCTCCTTGTTTCTATTCAAGAAAAGATAAAATGGGCTGATTCTATGAGTGAGCTGGACAAAAAGCACCGGAAGGATGTAGAAGATAGAGTGGAAGAAGTAAAGAAATCCTTGTCCCTCAAGGTCAGTTGAATTCAGTCTTAAATTTCAAGTATAGTTTGTGATGTATGACCCAAATTGTGAGAAAAACTGGAGTCATTTCAAATGAAGCCGTCTCACTTCTGGTCCTTCTTGGAAGTTCCCAGTGAATATTTAAAATCACAAATCTATGTTGTGAGAGATACTACAGACTAGAATATGCCGTAGTCGAGAGGGGAAGAAGCATGAGTTGGCATAGCGGTTGATGAAAAAGAGTCTTTATTCAGTTACTAGGATATGTTGGTCGATGTGTCTTACTTACATCGTGGCAGAAGTTACACACTGTGAGCAGGCCGACATTGACTTCCGAGGGCATGAGGAGATCTACTCTGAATCTGGTGGAGTGATGGACTATGAGAAAGACCGAAGCCGACCCAAGAGGTATATTGATACAACTTCCTTTCTTCAGGTTTTATGTCCTCAAATAAATTCTCAAGTTGTTAACAAGCTTCATGCGACTTTGATGCTTCCTGTCAAAAAAGAGTATTAAGTCTGCTACTCTGTTTTATACTATAATACTAGCTGAAGGAAATGTACTGTTCCAGATGAATAAGCAACATAATATCTAAAATGCAGGAGGCGGCATCCATTGTCCTGAAGATGCAAGATGGATTGCAGAGTCATTGGAGGGAGTGTTTAGTTGACTTGCCAGATTTTTGTTCATGGCATTCCAGTGATGAATGATTTTGGGCTTTGCAGATGCTCCTTTTACAGTGAGCATCTCATTGTAAGCAGAGACTGGTATTTGAAAATTATAATTGCCTTGTCTTGAACCTTATTGTTGTTGTTACCTTCTCGAGCTAGTAAGCTAAAAGTCATATTTGGAGGTGCGGCATAGTAATTTAAGTGAGAAACTTGAGATTGTGTAATTTCCCATCATTGTATTGTTTTTCTCCTTTTTCTTTTAGAGATCTGCACTGTTGTGCCTTCTCTTGTTGCCTTTTTAATGAGGTGGTGACACTTTTTAATGTATCGATCTTATAAATTCTCGAAATGATTCTAATTTTGCAACCCAAAGCTTCGGCTAGAAAGACTTGTAATTTGAATTAAGCATTAGACCCTAACTAATCCAAAATAAAACTCGGAATTTTACTTAAAAACTAACCTTGTTCACTTAACTAAGGCATGCTATTAAGACATGAACCAGACATTAGTTCAACAATAGAAGAGGTTCAAGAGATCGACATACGACGGAATTAGAACCAGTTGGACAAAGATCTTCAATAAGCTAATTCTTTTATACAAAATCATGAGCAAATTTACATAATTCTGATATTTAAACGACAGATTTAGAAAAGCAATTTTAATTTTTAATTGATTATATTATATTAATCATAGTAGAAATTGAACCCATTACTTTACGTCACAAAAAATGTCACAAAAACGGCATGCACTAATTGATTGAACTACAACCTTGTGCGTTTTTTATAGTTTGAAATTTTAAAATAATTAATTAATAAAAAGATAATAACTCAAGTGAATTTTGTTCTAAGGAGGTTGTTGATTGATTTTCAGCCGAGATTTCCCGAGCTTTAATCGAGTTTGACCAAGTTTTGTATAAACATCGCTCAAAATTTTCATATTTTTCGGAGCTTCACCCTCATCATCACTTTCTTCACTATTCTGACTTTCTTGCTCAATTTTGGACTTCAACACTAACTTCTCTCCATCCTTTCCTTTCTCCTGATAGCATGTTTTTATTCATAATTTTCTCTCCATTATCTCGTCAATTTAAAGCATGATTTTGCTGATATACTTTTGTTTTTATTACTATTGTAGATCTAGGCCTAAAAAGGGAGTTTATGCGAAAAGATGCGTTTTAGGAGCATTTTGTGCGAATTCGAGCTTCAAGACCAAAGTCGAGGTCCCGACTCCAGAATAACATTCAAGGTCCCGAATAGAATTCTCCATTCGGGCCCCTGAGGGGAAAAGGACGGCATTTCCACGTGTCCTCTAGCCAAAACTCCCATGTGATCCCTCTGACGCTTCTCTGAAAGTTCTGCACTGATCACAAAATACCTACCCCCTGACCGTTCCAGACCTTGAGCCCAATCAAAATCTGCCAAAGCTGGACAAATCAGACCAAGAAACCAGCTTTGTGTTTTTTTAGTTTTATGCTTTAGGGAGCATGCTTCCTTTGTAATAGGCTTTCCTTAAATGCATTTTGTCCCTAGTTAGGGCTGAAGATATTTTGTGCTTGAAGTTCTAGCTTAAATAGAGCATCCAAGGAGTAGTTTAGAACATCCTATCTTACTTTTATCTTAGCATAATTCTTAGAATTAGTTTCTTAGACTTCTCTCTAGTTTATCTCTCTAATTGTTGTTAGCATCCTTCCTCTTTGCCGCCGGACTTGAAACGTTTTCGGTTTAGTGAAGTTTTCTTCCCTTAATCTATTTCT
The DNA here is from genome assembly GCA_963691705.1 of Viola odorata. NCBI lineage: Eukaryota > Viridiplantae > Streptophyta > Magnoliopsida > Malpighiales > Violaceae > Viola > Viola odorata. Next base: position 59,921,827 of record OY829544.1, read on the forward strand.
TTACTTGTTATGCTCCCTTTAATTATTATTTATTTATCTTCAAGCATGAATAGCTAAATCTTTAGTTCTTAGCAAAGGTAGTTCAAGGGTTGCAAGGGCAGATTCGAAGCCTAAACGTGCTTAATATATTCTTGCTGCCATATTTAATTGCTTATCATTTTAATTACATTTTCACTTGTGGTAATTAGAGGTTTGATCAACTGATAATTTCTATGAGTGAATGCTGTCATCTATGTGATAAATACGACGGAATTGGAACCAGTTGGACAAAGATCTTCAATAAGCTAATTCTTTTATACAAAATCATGAGCAAATTTACATAATTCTGATATTTAAATGACAGATTTAGAAAAGCAATTTTAATTTTTAATTGATTATATTATATTAATCATAGCAGAAATTGAACCCATTACTTTACGTCACAAAAACGACAAACACTAATTGATTGAAGTACAACCTTGTGTGTTTTTTATAGTTTGAAATTTTAAAATAATTAATTAATAAAAAGATAATAATCCAAGTGAATTTTGTTCTAAGGAGGTTGTTGATTGATTTTCAGCTGAGATTTCCGGAGCTTTAATCGAGTTTATCAAGTTTGAGCGAAATGAGTTCAAACTTTAACAGGGTTAGTTCAACCCGATACAGAACAATCCTTTTTTTCTTTTCTTTTTTCCGACTTTTAACTGAGGTTAATTTCGTTCGAGTTTTATCGAACTCGTAAAAAATATAGACCAATCCTTTTTCATTTCCTTTTGTTTATTTAATTATTTTATTCTTTATACTTTTTCTTAAAAAAAATTATATAATCAATTAATTATATAAGATAAAATAGTTGGATCTTTATCATTTTACTCACTTATTTAAAAAAAATTAGTAATTAGACTTTAATCACTGTATTTTCTTCATATTTATATAATTTATCTTAATTTTAAGGATTCCTTAAATCTGCGGCGAAACGTGGACTCTTTTCTAACTCCTAATGCTGCTCTGAATTGCTGGAACTTCTCCTAGGGCAATGCTTTGGTGATGTCTGCCACTTGTTCATTCGACTTGCAAAACTCCAACTGAACTTGTCCTTCCTCTATTTCTTCTCGAATGAAATGATGATTTATGACAATGTACTTGGCTCGACTGTGATAAACTGGATTCTTCGCTATCGCAATGGCTGATTTGCTATCACAATTTGTGATTGTGGTAGCTTTTGCTTGCTTCTCTCCTATATCTTCCATAATTCTTCTCAACCAAATAGCTTGAGAAGTAGCCAAACCAGCTGAAATATATTCAGCTTCAGCAAAAGATTGCGCAACTGATTGTTGCTTCTTTGAACACCAAGAAAACACACTTGTACCAAGTGAAAAAAAATACCCCGGAGTGCTGTCATCCGCACTTCCAACTCAATCGCTATTACAAAATCCAATCAATTTCAAGTCATTCTTTCTTCGATACTTGATGTCATATCCAATTGTGCCTTGAACATACCTCAATACCCTTTTAGCTACTCCAAAATGGACTCGACTTGGAGAATTTATAAACCTCGACAACAAACTAGAAGCATACATGATATCCGACCTTGTTGCGGTGAGATACAAGAGGTTTCCCACCAAGCTTCTATACACCGTCACATTCACCTTTTTTGCTCCACTTCCTTCTTTAACTTCTCATTCACAACCAATGGTGTATCAATTGGTTTGCACCCAAGCATTCTGATTTTTTTCTGCACTTTTTCTGCATATTTCTTTTGACAAATGAACACAACATCATCACCTTGATTAATCTCCATGCCAAGAAAGTGATGCAACAAGCCCATATCACTCATCTCATATTTCTTCATCATGTCTTCTTTGAATTCTCCAATCATCCTTTTATCATTTCCTATAAACACCAAATCATCAACGTAATGGCAACAACCAAAATTTTCGCACCATCTCCACACTTCACATAAAGACTAGGTTCACTCTTACTCTTCTCAAATCCTTTTGCTGTTAAATAACCATCAATTTTGCTATACCAAGCTCTAAAAGCTTGTTTTAACCCATACAAGGCTTTTTTCAGCCTATACACCTTCTCCTCTTCACCTTCAATCGCAAATCCTTGAGGTTTCTCTATATAAACTTCCTCCCTCAAGTCACCATTTAGGGAGACTAACTTCACATCAAGTTAGTACAACAACCAACCTTTACTTGCTGCTAACGCAATGAGAGCTCTAATAGTGTCTAAACGAGCTACGGGGGTAAACATCTCATCATAATCAACTCCGGGATATTGTGAATAGCCCTTTGCAACCAGACTTGCCTTGTTCCTTTGGAAGGAACCATCAACATCGTATTTTACTTTAAAAATTCACTTCACCCCGATCACTTCCTTGTCTTTTGGCTTCTCAACCAGCTCCCAAGTCTTATTCTTCTGAATGATACCAATTTCCTCTTGCATTGTTTTCCTCCATGCCTCCTCTTTTACTGCTTCTTCAAAACTTTCTGGTTCAAGAATACACATGTTGCAAGTAGTATAAACATCGCTCAAAATTTTCATATTTTTCGGAGCTTCATCCTCATCATCACTTTCTTCACTATTCTGACTTTCTTGCACAATTTTGGGCTTCAACACTAACTTCTCTCCATCCTTGCTCCCAATTCCAAGCTTCATTTTCGTCAACAATCATGTCGTGGTTGATTATCACTTTCTTGGTCTTCAAATTGTACAACCTATAGCCCTTTGACATAGTGCTATAGCCAACAAGGATGCACTTCTCGCTTGCTTCATCAAGATTTCTTCTTTTCTCCTTCGACACTTGAGCATAACACAAACTCCCAAACACTCGCAAATGATTCACGGATGGTTTCCTTTGACTCCATGCTTCAAATTGTGTTTTGTTAGACAAGACTTTTGTTGGCGAACGATTCAACAAGTATACTGCAGTATGGACAATTTTTGCCCAAAAGCTTTTCGGTAAGCCTTTGTCATGCAACATGGATTTGGCCATCTCCATGACTTTTTGGTTCTTCCGCTCAGTAACTCCATTTTGTTGTGGAGTGTAGACTACTGTCAGCTGCCTCTCTACACCTTCTTCTTCTTCACAAAACCTGTCAAATTCTCTTGAGGTATATTCTTTCCCCTGTCACTTCTTAAAACTTAATAAAACAACCACTTTGTTTCTCAACAAGGCATTTGAATTTCTTGAATATGCCAAACACATCAGATTTTTGCCTCATAAAATACACCCACGTCATGCGAGTATAATCATCAATGAACAACACAAAGTACCTGTTTTGACCATGAGAGAGAGTTTGCATTGGGCTGCAAATGTCTGTATGCACCAATTTTAGCTTCTCCTTTGCACTCCAAGCAACTCCTTTAGGAAAATACTTCCTATGATGCTTTCCAAGTGCACACCCTTCACACACTTCTTTCTTCTCTTCGATGGAAGACAACCTTTGCACCATGTTCTTTTGATGGAGACATTTCAGGCTACCAAAATTCAAGTGACCAAGTCGTTTGTGCCACAACCATGAATCATCTTCCTTCACCACTTTCATAGTCACTTCGTTCGCACCCTTGAAATTTAACGGAAAGCACCTATTCACCATGGTGACTTTCGCTAAAACTTATCGTTTGTCGCTTGTTGCCTTTGTCAAAGATGGTGCAACCATTTCCTTCATAACGTAAAAAATAACCATGTTTCGAGAGTTATCCGACACTCAACATCTCTACATTTTCCAAAAACAAACCATTGTTGCAAGGTTACACTTTACAGATAATTCACAACCGAACTTGTATTGCTCGAAGATAGCAACGGATAAATCCCTCCACGTCATCACTCTCACAGCTTACGAGGAGCTTCTCAAGAGTGGGGCTTCTACCGATGGAATGACCAAAACTGTCATTTCGAACCCTCTTCTTGAAGAGGCTCTCGTCTCCTACTCCAACAACAAACTTGGAGGTTTTCCCACTTGCGGAGAGACATGCATTTTTGGAAAATGCAACACCCCTCACTGCTCTTGCAACAAAAAATATCGTGTCTGCTTCAAAAATTCTCTTGAGGACACCGATTCTGCAGCTGCAAATCCTCTTCTTGAAGAGGCACTCGTTGCGTTCGCCAAGAAAGGTAACCTTGGTGGTCTTCCCATCTGCGGAGAAACTTGCCTCCGTGGAAAATGCAACACAAAAGGGTGCTCTTGCGGCAAATATAAGATCTGCTACAAAAACTCTCTTCACATGGAATGTTGAACAAAGGTGGTGAAAATTAACAAAGCTAATAATCAACCGGGTGGAGATACGAATAAAAACTGAACTTTTAATTAATGGAAGTAGAAAAACTACAAATGGGATATAATATTTGTTGCCTTTGGATAGGCATACAACACTCACTCTCACACACACTTTTATTTCACTACTATGCCTCACTCCCTCTCTTTTATTTTCTCTCTTGTGCACTGCGTTGCACTTCACTCTCTTGCTCTCCAATGCATTCTCTGCATTGCATAACTCACCTATTTATAGGTGAATTGCATTCTCCATCAATAATTAATTGATTGCATTTTTCAACCAAAAAGGTTGACATTCACGACCCCATGGTGTGAACAAAATCCAAGTAATTAATTCAAGAGTGTGCTGCCAATTTTTCACTCTGACAAACGAAGAAAATGTTGCTCCAATCTTCATGCATGCGTGACATGAATTTCCAACTTTGCTGCACCTTTATTTATTTAATATTTTTTTATTCTTCTTTTCATTGATTAATTTCTACGGTGTTGACAACTTCAATACTCCCCCTCAACACCGACTTTCGCCCTTTTCATCATACCGATCTGATGACAAAGCTTTTCAAGCTTAACTTCACTCAGACTTTTTGTGAACAAATCTGCAGCTTGATCTTCTGTCTTAACATGCTCTAATCCAATTTCTTCTTGCAAAACCTTTTCCCTGATAAAATGATAATGCACTTCCACGTGCTTAATTCTTGCATGAAAAACTGGATTCTCTGCCAGACGTATTGCCGACAAATTGTCGCAATACAAAGGAATTGCATACTCTATTGCTTGATGCAAGTCCTCCAGTAACTGCATCAGCTAAGTACTTTCTTGAGCTGCCATTGCTACTGCTCGGTACTCTGCTTCTATTGTTGACAAAGACACCGTTGGTTGTCTTTTGCTACACCAAGAAACTGCTCCAGATCCAAACATAAAAACATACCCTGTAGTTGAGCGTCGAGTATCATGATCACCTGCATAGTCAGCATCACAGTAGCCAACTAGTTTGCCATCTCCACCTTTCTTGTACATAATACCATAGCCAAGTGTATTCTTCACGTATCTCAAAATTCGCCGAACTGCTTCGAGGTGAGGCTTCTTTGGATTTTGCATGTACCGACTCATCACACCAACTGCATAAGAAATATCAGGTCTTGTTAAGGTTAAGTAGATTAAACTACCAACCAACTGTCGGTACATTGTTGCATCTTCCAAGTCTTTCCCTTCATTAGCGCACATCTTTACGTTTGGCTCAATTGGTGTCGAAACTGGCTTGCAGTTAAGCATTCCAAACTTCTTTAACAGATCATTAGAGTACTTTTGCTGATGGAGGAATATTCCTTCAGGAGTACGATCAACCTCTAACCCAAGGAAGTGCTTGAGTTGACCGAGTTCTTTCATCTGAAAGCGAACAGACAAATTCTCCTTCGTTTGAAGAATCTCATCTTCATAATCTCCTGTAATGATCAAATCATCAACATATACTAGCACAATAGCTAGCTTTCCTCCATTAGCTTTGACAAATAAACTGGAATCTGCAGGTGTTACTGAATAACCAGTATGAGTAAGAAATTCAGCAATCTTCCCATACCAGGCTCTTGGTGCTTGCTTTAAGCCGTAGAGCGCCTTCTGAAGCTTACAGACAAATTCAGGATGGTCTTGACTCTGAAAACCCATTGGTTGGTTCATATAGATATCCCGATCCAATTCTCCATGAAGAAATGCATTCTTCACATCCATCTGCCACAACTTCCAATCCTTACTAGCTGCGAGCGCAAGTAAAACTCGCACTGTTGTAAGCTTCGCTACTGGACTAAACGTCTCATCATAGTCCAATTCATACTGCTGTAAAAAACCACGAGCTACTAGTCGAGCCTTGTGCCTTTCAATTGATCCATCCGGGCGACGCTTTATCTTGTAAACCCATTTGCAGGAAATAGGTTTCACATCCTTCGGTTTTGGCACAAGCTCCCAAGTCTGATTTTGCTCTAGTGCAGCAATTTCTTCTTTCATTGCTTTAGTCCATTCCAGCTTCTAGAATGCTTCCTCAAATGTCTCTGGTTCTTTTGCATCTTCTTCTACCAATGCGGCATTGGCATACTTAGGGTTTGGTTTTCTAACCCTGGTAGACCTCCTGAGTGAAACTGGTTCTTCAACCTCATCTTCACTTGGTTGTTGGTGTACACCAGTTTGCCAAGGACCTTGTGTTACCTTCTTTTCAGCATCTTCATCACTCTCTGTATCCTGACTTTCTTCTGGACTAAATTGGAGCTGAGAAGATTCCAATTTATCTTTGAAATCATATGAGTCTGGCAGTGTTGTCTTGTTTGAGGACCACCACGAAGACGCTTCATCAAATATCACATTTCTGGACGTATAGCACTTTCCATTTGTAGGATCACAACATCTCCATCCTTTCTTTTGACTGTCGTATCCCACAAATATACATCTAACAGCTTTCTTGTCCATCTTGCTACGTAAATGGTCAGGTACAAATACATAGCATACACATCCGAAGACTCGGAAATGTCCGACTGAAGGTTTCATGCTCCATAATTTTTCAAAGGGTGAAACAAAGCTTAGCCTTTGTTGTGGAAGCCTATTGATCACGAAGGTTGCAGTCTTCATTGCTTCTACCCAGAACCTTCCTGGAACATTCTTTGCATGGAGCATACTTCGACATATTTCTGTCATGTGCCTATTCTTCCTTTCAGCGACACCATTTTGCTGTGGAGTATTTGCACATGTGAACTGATGACGTATTCGACACTTCCGTAGGAAATCAGAGAACTCAAGTGAAGTATATTCTCCACCATTATCTGTGCGTAGACAAATAACAGATTTGCCAACTTCAGCTTCAGCCGCATCTTTAAACTCTTTGAACTTTGAAAGAGTTTCAGATTTTTCCTTCAAAAAATAGACCCAGACATATCTGGAGAAGTCATCGATGAAGGTCACCATGTACTTCATCCCGCTGATAGATGCTTGTTTGACTGGCCCAAACACATCAGAGTGAATTAACTCTAATGGTTCCTTCGCCTTGAATTTAGACTCTTCATACGACAACTGATGCGCTTTTCCGTACTGACACCCTGCACATATAGTGTCAGTTCTCACTTCTAGTTGAGGAAGTCCTCTCAGCATTGACTTCTTCATCATCACGTCTAGCTTAGAATAGCTAACATGACTAAGCCGCATGTGCCATAAGTCTACAGTCTCATTTTTTCTTGTCTTGTCTACATATATTGTCTCTGCCGACATCACGTATGCTGTCGGTAATCTTCTTCCCTTCATCACTGGTTCTTCCATAATTTTAAGCTCCCGGTATATCTTCACATCATGTGGACCAAACAGCACATAATTGCCAGAAGATGTTAATTGTGTAACAGAAAGAAGATTTTTCTTTATTCCTGGGACATGGTAGACATCTTCAAGGGGCATCGTAATAGCATCCTGTTTAGAGGAGACTTTTGTTTTACCGGTGTGTGCTATCGGTAACCTCGAGTCATTTGCTGTTACCACCACGTGATTCCCCTTGTACTTTGACAGGTTTTGCAGCTTCTCTTTATCACCTGTCATGTGATTTGAGCAACCTGAATCAACAATCCAATCATTCTTGTAATCAATTCGATTGGATGTTATTGCTGTAGAAGCATTTTCCTCCTCTTCTGCAACAAAGTCTGCCTCAATATCCCACTCTTCTTCACAGTTAGAAGTGGCGGCGTTGCTCTCCATGGTCTTTTTCTTTGACCAACAGGAGCTTGCTTTATGTCCCATCTTTCCGCAGTTGTAGCACTTCCCTTCGAACTTCTTATTTTTGACATAAGCTCCCCCTGTGCGAGCACTTCCTTCACCATGATTGCTTGTAGTCTTATCAACATTTCTTTTAGATCCACCAACTGTCCGCTGCTTAAAATTTCGCCGATTTTTGTTGGTGTAGAGTGCTTCCTCTTCACCTTTTAGCGAAACTCCACCAATCTGCTTAGCTAATGCTTCTTGACTAGCTAGCAAATTTTCGAACTCAACAAGTGATGGTTGGGTCGGCCATCCCTGTACTGCAGCGACGAACCCTCTGTACTCGGGCCTCAAACCATGGATGATTATTCTTTTCATCCTGGTTTCTCCGATTGGAGCTTCTGGATCTAATTCGGAAATTTATCAGCACAACGACTTTACTTTATGAAAGTATTGAGCAATTGTCAAATCATGTTGCATTATTGACAATAACTCACTTTCTAAAAGTTGGAGTCTTGTGTCATTCTTCTTTGAGAATCGCTTGGCAAACGTATCCCAAGCTTCATTGGGAGTTTTGGCATCGTGGATATACTCCAGGACCTCTTCATCAACTGTTGTCTTCAAAGCGAACATTGCTTTGCCCGCTTTGATCTTCCATTTTCGAAGAGAACCGTTTGCATCCTCCGTCTCTGGTGGTGTGACTTCACTTCCATTTACTATCTCCCACAAATCTTGTCCTTGCATGTAAGACATCAAGCAAGTAGACCAAGAAGTGTAGTTTTGATTATTGAGCTTTTTAATTCCACCAACAACTTGAAGGTCACCCATGGTCCGATAACCAACCAAGCTCCGCTACCAGATTGTTGAACAAAGGTGGTGAAAATTAACAAAGCTAATAATCAACCGGGTGGAGATACGAATAAAAACTGAACTTTTAATTAATGGAAGTAGAAAAACTACAAATGGGATATAATATTTATTGCCTTTGGATAGGCATACAACACTCACTCTCACACACACTTTTATTTCACTACTATGCCTCACTCCCTCTCTTTTATTTTCTCTCTTGTGCACTGCGTTGCACTTCACTCTCTTGCTCTCCAATGCATTCTCTGCATTGCATAACTCACCTATTTATAGGTGAATTGCATTCTCCATCAATAATTAATTGATTGCATTTTTCAACCAAAAAGGTTGACATTCACGACCCCATGGTGTGAACAAAATCCAAGTAATTAATTCAAGAGTGTGCTGCCAATTTTTCACTCTGACAAACGAAGAAAATGTTGCTCCAATCTTCATGCATGCGTGACATGAATTTCCAACTTTGGTGCACCTTTATTTATTTAATATTTTTTTATTCTTCTTTTCATTGATTAATTTCTACGGTGTTGACAACTTCAATATGGAAGACTGAGGTGTGATGTGAGTGTACTGGACTATGGTTAATTTTGTTGTCGTTGTCGTCAATTAAAGAAGGGTATAAATGCTTGTGACATACATATATATAGCGTATGAATATGTCTAAGCATGCCTCCTCTATGTTGTTCCCTTCGTTCCACTTTGAATTAATTAAATAAAAGTCCAGTTTATTATTAATTTGTGTTTTTCTATTCTCTGGATTTGTTTTTCTTTTCTTATCTTTTCAGTACGGAAAATGTCAGTACCCTTATCTTATGATCTGCAGAAACAATTAAATATTGTTCAATTAAAACAAAGCCACGGAAATGAGACGAACTGATTATCAACACCATATTTTTTGCTAATTATTTTTTTCAAAAAGGTTTGCTAAATTAAGTTTCATTAAATATAACTGTGGTAGAATTCAGACTTATAAACGCTTGACTATAAATGTTCTGATACTATGTTAAACAACAATCACTTCTAAAAAGCAATGACAATTAATGGAGCGTATTTGAAATCGAAAGTAATGATAAACTTGGTCTGTATGATTATGGTTAAAAAAATAACTATAACAAATCGGAGGGAGTATTTATAAGTGTCATTGGTGTAAATCTTGGTGACTTGGCAGCTGGCAAAGATATATGAATCGGGGAAGGCAATGGTACCAAAAATTGGGAAATTCCAAGTGCTCACCCTAGCTAGGGTTTTAAGGATTGTATTTACACGCATCTTTCTTTCCACTTATTAAAGAAAATACTAAATACATTTTAATTAATTTCTACAGGTTTTCAATATTGTTAAATATATGATCAATATTATCTGATATATATATATATATTTTTTAATAAGCTGGATATATTATTAAAGCCACAGAGAAAATGGCTCAGAGAAAAGAGAAAAAGTACAGAGGGCAGCTGCACTCAATGCATGCCTAGAGCTCTAAGCTGCCCAGCAAGAAAATAAGAAATACAACAGATGCCAAAGTTGCACAAACCCCAGACCAGAACACACACACGACCTCAATCACCCTTACCTAAGCAACCACTCCGAAGAGTGCTGCATCTGCTCCGCCGAGTACGGAAACCCAGGTTCAGCGCTGAGAACCCAGTAATTCCAAGTGACAAAGATAAGGTTGACAACTCGAGTATGGCACGACTCCTCTTGACGGAAGATAGCAGCATTTCGCTGCAGCCAAAGGGACCACAACACAGCAGCAAGGAGGGATTGCCACATCCACAACGCTGGCTCTGTCCTCCTCACCATCATAGATGGCCAGAAGTCCCATAAATCCACCACATTCCTTGGTCTGGCCCAGTAGCTACCTAGCCATTTCGAGATAACCTCCCAAACTAAATCAGCAAAAGTGCAGTGAAGAAGCAGATGGTGAACCGTTTCCCTAAGATCCTGGCAGAACGGACACTTATTTTCCTCTTGCGTGATGATATTACAACGCGTTAAGTAATCCCTCGTAGCGAGGCGCCCTTACATGGAAAGCCACAAGAAGAAACAGATGCGATGAGGAACTTTGGTCTTCCAGCAGGAATAAAGAGTCGTGTTCGCGCCCATATCCCTCCGAGACGCTTCCACCCCCTCTCAAGGATTTAATGGAATACTTCCCAGTTTTATCTAACTCCCACTTCAAACTCGATCTGCCACTATTGACAACAGGCAACGGAGGCTATCTTCAAGGTTCTCCAAGGTCTCTACCTCCCATTCGAATAGACCGCGACGCCAACTCCAAGCCCACTTCCAAATTCCTCCCTCCCACAATCCAAAGTCTTAAACCATGCCCATGCTATTACTAGATAAGGAGTATAACCTCGGATATTTAATCACAAGAGGCACTTTGCTTGGCCAAGTATCCCACCAAAACCTCACATCCTCACCACTACCAATCTTAACTGTCACGTGATTATGCCAAAAAGTAAAAATCGAAGACCACCTCCCACATGATTTCATGATATCAGCCCAAATCTGAGTCATTTGTCTCCAATCGCACAACCATAAATCTCCCGTATTTGATAGCTTTTACTCTTTATGGACTATCTCTCCCCATAACTTCTGGTCTCCTCGTAACACTCTTTACAACCATTTAAATAGAAACGCGATGTTGCGTGAGTGCAAACTCTCCACCCCCAAGCCGCCGCTCTCCAAGGAACGAGTCACATCCTCCCACCGGACCTTCGTCCATCCCTTCGTATGATCACTCCCACTCCATAGAAAATGACGCATGATTCCTTCACAACGACGAACCACCCCTTTAGGCATGAGAAAACTAGACATTATAAACCGAGATGTTATTCAACACTGACTTGATGAGCGTCAGTCTGCCACCTAGCGAGAGCAAGGATCCCTTCCACGAGGATAGCCTCTTGCGTCTTACCTCCTGATAACAGCCCCCGGCTATTCCGCGCCAACAACTTAACCATAACCAAGTCGACCACCCACGCGAACCAGCCACCTTACATCCGAAATCGAGCAACCTCCCCTTCGAACCTTTCTTTGTCAAATTCTCGCATGGCATATTCGTTTATTTGCGATGTGAGCATAAGTTGGTTCCCAAGTTCCCAAACGCCCCCTTCTATGAGATTCGCTTCAAACGCTTTGTTTCTATTTCTTATATCATCATCCGTTGCCCGAAAAGGAGAAATTGATCGTCCGTTTCCTGACCCAGCCGTCTCCAAGCTCCTCGTCTGTCCCATAATTTTTTTTATCTTTCTTGTAGTTATTATCGACACCGAGCCTCCCCTTTCCTCTACCGCGTTCTGATCCCCAGATGATTTCCTAGTGTCCAGAGGCAAGCTATCAGCTAAAGGGCTCCCCACCGATGCCACATGCTCGCTCCCATCATGGTCCAAATCCTCTCCTAAGTCCAAATCCGAGTCCACTGCCCAGTCATCTTCATTTTGCCCAACCTCTATCATCAAATCTAAGTTAGAGATAACTCTCTGCATCGGTTCCTCTTTGCAATGTACTATATGCTCGGTGCCGTTTACATTCACCATAAGATTCACATCAACATGGTGTTCCCTTGTCGATATCAAAATGCGTCCAACATCCAATCGTTTTCGTCGCAGCGTGTTCTCGTCGACCACCACCAGTCTCCCTAACTTGTTACCTATTATTTCAAAGGGTAGAAGACCCCACGTTTGAATAGGAACTCCAACACATTGCACCCAACAATATCTACTTCCATCTGTGATCGTCTCGTTCCAAGGCTTTAGTTTCGAGAGGATCGCATCGCAGTCAGAATGATGTGGAGACATCGCCTTCTCACACTCGCTTTCCCTGTCGAATTCTAGTAGAATCATTCCACGTCCCATGGCCCGGGTTTCACAAATCCAACCTGCTTCCAGAACCAACTCCTGAATATCCGGAAGGTTCTCAATGCGTTTCAAAACCCCTACAACACTGCGCCTCAGCCACTCTTGATTCTCATCCAGGACATCTAATGTGATAGCTTCGTCCCTAAGACGTGGTTTTCCTTCTTCTCTAATCTTCTCCCCCGATACCACCTCTTTCTAGCTAGGAGTGGGTTGTTGAGTATGTTGGGTCTTTACGTTTCGATACAATGCTGGTCTGGTTTTTCCCTTTTGCAGTGGTCCATAGTTCCCCTAGCCCTTTCTCCATCTCTACTGATCGCTGGATTCTCCTGTCTGCGTCTCTTCTTCGCCTGTCTGCACCTTAACGCCGAAGCACCAATACACTGGTGGTTTAGCGCAACTACCATGTCCTCGATATTATCCACTCTATCCAATTTGATAAAACTGAAATGCCTCCCAGTTGCGTTCCTACGACGGGGGATATAAATATCTCTCACCTAACCAAAAGCCAGGAGTTTCCACCTGCGATACATCAGGTACCGTAGCTCATGGTAGTCGACATGTTCAGGTAAGTTCTCCACATAGAATGTCGTGATCTCCTCTCCTACTTCCTTTTCACTAAGGTTAACGAAAGGGTTTTGGGGTGGGTATTTTAGTTTGGGCGGGTGTTTCACTCCAGTTGCGTGAGGCATACTGGTGTTTCAAGCTCCGGTAGCAGTGGGCTGATCGGAGGGGTCCCTAAGCGGCGCTAGGGTTTTTAGGGTTTTTTAGCTAATGATATTCACTACAACACTATAATGGACCTGAAATACTCTCCTTATGTGCGAATAGAAAATACATCAGAATAAATACGAATTCGGTAACTTTAGATATTTTTTTAATTAATTGAAAATAAAATACAGCACGCGCGTCTATCTATCTAGATCGCTTCAAACTGAATTTTCCTTGTATATCGTGTATATATTCAATGTCATTTTTAACTATGTTTGCAAATTACACATTTTTGAGTTTTGTTCTTGCCATCGTACTCCCTTATAAGACATTGGTGTGTTTATAATACTTAAAGTGCTTAAATTAGACAAAATTTTCAGTTTATTTGTTCCTTTTTTAATTCTCATGTTATAAAGTTATCTAATATATATATATATATATATATTTAGTAAGCCAGAAATTAAAATATTCCATATACATAATATTTCCTTATATGAATAATACTAAATATATAGCTTTTATGGTAATGTGTATGTGTACCCTCTGACAATTTTTTTTAATCAGCCTTGATGAGCCTTTATATTCACGCATTCATTGAAATAGGGAAAGATATTTGACAGTTAATATTAATCGAGGATATATTCAAGGATTTTGCCTATACAAATTAACCTCTATCGACGATTTCGTCTATATTTTGGCGATTCTGTCAGTATAAATCCGTAAGGCGGCGTGTTGTTACTTTCTGGTTCTGGGTTCAATTTTAAAGAATCATTTGTGTTAAAAAAACCTAGAATTTTAGGATTTTGGGTAAGAATTAGAATTTGAGCTTATGAAAGTAAGAAATCAAACTTAGGGGTTGTTTCACAATGCAAAATTTTCTGTTTTGCAAATATTTTCAAATTTTTTTTTTACTCTAGTTCAATAAATCCATATTATTAATCTAAAAAAATAATAATGTTATTTTAAACATATCTACCCTTGTAATTTATGTAAATTGATACAAATTGTGCTAAAAAAATTTCATAATTGATATTGAACTAACTAATGCTTCTAATTAAAATCATATGAGTAAAATTCAATGTTTAACATTATAATGAATAACATTTTTTATCATGTTATTATCGAAAGTTACATTATGAAATAAATACAAACTCAATTTAAAATAAATAACTTCACACATCCTAAACAAATAAGAATAAATATGGCTAATGATACACATTTTTTTATATTTATCTAAAATTAATCCTGGTAAATTGATTCCAATGTTCTAATTGTTTTAATTAATTAATACTCCTGATTGCATTACATCTAATCATGTTTTTACTGTCCGTTTACTTGTTATTTGGGCAGTAAATCTATTGATTTTTCTTGTATTCCTCGTGCTTTGACAGTTCTGGTTCTGGAGCAGAGCATTTGGATGGAGCGCTGGAATTGATTACTAGAGCGTCTTGGCCTAGAGCTTGACCAAGACCCCTTCGCGCAGCAAGTAATGACTACTAGTTCGTCTTGGCCGCAAGCTTGGCCAAGACTCATTCCGCGAGAGGACATCTCGAGCGACAACATCAGCAAGCTTTTTGGGCCGCGTTTTATCCGGGCCTTGTGAGCTGGCGAATCACAGCTGTCCAGCAACTTCAGAGGGATCGGACGTCAATCTATTGAAGAATCCTATTAGGGATCTCCCTCTTTGTTGTGATTTATTTCCCTTTTAGAAAACAATATTATCTTTTTAGATTTGTTTTGAAGATTTAGAGTTAGAGAAGGACAAGGGGCTTTAGCTTGTATTTAGCCGGATTTTGTCTTGCCTCTCAACTCTCTCGACTCTCTTCTTCTTTTCCTATTCTGAAAACATTGAATTAATTTCCTGCTCCGGAATTTCTAGTTAGAGAATTCATGGATTTATTTATTTATGCAAGCAAATATATTCTTCCATCTATAAGTACGTCTAGCTAAACATCTATTCTTGGTAAGGGTTGAAGAGCTGCGTTCTTATACATTCATGAGATCAAACTGCCCTTAAGAGTTTCTACAATTCGTATTTATTTATCCCTTGAGTTTATTAAAGCGCTAACTCACTAGAGACAAGACCTGATCATTCTTGTCCCCTAGTAGAGAAGAGTTGTAACCAGCTTAGAAGGAAATGAAGCACCTAGGCAAAGTAGGTGACTAGTCTCGCGCCAGACTAGAAGGAATAAACAATCTAGGCCAAGACCAGATTGACAACCTAGGGTTTCCATAGGGAAACAACTCGGCTAGGTACTGTCTTTCCCTGTACTATTGATGAAGTGAACAACCATTCAAAACAACAGTCAAATGGATAAACCCTTTAACCAGCTAGGTGTCCCTTGACTAGGATTATCAGGAAAGGGAGCACTCGCCAGATAATTAGAAGAGAAGGGAAGCCAGGAGTGAACAGGAGCACCTCTACTCTATAGCAGTACTACGAATTTAGAGACAAATATCCCTGAATCAATGATCGAATCATAAGGATAGAAGCTCTGACACCGCCCTTACCAGGAATCCCCTTTTATTAGATTTACTAATCTTGACCCCTGTCTTGGCCAAGCCTTTGACCAAGACTACTTTAAACTGTTTTATTCCCGTTGTTTTCATCTTTAGTTTTAGATTCACCCAACCAAAACCAATGACGAGGAAGTCAACCAGGAACTATATTTCCCTAGAGGTCTCTGTGGACGATCCTCTTACCACAATCTACAAGCCTTTGTAGACAATGATAAGTTGTATTTCTATCCCCTTTTCCATACCTATTTCACTCTTATATTTGACGTGTTCGACGCGCGATCAAATTTTGGCGCCGTTGCCGGGGATCTCTAACGGTATTTGTAGTTTCTTTTATTTTATATTTTCTTTGAAAGTTGATGACCAGGTCCTCTAGCAGAGAACAAGATTTGTTACCTTGCAATCCCAATCTCACAAGGACCGAAGCACAACTCAGGAGGCAAGCTCGACAGAGAGTAGCCCTGGAAGAAAGTGAGTCGGAAACCTCCAGTTCCGAAACAACTTACAGTTCAGACCACGATCTTGGCCAACCCCTTGACCAAGACGAACCATTCGTTCTAGCCATGGAAGAAAATCAACCAGAGCCTACGATGAGGGAGCTGAACAAAACAGCAGAACAGGAGACCTTTTCCT
Organism: Viola odorata; assembly: GCA_963691705.1. NCBI lineage: Eukaryota > Viridiplantae > Streptophyta > Magnoliopsida > Malpighiales > Violaceae > Viola > Viola odorata. The sequence goes on from OY829544.1 coordinate 59,938,397, forward strand.
GTATCAACCTACCTGCTGTAGTGAATGATTGGTCCATAAAGACCAACATGGTGGCCAACCTTCCCAAATTCTATGGCCATTCAAATGAAAATCCATTCAAGCATCTTAGGAATCTACATGTTTAGTGTGGCATTATGAAGCCAACTGCTGTGAATATGGAAAGGGCAAAGCTAAAGGCCTTTCCTAGCTCTCTTGAAGGGGCTGCTCAAAACTGGTTTTATAGTTTGCCCCACAACCCCATCAACAGGGCGGAGATGTCTACCATGTTACTTAACAAGTATTGGAATGAGACAAAGGCAGGAATAGCTAGGAAAGACATGGCCGCAATCCAGCAACGAAGCCGCGAAAGCTTCAGTGAGTACCATCAGCGGTTCCGTGATTTACAAGAAGTTTGTCCCACTCACGGAGTAGCAGACAACACTATGATCCAATATTTCTACGATGGGATGCTCCAGAGTTGCAAAGAAAAGTGGATTCAGCAGCTAGCGGAGCTTTGCAAGATCTAACAGTCACAAGAGCCAAAATGTTGCTCCAGACCTTGGCAGATAATTGCCAGAATAACACCATTTTGGACAGAAATTCTCTTCCTTCTTCTTTAAATGCAATTAATGTTGAACAAAAACTTAATGATTTAACTGATATGGTTAAAAGCATTTCTGTTAATATTTCAGGTTCAATGCCTTCAGGAAATCAGAATCAAGAGTAGATAGCCTCAGTATGTGGGATATGCCAGCAGCAAGACCATCAGACCAATAACTGTTATATGGTGCAGCACCCGAATGATATAAGCCAGGTTAATGCAGCATACCCACAGAGGCAAGGAAGCATGCAAAACTTTCCTCAAGGAAGTAATCAATACGCATGGAGAGCTCACCCAAACTTCGGTGGAGAGACCCAGTTCCTCCAAACCAGAATCAGAATCAAGGCGTACCTCAGTAGCAGTAAATTCTACCTATCAACTTCCAACATTTCGTGCCGCGCCCTTCAAACTAAAATCTAGGCCAAGCTCCTGGTCAAGCTCCGGTAGCCCAGCTACCGCCTACTCCTCAACCTTTGCAGCTTATTGGCCCATCCATGGAGGATACACTCAAAACCATGATGGAGCTGCAGAAGAATCATATGCAGTCAACACAGTCCAGCTTGGCAGAGCTACAAAAGCAGATCACTCAGATAGCTAATCAAGGAAAATTACCTCCTACCACAGTGAACAACCCCGTGCACAATGTTAGTGCCATGAGTTTGAGGAGTGGAAGTGTATTACCAGAAAGACAAGGGGCAAAAACAGACAAAGAATTGGAGAAAATTCAGTCTAAAGAGTTGGATGAAGATGAGGAGGAAGAAGTTGAGGCAGAAGCTGTCTTGGCCAAACCTCAGGCCAAACCTACCGATATCGCTGAAATCAAGAAATCAGATCGTGTCTTGGCCAAACCTATGGCCAAACCTAACCAGAAGGAGGAAGTGATAGAAATTCCTCCACCTTTCCCCCCCGATCTTCAAAGGAGAAAAAGCAAGATGAAGCTAGGGATTTTATGGCTGTTTTTGGGAAAATAGCTGTCAATATTCCTATGTTAGACTTAATTGAAAAAGTTCCCTCTTATGCCAAATTTCTTAAAGAATTGTGCACTAACAAAAAGAAAATTGCAGGTATAGAGAGGGTGAATTTAGCTCAGGAAGTCTCTGCAGTATAGCAACTTCCAGAGAAGTGCAAAGATCAAGGGACTTTCACCATTCCATGTCAAATAGGAAACAAGACAATAGAGAAGGCCCTTTGTGACTTAGGAGCCGGCATCAACGTCATGTCTTTGAGTGAGTACGAAACCTTGAAAATAGGAACGATGAAGGAGATTGACTTGGTGATCCAGCTAGCTGACTGTCGCACCCTCTTTTTGGATTCTCTATCCTAATGCGACGCGGGTTTGGGACGAGATGTGAGACGAAATCGGTCTCATCTCACATAATGCAATGAAGTCACCACCCTAATTTGTTTCTAGGTTTAGGGAACCTAAAGTCATGCATAAAAAATAAAAACTAAGGCGAAGTGGGTCTGAACCCGAGAACATCGGTTCGGGGTCGTATTATGGACTCGGGAAGGTGTTAGGCACCCGAGTCACATCCTAAATAGTTGCCGGAGAAAGAGGTGTTTAAATTATGTTTGAGAAAAATATAGTGATCATGCCTAATGGGTAAATTTAACATTTTTAAATAATTCATGCGTACGAGTGCATATGCGGGAAAGCGTGAAATAAATAAAAGGGAGAGAAACGTTTACTTATGGAGGGTATCGGTTGATTTTGCCCTTTTTGGATCGAAGATATAAGGCGTACTTGTGGAGGGCGTTGATTGATTTGCCCTACAAAGTCAAAATTATTAATTTAGGGAAATGATGATCAAAAAAATAGATAAATATTTAATGACTTATTGCGAGTGAAATAATTAAACGTGAGCAGAATAGTTATTTAGACAGTTGAGAGCATGCAAAAATAATTTAATTAAGTAGTGCGAGCATTCAAATAATTAGCATCAAAATTATTGTACACACACGAGTGAAATAATTATTTTTAACGACTATACGCAAGCTGAATTTAAACATGCAAGAGCACACAAAATTAATAATCAGACATGCAAGCGTACAAAAATTAAATAATTAAACATGCAAGCATACAATAATTAAACCTACGAGTATATGAAAATTAAATAAATCATACAAGCATACGAAAAATTAAATAACCAGTACAAGCATACGAAAATTAAATAAACAGTACAAAGCATACGAAAAATAAACAAACAGTACAAAGCATATGAAAAATAAATAAACAGTACAAAGCATACGAAAAATTAAATAAACAGTACAAATGTAGGAATAAATAAATGGCACAAGCTTGCGAAAAAAAAAAATAGAAGTGCAAACGCGATGATAGAAACACAACGGGCCAAAAATTAAGATTGGGCACACTGGGCCCACAGCAGCCCAACTCTTCTCCTTCCTTTCCCGCGTGGGCTGCTTGGCAGCCCACTCTTCCTTTCTTCAGTTGGGCCAGACGCAACCCAGCTTCTCCCTCTCTTTCCCGCGTGGGCTGCTTGGCAGCCCACTCTTCCTTTCTTTCCATTTCTTTTTCTCTTTTCTCTCTTTTTCTTTTCCTTTTCTTCCTTTTCCTTCTTCTCTGCTCTTGGCCGCGACCCTCTCCTCCCTTTTCTCTGATTTATTTTCCCTTTCTTTCTCTTTCTCTCCAGCTGCCGACGATGTGTGGGTGGTGGTTGTGTTTGATGGTGGCGGCGATTTGGTATGGATTTGGATTATGGTTGGTTATGGCTGAGGCGCGGCTGGGATTTGGCGATGATGGTGCGGTGGCACGGCTTGGGATTGGGGCTGTGGTGTGGCTGCCTGTGGCTGGGCCGATTGCGGCGGCTTGTGGCTGGGATTGGGTAAATTGCGGCGGCTGTGGCTGATTGGGTTTGATTGCGGCTGCGGTTTGGCGTGGCAGTGGCTTCGGTTTGGCGTGGCCGGGTGGATTGGGTTTTGATGTGGTGACGTGGATTGTGGATTGATGGCCGGGTGGTTGATTGGGCGGTTGATTGGCTGTGGTGACGTGGCCGATTGAGGCCGCAGCTGGTGGCAGGGACGGTGGTGCGGCTGGGCGTGGGACGGTGGGTTGGTACTGATTACGGCGGCGTGGCGGTGGCTTGTGGTGTGGATTGGCTGAGGGATTGGGTGTTTTTGCACGGCCGATTGATTGCGGCGGCGGGATTTGGTGTTTTTTTATTTAATTGGGGTGTTTGGTTTGAAATTTGGTGGATGGGATGAACTGATTAATTTGATGGAGGATTGGAATTGGAATTGATTTTTTTGCAGGAGATTGAAGTGGGATTTAATTGATTGGGTCAATTGCAGGAGGTGGAATTAATTTGCAGGAGGTGGAATTGGCAATGAGCAAGTTTGAGATTGGGAGGATAATTGATGATTTGGTGTGTCTTCCCCCCTTTTGATTGAGAAAATAGAAGAGTATTTATAGGGGGAAATGGAGATTGAGCCGGATGAGGGAGTAGAGATAATAATGATCATGGTTAGAGGTAGGCTTGGAAAATGGAGAGGGTGAGGCTCGAGGAGATTTGGCAGTGAGGGATGGATGAGTTGAGAGGAAGTAGATGGAGAGATGATGAGTGATGGGAGTGGGGGAGGAGGTAACAAGGCTAGCTAAATGTAGGGGCAGAGAGGAGTAATTAATGTGACGATTGCGTGAAGGAAAGAAAAGAGGGAGTTGGCGATGTTGGCGCAGAGGAAAAGAAAATGAGGAAGATGATGGTTGAAAAAGGCATGGCCGTTGGATGGTTGACTATTGGCGAGTCAACCAATCCAACGGTTGAGATAAAGATGAGAAGGAAAAAGGTTTATTATTTATTTAATGGTTCGAGCTGACGGTACAGGCAAATTTCGCCTGAAAATAGAGGATAATTTGAACCGAAAATGCTAAAATGTAGAATAAAATAAAATAAATTAACTAGCACACAGTAAGCGATAAAAAATTTAATAGAGAGTTCGATAAAAAATATTTATTCGCAAGTAATAAAAGTTCGAACAGAAAAAATGCTTAAAATAAAAATTGAACGAAACACAAATAGATAGCGTGAATTAGAAAAATAATAAAAGAAAAGTAGCTAATGAGCGAAATTGTTCGACCCTTGGTCCCGAGAATTTGACTCGGGAACCGATACAGGTTCGAACGGAAAAAAGTGATAAAAATGCGAAAAAGTATAAAATAAAATTTAAACGACATTAAGTGTAAAAATAAACATCAGATTGATGAAAATAAATGGAAGAGCGATTTTTGAAAATTGATGACAGAAATGCGACAAATGAAAAATTTAAAATCCAAAATCGGGTAGCAACAGTTGCCCCCTCTTTACTGTCTTATCAAAAATATGATGTAATCGAGATTTTTGATGAGCAGTAAAGATGGTTGCTCCCGAACTAGCAATGGTTTGAAAAATGTAAAATGTAAATGCAGACTTTCGTGATAAAGGGGTGAAAAGTAAATTGCAGAAATGTAAATGATGTCCCTGATAGTGGGATGAAAAGTAAATTGCAGAACTGTAAATGATGACTTCCCTGATTGTGGGGTAAAATGTAGATGATGAATGTAAATCAGGTAGGGCGAGGGTAGCACTCGCAGTCCATACCCTGTTGCAGAAAAGTAAAGGCGTCCGGGCGAGGCTATCACAGTCATGGACGTTGATGCAGAAATGGTGAAGGTATCCGGGCGAGGCTATCGTAGTCACGGACGTTGATGCAGAAATGGTGAAGGTATCCGGGCGAGGCTATCGCAATCACGGACGTTGATGCAGAAATGTAAAGGTATCCGGGCGAGGCTATCGCAATCACGGATGTTGATGCGGAAATGTAAAGGCATCCGGGCGAGGCTATCGCAGTCACGGACGTTGATACAGAAAAGTAAATTGCGAAAAAAGTAAATCAGGTAGGGCGAGGGTAGCACTCGCAGTCCATACCCTGTTGCAGAAAAGTAAAGGCGTCCGGGCGAGGCTATCACAGTCACGGACGTTGATGCAGAAATGGTGAAGGTATCCGGGCGAGGCTATCGCAGTCACGGACGTTGATGCAGAAATGGTGAAGGTATCCGGGCGAGGCTATCGCAATCACGGACGTTGATGCAGAAATGTAAAGGTATCCGGGCGAGGCTATCGCAATCACGGATGTTGATGCGGAAAATGTAAACCTGAGATCCGAACGGGGACACCGTAATTCTCGGACGTCGATGCAGAAAACGTAAACCTGAGATCCGAACGGGGACACCGCAAGCCTCGGACCTCTATGCAAGAATGAAATTTGACATCCGAACGGGGACACCACAAGCCTCGGACGTCGATGTAGAAAACGTAAATTTCAGCTCCGTGGAGGATCGTACTCGTAGGCCGTAGCTGATTGATGCAGAAAATGTAAATGCAGAATGATATGCTGGAAATTTTAAAAGGATGTAGTGCATAAATTTTAATGCCAGTTAAAGGAATGTGAATACAAACAGAAAGTAATTTGCAAAAAGTAAAGTGCGTGGAGACGAACAAAGACACATGTTGTGGGGGCGTGACTGCTTACAACATTTGAAAAAGACATGATGTGAGGGACGTGACCTTTCACACCCTTGAAAAGACAAGTTGTGGGGACGTGACCCTTCACAACGCTAAAAAGAGACAAGATATGGGGACGTGACCCTTCACACCTTTAAAAGACATGTTGTGGGGACGTGACCCTTCACAACACTAAAAAGAGACATGTTGTGGGACTGAGCCGCTTCAACATTAAAAAAGACAAGATGTGGGGACGTGACCCTTCACACCTTTAAAAGACATGTTGTGGGGCTGAGCCGCTTCAAATTTAAAGAAGATGCATGTTGTGGGACTGAGCCGCGCCAACATTCAAACAAAAGCATAACAGACGCATGTTGCGGGACTGAGCCGCGTCAACATTCAGTGCAGGAAAGTAAAATAGACGCATGTTGCGGGACTGAGCCGCATCAACATTCAGTGCAGGAAAGTAAATTGTGGGAAAGTAAATTGCAGATAGGTAAATAAAGTAGCTGTGAACTTCACTTGGGCGTTGTTGCCCCCTGAAATCCTTCTTCGGACGCTGTTGCCCGTCGGAGGTTGATGCTGAAAATGAAAACTCCACTCGGACGCTGCTGCCCACTGGGAGGTTGGTGTGAGATCCTTCCGAACGCTACTGCCCGTCGGATGTCAGCTTAAATCCTTTATTGATTGAAAGGTGGGGATTTGAACCGCCACATAAAATTCTAGAAGGTGGGGTTTTGAACCGCCATACGAAGTTTTGACAGGTGGGGTGTTGAACCGCCACACGAAATTTTGAAGAGTGGGGTTTGAACCGCCACACGAAATTTTGAAAGGTGGGGTTTTGAACCGCCACACGAGAGTTTGAAAGGTGGGGTTTTGAAACCGCCACGCAAAATTCTTAAAGGTGGGGTTTTGAACCTCCACACAAAAGTTTGAAAGGTGGGGTTTTGAACCGCCACCTGAAAGTTTGAAAGGTGGGGTTTTGAAACTGCCACGCAAAATTCTGAAAGGTGGGGTTTTGAACCTCCACACAAAAGTTTGAAAGGTGGGCTAACGTACTCCATTCGAATGCTCCTTGGATGGTCGCCACACGAAGTTGATTGAGGAGTGGTAACGTACTCCATTCGAATGCTCATTGGACGGATTTGTTGGAAGAGATTGATCACAGTGTGAGATTCCACCGACGCATACCTGTATCCTGCAAATAAGAAGGAAACAAACACGAAGCAGTAATGGATGGAAAAAGAGAAATCAATTGATACATGGAAAATTCAATGAGATCAAATCATGTATGTTGTATATGAAAGTATTTCCACACCACCTTAAAGCTTGCCCCCCAGTATTTTATAAAAACCACTTCCCTATCAAGAGAAGGTTCAACAAGTTTATACATTTTTGGAGAACATGTCATCTAGTTTCTATCATATAAGCATGCTTGATACAAGCCTAGAAGAGCATCTACATCTTGCCCAAGAGATAACGACCTCAAGGACAAGACTTTCCCACAACATGTAGATGTAAGCAATCCTTACCGGGTATTGGTGTTTGCGCTCACTCTCAGAAATAAGGCTACGTGTTTACACTCATAAAAATGCAACAAACATAGCACAAAGTCAGATTTGCAATGTCAATCCTAGTGAATAAACTTCATATGAAGATGCACATGCATGGGCCTTCATATAATCGAAAGGACTTTGCTGGGGGAGGAGAAGTGATTTTTTTTCAATGAACAGGGCCTATTGATTGGCCGCAGTGGGAGTAAAGTGCACAAGTCCTTCAGCCTTTGATAGGGATGCTTCTTCCCGCGATCACTTTGAGGGTATAACGCCCAGATTCTTGGATCTTTACTGGAGATGCTTTCCTTCCTGATCTTTTCGAGGACAAGGTACTCCAGTTCTCTGTCTTCATTGAGGATGCCCCTTCTTGACTGCTTTGAGGGCACTGTGCCCAAGTTTTTGAATCTTCACGGGGTGGTTTCTCGATGGAGTTTTTTTTTTATGAGCTGACCCTGGGGCCCATTTTGCGCTAGCTTCTGCTTTTGTTTTGTTGTGTTCTTTGAACACTTTTGATTTTTTTTTTTTTTTTTTTTTTTTCCGAACACAAAACACATCAGCAAGCAAAGCAAGTACAGTTTTTGTGCCGAGTTTCTTCAATTCTGGTTTAAGGCCGAGGCCTTCGTCTCTTGTTTTTATTCGGCCTTCTTCTAGCGCTGGCCATCAACAATCCTTAGAGCCTTCGCATCCCTTCTTGCGCAAACTGAGTTCGCTGTGCACTCTTCCTCTGGTTAGCCATCTCAGTCAAGCACTGCTCATTGTCTTATTAAAAAAATGAAAATGGAAGAAAGAGCAAAGTCCAATGTCATTTTACTGCTATCCCATGTCTAATGGTGCATGTACCCTGGATATTATGCAAATCCAACTAGCACTTAGTAGGGCATTTACACTCATGAAAGAAGTAAGGCGTGAAGGCCCAAAATGCTCACAGGGATGTGTTTGTGATTGCTTACATCTAAGCATGCTGCAGATATAAGAGCTAGCAGGTGAGATCATGCATGTTATATAATTTCAAATGGATGCACAAGTTATCCATGATGCAGCAACATGTTGAACATACTCAATTTAAGGAAGGTCTGAAAAATTTAAGGGTAGTGTGGATTTTATTTAAAGAATCTTATGCACATTTTGTAACAAATTTTAACAGTTTTAGCAATTTTATAGACAAAAATGTGAGGGTATGACCATTCATGAAAACTTATGAATAATTAAAAAGAGTTGCCCCCAAATGCGGGAATGAATGCAGAGCAGTTGTACAAAAATTTAAAGAGCAGAGAAGAACGTGGACTTCTCTGGATGTGTGTGGTAAAAGTGCTGAGGTTGGCGCAAGATGCTGCTGCAGAAATATGAATGTAAACCTCACTTTGATGTTGATGCCCACTGCGATATTCAGATAGGAATGTAGATTGAGACCAGGGCGGGGAGCCGCAAAGTTCTAACGCTGATATAAAGAGGACAACAGGGTGTGGTCACCGCAAAGGACGAAAATAGGGGGAACTGAGCCGCCGCAATGGATGAAAGTGGGGAGTTTCCAAAAGGTTACCCCCCGGGATAGAATGCACAATGGACTCCCTGATGCGCGCGGCAGGGCAGTAAAGGCACACAGGATGATCATTCAAGAGTTGATAAGAGGAGGATTCCTTTATTTCGCTGAGCCTTATGCAAATAATCATGGTATGCTTCGAGTTTCTGCAAAGATAAGGGAGAAACCATGGGTAGGATTGAAGAACGATTAAAATGGACAATGTAATCAATAGGTTTTAAACTCTCCCTTTTCTGGTGAGGCTTTATGCAGGGATTCCCAATATGATTCGGATTCTTGGACGTCAAGGCTCCCTGACGCTTCGCTGATTGTCATTCTAACTGCTTGCCCCCCAGTTTACGTGGGTTTCATCCCACAGAGCGCCCTTGTTTAAGTCTCATGTGCGAAGCTTCCTTTCTCGCCTTGGTTCTGTAAAAATGAGTTAGTAGCATCTAAACTTTGAACAGATCGACAATTAAGATAAGGATTTAATAAATCAGAAGAGTAAAATATGGAAAAATTGCAGACGTGACAAAATCGCGAACATAAAAAACATACAAAACTACTTGCGAACATGGGAGAATTGCGGAGAAAATTGCAACCATGGAAAAATTGTGGAAATTATTGCAAGTAGAAAAATTGCGAAAGCACTTGACACACGTGGAAAAAATTGCGAAAAAATTCGACCCACGTGGAAAAATTGTAGAGAAGTTTTGGAAGCATGAAAAATTGCGGAAAATTGTACATGTGAAAGATTGGGAAAAAATTTATGGATATTGAAAAATTGTGAAAAATATTGGCAAACATGGAGACATTACAAAAAATTGCATGTAGAAATTGCGAAAAATTTACAAATGTGACCAATCTACAGAAAAATTTGCCAATATGAAGATTTTGCGAAAAATTGCCAGTGTGGAAAGTTTACAGAAAAAGATTTCCAATGTGGAAAATTTGCTGAAAAATTGTAAACAAGGAAAATTTGCAGAACAATTTATAATTGTGGAGAAATTGCGAAATCAGTTTGTAAAAAAAAAAGTGAAAATTTTGAGAAATGATTTGTAAAACGTGGGAATATTTTGAAGAATTATTTGTGAAAATTTTGAGAAATTAGTGAAAAAAGTGAAACACACTCGCAATACACGCATTTCAATATGATGCATATGCTGGGTTGACACCAACTATTTCTATCTGGCTGGAAGGTTCCCGGACGATACCATAGAAGTGGTCCCTCAGTAAATGGATACGAGAGCGTTTACCGAATCATAAAAGGATCCAGGGCGCTCAATCCATTTAGGGGTTCTAGTCCAAGTGTGGGTTCGTGAAAGCTTACCAGGGCGTGGGCCCCAGGACTTCACTACTTCCGACCTAATCCTATTTGGTGATGCCCGACGATAGGGATTATGCATGAGATGCACATGCAATGACAGTTTATCAAAGCGAGTAACACATGGCAACAAATCAAGTACAAACATTTTATCAAAGCAGATAAATACATGAAAAATAATTAATCATGTAAAAATCATGTGATAATACAACAATGAATACATGAAAAATAATTAATCATGTACAAAAAAATAAACACCTCAAAAAATTCCGGCTTCGACCCTATTGGTCCCCAGTGAAGTCGCCAAACTGTCGCTCTTTTTGGATTCTCTATCCTAATGCGACGCGGGTTTGGGACGAGATGTGAGACGATATCGGTCTCATCTCACATAATGCAATGAAGTCGCCACCCTAATTTGTTTCTAGGTTTAGGGAACCTAAAGTCATGCATAAAAAATAAAAACTAAGGCCAAGTGGGTCTGAACCCGAGAACATCGGTTCGGGGTCGTATTATGGACTCGGGAAGGTGTTAGGCACCCGAGTCACATCCTAAAAGGTTGCCGGAGAAAGAGGTGTTTAAATTATGTTTGAGAAAAATATAGTGATCATGCCCAATGGGTAAATTTAACATTTCTAAATAATTCATGCGTACGAGTGCATATGCGGGAAAGCGTGAAATAAATAAAAGGGAGAGAAACGTTTACTTATGGAGGGTATCGGTTGATTTTGCCCTTTTTGGATCGAAGATATGAGGCGTACTTGTGGAGGGCGTTGATTGATTTGCCCTACAAAGTCGAAATTATTAATTTAGGGAAATGATGATAAAAAAAATAGATAAATATTTAATGACTTATTGCGAATGAAATAATTAAACGTGAGCAGAATAGTTATTTAGACAGTTGAGAGCATGCAAAAATAATTTAATTAAGTAGTGCGAGCATTCAAATAATTAGCATCAAAATTATTGTACACACACGAGTGAAATAATTATTTTTAACGATTATACGCAAGCTGAATTTAAACATGCAAGAGCACACGAAATTAATAATCAGACATGCAAGTGTACGAAAATTAAATAATTAAACATGCAAGCATACAATAATTAAACCTACGAGCATATGAAAATTAAATAAATCATACAAAAATATGAAAAATTAAATAACCAGTACAAGCATACGAAAATTAAATAAACAGTAGCATACGAAAAATAAACAAACAGTACAAAGCATACGAAAAATAAATAAACAGTACAAAGCATACGAAAAATTAAATAAACAGTACAAATGTAGGAATAAATAAATGGCACAAGCTTGCGAAAAAAAAAAAATAGAAGTGCAAACGCGATGATAGAAACACGACGGGCCAAAAATTCAGATTGGGCACACTGGGCCTACAGCAGCCCAACTCTTCTCCTTCCTTTCCCGCGTGGGCTGCCCACTCTTCCTTTCTTCAGCTGGGCCAGACGCAGCCCAGCTTCTCCCTCTCTTTCCCGCGTGGGCTGCTTGGCAGCCCACTCTTCCTTTCTTTCCATTTCTTTTTCTCTTTTCTCTCTTTTTCTTTTTCTTTTCTTCCTTTTCCTTCTTCTCTGCTCTTGGCCGCGACCCTCTCCTCCCTTTTCTCTGATTTATTTTCCCTTTCTTTCTCTTTCTCTCCGGCTGCCGGCGATGTGTGGGTGGTGGTTGTGTTTGATGGTGGCAGCGATTTGGTATGGATTTGGATTATGGTTGGTTGTGGCTGAGGTGCGGCTGGGATTTGGCGATGATGGTGCGGTGGCGCGGCTTGGGATTGGGGCTGTGGTGCGGCGGTAGCTGGGGTTGGGGCTGTGGCTGTGGCTGGGCCGATTGCGGCGGCTTGTGGCTGGGATTTGGTCGATTGCGGCGGCTGTGGCTGATTGGGTTTGATTGCAGCTGCGGTTTGGCATGGCAGTGGCTTCTGTTTGGCGTGGCCGGGTGGATTGGGTTTTGATGTGGTGACGTGGATTGTGGATTGATGGCCGGGTGGTTGATTGAGCGGTTGATTGGCTGTGGTGACGTGGCCGATTGAGGCCGCAGCTGGTGGCAGGGACGGTGGTGCGGCTGGGCGTGGGACGGCGGGTTGGTACTGATTGCCGCGGCGCGGCAGTGGCTTGTGGTGTGGATTGGCTGAGGGATTGGGTGTTTTTGCACGGCCGACTGATTGCGGCGGCGGGATTTGGTGTTTTTTTATTTAATTGGGGTGTTTGGTTTGAAATTTGGTGGATGGGATGAACTGATTAATTTGATGGAGGATTGGAATTGGAATTAATTTTTTTGCAGGAGATTGAAGTGGGATTTAATTGATTGGGTCAATTGCAGGAGGTGGAATTAATTTGCAGGAGGTGGAATTAGCAATGAGCAAGTTTGAGATTGGGAGGATAATTGATGATTTGGTGTGTCTTCCCCCCCTTTTGATTGAGAAAATAGGAGAGTATTTATAGGGGGAAATGGAGATTGAGCCGGATGAGGGAGTAGAGATAATGATGATCATGGTTAAAGGTAGGCTTGGAAAATGGAGAGGGTGAGGCTCGAGGAGATTTGGCAGTGAGGGATGGATGAGTTGAGAGGAAGTAGATGGAGAGATGATTAGTGATGGGAGTAGGGGAGGAGGTAACAAGGCTAGCTAAATGTAGGGGCAGAGAGGAGCAATTAATGTGACGATTGCGTGAAGGAAAGAAAAGAGGGAGTTGGCGATGTTGGCGCAGAGGAAAAGAAAATGAGGAAGATGATGGTTGAAAAAGGCATGGCCGTTGGATGGTTGACTATTGGCGAGTCAACCAATCCAACGGTTGAGATAAAGATGAGAAGGAAAAAGGTTTATTATTTATTTAATGGTTCGAGATGACGGTACAGGCAAATTTCGCCTGAAAACAGATGATAACTTGAACCGAAAATGCTAAAATGTAGAATAAAATAAAATAAATTAATTAGCACACAGTAAGCGATAAAAAATTTAATAGAGAGTTCGATAAAAAATATTTATTCGCAAGTAATAAAAGTTCGAACAGAAAAAATGCTTAAAACAAAAATTGAACGAAACACAAATAGATAGCGTGAATTAGAAAAATAATAAAAGAAAAGTAGCTAATGAGCGAAATTGTTCGACCCTTGGTCCCGAGAATTTGACTCGGGAACCGATACAGGTTCGAACGGAAAAAAGTGATAAAAATGCTAAAAAGTACAAAATAAAATTTAAACGACATTAAGTGTAAAAATAAACATCAGATTGATGAAAATTAATGGAAGAGCGATTTTTGAAAATTGATGACAGAAATGCGACAAATGAAAAATTTAAAATCCAAAATCGGGTAGCAACACTGACAGAACGATCATTCGGCCCAGAGGCGTAGTGAATGATGTCCTGGTAATGGTAAATGATTTTATTTATCCGGTTGATTGTTACATTGTAGAAATGAATGTTCAATTGCCTTCGTGCACCACTGACGTCTTATTAGGAAGGCCGTTTCTAAGGACTTCCAAAGCAAAAATTGACTGCTACGAAGGGAGCATAATCTTGGAATTTTGTGGAAGGACAATTAAATTCAGCATTACTGACGCATTAAAACATCCTGATGATATGCATTGCGTGAACTTCCTTGATGTTTTAGATCCGCTTACTGATGAAATTGCTGACATATATGTTAACGAACCCCTCGAGTATGTGTTGAGCAGGGGAATTTCATCAAAGTCATTGCAAGAATTGGAGGACAGAACAGGAGATCAGAAAGAACTCCAAGAAGTTCTAACCAGTTTGGCTGATACGGAAGAGACAGATTCTATCTTGGCCTCGAGCTTGGCCAAGACTACAGCCAAGACTGCCAAAACGAAGAAGAAACCAGTAAGTTGTCAATTTATGCAGTCCAAAATTCCAAAATTCCTACCTTCTATTATGCAGGCACCACAGTTGGAATTGAAAGCTCTGCCAGATCATCTCAAATATGCCTATCTAGGCCAAGACGACACCCTACCTGTCATCATTTCGGCCAAACTGTCGAAGAATGAAGAAGATAGGTTGGTGGCAGTCTTGAAGATGCATAAGGAAGTGATTGGCTGGACCATGACAGACATAAAAGGGATATCAGCCAATATCTGTACCCACAAAATTCATGAGGAAGAAGATAAAAAAACCCATTAGGCAACCCTAGAGGAGATTAAACCCTCCAATGATGGAAGTGGTTAAAAAAGAAATAATTAAATTGCTAGATGCAGGGGTGATTTACCCCATCTCTGATAGCATCTGGGTTTCCCTTGTGCAGGTAGTTCCTAAGAAAATAGGTATTATAGTCATTGAAGGAGAAGATGGAACTCAAAGAACGACAAGAATCCAGAATGGATGGAGGGTATGCATAGACTACCGAAGGCTGAATCAAGTCACTCGGAAGGATCATTTTCCATTGCCCTTCATCGACCAAATGGTGGAGAGACTTACTGAAAAGTCTCACTATTTCTTCTTGGACGGCTACTCGGGATTTCATCAAATTCCCGTTGCAACCGAAGACCAAGAAAAGACAACGTTCACTTGCCCTTTTGGAACGTTCACCTACAGACGCATGCCATTTGGGATGTGTAATGCGCCAACCACCTTTCAAAGGTGCATATCTTTTCCGAGTATGTGGAGAAAAGTATAGAGGTGTTCATGGATGATTTTACCGTTTACGGTAATGACTTTGAACAATGCTTATTTAATTTATAAAATATTCTGAAAAGATGTGTTGAAACATGCTTAGTTTTAAATTATGAAAAATGCCATTTTATGGTAGATTAAGGAATAGTCCTTGGGCATGTGGTCTCTAAAAAAGGAATTGAAGTCGATCAAGCAAAAATCGATATTATAAAGAACCTACCTTACCCCTCATGCTTGCGTGAGGTTCGAAGCTTTCTTAGCCATGCAGGTTTCTATCGCAGGTTCATAAAGGATTTTTCGAAAATTGCCGAGCCAATGTGCAAGCTTCTACAAAAGGAGGTGGAGTTCGACTTCAATGAGGCATGTCAGAAATCATTCGATAAACTGAAGGAGCGGTTGACATCAGCACCGATCATCCAAGCACCGGACTAGAGCTTACCTTTCGAGTTGATGTGTGACGCTGCTGTGGGAGCGGTTCTTGGGCAGAAAAAAGGGAAAGATCCTTACGTGATCTATTACGCATCAAAGATGTTGGATGATGCCCAGAAAAATTACACCACGACTGAAAAACAATTGTTTGCAATAGTTTTTACCTTAGAAAAATTCAGATCATATCTGTTAGGCACAAAAATTATTGTATTTTTGGACCATGCAGCATTAAAATATCTCTTGGTCAAGCATGAGGCCAAACCTAGACTGATTCGTTGGATTCTTCTTTTGCAGGAGCATAATCTGGAAATTAAGGATAAGAGCGGCAGGGAAAACCTTGTGGCAGACCACCTTAGCCGCTGCCTAGCAAAATGAGACATGAACGAAATAAGAGCAGAATTTCCAGATGAAAAACTACTATCGGTGACAGTGTCTAGGCCAAACCCTCAACCAAACCTTCAACCAAACCCACGCCCATGGTATGCGGAAATTGTGAATTACCTCGCAACAGGTAAACATTATGGGGATATGACCACATATGAGAGAGTGAAAGTCAAGCATGACAGTAAGTACTATATTTGGGATGATCCCTATTTATGGAAATTAGGAACTGATCAATTGCTTAGAAGATGTGTTCCTCAAAATGAGGCTTTATCAATTCTGAAATTTTGTCACTCTCAAGCATGTGGGGGGTTATTTTGGGGCAAGAAGAACAGCCCTAAAAATTTTAGAGGCTGGTTTTTATTGGCCTACAATTTTTCAGGACAGTTTTCTCTTTTGTAAAACGTGTCCGGCATGCCAAAAAGTAGGAAATATTAGCTCTCGAAATGAAATGCCTATGAACTTTATTCTTTCGTGTGAGATTTTTGACATATGGGGCATAGATTTTATGAGACCTTTCCCTACTTCTTTTGGTAACAGATATATTCTACTAGCTGTAGACTATGTATCAAAATGGATAGAGGCGAAAGCCACTAAGAATGATGATGCTAGAACTGTGATTTTCTTTGTTAAGTCTAACATCTTGAACAGATTCAGAATTCCTCGAGGAATCGTGAGTGATCGAGGAACCCATTTCTGCAACAAGATTCTTTCTTCTCTTTTCAGGAAATATGGCATCACACACAGGGTATCCACGACCTACCACCCACAAACAAACAGCCAAGCGGAAGTTTCAAATAGAGAGGTGAAGGCAGTCTTGGCCAAGACAGTAGGCCTAGACAGACGCGATTGGAGCCAACAGTTGGACGACGCATTGTGGGACTACAGAATGGCTTACAAAAGCCTAATAAGGATGACGCCTTACAAGCTGGTCTATGGGAAAGTGTGCCACTTACCAGTGGGGTTGCAACACAAAGCATATTGGGCTATAAGGAAGTGCAACGTGAGCTACAACCAAGCTGGAGAAGAGAGGAAGCTACAACTCCACGAGTTAGAGGAGTTGAGAGACCAAGCTTATGACAACCAATTGATTGTCAAGATCAGAATGAAGGCTTATCATGAAAAAAGAATTGCTGGAAAACCTCTTCGCATAGGGGAGAAGGTTCTTCTATTTAATTCTCGTTTTAAACTTTTTCCTGGAAAATTAAAAACAAAGTGGGAAGGCCCGTTTGTTGTCACTAATATTTACCCACATAGTGCAGTAGATATTAGAAATGATAAAACAGGTGCCGAATTGAAGGTAAATGGCCAAAGATTGTAGCCATTCTTCGAAGGATTCCAGGAAGAAAAGGAATCAGAAAAGGTGGAGATTCCGCCCATCAACGAATGAAGTCGTACGAAGGGTCAAGCCTAGGACTTAAAATAAAGGCGCTACATGGGAGGCAACCCATGTTCTTTCATTCCTTTTCATTTTTGTTCATATCTCTTTTAATTATTTTTATTCTATTTTATTTCTTTCACCTCTTTTCTTTTAATTTGGTTCATTCTATATTTTTGTTCCAAATTAATCCCGTGGGTTATTTTTGTTTCTGGCTTCTTGCAGAAATTTAAGTATGGGGAAGAATTGCAGGTTTGGCCGAGTTGGGCCTAGACTATTGAATCAGTAGGAGGCCAAGCCTTGGGCCTAGACTGTTAATATCAGTGGGATTTTATATGAGCTAGTGGGATACGTGTCAGCGCCGCCATTTTTAATAGCTTTTTGAACGGACAATTTCAAAAAGCAATTAAAGAGGAATTTATTGTACGCGTGCAAAAATTAAACTGCCAACTCTGTGTATTCTCCTCCCACTCGGACACTCCATTACCCACGTCAACTAACAAAATCAGACTCCCACCTGAGCTAAAAAAGCAACAGTCGTTTCTTCTTCTTCTCTCCCAAAAATTCACATACTCTCTAGAAAGCCCAAAATCCCTAACTCCCCATTCTTCTCTCCAAAAATCAACCAACCATGACCACAGATAACTCTGACCAGTCCCCCGAACTTCCAATTCAAAGCGAGAGTGATGATTTGCGAGGCAGAGCTCCACCAGTTGGTTCACCGGAAAACACAGCCTCCGTTCGTCGTCGTCGTCTACAAACCATGATAGACGAGGACGCCGAGGACGAAGCCGACTCTGGGGCCGAATCTGAGGATAGCGTCAGGGGAAAGGACCAGGCCGTCATCTTGAGTGACACAGACTCCGACGATGTTCCGTTGATCAGAAGAAAGAAGCCGACGAAGCCCACAACCACTGATAGAGAGGAACGCCGGGAAAAATGAAAAAGAAAGCGGGATGAGCACACGGCGGAGGGAACAATCCCAGCTCTGACCGTCGTGGCAGAACGACCGACTTCGCCACCTCCGGCGAAGAAACCCAGCAAAGCCGCACCACCAAAAAAGACCGGCAGTGTGAAGCAGGTTGCTCGCAAAAATACGTCGGGGAAGAAACCGATGAATATCCTGGTATCTCCAAGGGTTGAGGCCGAGAAGACTCCGGCAAACCCTAGGACCTCCACGAGCACGCCTTCAACTGCCAAAAGTAAAGGAAAGAAAAAGGTGGTCGAGGAAGATGATGATGATGACGATGAGGACGACACTCCAGTCTTGGCCAAGACTCCGGCCAAGACAGTTAAGGTACCTTCTCTTTCCCCTTTGCACACACTTCGAGGCTGGCTAAACTTTGATACGCCAGACCTCAAATCTAAATTGCTTGATGTTCATTTCTGTGATATCCCTGCCTTTGCTAGGCTCGATTTTGATTTTCTTGATAAAATGGGATTAGGGAATAAAATTAGAGAGTTTGTGTATACCATTGGCTGGGTTCCTTTCGTGTCCATTGATTGTGATGCTTATACTGAGCTTTGTTTGGAATTTCATACGACCTTCTGGTTTGATGAGGCTACCTTGTATGTTAGGGGTAGGGATAAACCAGATCTTGCTGCTGCTGATGTGATTAATTTCCACTTGTGCAATAAATGGAATCACTTGTCTGTTAATGCTTTCAACTCTTTGTTAGGATTTGCATATAGTGATGAGGCTATTTTTGATTATCCCACTGATTGGGATAAAAATGCTACTTTTAGAGAGGTCACTAGTGACCCTAATGCTAAATTTGGTAGAAACTCTAAGGCACATTCAATTCTAAACCCTGCTCTTAGAATGCTCCACATGACTTTGTCTATCAACCTTTCGGGGAAGACAAAAGTTTCTGGGAATTTAGCCAAATCAGAACTCTTTTTGCTTTGGTGTATCTTGCACCAGAAAAGAGTCAATTTAGGACTTTATTTGGTTCAGCAATTGCATGCTCGTGAGTCCGTTACCAAGCTGATTTTTGGGTCTCTGATTACTTGGCTAGCTATTCAAACTGCTAATCTTGATCTAACCAGTGCTGATCTGCATAAATGTTGTTCCCCAAAATTTTTGGATTTGAAAGCCTTCGACCAAATGGGATATTTCCATTTGGACAGAGAGTTTGTTGCTTGTAATACAGGTTTTACTCCGGTGGGGGAGCACATTTTCTCGAAGAAAAATGATGGGAAATACAAGCTGCGACCAGTGAAGATCCTAGGAGAGACTGAGGAAGAAAATCTTGCCCAGGATCTAGGCCAAACCTCAGGCCAGGACCCTCCAATTCTAGATCAAGTAGCAGCTGATCTAGGCCAACCCTCAGGCCAAGACCCCACCAGTACAGCCAGCGACCCTCCTGCTTGGGCCAAGGCACTCCAGGACCAACAGCTGCTCATCCTCAAGCAGCAGAAGATTATCTTGGACCGTCTAGGCCAAGACAAGCCCCAAGATAGGCCGCAAGAGAATCCCGCCGCAGACTTCACCGAGAAAGTCCCCGTATGGGCCGAGACGATGCTCGACAGCTAGAAGGAAATCATGGACTTCCTAGGCCATCACCAGGCCTATTTAGAAGCTCACCACAAGTGCCAAGGTGTCGTGGAGAGAGCCATCGGGCAAATTCGCATGAAGTTGAATGACCACTTGATCACCAACAGCGACTGTGAATCATCTGATGAAGAGGATGATCCTAAACCACCAGCACCACCTGCACAAACACAGCAGCCGCCTGCACCTCCTTCTACTCCAAAAGATCCACAACTACAAGATCCTCCAGCTGCTGATTTTGGCCAAGCTTCAGGCCAAGACACCAAACCACCAGTTCCTAATCTTGGCCAAGCTTCAGGCCAAGATCCCAAGTCTCCAGCAGCGTGATCTATTTTTTCCCCTAGGTCGTTCCTTTCCTTTCCTTTTATTTTTCTATTTTTATTGTGCCTCTCCACACAATAAGGACATTGTGTCTTTTAAGTGTGGGGAGGGTGTACAATTGAGACTTTTCATTTTTATTTTCATTTTTGTGTTTTGTGATGATTGTGTGTTAATTGTCTGAATTTTTGAGTCAGTTTCATGATTTTATTTTTTATTTTTTCTTTTGCATGCGTCTGCCCAGTCTAGAGAGTCTGTCATTTGCATGATTTTTATTTGTATTTTCTTTGCATGTTAGAGTCTATTTTGATTGAGTGCACACCGAAACCCCTATTTTCTAGCCTAGGCTGTTTAGTCATTCGGTGGAATTGTATTTAGACACTTGTCTAGGCGACACAATGCTTTAGTAACAGGGAAGTGAATGAGCGCAACTAGATCAATGCCTAAGGGGCATATACTCTAATGATTCCCAAACATTAACCATCCAAATGGCATTTAGGACATCTAGCTAGGACCTTAACTTTCATTAGGGTGATGGGGCTTGCTGATTTGAGTGTGCTGTTCTATTTGGTTGAAGTGCGAGACATTAAAAAGGTGTTAGAGTGTCATAGCAGAATATAGCAAAGGTGGAAGTTCTGGGTGCCCAAAAAGAACAAGCTCTGTCTATATCTTATGCCTGTAAAAATGCAAAGGGCATAGCAATGTCTGTAAAAATACATAGGATACAGAAAAAAAGAGAGAAAGAAATCTGCTGATAAATGATTTAAATGACACCAGTCTTTAGGCACGTTTGGATAGAGCAGCACATCGGTGGGACTCAAAGCTGTAGTGAGTCCTGTCCCCTATACTTTAACAAATAATCTAGCAAGATGTCTTAGTACCATTTGGAAGGGGTATGTTTAGGGTATTGATTTGTCCCTGTTAGTCCAGCATTGAGTCGCTTAGGGAAGTGTCTTGCCAGCTTCAGTGAAAGGGTAAACAACTTGGAATAAAGAAAATCAGGGGGTTCATGGTGTCTGTTCTGTTTTGTTGTGTTTTTATTTTTATCAAGTCTTTGAGTCTTTATGATTGGGGGCAAGCATATTTCAAGTGTGGGGAATTTGATTGCATTAAATCTAATCATGTTTTTACTGTCCGTTTACTTGTTATTTGGGCAGTAAATCTATTGATTTTCCTTGTATTCCTCGTGCTTTGACAGTTCTGGTTCTGGAGCAGAGCATTAGGATGGAGCGCTGGAATTGATTACCAGAGCGTCTTGGCCTAGAGCTTGGCCAAGACCCCTTCGCGCAGCAAGTAATGACTACCAGTTCGTCTTGGCCGCAAGCTTGGCCAAGACTCATTCCGCGAGAGGACATCTCGAGCGACAGCATCAACAAGCTTTTTGGGCCGCGTTTTATCCGGGCCTTGTGAGCTGGCGAATCACAGCTGTCCAGCAACTTCAGAGGGATCGGACGTCAATCTATTGAAGAATCCTATTAGGGATCTCCCTCTTTGTTGCGATTTATTTCCCTTTTAGAAAACAATATTATCTTTTTAGATTTGTTTTGAAGAGTTAGAGTTAGAGAAGGACAAGGGGCTTTAGCTTGTATTTAGCCGGATTTTATCTTGCCTCTCAACTCTCTCGACTCTCTTCTTCTTTTCCTATTCTGAAAACATTGAATTAATTTCCTGCTCCGGAATTTCTAGTTAGAGAATTCACGGATTTATTTATTTATACAAGCAAATATATTCTTCCATCTATGAGTACGTCTAGCTAAACATCTATTCTTGGTAAGGGTTGAAGAGCTGCGTTCTTATACATTCGTGAGATCAAACTGCCCTTAAGAGTTTCTACAATTCGTATTTATTTATCCCTTGAGTTTATTAAACAGCTAACTCACTATAGACAAGACCTGATCATTCTTGTCCCCTAGTAGAGAAGAGTTGTAACCAGCCTAGAAGGAAAGGGAGCACCCGTCGGCTAGGCAAAGTAGGTGACTAGTCTCGCGCCAGACTAGAAGGAATAAACAATCTAGGCCAAGACCAGATTGACAACCTAGGGTTTCCATAGGGAAACAACTCGGCTAGGTACTGTCTTCCCCTGTACTATTGATGAAGCGAACAACCATTCAAGACAGCAGTCAAACGGATAAACCCTTTAACCAGCAAGGTGTCCTTTGACTAGGATTATCAGGAAAGGGAGCACTCGCCAGATAATTAGAAGAGGAGGGAAGCCAGGAGTGAACAGGAGCACCTCCACTCTATAGCAGTACTACGAATTTAGAGACAAATACCCCTAAATCAATGATCGAATCATAAGGACAGAAGCTCTGACACCGCCCTTACCAGGAATCTCCTTTTATTAGATTTACCAATCTTGACCCCTGTCTTAGCCAAGCCTTTGACCAAGACTACTTTAAACTGTTTTATTCCCGTTGTTTTCATCTTTAGTTTCAGATTCACCCAACCAAAACCAGTGACGAGGAAGTCAACCAGGAACTATATTTCCCGAGAGGTCTCTGTGGACGATCCTTTTACCACAATCTACAAGCCTTTGTAGACAGTAATAAGTTGTATTTCTATCCCCTTTTCCATACCTATTTCACTTTTATATTTGACGTGTTCGACACGCGATCAACTCCTAATTAAACTCATACGAATAAAATTAGATCAATATTTACATACAAACATTAGTTTAATAAATATTAAATAAGTAAATACTAAATACTCCTCTTTTTTTTTGAGTTTTTACATTTTTTCTGGATTTTTAGATTAATTTTTTTTATAGATTTTTTAACTTTTTTTGGGAATTTTTACATATTTTGGAATTTTTACATTTTTTCGAAAATTGTAGTGTTAATTCTGAAAAACCGTTTTGCAATTGCAAAACTTCAAATGTGGTGTTTGCAAAATTTTATAAACTTGTAGTGTTAATTCTGAAAATCTATTTTGCAATTGCAAAACTGAAAAATGTGCTGAAAATTTTCCATTTGCAAAATGTTGTTGTGAAACAGATTTTGGAAAAATTTCTGAAAATTTTTCAAATTTCTTTTCTCCCTAAATGGCTTGTGCTTTTGAATTTAGACATGAATATATTTAGCATATTTATATTTGATCTTTAACAAATAGTGAGTCATCCGGCCGCCTTGAGGTACGTGCCAGAATAGTAAACGTCATTCTTTTGGGAATGGAGGGAGAACCATTTAATACATAATGGAGAAGTCAATGAGTTATTTGATTAGTAGTAAAAATATCAGTAAAAATGTAGATGAGGTTGGAATTACCAACAGACCGATTGCAATCATACTATGAGCAATTAGTTTGCTCACGCGCTATTGCATGCTTCCTGACAACTGAAGAGAGCGCGTGGAGACTTTTATTTGCTTCGGAGGCGTCAACGTCAATGGCCGTTGATTGTGTCTAGATGATCCTGCTTATGCTACGTTTGTCCATCTAATGATGAATTTTATAATGATAAACCCACTTCTCCTTAGATTTCCTTTACCAACTTAGACCAATAATTAAGAAATATAAATCTAAGTCACAAATTTTAGTCCATATTCTTGGACCATAGTTATCAGAACCGGATCGGATAGTGACAAAAATTTTTTTTTTTTTAGTTCAATCGAGTTTAAATTTGTAGTATTCATGTCATGAACAACTAATAAAAAAATTAGCATATTTATTCTGTTTAATCGTAAAATTATTTTCCAACAACAGAGGAAAGAAAATAGGTGATCCTATAGCGCAAATGAATGAATAAGCGCACTGCGAGAAACAAAGTGTAAGATTTGGTAAGCTGATAGCTGAGATCGTAATTGAAGAAGAGAATGGGGAGCAGAAGCAATCTCTACAAGAATCCTTCCATCTCTTACAAAAAAGACTTAAGTCTCTCCTCCGTCCTTCAAAACCTCCACGGTAACCATTTTATTTCCATCTCTCGTCTTCAATTTCAACTTTGAATTCCCGAATATCAATTATATCTATTGCCTGGATTGCTGAATTCATTTCATGTCTCTTCCTTAATTGCTTCTCAGCCTATAATCTCGCCACCGGAAATCCTCCTTCGACTGATGAAGTCAAGCCTCAAAATGATGTCATCAAGCGGAGTGTGAAATGCCGTCGGGTTGAGAATCCACGGCGTGAAATTGAGGTGAACGGTGTGGAGAGTAGAAGGAAGATGAAAAGTGGTGTGGCGGCTGCAAGGGAGGAGGAGGAGGAGAGAAGAAGGAAATAGTGTTAGGGTTAATGATGTTGGCGGCGTGGAAGAGAGGAGAATGAGATGAAAAATGAAATTGGGAGAAAGAGGTAGTATTTATACCTAGGGTTAGGGTTAATAATGGGTCGGGTCAGTTTTGCGACCCGGATCCTTGCTCGACCCGGTTGATTTCTTCCACGTGGAGTGACACGTCAGCAATCAGTGATGTATCGCTTGACGTGGCATGACACGTACGCAAAGGGACGGAAAAATTGGATGGTGTAAGGGTGAGGGATGAAATCCAACATAAAAATAGGGTGGAAGGATGAGATACTATTTTTTAAAAACAGAGGGATGAAATAAATCAATCAATTAGATTGCAGGTACCAAAATTGTTGTTTTTCCTACTTTTTAAAACTCAAAACAAAACCACAAAAGTATAAATTATAAAAAATCAAAAACCATAAAACACAAATTGAATATACAAATAGGATGAAATTGATTCGTTAAAGTGTCGCATGATTGACAATAGTAATTTCATGGTCAATAATCAATAAACAAACAAAACAACCTCATTTACTCCAAAAATATGAATAGAAACCCAAAGAAAAATAGAATACAAAACTGCAACATAAGCATTAATCAAGCAAAATCTCTATTCGGTTATGTTGCTACCCAATTTTGGAATTTCTAACAGAACGTTTCGTATTTCTTGTCATCAAGGCCTTAAAAAATCTTACTCCTATTTATTGTCGTCAATTTGTTGTTTATTTTTACGTTCCGTGTCATTTAAATTTTATTTCATAGTCTTTTCGTACATTTTTATCACTTCTTTTGTTCGAACTCATATCGGTTCCAAGTAAATTTTTTGAAACTAATGGTCGAACAACTTCGCTCATTAGCTACTTATTTTTTATTATTTTTCTAACTCGCGCTATCTCTTTGCGTTTCGCTCAATTCTTATTTTTAGCATTTTTTTACATTCGAACTTTTATCGCTTACGAGCGAATTTTTTATCGAACTGTAGGGCGAACTTTTTGCCACTTATTGTATACTAATAATTTCGTTTTGTTTTACTCTACGTATTGGCATTTTCGGTTCGAATTTATGTTCATGTTAGGGTGAGATTGCTCGTACCATCGGCTCGAGCCAAAAATCAAAAGGGAGAAGTCAACCTTGATCTCAACCATTGATCTGGTTGATCAAAGAAGTCAACCAAGATCAAATGGTTGAGATAATTAACGCATAGACATAGTCCATTTCATGCCCAGTTCATGCACGAGGAAAAGCGAGCCCGGTCTTTATCGCCTCGCGAGCTTGGCCTGCTGTCCCTAGGCTACCTACGAGCAACCTCAGCCACACAAACACCCTGCTCCTCCCTTGCTCCCCAAGTTTGCCTCGGCCACGCACATTTCTCTTCGCCAAACTCACGTGATTCTCCCCTATAAATAGCAAGCAATCTTCAAGCATTTCTCTTTGCCAATTCACGAATAATCTCTCCCTCTCTAGCACTGCTCTCTATCATGAGCAGTTGCTTACTTCAACCACTCAAGTTCAAAAATTTTAAGTGTTTTTGCGCAATTGTTTTCAAAAATGGTTTACTCGTGTTTTGATGAAATAACTTGCTATTTTGCTTTCAAAAAGATTCTTTTTAATCTCTAGTTTAAATATGTTGCTTCGTTTTAATGAATCGTCAAACGATTCGGAAGGATTTTGAAATTTTTGTTAATTTTTTTAATTCATTTTTAAATTAATTAGGCATTGTATGTTTAAAATTATTTTTCTGTAATCACACTATTAAATTACTGGGGTGATGAGGATTTTTTTGATGTAAGTACATCCTATTTTCGTCATCGCCGGACGGACGATCGTCGCTGGCAACGAGGGGAGGAAGATGATGAACAGTGGTCATTCATCGCTTGGGCCGTGCAGGCACAAGGTGAAGACGCGCGCGTCTTCGCGCAGGGGAGAAAGCTGGGCCAGCGCAGGCCTAGGCAAGGAAAGGAATGGGCCGCTTGGCCCACGCGGGAAAGAAAGCTTGGGCTGTCTCAGCCCAAGCTGCGTTGGGCCTGACCCAGCTGTGGGCCCAGCCTGATGGGCCCCCTCTCGGCCCAGTGGACCAAGCCCATTTTTTCGTGTAATCATGTACTATTTATTTATTTTTTGCACTTGTACTGTTTATTTTTTGTGCTTGTACTGTTTATTTATTTCTGTACTCATACCGTTTATTTATTTTTCGTATGCTTGTATGCTGGTTTATTTCCGCCCGCTATGCATTCTTAGATAATTATTCTGTTCTTCCAAATTAATCATTTTTTGCTCGCATACGACAATTGTCAAGGGATTAAGCGTATCCCTTCCTCGTACCAACAATCTCAATCAAAAGGAGTAAATTCGCTCGTACCCGTCATCAAGTAAACGTTTCTCGCCCTTTTATTTATTTCACGTTTTTTCACATATGCTCGTATGCATGAATATTTAAAGTTGTTGGAATTAATCTATTGGGCATGATCACATAGTTTAGGACTTTTGATTTTATTTTATTTTTTTTCAAACTTGATTAAACACCTCTTTTCTCCGGTAACCTTTTTAGGATGTGACTCGGGTACCTAACACCTTCCCGAGTCCATAATGCGACCCCGAACTATTGTTCTCGAGTTCAGACCCATTTTGCCTTAGCTTTTTATTTTTATGTCATAACTTTAGGTTCCCTAAACCTAAAAGTAAAATATGGTAGCGACTTCATTGCATTATGTGAGATGAGTCCGATTTCGCCTCACATCTCGTCCCAAACTCGCGTCGCATTAGGAAAAATTCCAAAAAGGGGGTGCGACAGGTTATCAATTACTAATCGATTCGGTTCTAATCGTATTTTTACCATGACTTTGAAGAATTACAGTGTAGCAATCTTTGATAATGGTGATTCTTCATGCTTTAAAAATCGGCAATCATTTGCAATTCGAAGAAAGAGAAGTTTAATAGGTTATTTTTTAAAACTCAAAATAAAACCACAAAAGTATAAATTTTTTAAAATCAAAAAATCATAAAACACAAATTGAATGTACAAATGAGATGAAATAAGATGAAGAAAACAGACCCTTACTTATAAACATAATAGAGAAGTTCAGAACATTGTATCTAAGTATAAAAAATGAAAGTCAAAGTAACAACAGGAGGACTTGTTAAGTCTGAACCTCGCCAGCAATAGCAGTTGTGTAAGCAACAGGATGACTCGCGCGGGCTAACCTAGAGGCGGCCTATTCAGAGATTCTGAATTGTACGATTCCCTCTTTTTTCTCTCTAGCAATTCAAGAATTGAACCGTAAGCAAGAAGGGTAGTAGTTATATGGGTGTCGCACCCCCTTTTTGGATTTTATCCTAATGCGACACGGGTTTGGGACTGGATGTGAGACGAAATCGGACTCATCTCACATGATGCTAATGAAGTCGCCACCCTAATTTTTCTAGGTTTAGGGAACCTATTTGTCTTGCATAAAAAATAAAAAATAAGGCGAAGTGGGTCTGTACCCGAGAACAGTGGTTCGGGGTCGATTTATAGACTCGGGAAGGTGTTAGGCACCCGAGTCTCATCCTAGAAAGGTTACCGGAGAAGGAGGTGTTTTATCATGTTTGAAGAATAAAAAGTCCTAATTTACGTGATCATGCCCAATGGATAAAAATTCTAACAATTTTAAATATTCATGTAAACGTGCATATGTGCGGAAAAAGCGTGGAATAAATAAAAGAGTAAGAGATGCGTACTTGTGAAAGGTATCGGTTGATTTACCCTACAAAGATGAGGTTATTAGTTCGGAGAATGATAGTCGAAAAGCAGATAAATATTTAATGACTGGTCGCGAGTGAAATAATTAATTTTAGTGATTAAATATAGGCGGAATAATTATTTGAGTATTCGAAGGCAAGTAAATATAATTAGTTAATTAGCACGAGTATTCAAATAATCGGCATTAAAATTATTGTAGGCACGCAAGTGAAATAATTATTTTTGACGATTATGCGCAAGCAAAATAATTAAACATACATGGGCATACGAAATTAATAATTAAACATGCAAACATACGAAAATAATTGAACATGCAGGCATACGGAAATAATAATTAAACATGCACGCATACGAAAATAAATAAACAGTACAAGCATACGAAAAAATAAGTGCGACGGATTGAAGATTTGGACTAGGCCCACTGGGCCTAGAAATTGGGCCACTAGTTGGGCCCATTAGACCAGCCCAACCCCTTTCCCTTCCTTTCCCGTTTGGGCTTGAGCCCACCTTTCTTTCTTTCTTTCTTCTTTTTTTTTATCCTAATTTGGGCTTGGCACAAGCCAAACCCATCAACCAAATTAAAATACAACCTTTACTATTCATTCTCTCCCTCCTTCGTACACCTCTTCTCCTTCCTTGTGCACCGGACAGCAGCGGCGCAGCAGAGGTGGCGACGACAGCAGGCTTCGGCAGCAGCAGTGGTGGTGAGGCTCAGCAGGGACAGTGACCAGCTGCAAAGCAGCAGCGAGGCGCGGTGAGGCAGCGGCGCAGCAGCAGCAGAACAGTGGTGAAGCGAGGCACGAGCATCGGGAGAGACGGTGCACGACAGTGCTCAGGCGAAGCTCAGCAAGGATGGAGGCGACGTCGGCGACGGTCACCAGCACAACAGAGGAGGCGGCGGTAGCAGGGTGGTAGTGTAGCGGCGATGGAGATTAGGGCAGTGGACGATTTTTGCAAACGTTTTTCCTTTCTTTCCTCTCTCACCTCTCTCTCATTCGCGTCCGCTCCCCCCCTTCACTTTTTTGCTTGGAGCTGCTATTTATAGGCAAAGGAGCGTGGCCTAGAGCTGCGCGTGGTCGTTGCCGGACTTGGAGAGCAAGGGTGGCACTGTACGCGTTGGAACGACGCACGAGGAGGCACAGGCCAAGGGTGATTTGCTTGGCTGAGATTGAATGGAAGTTCCTAGAAATGAGGTGACGAGGCAGGCTAGCTAAAGGTAGGAGAGAGAGCTAGCTAGGAGCAAGGCCGAACAGTGAGTGGTGCAGAAATGTGCATTAATGCACATTTAATGCCGTACGAACATAATATTTTTGGTTTGAGCTTACGGAACGAGAAATCTTGCTAAAAACTCCAACCAAAATTTCTAGAATGTAGAACAAAGTGAAACAAAATTATTAGCACACAGTGAACGGCGAAAAGTTCGCTATATAGCTCAATAAAAATTTGCCTATAAATAATAAAAGTTCGAGCGTAAGAAAATGCTAACAATATAAGTTGAGTGAAATGCAATAAAATGGTGCGAGTTAAAATAATAATAAAAGCTAAGCAGCTTGTTCGACCCTCGGTTTCGAGAATTTAACTCGGAACCGATGCGGGTTCGAATGGAAAAAGTGATAAAAAATGCGAAAAAGTACGAAGTAAAATTTAAACGATATGAAGTGCAAAAATAAACATCAGATTGACGAAAATAAACAGGTGTATGATTTTTTTGAAAAATTGATGATAGAAATGCGACAAATGAAAAATTTAAAATCTAAAATCGGGTAGCAACAGTTGCCCCCTCTTTACTGTCTTATCAAAAATCTGATGTAATTGAGATTTTTGATGAGCAGTAAAGATGGTTGCTCCCGAATTAGCAATGGTTTGAAAAATGCAAAATGTAAACGCAGAGTTCCTTGATAATGGGATGAAAAGTAGATGTAGAAATGTAAATGACTTAATGGGATGAAAAGTAAATTGGCAAAACTGTAGATGATGATTTCCCTGATAGTGGGGTGAAAAGTAAATTGTAGGAATGTAAATTGATATCCGAACGGGGACACCGCAATTGTTGGACATCGGTGCAGAAAACGTAAACTTGAGCTCCGAATGGGGACACCGCAATTCTTGAACCTCTATGTAGAAAATGAAAGTTGACATCCGAATGGGGACACCACAATTCTCGGAAGTCGATGCAGAAAACGTAAACCTGAGATCCGAACGGGGACACCGCAATTCTCGAACCTCTATGTAGAAAATGAAAGTTGACATCCGAACGGGGACACCGCAATTCTCGGACGTCGATGCAGGAAACGTAAACTTGGGATCCGAACGGGGACACCGCAATTCTCGAACCTCTATGTAGAAAATGAAAGTTGACATCCGAACGGGGACACCGCAATTCTCGGACGTCGATGCAGGAAACGTAAACTTGGGATCCGAACGGGGACACCGCAATTCTCGAAAGTCGATGCAGAAAACGTAAACCTGAGATCCGAACGGGGACACCGCAATTCTCGAACCTCTATGTAGAAAATGAAAGTTGACATCTGAACGGGGACACCGCAATTCTCGGACGTCGATGCAGGAAACGTAAACTTGAGATCCGAACGGGGACACCGCAAGCCTCAGACCTCTATGTAGGAAATGAAATTTGACATCCGAACGGGGACACCGCAATTCTCGGACGTCAATGCAGGAAAGTAATTTGAGATCCGAACGGGGACACCGCAAGCCTCGGACCTCGATGCAGGAAATGAAATTTGACATCCGAACGGGGACACCGCAATTCTCGGACGTCAATGCAGGAAAGTAATTTGAGATCCGAACGGGGACACCTCAAGCCTCGGACCTCTATGCAAGAATGAAATTTGACATCCGAACGGGGACACCGCAAGCCTCGGACGTCGATGTAGAAAATGTAAACTTCAGCTCCGTCGAGGGTCATACTCGTAGGCCGTAGCTGATTGATGCAGAAATGGAAATCAGGCAGGGCGAGGGTAGCACTCGCAGTCCATACCTTGTGCAGAAAAGTAAAGTGCGAAAAATGTAAAGGCGCGTGTTGCGGGACTGAGCCGCATCAACACTCAAACAGACGCATGTTGCAGGACTGAGCCGCGTCAACATTCAAACAGACGCATGGTCTAAAATCACCCTAGGAGGAGATGAAATGCTGGAAAGTAAATTGTAGAAACATAAATTGCATTAGAACGTACCTTTGCTCTGATGTTGGTTGATTGTTACGTACCTTTGCTGGGAATGTTGGGAAATGTTGGTTGCCACACAACATGATTGAAAAGTGGATGACCACGTCGTCGCATCAACATGGGTGAAGGTGAGTGACCCGTCACTACACAACATGACTACAAAGTGGACGACCACATCGTCACACTAACGTCCGCCACACAAAACTTGGAAGGTGGGGCTTTTGAACCGCCACACAAAAGTTTAAAATGTGGGAAACTTGAAAGGCGGGGTTTTGAATCGCCACATGAAATTTTGAAAGGTGGGGTTTTGAGCCACCACATGAAATTTTGAAAGGAGAGCGGTAACGTACCCTATTAGGATGCTTGGCGGAAATGTGATCCGCCGCACAAAGTTGATTGTGGAGTGGTAACGTACTCCATTCGGATATTGATGGATGGCTTGCTGCGTGGAGGTTGATCATAGTGTGAGATTCCACTGACGCGTATCTGTATCCTGCAAATAGGGAGGAAACAAACACGAAGCAGTAATGGGTGGAAAAAGAGAAAGTAATTGATAAATGGAAACAATGAAATCAAATCATGTATGTTGCATATGAAAGTATTCCCACACTACCCTAAAGTTTGCCCCCAGTATTTGATAAAACCAACTTCCCTATCAAGAGAAAGTTCAACAAGTTTGTGCATTTCTGGAGAACAGGTCATCCAGTTTCCATCATACAAGCATACTTGATACAAGCCTAGAAAAGCGTCTGCATCTTGCCTAGGAGATAACGACCTCAAGGACAAGACTTTCCCACAACATGTAGGCGTAAGCAATCCTCACCGGATATTGGTGTTTGCGCTCACACTCAGAAATAGGGCTACGCGTTTACACTCATAAAAATGCAATAAACATAGCACAAAGTCAGATTTGCAATGTCAATCCGAGTGAATAAACTTCAGTTGAAGATGCACATGCATGGGCATTCATAT
Organism: Viola odorata; assembly: GCA_963691705.1. Classification (NCBI taxonomy): domain Eukaryota; kingdom Viridiplantae; phylum Streptophyta; class Magnoliopsida; order Malpighiales; family Violaceae; genus Viola; species Viola odorata. Next base: position 59,970,689 of record OY829544.1, read on the forward strand.
AATCGAGAGGACTTTGCAAGAGAACAGAAATATATCGTGGCTAGACAGAAAGAAGAAAGAAGAAGGAATCTGTTTTAGGAAGAGAGTGCTTTTTGGCAGAAGAGAGGGTTTTTAATGAGCTATGCTCAACTGAGGTTGCTAACCGGAGGCAAGGTACACATCTTCTTCGACCTTTGCTTGAGATGGTCTCTTTTCCCTTTTGAGGTTTTTCTGTTGTCGACGAAGCGTATTCGTCCTTGCATTTTCATGGGGACGCTCCTTTTTATTCGTCTTGGGGGTACTGTGCCCCATTTTGTGATTTTCATTGAGGTTGGTCTCTTTTCCTTTTTGAGACCATTTTGAGGGCAAAGTGCCCAAGTTTTTGAATCTTCGCGGGAGATGCTTCATCTTGATCGTCTTGAGGGCACTGTGCCTAAGTTCCTGGATTTTCACGGGGGTGATTTTTTTGGATGGAGTTTTTTTTAGAGCTGACCCTAGGGCCCCCTTTTTTTGCACTTGCTTCTGCTTTTTATCGACTGTGTTCTTTGAACACTTTTTGATTTTTTTTAAAATTTTTCTTGATTTTTTGATTTTTTCTGAGTGAGAAAAGCAAGTGCAATTTTTGTTTGGTTTGTTGTCACTTCCGTCCTTGGCAGAGGCCCCCAAATCTTGATTTTTGATTTTGATTTTTTTTTGGCTTGGTTTCCTTCCGGCGTTAACCATCAGCGATCCTCGGAGATTTCGCAACCTCTCTTGTGCAAACCAAATTCGATGTACACCTTAACTTCGGTTAACAACCTTAGTTGGGCACTGCTCATTATTTAGGGAATTCAAGCAGAGGCAAGAGATTTTACAAGCGGCTTGAATAAAAAGCAAAAGCAAGTGTTTGAAGATGAAAGAATGAGAAGACCAAAGAACGGTGGAAGCAAAGAGCAAAGTCCCCTGTCATCTTACAGCTATCCCATGTCTAAATGTACATGTACCCTGGATATTATGCAAATCTAACTATCACTTAGTTTGGCATTTGCACTCATGAAAGAAATAAGGCGTGAAGGCCCAAAATGCTCACAGGGATGTGTTTGTGATTGCTTACATCTAAAGCATGCTGCAGATATAAGAGCTAGCAGCCGAGATCATGCATGTCATATAATTTCAAATGGATGCACAAGTTATCCATGATGCATTAACATGTTGAACATGCTCAATTTAGGGAAGGTTTGAAAAATTTGAGGGTAGTGTGGATTTTATTCAAAGGATTTTGTTTATAATAAATAAATAAATAATCTCAACAATTTTCATCAACAAAACATAAGGGTGTGACCACTCACGACAATTTATGGACAATCTAAAATGTTGCCCCCCCAATGTGGGAATGAATGCAGAATGTTCATACGAAATTTGAATATGCAGAGAGGTAAGTGGACTTCTCTGGATGTGTGCAGCAAAAGTGCTGAAGTCGGTGCAAGGTGCGCATAACATAGATGAAAGTGGAATGTTTCCAAAAGGTTGCCCCAGTGTAGAATGCATAATGGACTCCCTGATATGCGCGACAGGGCAGTGAAGGTAATACAAGATGGTTACTCAAGAGTTACTAAGAGGAGGATTCCTCAGTCTCGCTGAGCATCGTGCAAATAATCATGGTACGATTTGAGTTCCTGCAAAAATAAAGGAGAAACAATGGGTAGGATTGAAGAATGATTTAAGAAAATGGACAATGTAATCAATAGGTTTTAAACTCTCCCTTTTCTAGTGAGGCTTTATGCAGGGACTCCCAGTATGATTCGGATTCTTGGACGTCAAGACTCCCTGACGCTTCGCTGATGCCCTACTTGAATGTCTTGGACGTTGCGGCTCATTTGGATGTTGATGTTGTAATGGCTCCATTTGAATACTTTGCCAAAAGTAAGTGCATGTCCAATCAGATGCTTTGCAGATTCATCTGTATTTGGATGCTAATGCTCACTCAGAAGTCCTTAGAGGCAATTGAATCGCTTCTGGAGTTGATCAAATCGCTAGGGAAAGGTGAACTCGAAATGAAACTTGAGATTGCTTGTTTGCCATGCAGAATAAGGTGGTCTACTTCCAGAAAGACCAACTTATTTGTGGATGGTCCTTACAATATGTAGCAAGGGAGAAACACCTTTAACATTCTTTCCCTCTTTGACTGCTCAAGGAGAAATCTTCTGGGCTCTTCAGATCATAAAGGAAATTTCCAGAGTGATCGGAATAGTTTGCCAAAGCAGCCTGGAGATTCAAGTTGCCATCGGGGAATCCAACCAATCATTGCTCAATTGGAGGGTTGATCTTCACCGTATGTTGTGCGCTTGGGGAGATCTTATCTGTGATGATCAAATTCAAAACATGAAAGATTTGATCATGGTTGAGTTTTGAACCTACGGCCAGGAGCCGTGTAGGGTGTGATTGATGGTTTATTTTCAATGTTTTATTGTCTCTTTTATTATTAATTGAGATGATAATTATGCTACTTTAAGCCCTTTAGCTTCCTTTCTCCTTAAACAGCCTTTGGAGTATCAATATGAAGGAAAGGAACGAAAAGCTTGAAGATCAGAGCCAAAAACAATCAATCGGTGTTGGAGTTTTGATTTCAACCAGCTGCCTGCTGAGTTTGGTCTCTTCGTCCCAAGGCCATTTCACCAAACTGCCGATTCCAGCTCTTCCCAAGGCCTTGACAAGAAGTGACCTGACAGAATTCCAGCCTGGACAGCACTGAGCATACTTTTGTATTTTATTTGTTAGAGCTGGTTCAGCCAGCTTGGAACTTGGAGGACATAAGCACGAGTGTTTGAACTTATTCTGCATTTTTATTATGTATTGTAGCTAAACACTCGATTCCTGGTAGGGATCGAGAGATTGGAAAGCTATGTTGATTGTGAGACTATGTTGATCTTTAATTAGAAATGGATTTCGTATTTCTCTCCTTCTTATTTTAATGCCAAACTTGTCTTTGTTATTTTTTAGCTTGATCAACTTGAATTTAATTTGGATAAGTACTGTCAGTTCTCTTCTTGTTACTGTGATTAAATCACTCTTAGAGAACACTAGTAGACAACATATCAGTAGGGTAAAGGGCATTTACTTGGTCTATGCTGATAGAAGGAATAGAACTAGACTACCTTCCCGTCCCAAGGCCTTGAGAAGGGCCGACCTGGGTGACAGCTGGGTTTGCTGCCAGACTTGACCAGACCTTAGGATGATGAATTATTCCCGATGTCTAGAGGAAGGATCTCACTGATTTTATCAATCCCTTAAGTTTTTCCATAAGTTTTCTAATTCCTTTGCTTAGGCCCCGCATGGCCAAGCAAAGTGGCGGGTTAGAGCCTTAGGAGAAGCTTAGGAAGATTAGGGTGTTTTAAATAGAAGGTTTTCTTTTAATTCACTTTTGAAGCGAGGTTAGGGAAATCTTAGTGTGCTACTGGTTTCCGCAACTTCTTCTATGAAAACCATTTCGAAAACATTTTTGTCAATGATCAATCTCATAATTTTGCCATCTCATAATGATCTCTACCTGGAATTGTTTCTCCTCTGATTCTCTCTATTTTATAACTGTTTAATTACATGCTTAACTCACTTGCCATATTTCTGTTTATGTTAGTGTTTAATTCTCTGATTTGTAAGCTTGTTTCAAGACCTTGCGTGTTGGATTTGGTTATTTTCAGGAACAATAGCGATTGGACTAGTCTTGTCTCTGTGGATCGATCCTCTCACCACTGTCTACATTCCATTTCGTAGCCAGCATTGAGTTGTATTTTTATTACTTTATGCAGGGCATGCGACGACCTTGTTATAATTTTGGCGCCGTTGCCGGGGAAAACGTGTTCTAATTTCTATTTTTCTTGTTGATTCCATTTCGTGTGTACTGATTTTCGTTTTTCTTGTTTGTGACCTGGTCGGCTCATCCCAAGGTCTTGGGAAGAGCTAGACAATTTTCAGTTTTCTTTTTTATGACCATTTTCAATTTTTTTTCTCAATCAACCCCTATTCCTCAAAGCTTTGATGCAGGATATGTGACCAGCCATGAAGGATGTTATGGTCCGCCACAGTGGGGATATGAGATGAATTATAATCCATCCACATCTACTCCTTATCCCACTTGGTGGAACCAACAAAGTTCTAATTATGGAGTGCAATCAGTTCCTAATAATCAATATTTCCAGCCTCCGCAACCTAGCCAAGAACCCACTGTTTCTGAAATTTTAATGAAAACCTTAATTCCATTTATGCAGGAAACAGAGGGGAGTTTAGCAAGGATAGCAGAGCAACTAAGACAACTTGCACTTGAGCAGGAAAGACAGAGATGCATACCTTCATACTTCAAACCAAATATGGAATCTGATGCTAGCACTACCACTTTTGTGAGCAACAAAAATCTGCCTGAGCAGTCGGACTCATCCCAAGACCTTGGGATGAGCGACCCAGAACCAGAAGCAAGCCTAGAAAAATCTACAGAAGTTGTCGCTCAACAAAATCAGTCCAATCAGACCCAAACTCATCCCAGCACTTCACTGGAGCAGGAGACGAAGGTTATGGATACTTGTAGCATCGAGATAGAGGAGGATATGAGGAAGATTGAGAAAGAAATCAATGTGGTTGAGAATCCACAAACGGTTGTGTGTGAAAGGGAAGTTCTGATCTTCTTTGATTATATTGATCCATTTATTGAATTACCATCCATTAACAACCAGTATTTTCTTTTTATTGTGCATGAACCCGGACCAGAATTTGAATCATTTTATGGTTACATGTAGATTTCTTTGCTAGAAAACCATGCACTGAATGAAATCATTATCATCAAACTTCGTGGATGGAAAGCATTCAGTAGGATTGGTTGACAAAGTGATGCTCAAAATGTCTAGTCCAAGACTATAAAGAAGGCATTGCATGGGAGGCAACCCATGTTCCTTTTGTTTTTGTTATCATTTCATTATTTACGTTTTTATTTCCCTTACTTAACTAGTTAATCGTTTTTCTTCTTTCTGCATAATAATGGATTTTTGGAATTTTCCAGTTCAGCTCTAAACCATCCAGCATGCCTATCCCTAGGCCTTGACATGGACACTCCAGCCCCGCCCAATCCATGATCACTGCCCCCCCGGTTTTATTTTCCTTTTTCCTTTCCTTTTTCTTTTCTGTTCTGCTTTTATTGTTTCTGTTTTCCTTTGTTTGTTGCTGTTCTTTCTCACATTGAGGACAATGTGTCCTTTAAGTGTGGGGGAGACACTTTCGTGTTTATTTTTGTGTGATTTTATGCATGTTTTTAATTTTTCTGCAGTTTTTTTCATTTTTTCTTTTGATTTTTTTCCTTTTGCTGCATGTTTATTTCAATTATTTATGCATTCGCAAATGCTTGTTTTATTCTTGCATGAGTAGTTTTTCTTTTTGTTGTTGTTTTCCATCCCTTTGTATGGTTTGAAATCCCAAAAACTGAACATATGTGAATACGTGATCAATCAACTCTGTCTTGCAATGCTCAAACAATTTTGACATTATGATTGTGCATTTATTCACATAGATGTATGATGAGTACTGCTGTCCTAGGAAATACTTTGCTAGAATTGCACTGTCTTCTCTTGCCAAGGTCTTGGGATGATGATCCTATCCTCTACACTGCTGTTAGTTTTTAATTTCAGTTTGCATGAGTACCATTTAATTTTCTTGTGTGTTGGTCTCTCACCATATCCTCCTGGATTGCACGATGTTGGTGGTTCAGCACCATCATCCCTATTTGGAGAAACTTCCGGTCGGTTGTGTGCTAACTCATTAATTTTGGACCGATCATAGCACCCTTGGGGAGAGACCATGTCTGCATGAGCTTTCTGTTTGAAATGGGAATGTGGAAAGGAGCAAAACTCATGGGAAAAGAAAGAAGTGTTGCAATAAAAAAAAATAAAAAAAAAAAAAAAATTATTCCAGGAGGAAAAAAAAAGAAGAAAAAGGAAGAAAAAGAGAGAGAAAATAAATAAATAAAGGAGGTATAAGAGGCCGAAGGCCTAAATAAAAGAAAGATGGTGGAGGAAGAATTAAAAAAGGAACGATTGGTGGTGTCCTTTAATTTTGTTGTTTGTGCTTTAATTAATTTTTGATTATTTTTGCATGAGTGCCAGCAGCTAGTGTTTGGATAAAGAGTTGAAGGAAGGGAAGACAGAGGTTCTAGGGTTGTACTTCCTGGTTGAACAGCATGCTATCATACCACTATTTGAATATTTGCACTTTTGTGATGTTTGGCGTGTTTGAGTATTACTTGAATGAGTTGATTTTTGAAGTTTTTGTATGAGTCCAGTCTAGGGATTGATTTTCTGTACAAGGGGTGTGTTTTCTGTGTTTATTCTTAGTTCATGCTTGAGGGCAAGCATGGATTAAGTGTGGGGGAATATGATTGATGGTTTATTTTCAATGTTTTATTGTCTCTTTTATTATTAATTGAGATGATAATTATGCTACTTTAAGCCCTTTTGCTTCTGCATTTTTATTATGTATTGTAGCTAAACACTCGATTCCTGGTAGGGATCGAGAGATTGGCAAGCTATGTTGATTGTGAGACTATGTTGATCTTTAATTAGAAATGGATTTCGTATTTCTCTCCTTCTTGTTTTAATGCCAAACTTGTCTTTGTTATTTTTTAGCTTGATCAACTTGAATTTAATTTGGATAAGTACTGTCAATTCTCTTCTTGTTACTGTGATTAAATCACTCTTAGAGAACACTAGTAGACAACATATCAGTAGGGTAAAGGGCATTTACTTGGTCTATGCTGATAGAAGGAATAAAACTAGACTACCTTCCCGTCCCAAGGCCTTGAGAAGGGCCGACCTGGGTGACAGCTGGGTTTGCTGCCAGACTTGACCAGACCTTAGGATGATGAATTATTCCCGATGTCTAGTGGAAGGATCTCACTGATTTTATCAATCCCTTAAGTTTTTCCATAAGTTTTCTAATTCCTTTGCTTAGGCCCCGCATGACCAAGCAAAGTGGCGGGTTAGAGCCTTAGGAGAAGCTTAGGAAGATTAGGGTGTTTTAAATAGAAGGTTTTCTTTTAATTCACTTTTGAAGCGAGGTTAAGGAAATCTTAGTGTGCTACTGGTTTCCGCAACTTCTTCTATGAAAACCATTTCGAAAACATTTTTGTCAATGATCAATCTCATAATTTTGCCATCTCATAATGATCTCTACCTGGAATTGTTTCTCCTCTGATTCTCTCTATTTTATAACTGTTTAATTGCATGCTTAACTCACTTGCCATATTTCTGTTTATGTTAGTGTTTAATTCTCTAATTTGTAAGCTTGTTTCAAGACCTTGCGTGTTGGATTTGGTTATTTTCAGGAACAATAGCGATTGGACTAGTCTTGTCTCTGTGGATCGATCCTCTCACCACTGTCTACATTTCATTGCGTAGCCAGCATTGAGTTGTATTTTTATTACTTTATGCAGGGCATGCGACGGCCCTGTCAGGGTGCATATTGTCATATTACAGAACAAGATCGCATTTGTTGATTTGGGTCCAGTAGGAGGAGGACTTCTCTATCTTGTAGTGGCGATGATTAGAAAATAACGCATAGGGCTCATGGTTGCGAATTATCGCTCTATGTGCTTTTCCCCCCGGTAAAATGTGCTCAAACATTTCACCTGTTTGCCCCCCGGTCTCGCGGTGTTTAAAATAAAAAAAAGGAATGAAATAGTAAATTTAGAGGAAAAGATATTCCAAAGTAGAAATACTTAAAAGAACACGTGGGTGGCCTCCCACGAAGCACCCTGGTTTATAGTCATAGGCTCGACTGTGTACAAAAATATTGTGGATAGCTTCACTGAATGAATAAGCTAAATGGGTCCACCGTGGCCTGGAGAGCGTTCATTCAAGGGTTGGTGGTCGGATAAAGTCCTTCGGCTAACCCCTCCAAAGAGATCCATCCGCTTTTGAGCAAGTGATTAACCTTTCCTTGAAAGGCGAAACAGTTTTCTATTGTGTGGCCCTGAGCTCCAGCATGGTACTCGCATCTTGCATTAGGGTCGTACCATTTTGGGTAAGGAGGTTGTTGAGGTTGAAACGGAATGGGTACAATTTGTCCTGCTGCCAATAGATGCTTGTAAATCTCTCCCAAAGGAACGGGAAGAGGTGGCAGTGGCTCCCGGTTCTTACGGTTATTTGGTGGGTTTTGTGGTTTAGATTGTGTGGGTTGTGGTAGAGGTGATGGAAAAGGTTGCCCGCAACTTGGTCGATGGGTGACATAACTGATATCTTCCTCCGTAATGAGAGTTCTCTTGGGTGTTTCCTCGGGCGCGGAAATAACTATCTTTCCGAATTTAATCCCTTGCTCCACCCTCTCTGCTACCTGGACTATGTCGAAAAAGTTGTTCGACGAATTGGAGATGAGATAGTTGTAGTAAGGAACCTTGAAAGTGTTCACGAAAATAGATATGAGTTCCTTGTCGCTCAATGGAGGAGAGATCCTGGCAGCTAATTCTCTCCATCTCTGAGCGTAAGCCTTCACCGATTCACCGGTTCTCTTCTCCATGTTCTGCAGATCAGAACGGTTCGGTGTCACTTCCATGTTGAACTTGTATTGTTTGAAGAAGGCGTCAGACAAATCCTTCCAAGTCCTGATTATATTCCTGTCCAGCCCCATGTACCAAGTCAAGGCATGCTTGGGCAGACTCTGCCTGAATAAATGGATCAACAGAGGCTCATTATGTATCACCTCTGACATCTTGTTGCAGTATATTTTGAGGTGGGTCTTGGGGCATTCAATCCCAGTGTACTTCTCAAATTCCAGAATCTTGAATTTCCGAGGTATGGTAATACCTGGTACCATACACATATCTGCAGGAGTTGTTGGGTCAAAGGGGTCGGTTCCTTCAACGGCCCTCATTCTTTCTTCTAATAGGCTTAACCTGTCAATATCCGGCGCTTCTACTTTACCGATGCGAAAACCAGTAGCCGACGGATACCTAAAGGAGGCCTGTGGCTGTATCTGATTGCCCCCAAGAGGTTGAGTTCCCGATGGCCCAAGAATAGTGAATTGAGCAGAATAGCTCTGAGGCTGGAGGAAGTACTGGGATTGTGGAGGGATCTCCTTCTTGGCGAAGTCAAGAGTAGGCCCAGTCAGAGAAGGATCGAGAGATGCATCACCTTGTCCAACGGTGACAACAGCAGTGCTCGGGATAGCCGATGTGATGCGCTGAAGGGGATTTGGATTAAGGAAAAATGGTTGCCCTAAACCGAGAGATGATGGAGGTATGGAAGCAACAACGACTGTAGATGAAGTCGATGGTCCCCCTATTTGAGCAAAACTGGGGTCAAAACCGGGTGGAAAATCAATCGTTGCCTCTTCCCGTTCCTTTTCAGCTTGTTCGGCCCTTGCCGTAGCAACCCGAACTTGTTCTTCCAATTCGGTTATCTTTGCCTTCAATGTCTCCTCCATTCTACCATACTTTGTCATCTTTCGTGTTTGCCGTCTAGTTGCGTGGATCTTGTGAGGAATAGTTTGATTTTTGGAAGAAATGTTTTCCCTTTGAAAAATAAATAGGTGAAATAATTATAAGTTTAAGCAGTGATTGCAAAATGTCATCCCGAGGTCTCCACACTTGAGAGAAAGAGAGGGTAAGTAGAATAATAACAATAAAAAAATCACAAACATGGAGAATTACGAAAATAATTGAGGCAAAATTAATAAACATGGGAAAAATCACGAAAGAATTTGCATGTGAAAAATTGCGGGATTTTATTTGACATACATGGAAAAAAATTACGGAAGAACCACATGAAATTTTTTTTGGAAAAATTTGTCAATGTGAAAAATTGCGTGAAAAGTTGTACCCGTAGAGCAATTTACGGAGAGATTGCACACGAGGAAAAATAGCAAAAATTATTGCACACGTGGAAAATTTGTGGAAAAATTTGACACGTGGAAAAATTGCGGAAAAATTTGACACGGACAATTGCGGGAAAATTTGACATGAAAAAATTGCGAAAAAAATGTACACGTGGAATAATGGCGGAAAAATTTGCGAAAATTTGCGGAAAAATTTATTAATGTGGAAATTTTGCGGAAAAATTAGATATGGAAAAGTTATGGAAAAATTCGCAAATATGAAAAAAATTTGTGAAAATTTTGTAACCGTGGAACAATTAACACCATGGAAAAAGTTGCGAAAACAGTTGCAAATGTGGAAAAATTTGAGAAATTAGTTGTGAAAAATGAAACACAATCACAATATACGCATTTCAATATGATGCATATGCTGGGGTGACACCAACTATTTCTAACTGGCTGTAAGGTTCCCGGACGATACCATAGAAGTGGTCCCTCAGTAAATGGATACGAGAGCGTTTACTGAATCATAAAAGGATCCGGGGTGCTCAATCCATTTAGGGGTTCTAGTCCGAGTGTGGGTTCGTGAAAGCTTACCAGAGCGTGGGCCCTAGGACTTCACTACTACCGACCTAATCCTATTTGGTGATGCCCGACGATAGGGATTATGCATGAGATGCATATGCAATGACAATTTATCAAAGCGAGTAACGCATAGCAACAAATCAGGTATGAACAATTTATCAAAGCGGATAAATACATGAAAAACAATTAAAAAAAATCAAATGATAATACATGAAAAATAATTAATCAAGTATAAAAAGACAAACACCTTAAAAAAAAATCCGGCTTCGACCCTATTAGCCCCCAGTGGAGTCGCCAAACTGTCGCACCCCCTTTTTGGATTTTATCCTAATGCGACACGGGTTTGGGACTGGATGTGAGACGAAATCGGACTCATCTCACATGATGCTAATGAAGTCGCCACCCTAATTTTTCTAGGTTTAGGGAACCTATTTGTCTTGCATAAAAAATAAAAACTAAGGCGAAGTGGGTCTGTACCCGAGAACAGTAGTTCGGGGTCGATTTATGGACTCGGGAAGGTGTTAGGCACCCCAGTCTCATCCTAGAAAGGTTACCGGAGAAGGAGGTGTTTTATCATGTTTGAAGAATAAAAAGTCCTAATTTACGTGATCATGCCCAATGGATAAAAATTCTAACAATTTTAAATATTCATGTAAACGTGCATATGTGCGGAAAAAGCGTGGAATAAATAAAAGAGTAAGAGATGCGTACTTGTGAAAGGTATCGGTTGATTTACCCTACAAAGATGAGGTTATTAGTTCGGAGAATGATAGTCGAAAAGCAGATAAATATTTAATGACTGATCGCGAGTGAAATAATTAATTTTAGTGATTAAATATGGGCGGAATAATTATTTGAGTATTCGAAGGCAAGTAAATATAATTAGTTAATTAGCACGAGTATTCAAATAATTGGCATTAAAATTATTGTAGGCACGCAAGTGAAATAATTATTTTTGACGATTATGCGCAAGCAAAATAATTAAACATACATGGGCATACGAAATTAATAATTAAACATGCAAACATACGAAAATAATTGAACATGCAGGCGTACGGAAATAATAATTAAACATGCAGGCATACGAAAATAATAATTAAACATGCAGGCATACGGAAATAAATAAACAGTACAAGCATACGAAAAAATACGAAAAAATAAGTGCGACAGATTGAAGATTTGGACTAGGCCCACTGGGCCTAGAAATTGGGCCCACTAGCTGGGCCTATTAGACCAGCCCAGCCCCTTTCCCTTCCTTTCCAGTTTGGGCTTGAGCCCACCTTTCTTTCTTTTTCTTTTTCTTTTTTATCCTAATTTGGGCTTGGCACAAGCCAAGCCCATCAACCAAATTAAAATACAACCTTTACTATTCATTCTCTCCCTCCTTCTTACGCTTCTTCTCCTTCCTTGTGCACCAGACAGCAGTGGCGCAGCAGAGGTGGCGACGGCAGCAGACTTCGGCAGCAGCAGTGGTGGTGAGGCTCAGCAGGGACAGCGACAAGCTGCAAAGCAGCAGCGAGGCGCGGCGAGGCAGCGGCGCAGCAGCAGTAGAACAGTGGCGAAGCGAGGCACGAGCATCGGGAGAGACGGTGCACGGCAGTGCTCAGGCGAAGCTCAGCAAGGACGGCGGCGACGCGCAGCAGCGACGGTGGCGACGGTGGCGACGGTCACCAGCACAACAGAGGAGGAGGCGGTAGCAGGGTGGTAGTGTAGCAGCGATGGAGATTAGGGTAGTGGACGATTTTTGCAAACGTTTTTCCTTTCTTTCCTCTCTCTCCTCTCTCTCTCATTCGCGTCCGCTCCCCCCCTTCACTTTTTTGCTTGGAGCTGCTATTTATAGGCAAAGGAGCGTGGCCTAGAGCTGCGCGTGGTCGTTGCCGGACTTGGAGCGCAAGGGTGGCACTGTGCGCGTTGGAACGACGCACGAGGAGGCACAGGCCAAGGGTGATTTGCTTGGCTGAGATTGAATGGAAGTTCCTGGAAACGAGGTGACGAGGCAGGCTAGCTAAAGGTAGGAGAGAGAGCTAGCTAGGAGCAAGGCCGAACAGTGAGTGGTGCAGAAATGTGCATTAACATTTAATGCCATACAAACATAATATTTTTGGTTCGAGCTTACGATACGAGAAATCTTGCTAAAAACTCCAACCATAATTTCTAGAATGTAGAACAAAGTGAAACAAAATTATTAGCGCACAGTGAACGGCGAAAAGTTCGCTATATAGCTCAATAAAAATTTGCCTATAAATAGTAAAAGTTCGAGCGTAAGAAAATGCTAACAATATAAATTGAGTGAAATGCAATAAAATGGTGCGAGTTAAAATAATAATAAAAGCTAAGCAGCTTGTCCGACCCTCGCTTTCGAGAATTTGACTCGGAACCGATGCGGGTTCGAACGGAAAAAGTGATAAAAAATACGAAAAAGTATGAAATAAAATTTAAACGATATGAAGTGCAAAAATAAACATCAGATTGACGAAAATAAACAGGTGTATGATGTTTTTGAAAAATTGATGATAGAAATGCTACAAATGAAAAATTTAAAATCTAAAATCGGGTAGCAACAATGGGTTAATGATCCTTGGAATTTAAGGTTTTGTGCATAAAAATATTGTTAGAAACAACAGGATTAATTAGTGATAAAATTAAGAACTTATTAAATTAATTAATTTAACCATGTCGGTTAATTTAATTATTACTAAGGTGGGTAAGAACTGTTGCAAAATTGTTAGAATTGGAGTGCTTGGGCAACTTTGAGTGCCAATACTCCTCACGTGCTAACACTTGTTGCAAAAACAGTCTATAACACAACACAAAAATTGAATATAAATGTATGAAAAGAAGATAAAACACAAATTAAATGTAATTAATTGGTTTGTGACTAGATGCAAAATCTGAAATTTATCATTCGTTGAAACTAACCGTTTGAAGGCGAAGAAGAAGAGTGATGATTTAATAGGTAGGTTAATTAATTATATATTTACTAAATTATTATTTAAAAATCTATTACACCCTTAAGATATTTAATAATTTAAGGGTATAATAGTAATTTAAAAAAATAAAGTCCTTTGTACTTTTTATATAGTATAACTTTCTAATAATTAACCACTTAAATGATTTTGAAGTAATATTTTCAATTCTCTAGGAACAGTAAATATTCATAAAAGTAATATTAATAATAACTTAATTTATTAATTATAATCATCAAAATTATGAATAGTAGATAGGCTGCACGTATTGCACCGCACGTATCACATTCCCGCAAAAGACAATGCTGCACCGCTCACTATCACATTTAAATCTACGCACATGGCACTCAGTCCTTTGTATTAGACTCATTTGGCTGAAAAAGATTACCTACATCGTAAACGATTGGCTCACAAATATGTGGACATGAAGAAGATAGCCCATGAAGTCATCGTTTCACCGACATCATGTAATTCCTCAATAGCAATCTTTTTATGTAAGGAAGCGACATGTCATCGGCAAGGAAAGAGGATAACTTGAAGAGAACTGGAATTAGGAAGCCAAGAATCACCTTCAACTCAGAGAGAATTTCAGCAGTACTCCGTCCAGATGCACATATGATAAAAATAAATCCAAACTTGTCATGATAGTGAGCATTCCAGTCAGATATTCCTGCAAAGCATGTGATGGATGAGAAGGGCCAGAAAAATGGTTTTTCAAATGAATTAATGAAAAGAAATATAAAAAAAAAATAACTTGCAAGAGTATAAACCTGTAAAGTGGAAGCAGTGGATGTTGCCATAGCAGTTGATTGCTCTCCCTTACTGCTGAAATTTTAACAATGTGTGAATTTTAACAACCAATTTTCTAATTCTAATTCCAATTACAAACAAAGAAGAAGAGGAGAAAGAAAAAGCAGATGAGCCGAGAAGGCTTCGAGACAGTCATCGACGTGGAGGTTATCCAACCAGATGTCCCTGGCGGCGGCCACCGCTACAAATTCTATTCAAAAATAAAATTAATTGGGAAACAATTCAAGCTTTTATTTATCTCTGGATTTGTTTTTCTTTTCTTATCTTTTCATCACGGAAAATGTCAATACCCTTATATTATGATCTACGGAAACAATTAATATTGTTCAATTAAAACAAAGCCATGGAAATGAGATGAACTGATTCTCAACACACCATATTTTTTGCTAAATGTTTTTGATAAATTTGCTAAATTAAGTTTAATTAAATATAACTGGGGTAGAATTCAGACTTATAAACGCTTGACTATAAATGTTCTGATACTATGTTTGTTCCGGTACACTAGGTCATATATTATTAATTATTATTACAGGTAAAATTCATGATCTATTTAAAACGGATGAAAAGTATCAATAGAGTATCGAACGCAGATTTCTCATCCTTACCCTAAAAAAACAAACAAACACGTTGAACCTTTCTTTCATGTCATGTGGTCCTAGAGTGATGATGATCATCTCAATGTTTCATGATATTATTTCAGAATGTATGGATAGTTTGTCTAATAGAATGGTGACACGTATTATTTTATGCAAATTACTCGTGATAATTAATGATGAAACTTTAAAATAAATATATGTGTAAAATATAATAAATTTTAAAGATTGTGATGAGTCATGACTGGTGGGTTAATTATTATTTTTCTTGACCAATAGAAGTGTGATAATATATAGATCATGTGAGTTTTAATCTTGTCATATTTTTAAGAAAAAAAACGTTCAACATGGACAAATATTTTTGTTTGTTTTGAAGTATTTTTATTTTAAAAGTTCCATTTTCCAAGATATTTTTTTTTAAAAAAAACCCCTTCAACATGGATAAATTATTTTAATTTAGTATTTGAGTTAAATTTATAATTTAAATAGTTAATTATATTATATTTATTTTAAAATTATGATTTAATATCGAATATTATAATAAATTGTGTTAGTTTAATTACATTTATAAAAAGGTTTTTGGCAAGCCAGATACAAGAGAAGCTATAAGCCAATTCACAGGGGCCAAATAAATTATATATGAAAAAAATCAAGAATATGAATTTAAAAATCACCACAACCACAAATGATTTTATCATCATCCAAACATCCACCATCCACGTTAAACCGCTAGTGGTGAAATTAGACCAAATTATTTATAAGACACGCACGTGAATCACAAGTGCCCAAATAAATTATATATGAAAAAATCAAGAATATGAATTTAAAAATCACAACCACAAATGGTTTAATTAAATATAACTGTGGTAGAATTTAGACTTATAAACGCTTGACTATTAATGTTTTGATACTATGTTTGTTTCGGTACACTAGGTCATATATTATTAATTATTATTATAGACAAAACTCATGATCTATTTAAAACGGATGAAAAGTATCAATAGAGTATCGAACGCAAATTTCTCATCCTTACCCTAAAAAAAAAACAAACACGTTGAACCTTTTTTTCATGTCATGTGGTCCTAGAGTGATGATGATCATCTCAATGTTTCATGATATTATTTCAGAATGTATGGATAGTTTGTCTAATAGAATGGTGACACGTATTATTTTATGCAAATTACTCGTGATAATTAATGATGAAACTTTAAAATAAATATATGTGTAAAATATAACAAATTTTAAAGATTGTGATGAGTCATGACTGGTGGGTCAATTATTATTTTTCTTGACCAATAGAAGTGTGATAAGATATAGATCATGTGACTTTTAATCTTTTGTCAGATTTTTAAGAAAAAAAACGTTCAACATGGACAAGATATTGTAGCTTGTCTCCACTGTATAAACAAGACAATGTACCTTGTCTCCACTGTATAAACAACATATTGGAAACTTGATTTTTACTTTAGAGTTTAGACTCCCAAAATCTGAAATTAACCACTCTAAATGACACTATTATAAAACTAATTTCTCAAGTTAACCAAAACAAACATGTTTGTAAGACAAAACACTTAAGACGGGCTAAAATTAGATATGATCAAATGATCAAATACTATACATGAAAAAAGGAAGCCAATTACTCCCTCCATCCCACAAAGGATGATTTCCTCGCATCCCAATATTCAGTAGGAAACGTATATCGAGGAGGCCGGATGAGGCACTATTTGACTCCAAAAAGATCCGATTTTTTTTTGAACGTACGTTAATCCTTAACGTATTTCCTAGAAAAAATTAGGGGCAAAATTGTCTTAAATAGTGAGTCTGCCGGCCGTTTTAAGATACGTGCCGAAACAATAAAAGCAAAAGTTAAAACGTCATCCTTTGTGAGACGGAGGGAGTAGTAAACAATGCAAGTAAAGAAGCATGAGATTCAAATACAGCAAATACAAAAATGGGTCATCTAGATTTTACCTTCTTTTATCTTTTTTGTATGTGTGTGTTGCTTTGGTTCTTTCTAAGAAAGAAAAAAAGAAAGCTCAGCTTCAGCACAGTTTACATTTTAATTTTTTTTAATTCTCTTGAATAGAGTAAAAGCAATCTTTTTTCAAACCCCTCTTTCCATAATTATGTCATGGATAGTTTGTCTAATAGAATGGTGACACGTATTATTTTATACAAATTACTCGTGATAATTAATGATGAAACTTTAAAATAAATATATGTGTAAAATATAACAAATTTTAAAGATTGTGATGAGTCATGATTGGTGGGTCAATCATTATTTTTCTTGACCAATAGAAGTGTGATAAGATATAGATCATGTGACTTTTAATCTTTTGTCAGATTTTTAAGAAAAAAAACGTTCAACATGGACAAATTTTTTTATTTGTTTTGAAGTATTTTTATTTTAAAAGTTCCATATTCCAAGATATTTTTTTTATAAAAAAAAACCCTTCAACATGGATAAATTATTTTAATTTAGTATTTGAGTTAAGGTTATAATTTAAACAGTTAATTATATTATATTTATTTTAAAATTATGGTTTGATATCGAATATTATAATAAATTATGTTAGTTTAATTACATTTATAAAAAGGTTTTTGGCAAGCCAAATACAAGAGAAGCTATAAGCCAATTCACAGGCGCCAAATAAATTATATATGAAAAAATCAAGAATATGAATTTAAAAATCACCACAACCACAAATGGTTTTATCATCATCCAAACATCCACCATCCACGTTAAACCGCTAGTGGTGAAATTAGACCAAATTATTTATAAGACACGCACGTGAATCACAAGTGCCCAAATAAATTATATATGAAAAAATCAAGAATATGAATTTAAAAATCACAACCACAAATGGTTTAATTAAATATAACTGTGGTAGAATTCAGACTTATAAACGCTTCACTATTAATGTTTTGATACTATGTTTGTTTCGGTACACTAGGTCATATATTATTAATTATTATTATAGACAAAACTCATGATCTATTTAAAACGGATGAAAAGTATCAATAGAGTATCGAACGCAAATTTCTCATCCTTACCCTAAAAAAAAAACCAAACACGTTGAACCTTTCTTTCATGTCATGTGGTCCTAGAGTGATGGATCATTTCAATGTTTCATGATATTATTTCAGAATGTATGAATAGTTTGTCTAATAGAATGGTGACACGTATTATTTTATGCAAATTACTCGTGATAATTAATGATGAAACTTTAAAATAAATATATGTGTAAAATATAACAAATTTTAAAGATTGTGATGAGTCATGACTGGTTATTTTTTTTAAATAGGCTGAAGATTTTAATAAAATATGCCATGAAGATCATGACCCAGAATTACAAACGCAGCTGCAGCAAAAACAGAAGACAAGGATCAACTTATCTCTGGACTACTAAACAGAATAACACAATGAAGGCTACCGCAAAACCATCGCTGACAGCAACACGACGGACAAGCAACCTGGGCGCACAACTGAGCAATCTCAGGAAGAAACCAGGATGATGGCAAAAGCAACGATCCCAAGATAAAGGGAAACGAGCATCACAGCTCCTCAACCACTAGTTGCGTTGGTACCCCAAACCTGCAGCCACGTTGACGAAGACATTGTTTGAGAAATAGAGTAGGGGAAAGTTGTATCTATGCTCCTCATCATCCAGCGATTCCAGTACCCAAAAACCACTGATCAGTCATGACTGGTGGGTCAATCATTATTTTTCTTGACCAATAGAAGTGTGATAATATATAGATTTGTTTTTTCTTTTCTTTTCTTTTTCATTACGAAAATGACAGATCTGCAGAAAAAATTAATATTGTTCAATTAAAACAAGACCATAGAATGAGACGAACTAATTCTCAACACACCATCAAGTGAAAGTCATTTAGATGATTTGAACTGATTCTCGATACACCATATTTTTTGCTAATTTTTTTTTTTTGAAAGGTTTGCTAAGTTAATTTTAATTAAATATAAGGGTTAATAACATAAAACAACCCTGAACTTTAATGTTTTATTTAAGTAGAACCCTGAACTATTTTTTTATTTAATTACAACCCTGGTCTTTGAAAAAAATGTCAAATTACCCCCCTACCGTAACTGACATCCGATGTGGCAGCGTTGACCACCGTTATGTGCTTTGTCAGTGCCACGTCAGCATGCCACGTAATAATGATCAGGGGGGTAATTAAACAAAAATATTAAAGTTAAGGGTTGCGATTAATCAAAATATTAAAGTTCAGGGTTATTTTATGTCATTTTACCTAATTTAATCAATAACCCAAATTCCTCTTTTCCTTTCTTTTTTATACACAACGGTATAATAATAATAAAAATAAAATTGGAATTAATGCTTCATTGTTAGAATTAGATATGATTAATCTGGAAATAAGATTGCCTACAAAATAACTTAATGGTATACTAATAATAATAAAAATGAAATTGGAATTAATACTTCATTGCTAGAATTAGAGGTAATTATGATTAATCTGATTAATTATGATTATTAATAGAAAGGTAACGAAGCATTAATTCCATCTAGTAGGAATTAATTAAAGAAGGAAAAATAAAAAAGAAACAAAAACAGAAAGTATAATAAAATAAATGTGGCAAAAGACATAAAACAACCCTGAACTTTAATATTTTTGTTTAATTACCCCCTGGTCATTATTACGTGGCACGCTGACGTGGCGTCCTGATAGTAGGCGCGAGCAGCAACGACGAGGCACGACAGTGGTCCGGTGAGGCTTGCGGCAGCTTGGCAGCAGCTCGGTGGTGGCGAGCACAGCGCAGCAACGGCGGTGGTGGTAGGGTGGTAGTGCAGCGGCGACGGTGGAGGGCAGTGGATGATGTAAATGGCTGCGTTCTCCCCCCTCCCTCTTGAAGAAAACGTGAGCCATGCTATTTATAGCATGCTTGAGGCGGTGGAGGAAGAGATGACGTTGGCATTAATGACATCACGATGACGAGGCGAGGGTGAGCAGTGGCGTGGCTCGAGGAAGGACGTGAGGCTCGAGGAAGAACGTGAGAGCGTGAGGAGCAAGGCTGCACAGTAAGGCGGTGCAGAAATGTGCATTAATGTGTATTAAATGCCATACGAACATAATATTTCTGGTTCGAGCTTCTAGTACAAGAAATTTCCCTAAAAACTCCAACCAAAATTTCTAGAATGTAGAATAAAATGTAACAAAATTATTAGCACACAGTAAGCGGCGAAAAGCTCGCTAAATAGTTTGATAAAAACTCGCGTGTAAATAATAAAAGTTCGAGCGTAACAAAAATGCTTAAAATAAGAATTAAACGCAACGAAAAAGGATAACGCGAGTTAGAAAAATAATAAAAAATAAGTAGCTAATGACCAAAGTTGTTCGACCCTTGATTTCGAAAGTTTGACTCGAGAACCAATACGGGTTCGAACGGGAAAAGTGACAAAAATGCGAAAAAAGTATGAAATAAAATTTAAATGACTTTAAGCGTAAAAATAAACATCAGATTGACGAAAATAAACGAAAGTATGATTTTAGAAAATTGATGCTTGAAATGCGAAAATATTTGACGATGAAAAATTAAAAGTCAAAAATCGGGTAGCAACAGTTGCCCCCTCTTTACTGTCTTATCAAAAATCCGGTGCAACCGAGATTTTTGATGAGCAGTAAAGATGGTTGCTCCCGAACAAGCAATGGGTTTGAAAATATGAAATGTAAATGCAGATATACCTGATAATGGAATGAAAAGGTAAATGCAGAAATGTAAATGACGCGTCTCTGATACTAGGATGAAAAGTAAATTGTAGAAATGTAAATGATGACTTCCCTGATAATGGGGTGAAATGTAGATGATAAAATGTGAATCAGGTAGGGCGAGGGAAGCACTCGCAGTCTATACCTTGGTGCTGAAAGTAAAGTGCGAAAACGTAATTTGACGTCCGAACGAGGATACCGCAATTCTCAGACGTCGATGCAGAAAACGTAAACTTGAGATCCGAACGGGGACACCGCAACTCTCGGACCTCTATGCAGGAAATGAAAGCTGACATCTGAATGGGGACACCGCAATTCTCAGACGTCGATGCAGAAAATGAAACTTGGTGCAGAAAAGTAAAGTGCGAAAATGTAAACTCAGCGCCGTCGAGGGTCGCACTCGTAGGCCATTGCTGATCGATGCAAAAAATGTAAATGCAGAGTGATATGTTGGAAATTGTAAAAGGATGCAATGCATGAATTTTAACGCAAATTAAAGGAATGTGAAATGCAGACAGAAAGTAATTTGTGAAAGGTAAAGTAAAGTGCGGAAAATAAAACGCGTGGGAACGAACCGCTTACACGACCTAAAAAGATGCATGTTGTGGGGACGAACTGCTTACAACATTCTAACAGACATCGCGTGGGGACGAACCACTTACGCGACTTAAAAGAGACGCATGTTGTGGGGACGAACCGCTTACCACATTCAAACAGACACATGTTGTGGGGACGAACCGCTTACAACATTCAACAGACGCATGTTGTGGGGACGAACCGCTTACAACATTCTAACAGACATTGCGTGGGGGCGAACCGCTTACGCGACCTAAAAAGACACATGTTGTGGGGACGAACCGCCACACAACATTCTAACAGACATCGCGTGGGGACGAACCGCTTACGCGACCTAAAAAGAGACACATGTTGTGGGGATGAACTGCTTACGCGACCTAAAAAGACGCATGTTGTGGGGACGAACCGCTTACAACATTCTAACAGACATCGCGTGCGGACGAACCGCTTATGCGACCTAAAAGAGACGCATGTTGTGGGGACGAACCGCTTACAACATTCAAATAGACGCATAACAGACACATGTTGCGGGACTGAGCCGCGTCAACATTCAAACAAGAAAGTAAATTGCGGGAAAGTAAATTACAGAAAAGTAAATTACAGGAAAGTAAATTGCAGAAAAGTAGATTGCAGGAAAGTAAATTGCGGAAAATAAATTGCGGAAAAGTAATTTGCAGAAAAGTAAATTGCAGAAAGGTAAATAAAGTAGATGTGAACTTCACTTGGGCGTTGTTGCCCACTGGGAGGTTGGTGCGAGATCCTTCCGGACGCTGCTGTCCGTCGGAGTTTGATGCTGAAAATGAAAACTCCACTCGGACGTTGCTGCCCACTAGGAGGTTGGTACGAGATCCTTCCGGACGCTGCTGCCCGTCGGATGTCAGCTTAAATCCTTTATTGATCGAAAGGTGGGGACTTGAATCGCCATACAAAAGTTTGAAAGGTGGGGTTTTAGAATCGCCACACGAAAGTTTGAAAGGTGGGGTTTTGAACCGCCACACGAAGTTTTGGAACGGTGGGGCTTTGAACCGCCACACAAAATTCTGAAAGGTGGGGTTTTGAACCGCCACACCAAGTTTTAATTTTAAAAAGTGGGGTTTTGAACCGCCACACAAAGTTTTGAAAGGTGGGGTTTTGAACCGCAGGTGGGGTGGGGCTTTAAACCACCACACAAAGTTTTGAAAGGTGGGGTTTTGAACCGCCACACGAAATTTAGAACGGTGGGGCTTTAAACCGCCACATAAAGTTTTGAAAGGTGGGGTTTTGAACCGCCACACGAAATTTGGAATTGTGGGGCTTTGAACCGCCACACCAAAGTTTTGAAAGGTGGGGTTTTGAACCGCCACACGAAGTTTTGAAAGGTGGGGTTTTGAACCTCCACACAAAGTTGATTAGGGAGTGATAACGTACTCCATTCGGATGCTTGTTGGATGGTGGGTATGGAGTGGTAACGTACTCCGTTCGGGTGTTTATTGGATGGATTTATTGGCGGAGATTGATCATAGTGTGAGATTCCACTGACGCATACCTGTATCCTGCAAATAGGGAGGAAACAAACACGGAGCAGCAGTGGATGGAAAAAGAGAAATCAATTGATACATAGAAAATTCAATGAGATCACATCATGTATGTTGTATATGAAAGTATTTCCACGCTACCCTAAGGTTTGCCCCCCAGTATTTTATAAAAACAACTTCCTTATCAAGAGAAGGTTCAACAAGTTTATGCATTTCTGGAGAACCTGTCATCCAGTTTCCATCATACAAGCATGCTTGGCACAAGCCTAGAAAAGCATCTGCATCTTGCCCAGGAGATAACGACCTCAAGGACAAGACTTTCCCACAACATGTAGGCGTAAGCAATCCTCACCGGACATTGGTGTTTGCGCTCACACTCAGAAACAGAGCTACGTGTTTACACTCATAAAAATGCAACAAACATAGCACAAAGTCAGATTTGTAATGTCAATCCGAGTGAATAAACCTCATACGAAGATGCACATGCATGGGCATTCATATAATCGAGAGGTCTTTACAAGAGAAAGGAAATAAAGTGTATAGACAAAAGGAAGTCTGTTTATAAAGGAGAATGTTGTTTAGCAGAAAGAAATAGGGTTTTTAATGAGTAGCGTACAACTGAGGTTGCTAACCGGAGGTAAGGTGCACCTCGAGCGCAGTTTGCGAGAGCTTGGTGAAACTTTGAAGCTCTTCTTTTGAAGTGTTAGTCTTCTTCTCTGCAAATTGTTGTTTGAATACAACCTGAGACCCCTTCTTCGAAATACCCAACCGGGTTTTTGAATCTTCACAAGGAATGATCTCTTTTACTTTTGAAATCATCATTTGTTGTTGGCAAAGTGCACCCATTTTTTGAATCTTCATAGGGAATGATCTCTTTTTTTGTTTTGAGATCATCTTTTGTAGTTGACAAAGTGCACTAAATTTTTTTTCGAACCTTCATTGAAAATTCTCTCTCTTTTGTTTTGTGATCATCCTGTTAACTCTTGACTTGCTTGTGTTCACCCATTTTTTGTTTTGTTGTTTTTTTTCATTTTTTTTTCAAGCAAAGCAAGTACAATTTCGTCTTGTATTTGGATGGGACCTTCAAGTCTTGATTTTTTGGCCTCTTTTGGCGTTGACCATCAGCAACCTTCGAAGATTTTAGAATCCCTCTTGCGCAACCTAAGCTCGATGTGTACCTTACCTTCAGTTAACCAACTCAGTTGGGCACCGCTCATTATTTAGGGGGTTCAAGTGGATGTAAGAGGTTTTACAAGCGGCTTAGAAATGAATCGAATAGAAAGCAAAGGTAAGTGTTTGAAGACAAAGGAACGAGAATACCAAAGAAAGGTGGAAGCAAAGAGCAAAGTCCCCTGTCATCTTACTGCTATCCCATGTCTAATGGTGCATGTACCCTGGATATTATGCAAATCCAACTAGCACTTAGTCAGGCATTTACACACATGAAAGACATAAGGCGTGTAGGCCCAAAATGCTCATAGGGATGTGTTTGTGATTGCATACATCTAAGCATGCGGCAGATATAAGAGCTAGCAGGCGAGATCATGCATGTCATACAATCTTGAATGGATGCACAAGTTATCCATGATGCAGTAACATGTTGAACATGCTCAATTTATGGAAGGTTTGAAAAATTTGAGGGTAGTGCAGATTTTATTCAAAGAATTCCTTTTACAATTACAACAAATCTTAATAATGTTAGCAATTTTATAGACAAAAAGGTGAGGGTATGACCACTCATAAAAATTTATGAATAATTAAAAAGAATTGCCCCCAATGCGGGAATGAATGCAGAATGTTTGTATGATTAAAAAGCCTGAGAAGAAAAGTGAACTTCTCTGGATGTGTGCAGCAAAAGCGCTGAGGTCGGCGCAAAGCGCTGTCGCGGAAAGATGAACGTAAACCTCATTCTGACGTTGATGTATACTGCAATGTTCATATAGGAATGTAGATTGAGGCCAGGGCGAGGACCCCGTAGAGTTCGAATGCTGATGTAAAGAGGACAACAAGGTGTGGTCGCCGCAAAGGATGGAGTGAGGAATTTCCAAAAGGTTACCCCCCGGTGTAGAATGCATAATGAACTTCCCGATGCCCGCGACAGGGCAGTAAAGGCACACCAGATGGTCATTCAAGAGTTGATAAGAGGAAGATTCCTTTATCTCGTTGAGCATTATACAAGTAACCATGGTATGATTCGAGTTCCTGCAAAAATAAGGGGGAAACAATGAGTAGAATTGAAAAATGATTTAGGAAAATGGCAATGCAATCAATAGGTTTTAGACTCTCCCTTTTATAGTGAGGCTTTATGCAGGTACTCCTAGTATGATTCGGATTCTTGGACGTCAAGGCTTCCTGACGCTTTCTCCTGGTCGTCATTCCACTAGCTTGCCCCCCAGTTTACAATCCTCATTGCGCCTGAAAAATGGGGAATTAAATAGTAAGTCTGAGGGAAGGATATCCCAAAATTCGGAATTAAAAATTAAAACCGACAAGAATTGAAATATTTGAAAAGAACACGTGGGTTGCCTCCCACGAAGTGCCCTTGTGCGATGTTTCCTTTCTCGCCTTTGTTTTGTGAAGGGAAAGAAAAGAAGCGAATCAGTAGCATCTAAATCATGAATAGATTAAGATCAGGATTTAATACATAAGAAGAGTAAAAATATGGGAAAATTGCAGACATAACAAAATCATGAGCATGAAAAAAGTGAGGAAATAATTGCAAACATGAAAAAACTGCAGAGAAAATTACAAATAGGGAAAGTTGCGGGAAAATTTATACACAGGAAACGTTGCGGAAAAATTTGATAGACGTGCAAGATTGCGGAAAAATTTGTACACGTGCAAAATTGCAGAAAAATTGTATGTGAAAAATTGCGAAAAAATTGGACAAAGATGGAAATATAGCAAAAACTTGCAAATACGGAATAATTACGAAAAATTTACAAAGGTGACACTTTCGGAAAAATTTGCCAATATTGAAATTTCCGGAAAATGTTGCCAACGTGGAACGTTTGCGAAAAAGGTTTCCAACGTGGAAGATTTGCAGAAAAATTGTAAACAAGGAAAATTTGCAGAACAATTTATAATTGTGGAGAAATTGCGAAATCAGTTTGTAAAAAAAGTGTGAAAATTTTGAGAAATGATTTGTAAAACGTGGGAAGACTTTGAGGAATTATTTGTGAAAATTTTGAGAAATTAGTGAAAAAAGGGAAACAAAGTCGCAATACACGCATTTCAATATGATGCATATGCTGGGTTGACACCAACTATTTCTATTCTGGCTGGAAGGCTCCTGGACGATACCATGGAAGTGGTCCCTCAGTAAATGGATACGTGATTGCCTGTCGAACCATAAAAAATTCTAGGCGTTCATCCATTTAGGTGTTCGAGTCCGAGTTTGGGGTTCATGAAAACTACCTAGGACACGTGTCCTAGGGCCTCACTACTAACCTCCTAATCTTATTTGGAAAAGGCCCTGCGGTAGGGCATTATGCGTGAGATGCCTATGCAATGACAGTTTATCAAAGCGAATAACACATAGCAACAAATCATGTATAAACAATTTATCAAAGCAAATAAATACATGAAAAACAATTAATCATGCAAAAATCATGTGATAATACCATAATGAATAATTAATTATTTACAGAAAAAAAACAAACACCTCAAAAAAAATCCGGCTCCGACCCTATTGGTCCCCAGTGAAGTCGCCAAACTGTCGCACCCCCTTTTTGGATTTTATCCTAATGCAACACGGGTTTGGGACGAGAATGTGAGACGAAATCAGACTCATCTCACATGATGTTAATGAAGTCGCCACCCTAAAGTCATGGCATAAAAATAAAAACTAAGGCAAAATGGGTCTGAACCCGAGAACAGTGGTTCGGGGTCGTATTATGGACTCGGGAAGGTGTTAGGCACCCGAGTCACATCCTAGAAGGTTACCGGAGAGAGGTGTTTAATCATGCCTTGAAAAATAAAATCCTAATTTAGTTATCATGCCCAACAGATTTTAATAATTTTAAATATTAGAGCATAAGCGCGAAAAAAGCGTGAATAAATAAAAGGGTAGGAACTGTTTACTTGTGAAGGGTATTGGGCGGATATACCCTTTTTGAACGAAGTCATGAGGCGTACTTGTGATGGGTGTTGATTGATTTGCCCTACAAAGTCGAGATTATTAATTTGGGGAAAATGGTAATTGAAAAAAACAAATAGATATTTAACGACTTGTTACGAGTGAAATAATTAAACGCGAGTGAAATAATTATTGGAATATTTGAAAGCATGCAAAGATAATTAATTGAATAGTGCGAGCATACGAATGATCGGCATCACAATTATCGTATGTGAGCGAAAGACGATTAAACACAAGCAGAATAATTAAATATGCTAAAGCATACAAAAATAATAATTAAACATGCGAGCATACAAAAATTAAATAAACAGTACAAGCATTACATAAATTAAATTAACAGTACAAGCATGCGAAAAATTAAATAAACAAAACAAGCGCGCGAAAAGTAAATAAACAGTACAAGCGCGGAAAAATAAATAAATAAAT
Source organism: Viola odorata (assembly GCA_963691705.1). Taxonomy (NCBI): domain Eukaryota; kingdom Viridiplantae; phylum Streptophyta; class Magnoliopsida; order Malpighiales; family Violaceae; genus Viola; species Viola odorata. The sequence continues at coordinate 59,997,849 of OY829544.1, forward strand.
AAACAGTACAAGTGCGGAAAAATAAATAAACAGTGCGAGTGCGAAAAATAAATAAACAGTACAGGCATAAAAAATGCTACGAAAAATAAATATGATGGATCGAAATAAATTGGACTAGACCCACTGGGCCTAGAAATTGGGCCCATTAGCTGTAGAGCCCTTTCCTTTGTATTTGGGCTTGGCCCATTATCATTAAAATGCCTAGCCCATTTTCTCTTCTCCTTTCCTGTTTGGGCTTGGCATAATTAATTAAAATGAGGCCAAGCCTCAAGCCCACTTCATCCTTTCTCCCACTGTTCTTCTTCTTCCTTGAGAAACCAAGAGCAGCAGCGCAGCAGCCATGGAGCAACGAAAGCGGACCGGCAGCAGCATCTTCCTTGTCCAGCGCCAGCAAGGCAACAGCAGCGGCGAGGTGGTAGGGAGGTAGTGCATGTTGGAGTCCAGCTCATATTGGCTGAAAGAGAGATTTGTTGTGGGTCTAGCCCAATTGGGGCTATTTGTTTTAGTTTGATTAAAAAAGGAAAGATTGGAGTATGACTTGAAGTAGGATTGTGTAACCTAATTAATTAGGTTGTCCACTAATATATATATATGGTGGCTTAGGTTTTGAGAACATAGAGAGACAAGAGAGATTGTAAAAGGGTTGTTGTTGAACATCCTGAGAGAGGTTTTGCTGTTGAGCATCCTGTGAGAGAGAAGAGAGAAAACAGATTTCGCCAAACTCTGTGCAGCTGCGGGAGAATCGTCGCAGCGACTTCGTTCACCGTTGGATCTGGGTGAAATTTGGACAGCAGGTGCACGACTTCTGGTTCTTCAATCTGAACGGTTGGATCGGTGAGAAGTTGGCTGATGTGGTAGAAATCCTGTCCCGATTGGAGCAGTGGAAATCTGGTTTTGGTTCTCTATTCTCATGCCTCTTGTTTTTCTCGGATTGATTGATTGATTGGATTGTTTGATTGGTACTATTGGTGATAGTGGTGTATTTAAGATTATTCCTATAGTTGAGATAGGGATTTTGCTTGGTTGTACACATTGATCATCATATAGTGGATTGACTGGCTTAGTCCCGTGGTTTTTTACCTGTTGAGGTTTTCCACGTTAAAAATCTCTGTGTTCTTTTCTTGATTTCTTTTGATTGGTTTGATTGCTTTTGATTGGTAGGGGTTATTGATTCTTGGGATAAGATTGTTTGCTGCGCAAAATTGATTGTTGATTGAAAATAACCCCAACAACTGGTAGCGGAGCGCAAGGTTTGAAAGAATAATGATGCTGAATTTTTAGTAGTGTAGAAAAGAGAGGATTTGTGATTGTGATGATGAATCCATGATTGTGATTGTGATTGTGATTGATGAAGGGTAAGCAAATGAGCAGTTGTAATCATGAAGGGGGAGCTTGCTTTCAACAATGTTTACCGATTGATTGGAACCGCGGTTAAGAGTAAAGTACAAGGTACTTACAAAAGATTGAATGATTGTGATGGCCAGGTAGAGTTACCTAGGAGAAGAGTTAGCTTTGCGGTGTTGACCGGCGAGAAAGCGAACTTGACTCCTACTCAGATTGCATGAAGATTGGTGATTCCCCCATGATATGAGCTGGAGGGGGAGATTGTTGGAGTCCAGCTCATATTGGCTGAAAGAGAGATTTGTTGTGGGTCTAGCCCAATTGGGGCTATTTGTTTTAGTTTGATTAAAAAAGGAAAGATTGGAGTATGACTTGAAGTAGGATTGTGTAACCTAATTAATTAGGTTGTCCACTAATATATATATATGGTGGCTTAGGTTTTGAGAACATAGAGAGACAAGAGAGATTGTAAAAGGGTTGTTGTTGAACATCCTGAGAGAGGTTTTGCTGTTGAGCATCCTGTGAGAGAGAAGAGAGAAAACAGATTTCGCCAAACTCTGTGCAGCTGCGGGAGAATCGTCGCAGCGACTTCGTTCACCGTTGGATCTGGGTGAAATTTGGACAGCAGGTGCACGACTTCTGGTTCTTCAATCTGAACGGTTGGATCGGTGAGATGTTGGCTGATGTGGTAGAAATCCTGTCCCGATTGGAGCAGTGGAAATCTGGTTTTGGTTCTCTATTCTCATGCCTCTTGTTTTTCTCGGATTGATTGATTGATTGGATTGTTTGATTGGTACTATTGGTGATAGTGGTGTATTTAAGATTATTCCTATAGTTGAGATAGGGATTTTGCTTGGTTGTACACATTGATCATCATATAGTGGATTGACTGGCTTAGTCCCGTGGTTTTTTACCTGTTGAGGTTTTCCACGTTAAAAATCTCTGTGTTCTTTTCTTGATTTCTTTTGATTGGTTTGATTGCTTTTGATTGGTAGGGGTTATTGATTCTTGGGATAAGATTGTTTGCTGCGCAAAATTGATTGTTGATTGAAAATAACCCCAACAACTGGTAGCGGAGCGCAAGGTTTGAAAGAATAATGATGCTGAATTTTTAGTAGTGTAGAAAAGAGAGGATTTGTGATTGTGATGATGAATCCATGATTGTGATTGTGATTGTGATTGATGAAGGGTAAGCAAATGAGCAGTTGTAATCATGAAGGGGGAGCTTGCTTTCAACAATGTTTACCGATTGATTGGAACCGCGGTTAAGAGTAAAGTACAAGGTACTTACAAAAGATTGAATGATTGTGATGGCCAGGTAGAGTTACCTAGGAGAAGAGTTAGCTTTGCGGTGTTGACCGGCGAGAAAGCGAACTTGACTCCTACTCAGATTGCATGAAGATTGGTGATTCCCCCATGATATGAGCTGGAGGGGGAGATTGTTGGAGTCCAGCTCATATTGGCTGAAAGAGAGATTTGTTGTGGGTCTAGCCCAATTGGGGCTATTTGTTTTAGTTTGATTAAAAAAGGAAAGATTGGAGTATGACTTGAAGTAGGATTGTGTAACCTAATTAATTAGGTTGTCCACTAATATATATATATGGTGGCTTAGGTTTTGAGAACATAGAGAGACAAGAGAGATTGTAAAAGGGTTGTTGTTGAACATCCTGAGAGAGGTTTTGCTGTTGAGCATCCTGTGAGAGAGAAGAGAGAAAACAGATTTCGCCAAACTCTGTGCAGCTGCGGGAGAATCGTCGCAGCGACTTCGTTCACCGTTGGATCTGGGTGAAATTTGGACAGCAGGTGCACGACTTCTGGTTCTTCAATCTGAACGGTTGGATCGGTGAGAAGTTGGCTGATGTGGTAGAAATCCTGTCCCGATTGGAGCAGTGGAAATCTGGTTTTGGTTCTCTATTCTCATGCCTCTTGTTTTTCTCGGATTGATTGATTGATTGGATTGTTTGATTGGTACTATTGGTGATAGTGGTGTATTTAAGATTATTCCTATAGTTGAGATAGGGATTTTGCTTGGTTGTACACATTGATCATCATATAGTGGATTGACTGGCTTAGTCCCGTGGTTTTTTACCTGTTGAGGTTTTCCACGTTAAAAATCTCTGTGTTCTTTTCTTGATTTCTTTTGATTGGTTTGATTGCTTTTGATTGGTAGGGGTTATTGATTCTTGGGATAAGATTGTTTGCTGCGCAAAATTGATTGTTGATTGAAAATAACCCCAACAGTGCAGCGGCGGCGGTGGAGGGCAGCAGTGCAGCGACGGGCCAGCAGCGGTGAGCAAGGCAGCAACTCGATGGTGGCGAGCGGCGGCGGCAGCCCAGCAACGGTGACCAGCAGTAAAGCAGTGGCGACGCGAGGCACGAGCAGCAATGACGAGGCACGGCGACCAGCAGCAAAGCAGTGGCGACGCGAGGAGCGAGCAGCAACGACGAGGCACGACAGTGGTCCGGTGAGGCTTGCGGCAGCTTGGCAGCAGCTCGGTTGTGGCGAGCGCAGCGCAGCAGCGGCGGTGGTGGTAGGGTGGTAGTGCAGCGGCGGCGGTGGAGGGCAATGGATGATGTAAATGGCTGCGTTCTCCCCCCCCTCTTGAAGAAAACGTGAGCCATGCTATTTATAGCATGCTTGAGGCGGTGGAGGAAGAGATGACGTTGGCATTAATGACATCACGATGACGAGGCGAGGGTGAGCAGTGGCGTGGCTCGAGGAAGAACGTGAGAGCGTGAGGAGCAAGGCTGCACAGTAAGGCGGTGCAGAAATGTGCATTAATACATTAATGCACATTTAATGCCATACGAACATAATATTTCTGGTTCGAGCTTCTAGTACAAGAAATTTCCCTAAAAACTCCAACCAAAATTTCTAGAATGTAGAATAAAATGTAACAAAATTATTAGCACACAGTAAGCGGCGAAAAGCTCGCTAAATAGTTTGATAAAAACTCGCGTGTAAATAATAAAAGTTCGATCATAACAAAAATGCTTAAAATAAGAATTAAACGCAACGAAAAAGGATAACGCGAGTTAAAAAAATAATAAAAAATAAGTAGCTAATGACCAAAGTTGTCCGACCCTTGATTTCGAAAGTTTGACTCGAGAACCAATACGGGTTCGAATGAGAAAAGTGACAAAAATGCGAAAAAAGTATGAAATAAAATTTAAATGACTTTAATCGTAAAAATAAACATCAGATTGACGAAAATAAACGAAAGTATGATTTGCATAACGAACAAACGGTAACCCCGTCCTTCGTGTCCCGATCGGAAATAACATGTCCCGACGAAAAATGTTAAGATGTAACGTCACATTTGAGGGCCAAATCACGTCAAAAATGTTTAAATAATCGGAAAGTGTCCCAATCCGGTAAGCGGACTCTCTTGACATTATTCAATCATTGGCCTATGTAAATGATTGGAAAGTGACTTGAGTTCGTGGGAAGAATTGGTTGACATGCTTCGATCATTAAACAAATCTTTGTATATCAAAACTGTATTCAAACACCTTTTTATCGGTAACCTTTTTAAGGATGTGACTTGGGTGCCTAACACCTTCCCAAGTCTATAATACGACCTCGAACCTTCGTTCTTTAGTTTAGACCAATTGTGCCTTAGTTTTTTTATTTTTATGCCATGACATTAGGTTCCCTAAACCTTAGAAAATAGGGTGACGACTTTATTGCATTATGCGAGACATCCATTTATGCTTAGCATCCGTCCCGAACCTTAAACTCATTTTCAACGAAAAACGGGGTGCGACATTATCACATTTAAATCTACGCACATGGCACTCAGTCCTTTGTATTAGACTCATTCGCTGAAAAAGATTACCTACATCGTAAACGATTGGCTCACAAATATGTGGACATGAAGAAGATAGCCCATGAAGTCATCGTTTCACCAACATCATGTAATTCCTCAATAGCAATCTTTTTATGTAAGGAAGCGACATGTCATCGGCAAGGAAAGAGGATAACTTGAAGAGAACTGCAATTAGGAAGCCAAGAATCACCTTCAACTCAGAGAGAATTTCAGCAGTACTCCGTCCAGATGCACATATGATAAAAATAAACCCAAACTTGTCATGATAGCGAGCATTCCAGTCAGATAGTTCCTGCAAAGCATGTGGTGGATGAGAAGGGCCAGAAAAATGGTTTTTCAAATGAATTAATGAAAAGAAATATAAAAAAAAAGTAACTTGCAAGAGTATAAACCTGTAAAGTGGAAGCAGTGGATGTTGCCATAGTAGTTGATTGCTCTCCCTTACTGCTGAAATTTTAACAATGTGTGAATTTTAACAACCAATTTTCTAATTCTAATTCCAATTACAAAACAAAGAAGAAGAGGAGAAAGAAAAAACAGATGAGCCGAGAAGGCTTCGAGACAGTCACCTGTTGGATTTTGGACAATAACGTGTACATTAGTATCCATTACCGTTAATTGAATTTAGACCAATCGAGTGATCTAATAAAGTTTATGGTCTGAATTATCTAATCAGGAAGTGCGAGGGGCAAAATTAATATTTTGGTTATTTGGGAATTGGTCCCTGGAGGAATTTCTCTATTGTATTTAAAGGCTCTTCATCAAGGAAACAGAACGATATAGAAAAATAAAGAATACAGAAAACAGAAATAAGGGTTCTGTGCAAGAGCTTTGGTTTCCATTTGCCTAAGAGAATTTCATCCTCCAGAAGACCAAAAGTCCCTTTCCAATTCCATGGCATCGGCTAATACAGGTACGCTTCCGCTGTTTATGTATATTAATCATTCTATAATCGATTTGTTTTGGTTCTTGGGATTGTTCATAAGGTTAGGGAACAACCTAGATTCTATACGAATCTAACAATTGGTAGCGGAGCCTAAACAAATTCGATTTTTATGCATGATTAATTATTTATTACGATGCATGATCGAAAGGATTAATTAAAGGCAATATATTTTATTGCTGGAAATTTTTGATTTTATTGGTATCAATGGAATTTTATGGTCTCTGTTTAGAAATTTTTTGGCTTGTGCTAAATGGAATTGTCTGTTCATGAGAACAGAACATGGTAATACAGCAGCAGCATGTGGCGGCTACACCTAGTGCATAGGCACTAGGGTTGCATGAGAGAGTTGGCTGTCATGCGGTTTTGGTAGGCCAGCCCCTTTGGGCTAGCAGCGCTGGGCAAAGGCCCAGCGCACAAGGGAAATAGCCAGCTTTTTTGGCTGGCTGCGCTTGGGCCTGCGCTGTGAGGCGCGGCCCAGCGCATGGGAAGGGGTCGCCAGCCCCTTGGCTGGCTAGCATGGGCCAGCGCTGTGAGGCGCGGCCCAGCGCATGGGAAGGCCGGCCTTTGGCCGGCTGTGGCATGGGCCAGCGCATGGGCACGACCCATTTTGTGTTTTTGGGCCATTTTGGCCCATTTTTCCAAAAAAAAAAATAAAATTGCCCATTAAAGTTAGTCTTGTTTTATTTTATTTTTAATCATCATAAAGTTAAGGTGATTATTAAAATAAAATATAAGGATTTAAAAACAAGATTAGAAGCAAAAAGTATAATTAATTAATCGTGTGATTAATTAATTTAAAGTTATTTGATTATTTTGAATGTTAAACATCATAAAATCTAGATGTTTGTTAAATTTCAAAATAATTAATTTAAAGTTATTTAATTATTTTGAAAATTAAACATCATAAAGACAAGATGTTTATTAGGTTTCAAAATAATTAACTTAAAGTAAATTTTATTATTTTGAATAATTAAACATCATAAAGTTTAGATGTTTATAAGGGTTCAAAATAATTAATTTTTGAATAACAATAAGGGAGCTTTTTAAGCTTTGCTTGACTATTCTAATTGGTTAATTAAAATAGTATAGTCACAAAAGTGACCTCTGCTATGGAAAATTCTCCAATTAGACTTTTCAAGTGTAGTGTTTGTGATTTCATGTGAATAATTGTCGGCCCAAAGGAAGATAATTATTTGACAGAAATTATAAACACGGTAGTGATGAATTTCAAGTTTATAGCTATTAAGAGATTTATCGCGTATGTTTGATCGGCCCAAAGGAAGATCAAACATTTGGCAAAATCAAGCTATAAAATTCACACTATGACAGATTAATTAACTGTGAATTGTGTCTTAATCCAAAGATTAAACACAATGTCATATAATTAGTCTTTTCGATTTTATCGATATGTTATTCATTAAGAGCATCTTTTATAAAGTGAGTTAATTAAAGTGTTGTGTTCTTTCAGATATGAACTCAGCAAGATCTGTTTCTGCCAACATGAACAGCATCCCACTTCTAACTTCCGGTAACTTTGCGTTATGGAAGCTAAAGGTGGAGACGGCGCTTTGTTGCATGAAAATGGACCAGGCTCTGTATAAGGATTGTCCTCAGGAGCCAGACCTCGATAGCAATGATAAGGACCGCCTTGCTTACGAGGACTGGGTACAATCAAACAGAGCCTGCCGTTTAGTCATGATAAGCTCCATCTCTGAAGGTCAGCAGAAGTCGCTGGAAAAAGAGCAGGATGCCAAGAAGATCCTAGAGATCTTGACTAGTCGCTACACCCATACGGCGAAGGCCGAGATTAGCGATACTATTCGTAAATTCTCGACCGTAAAGTACTCGGGTGTTGGCGACATTCTGGAGTATGTCCAGGAAATTCTCAATCTGGCAGATAAGTTGAGGTCACTAAAGATTGAGTTACCGGATGATTATCTGGTACACCATATTCTGACCTCTCTGCCACCTCAGTACAGTCAATTTGAGATGAGCTACAACTGCCAGGAGAACAAGTGGTCTATTGACTGCCTAAAGGCTCTCAAGCTGGACAATGCTCATTTGGCTACTGCTACTGCCTCTTCATTCAGTACGAAGAGGAAAGGCAAGAGTGCTGCAGGGCCCGCTTCTCAGAAGAAACCTAAAGTCTCAGCCACTGAGAATAAAGCAAGCAAGTGTTTCTTCTGCAAGAAGGCAGGCCATCAGAAAAAGGACTGTGCCAAGTATGCTGCTTGGATAAAGAAGAGAGGTACATCACTTTCTCTTGTTAGTTCTGAGTCCCTTCTCGTTTCTGTAGCTAAGAACACTTGGTGGTTAGATACAGGATCCACTAAACACATAAGTGTTTCTTTACAGGGCTGCAGGGAGTACCGGATGCCCCAAGAAAGTGAGAGATTTCTCTACATGGGAGCAGGTGACCCGGTACCGGTCGAGGGCATTGCCACCATTGAGCTGATTCTTAGCACCGGATATGTCTTAGAATTAAGAGAGACTTTTTATGTACCGTCATTTAGATGAAGTCTGATTTTTGTTCCTATTTTGGACAGAGGAGGTTATGTAATCAGATTTGGAAATAATAAAAGTTTCATTTATCTTAATTCTACTCTGGTTGGTACTGGTGTTTTGAATGATTGTGACAGCTTATATTTATTGCATACAGTCGATAGCAATAATGAATGTAATGTTGGCGAGGCTAGAGGGACTAAAAGAAAATTGTCAACTGAGGATTCATTCAGACTATGGCACAAGCTTTTAGGTCACATCTCTAAAATGAGAATAGATCGTCTTGTGTCAGACGGGATCCTTCAGGCACTTGATCACACAGACCAACAGGTCTGTATCGAGTGCATAAAGGGCAAAATGACTAACAAGAGAAGATTTCAGGCTGAGAGAAGTACGGAAAGTCTAGGGCTGATACATACCGATATCTGTGGTCCATTCCCTACAACATCTTGGAATGGTCAATGGTATTTTATCACGTTCATAGATGACTTCTCCCGTTATGGGTATCTGTATCTTCTAAAGGAAAAGTCCGAGGCATTAGACGCTTTCAAGTCTTTTAAGGCCGAAGTTGAGAATCAACTCAAAAAGACTATAAAGGCTATCAGATCAGATCGTGGTGGCGAATACTACGGTCGATATGATGGATCAGGTGACCAGCGTCCTGGGCCATTTGCCCAGTTTCTCGATGAGTGTGGGATAGTTCCACAGTACACCATGCCGGGGTCTCCGACCATGAATGGTGTAGCTGAAAGGAGGAACCGTACCCTTAAAGATATGGTGAGGAGTATGATTGTCAATACCACCTTGCCTATATCACTCTGGGAGATGCCTTAAGAACTGCAGTCTATATTCTCAACAGGATACCAACTAAAGCAACAAACAAAACCCCTTATGAATTATGGACTGGCAGAAAGCCTGTCTTAAAGCATATTAAGGTTTGGGGATCTCCAGCTGAGGCTAGGCCTTATAGGCCTGATGAAAGAAAACTGGACTCAAGGACTGTTAGTTGCTATTTTGTTGGCTATCCGGAGAGGTCAAGGGGTAATAAGTTTTATAATCCTACTACCCGCACATTCTATGAGACGGGAAATGCCCGGTTCGTTGAGGATGTTGAGTTTGAGGGGGAAGATAGAAGAACCGATGTCATTTTTGATAAGGATTCAGCTACACCTCATCAGGAAGTACCTGAGGGACAAGATGAGCTTATTGTTCATGTTCCAGTTCTTGTTCCTCAGCAAGCAAGAAACAACATCGTTGATCCTCCTGCAGGACCAGGTCATCAGGTTATACATGAAGACCATCAGGACCCACAGGATTTACCTGTGGATCATTAGGAAGTCCTACAGGAACCTCTGCCAGATCAAACTCATCAACCTCATCTGGTTGAGAACCATGAAAATATGCCTCTCAGTAGGTCCACTAGAGTGAGAAGAAGTGCGATTCCGGATGATTATGTCGTATTTATGCAAGAGCATGAGGATGCTATTGACTCATTAGAGGGTGACCCGATCACTTTCATTAAGGCTACTAGCTGTTCTGATGCTCAAAAGTGGATACGGGCCATGGGGGATGAATTTCAATCCATGAAGGACAATGACGTGTGGGAACTTGTACCATCGCTTAAAAATGTGAAACCAATCGGATGTAAATGGGTTTTTAAAACCAAACGGGATTCACAAGGCAATATTGAGAGGTACAAGGCACGTCTTGTTGCGAAGGGATTCACCCAGAAGGAAGGAATAGACTATAAAGAGACCTTCTCTCCAGTTTCTGCGAAGGACTCTTTTAGGACTATCATGGCTCTTGTGGCATATTTTGATCTTGAGCTACATCAGATGGATGTAAAGACTGCCTTTCTCAATGGGGATCTTGAGGAAGAAATCTACATGAAGCGACCAGATGGCTTAACCTCTCACGAGGATAGTCAGTTGGTCTGTAGATTGAAAAAGTCTATCTATGGGCTCAAGCAGACATCTCGTCAATGGTACCTGAAGTTCCATTGAATTATTACTTCATACGGTTTTGAGGTAAATACAGTAGAGGACTGTCTGTACCATAAATTCAGTGGGAGTAGGTTTATATTTTTACTGCTTTATGTGGATGATATTCTGCTTGCTACAAATGATGTAAAGCTTCTTCAGGATACTAAGGCATTCCTTTCAACTCAGTTTGAGATGAAGGACCTTGGTGTGTTAGCCCAAGGGCAACTTACTCTTGTTTTGATGATTTTAGACACACAAACTAATTCATATTACTAATGCAATTTGAAGTTAAAGTGTGTGTAGTTTGCGATGGAACGAATAAGAGGCAACAAATCAAGATATCGCAAGCTAGAAGATCAAGTGTACATTAGGACTTTTATCATGTAAGTATGATTCTAATTAGCACTTGATTTATGTTCAAGATACCTCAGAGATTTAGTGTCAAAAGGTTTTGTGTCAAACAAGTTTTGAAAAATGTTTTAAGTGATTTGAATCAGATGTTAAATGTGAATCACGTTTAGGGTTAACGTGAATCACGGTGAGATATTTTCTCTTACCGTGATCACGGTTAAGCCTTACCGTGATCACGGTTAGGATCTGTAAAATGCCGAAACTTTCCAGTAGGTAGCGTGAATCACGTTTAGGGCTAAATGTGAATCACGTTAAGAAATTTTCTCTTAACGTGATCACGGTTAGACCTTAACGTGATCACGGTTAGCATAACGGCTAGTTTTCTTAACAGCTCTTTTGTCCACTAAAAACGGCTCCTTTTGGCTCCATGCTTTCTTGTCTGATCTTCCACTGATCAAACACTATATATACTCATCCTAGATGAGTTAGAACTTAACAAGGAACACAAGAACATAATCATAAACTCAAGAAAGCTCTCTTACTCTTTCAAAGCCAAAATCTGAATTTTTGCAAAGCTTACAAATTCAAATTTTCATAACGCAAGCTTTACTCATCCGATTTCACTCATTCTTGCGTCTATCTTTCAAGTAAGTTTTAAGCTTTCTACTGAGGTATTCTTGTTCATTTATTGGTGTTGATTATTGAATCATACATAATTTATTTGTACACCAATTTGTGTTGCCATTTAACAATTCTCTTGTCAAGCTATTGTAATTGTGATAGGTTGTGATTGAGCCCGGAAAAATCACATTGTAAGGTTTGTTGGTTAAGCCCGCAAAAACCAAGTGTAAGGTTATTGGTGAACCCGTGAAAACCAAGTGATAGGTTTATTGGTTAAGCCCGGAAAAACCAAGGTGTAAGGTTTGAGTTGAACCCGTAAAAACTCAAGGTAATAACGAAGTGGTCGTTGTTCAAAATCCTAAGAGGAGGACTCTTAGGTAGTGGAGTACAATTCATTGAGGAATTGGAACCACTATATATCCTTGTGTTTTTACATTCTATTTCCGCACTCATATTTCCTTACATTTTGTGTTAGAATTTTATTTGCCTATTCACCCCCCCCTCTAGGCCGTTTATCAATTGGTAGCGGAGCAAGGTACTTGTTTTGTAGGTTTAATCACCTCAAGTGAAAGATCAAATGGCTCAAGAGGGATTATATGGTATAATCAATCGTGCACCAATTCTTGATGGAAATAACTACTTACAATGGAAGACAAAGATGTTAGCCTTCCTAGGTGGACAAGATCAAATCATGCTAGATTGTGTCCTCCATGGATTTTCCACTCCTATGGAACCAGCTGCTGAAGATGGATCAACAAAACCTCTTCCTTTTGATAGGTGGCCAGCTGGATCAATTGCAAGAAAACAAAGCGAAGACAAGGCAAGGTACGTTTTATTTTGTTCAATTTCTCAAAATGAATTTAATCGTGTTAGTGCTTGCAAATTGTCTAAAGATGTTTGGGATACTTTGGAGACGGCACATGAAGGCACTCCTCAAGTGAGAACCATTAGACTCAACACACTCAAGCGTGAGTATGAATTACTAGGTATGAAGAATGGTGAGTCTATTTATGATTTAAGCACTAGAATTCAAAATATTTGCAATACTATGGGAACTCTTGGCTGGACTCCTAGTGATGAGGAGATGGTAAGAAAACTTCTTAGTATTTTACCTAACTCTTGGAATGCCAAGACTTCTATTTTTGATGAGCTTGAAAAGAGACCTACATATTCTCAACTTGTTGGCTCTCTTACGGCTTTTGAGTACAAACTCAACATGGGTGAACCGGAAATGCAAAATGTTAAGGGCAACAATTTAGCTTTCAAAGCTCAAGAAGAAGAACGTGAAATGGCTTTCCTTTCTAGAAACTTCAAGAAATTTTTGGATTCAAAGAAGAAAAATTATCAAGGTAAGTATTCTAACTCTTCTAAATCTGATTTTAGAAATGATGTTGTTTGCTTTGAATGTGAAAAACTAGGACATGTGAAGAGTGAATGTCCTAGACTTGAAAGATCAAAGAGACGGTCAAGAGATAAAAATAACAGTAAAAATCATCATAGAAGAGCACTTAAAGCCACTACTTGGGATGATGATGATGAGGAGGAGGAGTCAAGGGGTAATTTATCGACATCCTCATCCGGAGAAGAAAATGCGAACATATGTTTTTATGCAAATGTAGAAAGCGATGCTTCTCAAAGGAGTTCTTCATCAACTTCCACCTCATTCAACGGATGTACAAATGTGTGTCTTATGGCACAAGGGGAAAGCGATGATGAGGTAAATTCTTCTCAATCTCTTGATGATGAATATGGATTGCAAGAAGCTTTTGATGAATTGTCAATTCATTTTAAAAAGTCTTGCAAGAAAAATGCTTTACTTGTTAAGGATTTAGAAAAATTGAAAAATGATACTCTTGAGTTAAAATCTTTGAACAAATCCTTGAAAGAGGAAAATGATTTTTTGAAAAATGACAATGAAGATTTAAGAGATGTTTTGGCTGATACTAGAGATGAGTTTAAATTATTGGAAATTGCCAATGAAAAGAAAAACTCTATTTGTGAAATTTGTGCAAATTCTAGGAAGGAAGTAGCTCTTTTAAATGAAAAGATTAAAACTCTTGAAGCTACTCTAGCTAAATTTACTCAAAGTGCACAAAGTCACCAAAAGTGTTTAAATGATCAAAAGACTAGTGGTGATAGAAGAGGAATTGGATTTGATCATTCTTCTAGCATGAATAATTCTAAAACATCTTTTGTTAAAGCAAAACATTGTGACCATGCTAGTTCTTCAAATCAATCACATGCTAGACCTTTGTATAAATGTGATTATTGTCATAAGAATGGTCATTTGGCATATTTTTGTTTTATCCGTAAAGGACTTATTTATGCAAAATAAATGTGGGCACAAAAGAGTGCATTTGCTAAGGAAGGACCCAAACGTGTTTGGGTTCCTAAAACTAACTAGTTTGTTTTGTAATAGTGCCGGAAACCCAATGCGGATAAATGAGACATATTTAGGGTATTCGTGGCACAAGTCGGGTGATGAATCGAAGCTCACCTTTTGGTAAATATTTGGCAATAATATTTAATATATTTGATTGTTTTATATTTCTAATATTGATCATGATTATTTATTGTGTTAATAGTTATCTCATGAATTTGTTTAGAAAGAATTGTTTTGTAGGAATTTTACTTGTTTGGTAGCTCAAGGGAAAACCGACAAGTAGGCCTTGTTTTTGATGATGGCCTCGGTTGCAAATACGGAAGTCATTTTCGCGAAATGACATGTGCTATATATTTGAGTAATAGCAACTGGTATTCCTAAAAACTCTTCTTTTTAAATGATTATGCTTATGAAATCAATTGTTGATGCAATACTTGATTTAAATGATTGTGTTAGTGATTAAAATCTATAATCTTATATGTTTTATTTTGCCAAAAATTGTGCTTATTTTGACTATGCAATACTTGTCTTAAATTGTTTTGGTATTATGTATTGCTACATTTGTTGATTTATTTGATCATTAGAGAAATGCATTATAAATGATTAAAATTTTTCTTTTAATGATCACCTTTTTTAATCCTACATTCGATTATCCTCTCTTTATGTTATCTTGATAATTATCTTTGGATTGGATAATTGTTTGATATTTAGGATTTGATCTTTGTTGCTCCTTTATTTACTCCTTGTATGATCTTAATTGATCTTTCTTACTTTATTTACCCTTTTTGTTAATGACAAAGGGGGAGAATAAGGGGAGAATGTGATTCAGGGGGAGAAATTTATAAAATGGGGAGAAAGGTAAGTTTAAGGGGGAGCAAAACTTTGAATCTTTGCTATGCTCTTGTGCACTAATGAATTTTCAATTGGTAGCAGATTTGCAACTAATGTTTTATGTAGGGGGAGCATTTATTTGGCAAAGATAGGAGTTGTAAGTTTACTCCATTTAACTTAAATTTCAATTGCTAGTTCAAATATGTTTTGATATTAGTTTGTGGTTGTCATCATCAAAAAGGGGGAGATTGTTAGCCCAAGGGCAACTTACTCTTGTTTTGATGATTTTAGACACACAAACTAATTCATATTACTAATGCAATTTGAAGTTAAAGTGTGTGTAGTTTGCGATGGAACGAATAAGAGGCAACAAATCAAGATATCGCAAGCTAGAAGATCAAGTGTACATTAGGACTTTTATCATGTAAGTATGATTCTAATTAGCACTTGATTTATGTTCAAGATACCTCAGAGATTTAGTGTCAAAAGGTTTTGTGTCAAACAAGTTTTGAAAAATGTTTTAAGTGATTTGAATCAGATGTTAAACGTGAATCACGTTTAGGGTTAACGTGAATCACGGTGAGATATTTTCTCTTACCGTGATCACGGTTAAGCCTTACCGTGATCACGGTTAGGATCTGTAAAATGCCGAAACTTTCCAGTAGGTAGCGTGAATCACGTTTAGGGCTAAATGTGAATCACGTTAAGAAATTTTCTCTTAACGTGATCACGGTTAGACCTTAACGTGATCACGGTTAGCATAACGGCTAGTTTTCTTAACAGCTCTTTTGTCCACTAAAAACGGCTCCTTTTGGCTCCATGCTTTCTTGTCTGATCTTCCACTGATCAAACACTATATATACTCATCCTAGATGAGTTAGAACTTAACAAGGAACACAAGAACATAATCATAAACTCAAGAAAGCTCTCTTACTCTTTCAAAGCCAAAATCTGAATTTTTGCAAAGCTTACAAATTCAAATTTTCATAACGCAAGCTTTACTCATTCGATTTCACTCATTCTTGCGTCTATCTTTCAAGTAAGTTTTAAGCTTTCTACTGAGGTATTCTTGTTCATTTATTGGTGTTGATTATTGAATCATACATAATTTATTTGTACACCAATTTGTGTTGCCATTTAACAATTCTCTTGTCAAGCTATTGTAATTGTGATAGGTTGTGATTGAGCCCGGAAAAATCACATTGTAAGGTTTGTTGGTTAAGCCCGCAAAAACCAAGTGTAAGGTTATTGGTGAACCCATGAAAACCAAGTGATAGGTTTATTGGTTGAGCCCGGAAAAACCAAGGTGTAAGGTTTGAGTTGAACCCGTAAAAACTCAAGGTAATAACGAAGTGGTCGTTGTTCAAAATCCTAAGAGGAGGACTCTTAGGTAGTGGAGTACAATTCATTGAGGAATTGGAACCACTATATATCCTTGTGTTTTTACATTCTATTTCCGCACTCATATTTCCTTACATTTTGTGTTAGAATTTTATTTGCCTATTCACCCCCCCCTCTAGGCCGTTTATCATGGTGAAGCTTCTTTTGTGCTTGGGATACAGATCCATCGGGATCATTCAGAGGGTATCCTCAGGTTGTCACAAAAGGGTTACATCGATAAAGTTCTTAAAAGGTTCAGCATGCAGAATTGTAAGCCACATGATACCCCTATCTCCAAAGGTGAGAAATTTAGCCTAGACCAGTGTCCTAAGACCGATTTGGACCGCAAGTTCATGGAGGGTATTCCATATGCTTCGGCTGTGGGAAGCATCATGTATGCTCAAGTTTGTACCCGTCCGGATCTTGCGTATATAGTTGGTATGTTGGGCAGATACCAGAGCAATCCCGGGAGGGATCATTGGGTCGCAGCCAAAAGGGTCTTTCGGTACCTGCAGAGAACGAAAGATCATATGCTCACGTACAGGAGATCAGATCAGCTTGAGATCATTGGGTATACTGATTCTGATTTCGCTGGATGCCAGGATAGCCAGAGATCGACTTCAGGTTATGTCTTTCTTCTGGCTGAAGGAGCCATTTCATGGAAGAGTACGAAACAGTCACTTGTTGCATCTTCCACTATAGAGGCTGAATTCGTAGCTTGCTATGGGGCATCCGGTCATGCTATATGGCTGCGGAACATGGTTAAGGAACTGCGAGTTGTCACTGGTATTGAGAGACCATTAAGGATCTTTTGTGACAACCTTATTTCCAAGCCGTATCGGAACGCGCTCGTTTTGTCTGAAAACTCTAGAGAGAATGCTCCTAGCAAGCACTCAAAATTAGATCTCAATCATCAACACGTCGCGCTCGGAAAAAAATTAGAAATCTCCAATGTCACAACTTTCTATTTGGAAAATCTACCTGAGCATGTTGATCATCGAGCACTATGGTATTTGATTAACAGGAGATGGAAGCTAACCGGCTTTGGTTGTCTTCGAGATGTTTTCATTCCAAGATGCAGGAACAAAGCAAGGCGAAGATATGGCTTTATCCGCTTTGTTAGAGTTGGAAATCCTAAGAAATTGGAGCACGCCCTCGACTATCAATTTATTGGTGCTTCCCCACTACGCTGCAGGTTAGAAAAACACGGGAGATTCAAAAGGTTTTCTGGTTTGAAAATGGGCAGTGTTGGGAAGGCGGGGAATCGCAGGGGAGCTGGAGTTGCAGCTAAGCTACCTCGCGTAACTTCAGACCCCTCGATCTAAGAGGAAGTGACGACCAGTCTCCCTGCAGAAGCTGAGCAGGAAAGTGAAAAAGAAGAGGTAGTTGATCTTTTGGTTCCGGAAGGTAATGTGGCCTGGCTGGCTAGGAATGCGGTGGGTACCATGAGGCGTGTGGAAGACATACCAGACATCCAAGAACTCGTGTTGGAAGCGGGTTGGAGATGCGAGTCGAGAATGATGGGTCGCGGTCTGGTGCTCTTGGAATTTGAGAGTGTTAAAGAGCTTGAATCAGCCATGGCAGTAGCTAATCCTGTCACTGAAGAATGATTCACGAAAGTTTGTCCGTGGAAAGAGTCTCTCTTCGATGGAGGACGATTGTGCTGGGTTCATTGTGTGGGGGTTCCAATTCAATCTTGGGGTCAAGCCACTTTTCAGACGCTGGGTACAAAATTAGGAGGGTTGGTTGCGGTAGATGATTGCATTGCATTTCATCATGTTTTATCGCCCATTTACTAGTTTATTTGGACAGTAAACCTACTGATTTATCCTCGATTTCCCGTTTTCCTGGCAGTTCTGGTCTGTTGGCAGAATATTGAAGTTCTGATTTGGAAAGCTGAAGCTGATTTTCCCAGTCTTGGCCTAGACTTCGGCCAAGACACATTCGCACCAAAAGCAGCGCACCGGTCAGATCGTCTTGGCCTAGACTTCGGCCAAGACTCTTTTTCGCGATTAAAGATTTTTGAGAAGTGCGTTGGCATCCTTTTGGGCTTCGCTTCGTGTGGGCCCTGGCAGCTGGCAGGCCACTTCTGTTCGCAAATCCGGAGGGATCTGAAGCCGATCTTTTGAAGAATCCTAAGGGATCTCCCTCCTTTTGTATTTGCGATTTTGTTTCCGAATTTCAAACAAATTCTATTGTTACAATCTTTTTAGAGATTTTCTAGGAAGTAGAGTTGAAGTAGGACAGAGGAGTTTTAGGGCTATTTAGCCAAACATTGTTCCTCCTCCGTCCGGATCGAATCCGACCCCCTTCTTCTCTTTTCTTCTTCTTTTGACATTGTTAACTTTGCTCCGGATTTATTTAAATCTCGGATTTAATTTATTTATGCAAAAATATATATTGTCTTTTTAATTATGAGTATGAGTAACTAAACACCCATTCTTGGTAAGGGTTGATGAGCTGAAGTTCTTGTGCATTCGTGAGATTAAAACCGTGCTTTATAATCTCTTCACTTGTATTTACTTATTTCTTGAGCTTAATTCATCGCTTACTCACTAGAGACAAGGTTTGATCATCCTTGCACTCTAGTAGAGAAGAGTTGTGGCCGGTCTAGAAGGAAAGGGAGCACCCGTCGGCTAGACAAAGTAGGCAACTAGTCTCGAGCTAGACTAGAAGAAATAAGCAATCTAGGTCAAGACCAGATTGACAACCTAGGATCTCCATAGGGAGATACCTTGGCCTGGGTACTGTCTTCCTCTATACCATTGAGGAAGCGAACAGCCATTCAAGACAGCAGTCAAACGGATAAACCCTTTAACCAGCAAGGTGTCCTTTGGCTAGGATTATCAGGAAAGGGAGCACCCGCCAGGTAATTTGAAGAGGAGGGAAGACAGGAGTGAACAGGAGTACCTCCACTCTATAGCAGTGCTATAAGCAAAGAGATGAATATATTTAAATCCATGATCGAAGCATAAGAACAAAGCTCTCACATCGCCCTTACCTGGAATCTCCTTTTATCGGATTTACTTCAATCTTGACCCCTGTCTAGGCCAAGCCTTTGGCCAATACAGTTTTGAACTATTATACTTCTTTCTGTTTTGTTCTTATTTTCAGATACCACCAAACCAATTCCAGTGACGAGGAAGTCAACCAAGAATTATATTTCCTAGAGGTCTCTGTGGACGATCCTCTTACCATCATCTACAAACCCTTGTAGACAGTGATAAGTTGAATTTCTACCCCCAATTCCATACCTATTTCACTATTATATTTGACGCGTTCGACGCGCGATCAGTAGATGAACGTACCACCCTGAAAAAAAGGCTTGATGTTGCTCGTATTCTGATCTCAACTTCTAGTATTAGAGTAGATCGAGTTATAACAGTGAAGGTGGAGGGGGGGTTTTTCAAGGTCAGTTGTCTGGAGGAACCTATGCAAGGTTCCATTTCCTATCATGATTGGATGGTTAGTGTGGAACTGGAGGAAGATTGGGAAGAAGAGGAAGATGAGAATCAGAGAGGAGCCACTCTTGACAGTAGAGAGGTAACAGGTGCAGCAGATGACCTTGTAGAATGTGGCCAAGGGAGAGAGGAGACGAAAGTTGTCCATTCTCAGTCAAATAAGATCCAAGACTGTTCTGTTCCAGCAGGTGCTAACCCCATTTCTTTAATCACCTCGAGAAAAAGAATGGGGAAGGTTAAGAAGTTAGTGGGCAAAAGAGGTAGTTTGGAATCAGCAAGCTCTGAAGTGGGTGCAAATGTTGATGTTTTGCGAGTCGAAGATGAAGAGATTGGTAACATGAACAGGTTAACGGAGATGACAGTGTTGGAGGGAGATGTCTGGAACTTGGGAAGATCTCTTTCTCTTATAGTTCATGCAGACGAGGAGGCAATGAGGAGCTTTGACAGAGATCGATTTGAGGGTGAATTGGCCAACTACAGATCCTGAAGATTTGGCGGCTTCGCGGGTTATGTTTGGGTAGATGATTAGGCTCATTTCTTGGAATTGTAGGGGTCTGTTATCCCTAGTGAAACGCCACTTTATCAGACGGTGTATCCTGCGGGAAAGGTTAGGTGTGGTCTTTCTTCAAGAAACAAAACGACCCTCTGTCAACGACTTCTTTATTAGTTCATTGTCGAGAAGTAGGGATGTTGAATGGGTGTGTGCCCCAGCTTCTGGTAGATCAGGGGGGTTGATTGCGATGTGGGATTCTGGGATCTTCGAGGTTACCAGGAAAGAATGCGGCGAGCGATATATTTTGTTAGAAGGTTGCCTAAAAGAACAAAACTTCAGGTGTGCTCTTCTTAATGTCTATGCTTATTTAGAGGATCTTAGCAGGGTGCAGCTTTGGAACCAGCTAGCTACTTTGATTAGGAATTGCAGTGTCCCAGTTTTAGTTGCAGGAGATTTCAATGAAGTGCTAATTCCTTCGGAGAGATTTAATGGGAGAGAATATACGAGGGGGATGAATGAGTTTCAGGCATGGGTTGATGCTTGTAGATTACAGGATCTTCCTTTGCACGGGCGTCGGTTTACATGGGCAAATGCCATTAGCAGGAGCAAAATAGACCGCATTTTTGTTCATCCAGAATGGCTTGTTCGATTCCCTGATTTGAAATTATCTGCTTTGGGTCGCAATTCTTCAGATCATGTGCCTCTCCTTCTATGCAAGGACCTTATGAATTGGGGGCCGAAACCTTTCAGAGATCTTGCGGCTTGGTGGGAAGTGGCTGGATTTAGAGGAACAGTCCGTAACTTCTGGGATGATGCTGGAAGTTCTTTTCCTGGGGACTTTCAAGTGATTAGAAAACTTCAGAGGGTGAAAGATAAACTACGAGTTTGGAATCGTGAGGTTTTCGGCAAGGTAGAAGTAAGACTTCAAGAGCTCCAAGACAAATCCGATTCCTTTGACAGGCTGGCGGACCTTCGGGGTCTGACTGCCGAGGAAGCGTTAGAAAAAGCGTCCTTTAATGCTTCTTTGTGGGAACAACAGGGAAGGGCTCTTAGTTTTTGGCATCAAAAGTCTAGGATGAAATGGTGCTCCCAAGGTGACTGAAACACAAAATACTTCCACCTTTCAGCGAAAGCTTCTAGCAGGAGAAACAACATCTCAGAGATTATCACTGGTAATGGCAGACTTGCTAATCCAAGCGACATCAAAGAAGCAGCGGCCAGTTACTACTCCAATTTCTTCAAGTCTAATAGGTGGAATAGACCTAAGATGCAGGACCTAGGATTTGCAAAGCTGGGGGCTGATGAGGTCACTCGGTTAGATAAGGAGGTTTCTTCTGCTGAGATTTGGGAAGCGGTGAAGAGTTGTGCAGGAGATAAATCTCCTAGGCCAGATGGGTTTTCTATGCATTTCATTCAAAATGCATGGGAATTTATGGGAGAAGATTATTGTCGGTTGGTAAAAGGATTTTTCAGCACGGGTATTTTTCCAAAAGGAGCTAACTCTTCTTTCCTTACCCTTATTCTGAAAGTGGCTTCAGCGAAGAGGTTTTGTGAGTTCCGCCCAATCAGTCTGGTTAGCAGCTACTATAAGATCATCTCCAAAATTTTAGCCAATCGCTTAGGGTCTGTGATCACTTCTGTAGTTAGCGAAGTACAACATGGGTTTATTAAAGGGAGGCAGACTCTAGATTGTGTTATGATAGCGAATGAGGTAGCTCACCATCTAAAGACTTCTCAACAGCAAGGTTTCATGTTCAAACTTGATTTTGAGAAAGCTTATGATTCAGTAGAATGGAGCTATTTGGATGAAGTTCTAGGCATCATGGGGTTCAGTACAAAATGGAGGAGATGGGTTCAGCAGTGCTTGAGTACATCTAGAGTTTCTGTTTTGATTAATGGGTCTCCTTCAGCTGAGTTTGGGGTGGGTCGTGGGTTGAGACAAGGTTGTTCCATGTCTCCTTTTCTGTTTAACATTGCGGCAGAGGGGCTTCATCAGCTATTTTGTAGGGCAGAGAGGTGTGGGCTTATGAGGGGGTTAGGCAACTCAGCAGTGGGATGGAATCTTACCCACCTTCAGTTCGCGGACGACACATTAGTTTTTGCCGGTTGTCGCACCCCCTTTTTCGTTGAAAACGAGTTTAGGATCGGGACGGGCCATAATGATAGACAAGCGTTGGACTTGTCTTAACATCATGCAAAATGAAGTCGCCACCCTAATTTTGTAAGGTTTAGGGAACCTAATGTTATAGCATAAAATAAATAAACTAAGGCACAATGGTCTAAACCAAAGAACGATGGTTCGAGGTCGTATTATGGACTTGGGAAGGTGTTAGGCACCCAAGTCACATCCTTTAAAAAAAGGTTACCGGTATGCGAGGTGTTTTTTAGAAGATATTTGAGCATGAAATTCGGCCCTCTAAGGTGACGTTACATCTTAGCATTTGGGTCATGTTATTTCCGTTTGGGGGTTCGAGGGATGGGGTTACCATTTTGTCTCGATGCTAGAGCGGACGCTCACCTTTTTCATTGGGCCATGCATGACTTAGTTACTACGTGATCTATCATGGCTGAAACTAGCAAAGTACATTTGTATGAATGCATGTAGGTTGGTATGGCCTTTGGAGCCATCATGCGTAGCATTTAGTAAAGAAAAACAATTTATCTCACGGTATAAAAGACAAGTGTTGTAAACATATAAGCATGTGAGATTGATTTTACTTAATAGCAATTCTATATGTCATGCCTATGCGTAGGGCAGTCCTAACGCTTACTAGGGTGTCATGCTTTCGATACGACCAAGGCTTTGGACCTTTGTGTGATCATACAAGGAAACATTTAAGGTAAGCTTACCTTTTGGACGAACCCTGATCGATCCATCTCTTCAAAACCATCGTTAATGACAATTGACATAAATATGTAGATATAACAACATACACGATTTTTAACTACTTAAACTAATTATTACAAACCCAAAATTCATAGTAAAACTACTTAAGTAATTATTACAAACCACAATTCATAATAAAAACTACTTACCTAATTATTACAAATTGGAGGTCGGAATGATTATCTAGATAATTATTACAACAATTGAAATAGCTAATTAATTACAACAAGTTGATAATGAGTAATTACCTATTACACCAAGTGAAAATAAGCAATTAATAGTTACCACACAAGTTAGCAATTAATTATTGTTCAAAACAGGTGATTTAAAATAGTTGACGATTAATTATCATATGCGAATGCGTGAAAATGATACTTTTAGTTTTAATGGGCCGGGTTAGGCCCGTTTGGTTTTCTAATTCTTATTGGATATCATGCATGCAAAATTCTTACAGAAAACATTTAAATTGAATAACAGGAATTTAAATACGTACTTTTGTCGAAAGATTTGAAATTTATACCTTCAACCCTTTCCTTTGCTCTGGTTTGAAGTTGATGATGAGTAGGTCCGACCACCCGTCCCCGCGCGAAGATGAACAACTTGCTATTTATAGGACAAGAGATGTGGTTCAAATGAAGCGCACGTTCGATGTCAGCTCGAGCTTCAAACGAGTGGAAATGAAAGCAACGCCGGCGTGGTCCTCCAAGCCTCTGTGTTCTGTGTCCATCTGTTGAAAATAATATCAAGGGAACCATGCTAATTCGTGTCTGCCATGCCGTGAGAGAGCCAATCACAAAGAAGGAAAACAAAACAACATTAAAATGCATTAATTCCCATACGAACGGGATATTTTGGTACGAGCGAGAACAAAAATAAATCCGAACCGAGGGAACCAAAGCGTGCAGAAAAATAAGACGAGAAAAGTAATATACAGTGAAAATATGCGAAAGCTGTTTCGACGCATGTATTTTTTCCTTCGGAAACAACAAAACGTTCGCGCGTAAAATAAATGTCCTCACGACAAAAATTGAACGAAACGGAACGCGGTGGCGTGAAAGAGAAAATTAACACGTAATTATCAAATAATGAAAAAGGGAGTTCTGCACTCGGTCCCGGGAACCTTACTCGAGACCGAGAGAAGTTCGCGAAAAGACAGTTAAAAGTACGAAAAAATTAAAAAGGCACAAAATGACAAGAAAATTTAAACAAACTAGCCTAGGACCAGAATCGACCTGAATTTTGATCTAGACAAGCTAAAAAGTGGCAAAATGTAAAGGTTGTGATAGAAAGTCAAAAATCGGGTAGCAACAGTTGCCCCCTCTTTACTGTCTGATCAAAAATGCAGTGTAACTGAAATTTTTGATGAGCAGTAAAGATGGTTGCTCCAAGTACTTACCCTATCCTGATCACATCGCAACCTGTTGAAAGAGAGAACGCGTAAGTAGTAAAATGTAAATGCTGCAGGGCGAGGGTAGCACTCGCGGTCCATACAATTTGACAAAGTGTAAATGACGTAGGGCGGTGATGTACACTCGCAGTCCATACGTTGACAGAAATTTAAATACGTAGGGCGGTGATGTACACTCGCAGTCCATACGTTGACAAAAATTTAAATGAGTGTTTGGAACGTACCTTGGGTTCAAAGAAACGTACCTTGGGTTCAAAGAAACGTACCTTTGGTCGGAATATTGAGGAAAACGTCTCTGATAGTGAGGGAGATGGCCTTCTCGGATATTGAGGAGGGTGGTTTTCTCTCGAACTTACTGTGTGAACCAAAATGGAGTGGTTGGAAGCCACTGCGTTGGTAAACTGGTGAGTGGTTGAAAGCCACCGCATCGTGAGTGTGTCCGGGCGAGGGTATCGCAGTCACGGACGATGCTTCGCAGTCCATGCGTTTGACAGAAATTTAAATACGTAATCGGCGGGGATGTACCTTCGCAGTCCATACGTTTGACAGAAATTTAAATACGTAATCGGCGGGGATGTACCTTCGCAGTCCATACGTTTGACAGAAATTTAAATACGTAATCGGCGGGGATGTACCTTCGCAGTCCATACGTTTGACAGAAATTTAAATACGTAATCGGCGGGGATGTACCTTCGCAGTCCATACGTTTGACAGAAATTTAAATACGAGTGTTGGGGAAAGCAAGTCTTACCTTGAACTTACCTTATGAACTGAAATTGATTTGAATGTGGGGAAGCGTGATCCGCCACATGAATTTGATTTGGGAGTGGTAACGTACTCCAATCGATTTTTGATTGGATTTTGATGAAAATCCAAGATGTGGGCATTACAACGATGTTGTGATCGAAGACCCATGGTGTGAAGGCTGATTTCCATATTTGTATTCTGCAAATGAGAAGGAAACAAACACAAAGCAGCGACAGATGGAAAAAGAGAGAGCAAATGACATATGTGAGAAATATCAAATATTTCTACATTTAACCCATAGCTTGCCCCCAAGTCGTTTTTGGATGAAAATGACCTCTTTGTTCAAAAGGACATAAATTCAAATGTTAATAAAAGTCTTTTTTTGAAAAAAGCGTTCAATCTTCGTTATAAGAGCATGATTGATTCAAGTCTAGATAACGTCTGCGTCTTGTTCAGGAAATAACGACCTCAAGAACAAGACTTTTCCCTGACATGCAGCTGTAAGCAATCCTCACTAGATATTAGTGTTTGCGCTCACGCTCAGAAACAAGGCTATGTGTTTACACTCCTAAAAAAAAAATGCAGTAAACATAGCACAAAAATTAAATTTGCAATGTCAATCCGAGTGAATAAACTTCTACTGAAGATGAACATGCATGGGCCTGCTGATAATCAAAAGGACTTTGCGAGGGAAGAAAAAGAGGAATTTGTGGAATAATGTGTGGTGTTTTTCTTTTGTCAAAACGTTTAAATGAGCTCATGCTCGACTGATTGTGATGAGAGCGAAGTGAACAAATCCTTGAATCTTTGCTGGAGATGTTTCTTCTTGATTGTTTTGAGGGCACTGTGCCCAAGTTCTGTGATATCTGCAGGGAATGATCTCCTTCTCTTTTTGAGATTATTTTGCTGTTGATTTTTGACAGTTTGTTTTGGTATGTGCTTGCTTTTTCTGTTGTTTTGGTGTTCTTCGAACATTCTCTTCTTGATTTTGGTTCTTTTGATCTCTCATTTTTTCCTTTTTCTTCTCTCTTTTTTTCTTCTTTTTTTTTTTTTTTTTTTTTTTTTTTTTTTTTGCAAGCAAAGCAAGTTCATACTCTCGATTAGTCTATCATCCTTACTTTCTTTGGCAGAAACGTCCAAGTCTTGATTTATTTTGGCCTTCTTCTGACGTTGTTTTGTCAGCGATCCTCTAAGGGCTTCCTTGTCATTCCCTTGCTTGATGCGTAACACCAACTTAGCGGTCCCAGTCGAGTACTTACTCACTTGGTTAGGAGAAAACAAAAGGCTTAGTTTTGAGTGCTTGATAGAGTTGTATATGGTGTACAAAATATGTGTTTGAGAGCAAAAAGTTAAAGAAAGAAAAATGTGGAAGAAGAGCAAAAGCAAAGTCCAATGTCATCTTACCACTATCCCATGTCTGACAGTTCATGTACCCAGGATATTATGCAAATCTAACTAGCACCTAGTTTAGCATTTACACTCATGAACTACGATAAGGCGTGAAGGCCCAGAATACTCACAGGGATACGTTTTGTGACTGCTCACATCTAAACATGTCATGGATATAAGAGCTAACAGACAAGATCATGTATGCTCATATAATTTCCAATGAACGCAAAAATGATGAATGCCTTGATTTAAAACGTTTAGAAAATGTGGGATACTTTATCTTCCTTCCTTTTAACCCAAGTCGTACATGCATAAGGAGGAAGTTTTGCGAAAGCTAAGGGTTTTTCAGTCAACACGCACGCACTCATGCAACAATGTAACAACGGAAATTTTAAAATTGCGAAACATAAATTACAGAAACGGAAATTGCGGAAACGGAAATTACAAAAATGTAAAAGGAACTTCCCTGAAAAATGAGCTTGGACATTTTTCCAACGCCTTCCTTCTGGTCGTCATTTCACTCGCTTGCCCCCAAATTTGCAAGTCTTGTTGTACCTAAAAATGCAAAAACGACAGAAATGTAAACTGCAGAAACATAAATTGTTGAAGTGTGAAAGGACGACTTCCCTGAAAAATGAGCTTTGACATTTTTCCAACGCCTTCCTTCTGGTCGTCATTTCACTTGCTTGCCCCCAAATTTGCAAGTCTTGTTATACCTAAAA
This sequence comes from Viola odorata, assembly GCA_963691705.1. Classification (NCBI taxonomy): domain Eukaryota; kingdom Viridiplantae; phylum Streptophyta; class Magnoliopsida; order Malpighiales; family Violaceae; genus Viola; species Viola odorata. The sequence goes on from OY829544.1 coordinate 60,025,123, forward strand.
ATGCAAAAATGGCAGAGATGTAAACTGCAGAAATTGTAGATTGCGGAAGGGAATTTGCAAATGTAAAGGACAACTCCCTCGAAAAATGAGCTTGGACATTCTTCGACGCCTCAAAGGCTAGCCATCAAGTTCTTTGACTAGTGTTCCGGATGTAAAAGGCCCATTCACCGTAATCGTTCATGTGTACGGATAAAGTGCTACATGCTAAACCATGTATGAAAACATTTCTCTATTCGTTATCCACCTGCAAAACTTAGCACTTGATTAGTGAGGTTAGTCTAACTGCCAGTTCTGCGAGTCTAACTACTCCCAGGCGCTGCCGACACCACACTTCCTTTATTTAATTTAAAAGATTTGACACACAAGTTTTAAGAAGAGAAAGCTCTCATTTTATTGATTCAGAATAAATATTAAGCGGTTTGGTCAAGAAGAACCCTATGTCTTTTCAGTCGACTAGATGCGGTCTACAGATTCCTACGCAAAATACATCCTGACGGCATCCGCGTTCACGGGTCTTGGTAGATCATCCCCATCCATTCTGGCGAGAATTAGAGCTCCTCCCGAGAATGCGCTCTTGACAATGTATGGGCCTTCGTACTTTGGTGCCCACTTCCCTTGACTCTCCTCCTGATGAGGAAGAATTTTCTTCAGCACTAAATCCCCGGTTTTGAACTCACGCGGCCGCACTTTCTTGTTGTAAACATTAGCCGTTCTCTTTTGATATAACTGGGCATGGCACATGGCGGCCAAGCGTTTCTCCGAGATGAGATTCAATTGCTCATATCTCACTCTTGCCCAATCCGATTCTTCTACTCCCGATTCAGCCAAGACTCTGAGGGAGGGAATCTCCACCTCAAGTGGTATCACTGCCTCCATGCCGTAGACCAAAGAGTAAGGGGTCGCTCCCGTAGAAGTGCGAATTGCAATCCGATAGGCATGTAAGGCGAACGGAAGCATGTCATGCCAATCTTTGTGGGTGACTACCATTTTCTGGATGATTTTCTTCAAATTCTTGTTTGCAGCTTCAACCGCGCCATTCATCCTTGGGCGGTAAGGCGAGGAGTTGCGATGTTTCATCTTTCATTGTTGGCATAGATCATTGATCATTTTTCCATTCAGATTGGTGCCATTATCGGTGATGATCGTCTCGGGGACCCCGTAACGGCAAATGATGTTCTTCTCAATAAACCGCATGGTCGTCTTTTGAGTAATACTAGAGTAAGAAGCGGCTTCCACCCATTTGGTGAAGTAATCAATCGCCACCAGGATGAAACGATGACCATTGGAGGCTTTCGGGTGAATCTGACCGATGATATCGACTCCCCACATTGCGAAAGGCCAGGGCGATATCATGCTAAAAAGGGGTGCTGGGGGGACGTGAAGGTGGTCCGTGTAGACTTGGCACTTGTGACATTTCCGGAAATAGTCAATGCAATCTCTTTCGATGGTGAGCCAAAAATAACCTTGCCTCATGATTTGTCTTGCCATCATATGTCCACTAGCATGCGTGGAGCAAACCCCTTCATGAATTTTGGTCATGATTTTCTTAGCTTCGAGAACAGTGACGCAACGAAGTAAAGCCCCATCTGCCTTTCTCTTGTATAACACCTCACCGTCAAGGTAGAAGTCCAAAGCCAAACGTTGAAGGGTCTTCTTACTACTTTGACTTGCTCCCGGTGGATACTCTCGATGATTGATGAACCGGACCAAATCGTGGAACCACGGATTCCCGTCGGGCTCATCCTCCAATGTGGCGCAACATGCCGGTGTTTCTTTCACTTCTACCCTCAATGGCTGAAGCATTACCCCACATTCTAATTTGAACATTGAAGCTAAAGTGGCTAATGCGTCCGCAAAGCGGTTCTTGTCTCGATCAATTCGGTCGAACTTGGTTTCGTCGAATTCCCCCATGAGTTGGGTGAGCAACCTTTGATAAGGTACTAGCTTGGAATCTCGGGTTTGCCACAGATCTTGAGCTTGATAGATGACGAGGGCCGAGTCCCCAAAAATTTTCAACTTCTTCACCTTTAGGTCAATGGCTGCCATCAAGCCGCTAACACATGCTTCATATTCAGCAATGTTGTTGGTGCACAGAAAATTCAATTTGCATGCCACGGGGAATTGCCGACCATCCGGGGCTATGACCACCGCACCTACCCCTTTTCCTGAGAGGTTTACTGCGCCATCAAAGAACATGGTTCACCAATCATCTTCTTCTAAGTCCTCCGTGATCTCATCGTCGATTACCATGATGTCCTCATCAGGGAAGTCAAACCTCATAGGCTCGTACTCATCCATGGCATTATCAGCTAAGTGGTCAGCGAGAGCACTAGCCTTGACCGCTTTTCGTGTCACGTATATGATCTCGTATTCAGCCAACAAGACTTGCCATCTGCAGATTCGACTTGACAAGTAGGGCTTCTCGAAGATGTATTTCAAAGGGTCCATGTGAGAAATCAGCCACGTCGTGTGATACAACATGTATTGTCTGAGTCTTCGGGCACTCCAGGCTAAAGCACAACAAGTTTGTTCCAAGGCCGAATAACGCATTTCGCATTCGTTAAACTTCTTACTCAAGTAATAGATGGCTTGTTCGCGTCTTCCGGAGTCATCATGTTGCCCTAAGACACACCCCATGGCACTAGCTGTGACTGTTAAATAGATGAGCAAATGGCGTCCTGGAGTAGGAGGGACCAATACCGGTGGATTTTGTAGATATGTCTTGATTTTCTCAAAGGCTCTCTGACAATCTTCATCCCATTCAGCCTCTCCATTCTTCCTCAGCATTTTGAACATTGGCTCGCAAGTGAGTGTCAATTGGCTGATAAAACGGGCGATGTAATTGATGCGCCCTAAGAAGCTCCGCACCTCCTTTTCTGTCCTGGGAGAAGGTAACTCTTGAATGGCTTTCACTTTATCAGGGTCTACTTCGATGCCTCTGCTGCTGACAATGAACCCTAATAATTTCCCAGATGTTACTCCGAAGGTACACTTGGCAGGGTTCAAACGTAAACGAAATTGCCGCAATCTTTCGAACACCTTCTTTAGGATGTCTACATGATCTTGTTCTCCACAAGACTTGGCAATCATATCATCGACATAAATTTCGACCTCTTTATGCATCATGTCATGGAAAAGAGTGACAGCAGCGCGTTGGTAAGTGGCACCCGCATTCTTTAATCCAAAGGGCATCACTTTGTAACAAAAGGTTCCCCAAGGCGTGATGAAGGTTGTTTTCGCACTATCTTCCGGAGCCATCTTGATTTGGTTATATCCTGAAAACCCATCCATGAAGGAGAACATGTCACTGTGGGCGGCGCTGTCTACTAGGATATCAATGTGAGGGAGGGGGAAGTCATCTTTGGGGCTTGCTCGATTGAGATCTCTAAAGTCCACACACATGCGGACCTTCCCATCTTTCTTTGGCACTGGTACGATATTGGCGACCCATTCTGGATATTCAGAGACCTTTAAGAATCCCGCCTCTAGTTGTTTGGTAACTTCCTCTTTTATTTGCAAAAGGAGGTCTGGATGCATTCTTCGAAGTCTTTGCTTTACGGGCTTGAACTCGGGTTTCAAAGGTATGTGGTGCTCAACTATGCTAGGGTCGAGGCCGGGCATATCGTCATAAGACCAACCAAATACGTCCGAGTATTCCTTGAGGAGGGAGATCATCCTTTCTTTCTGAGTAAAGTCTAAAGTCGTTCCGATCTTGACAATTCTTCGATTTTCTTCGCTTGCCCCCAAGTTTATTTCTTCCAACTCCTTCTGATGAGGAATTATTTCTTTCTCTGAACTCTCAACTAAACGGGTCAACTTGCGCGGAATCTCACTCTCATCTTCAGTTGCTGCGAAAATTTCCTCATCGGTAAAGACATAGGGTGTATCAAGACTAATCGAGTTAACATTTATCCTGAAAAATAGAATGCGAGGAGTAAAAGACATTTGAAAAAAAGGTTAACATGTTTATTTACTTTTAAACCGAAGGGGAACGCAAGTTCCTATAAGAGGCAACAAAAGCATGCATACACATATTTTTACCAAAGGGGAACGCAAGTTCCTATAAAAGGCGACAAAAAACATGCATATATAATTACACATGGACATCAGGAAGTGTGATGGCGGTCCAATTGCGCACGGGCCCCCCAGACTTCTTCACGAAAATGGCTAATCCTGGAGGTGACACTTCTTTTCCGAGGGTGCAAATATGGAAATCCGAAACCACACTGACTGTGGTGGAGTTCGAGTTGACAATTTCAGCTGCGAAAGGGAAAGTGGTTCTAATGTGCGGAATACTCATGCTATAAGAAGGCATAGGACGCCCAAAGAGCTTGGCTAGCTGCTTCTCTTTCTTCTCCTCGGATATCCTCGCGAAATCGGCCTTGGTCGGTTGATACCCCAACCCAAAGCGGTCCCCGAACTTCTTAGGTGGCGCTAGGCCAGTTGCTCCCTGTAGCATGGCCCCTAGCCTCTTTCCTAGCTGAGAGTTGTCCTTCGACATCACATGGGTAACCCTCATGGTCTCCGTGGGAACTGGGGCTTTGACAAAGGGCGATCCCTCCTCTATCCACTCCGCGTTAACTATTTCAAAAGCTTGGAATGAGCTCTCCAAGGTTTCAGTAGCCTCGATGTAAGGCACGGAAGAATGTTTTGCTAGAATCAAAGCCTCTTCTGCCCTTATGGTAATGAGGACGCCATCCTTTACATACTTAAGGCATTGATGTAAGGACGAAGGAACGGCTCCCGCCGCGTGGATCCAAGGCCGACCCAAGAGCATGCTGTATGCTGGTTCGATTTCCATGATTTGGAATGCCAAGGTAAATGTGTGGGGCCCTATTACCATATCCAAATCAAGGCTTCCGATGATCTCTCGGATAGTTCCATCGAATGCTCGGGCCATCATTCCGCTCGGTTTCAGAAGAGCCATGTCTATTGGCAATTGCGCGAGGACATGTTTGGGCATGACATTCAGTGCAGACCCATTATCAATTAAGGCCTTGGCTATGACATGGCCCTTACATTCCACTGTTATGTAGAGGGCCTTGTTGTGATTTGTCCCCTCGGGGTCAAGCTCCTCTTCGGAGAAGGTGATGGTACTTAGAGCTTGGATTCTCCCTACAAGGTTCCCCACTCCTTCCACGGTGATGTCTTTAGTCACGAAAGCTTCATTCAAGACTTTCAAAAGGGATCGGCGATGAGGTTCAGATGTGAGGATCAGTTCCAATATAGAGATGCGAGCCGGAGTCTTCTTTAATTGCTCAATGACATTGAACTCGCTTCTTTTCATGATTTTCAGAAATTCGGCCGCCTCTCCTTCGGTCACGGGTTCATTCACCCCTTTCTCCTTTTCCACTGTTTCCTCAGGAATCAATGGACCTTTCCCTTTGGCCAACCTTTGCTTTTCCACTTCTTCTGAAATGTAGCACCTCCCGGTGCGAGTCATGCCCCCAATGTTAAAGGTTTCGGCCGTGGATGTAGCGAAGGGAGGAGTGGCGATAACCGTGTAGCCGTAGTCAAATGGGACGGCGTGTAAGTCTTGGCTAGGGGTGTTTTGTGCAAACTTGAAGACTAGCTTGAAGGGCGTTGCAACGGGTGTCTCGGCTTCAGCTATACACTTGAAGGTATAAGGGGTGGGAGGTCCACCTCCCACGACACCAATTTCCTCTACTTCTGGGGTTTTCCTTTCCACTTGAATAACCCCAAGACTCACAAGTTGCTTTAATTTTTCCACGAAAAGGCCACAATCCCGGATTCCATGGTCCCTCGCTTGACGACAAAACAAACAAATGCCAAAACCCTCATGCGAGTGCAGTATGTGACCACTTTCGACTAGTGCAGCGAAGAGCCTTTCCCGAGGCAAATCCATGATGAGAGGGAAGGGATCCTTAACCTTTTCCATGGAGATGGTGCTCACCCCTCCACTTCCTTGGGCGTGGTTCGGGAGAGGGTTGGTGGTGATATTAGGCCCTTTGGCCATTCCTTCGAAGGAGACCCACCCACTCTTGACTAGTTGCTGCACTTTTATCTTAAAGGCATAGCAATTATCCATTGTGTGACCTGGAGCCCCTGCGTGGTATTCACATTTTGCGTTGGGGTCATACCACTTGGGGTAAGGAGGTAGTAGGGGTTGTGGAGGAATTGGCACAATTTGTCCAGCGGCTAGGAGGTGCTTGTAAATTTCCCCCGCAGGAAGAGGAAGGAGTGGTGGCGGTCCTGGCTGGAAACGGTTAGTTTGAGTTGTTTGGTTGCTAGGGTTCTTTGGCGGGTTATATGGTCTAGGTTGTGCGGGTTGTGGCATTTGTGGAGCGGGATATGAATAAGGTGGGAACAACGTGGGGTACTGCTGAGCCACATTAGCAATGGGCATTGGTGGGGGGAAAATGGCAACTGATATGGTGAAGGCGCATGGTGTGGTGGTGGTGCAAAGGGTTGTCGATAGTTGGGCTGGTGAGATACAAAGCCGACCTCCTTTTTCACAAGAGGCGCTTTCTTGGGTGCTACTTCAGGTGCAACAATTCTCCCTGTCTTGATCCCTTGCTCAACTCTCTCTGCTATCAAGACCATGTCGGAAAAACTGTTTGACAGATTAGAGATGAGGTACGTGTAGTAAGGGGCCTTGAAGGTGTTCACAAAGATGGCTATGAGCTCTTTGTCACTTAGTGGTGGAGAAATCCTAGCTGCTAGCTCTCTCCATCTTTGAGCGTAGGTTTTCACTGTTTCACCTACTTTCTTCTCTAAATCCTGAAGGTCGGAGCGGTCTGGTGCCACCTCCATGTTAAACTTGTATTGCTTGAAGAAAGCATCAGATAGATCCCTCCAAGTCTTAATCTTAGCTCGGTCTAAACCCATGTACCAAGTCAAAGCATGCTTGGCCAAACTTTCCCTGAACAGATGGATCAGAAGAGGCTCATTGTGTATCATTTCGGCCATCTTATTGCAATAGGCCTTAAGGTGAGTCCTTGGGCACTCGACCCCAGTGTACTTCTCAAAATCCAGAACTCTGTACTTAGGAGGCATCACAATCCCTGGGACCATGCACATGTCCGCTGGGCCTGTAGGATCAAAAGGGTCCGTTCCTTCAACGGCTCTGAGCCTTTCTTCTAGCAGGTTCATTCTATCCATATTCGGCCTCTCCATGACAACCATGCTAGGACCAAGGGGTAGTGTGGGTTCTGATGCGACTAGTGGTTGTGTCGGATCGACGAAAGGAGGACGAATTCCCATAGGGTCGGGGATCATGCCTTGAGCGTAGTGGCCCTGAGGAGGACAACGGCTTTGGGATTCCTGATGAATCTGAGCCTTGCCAGGGTCCAAGGTGAGGTTGGCTGAAGAATGTTGCGGCGCTGCAGTAGTTTCTTCACCTGTGTTGGGTACAGGATTCACGGTGATAGGTCCGGCGGACGGACCCGTCCACTTCCATTGACCCGTGGGCATCATAACAAATGAATGGGGCCCCGTGGGTCCAGTGATAGTAGATGAAGAAGGTCCCATCATCTGAGTAGGATCAAAACCGGGTGGGAACTCTAAGGTGGCTTCATCTCGCTCTCTTTCGGCCTGAGCAACCCTCTCTGTAGTATCCCTGACTTGCTCTTCCAACTCTGCTATTCTAGAAGCCCATATCTCTTCTGTCTTCGCTTGTTCAACCATTTTTCGTGCTTGAAGTCTAGTCACGAGGGGCCTAGGGGGAGTAGTTTTTTTCCGAGGAGCTATCGTTAACCTGAAAAACGAAAAAGCAATAAAAGGGTTAGTATCGGTGATGTGATCCCGAGGCCTCCACACTACTTATTCACTCTTCCGGTCACACTTTCACTTGATACTTTGAGGATGGACGAGAAAATGATACTTTGGTGAAGATATAAAGGAAGCTTTTTATTCATTCCAAATGACGCGATGCGATCTAGGATGCTACTAACGGAAGCTCTTGAAGCAAAACGGCGTGAGTAGCTAATGTCATCATGCTCAGAAAAATCCTAAATCCTTTGTCCAAAAAGGTTGATTTTGGGTAGGAGCATACTTCAATCCGTTATCAACAACTTCCATGCTTTGGCCGAGCTGAAATTCCGAATTAATCGTATCCATATTGGCCCAGGTGGAAGATCGCGCGGCTGAGACCGAGAAAACTGTCATCCTTACACTTCAAAATTAATTGCGAGAGATGTACTGCTCGAAAAAATCCCATCTTTGGCACAGAGTATCTGCAACGCGTTGTGAACATCTTTCGTGTTTTGGCCGAACGTAAATTCGGATCCCATCATGTCCATTTTGGCCAAAACAAAAGATCGCGCAACTAGGACCGAGTGGAGAAGTTATCCTCATGCCTAAATTAAATTCGAGCGATGTACCGTCCAGAAGACTCTGAACTTTGGTATGCGCACACTTCAATGTGTTGTGAACAACTTTCGCGTTTTGGCCGAGTGAAAAATCCGAGCCAATCATCTCCGTTTTGTCCAAGACAAACGATCGCGCAGCCGAGCGGATGACTTTCGGAGGCAAAACTGATTTTTGGTGGGTTTTGGAGCGAAGCTAGCGGCATGCCGCTAAGGGCCAGGTGTTCCAAGCGGCATGCCGCCAGAGACAGACCTGGGAGCCTATTGCAGCCTCTTTGGATGGAGCTACGCTGGTCCAAAAAACTTGAAATTTGGTAAGGGTAATCTTCAACATGTTGGGAACATCTTTCATGTTTTGGCCGAGTGGAAAATCCGAGCCAATCATCTCCGTTTTGGCCAAGACAAACGATCGCGCAGCCGAGTGGATGACTTTCGGAGGCAAAACTGATTTTTGGTGAGTTTTGGAGCGAAGCTAGCGGCATGCCGCTAAGGGCCAGGTGTTCCAAGCGGCATGCCGCCAGAGACAGACCTGGGAGCCTATTGCAGCCTCTTTGGATGGAGCTACGCTGGTCCAAAAAACTTGAAATTTGGTAAGGGTAATCTTCAACATGTTGGGAACATCTTTCATGTTTTGGCCGAGTGGAAAATCCGAGCCAATCATCTCCGTTTTGGCCAAGAAAAAAGATCGTGCAGCTGGGATCGAGAAGCAACTGCCCTTGCGCTTCGAAAATAAAATTCTTGTGAGAGATGTGCCTCGGGGTAGCGGTCCTCTGACATCTTTTGTAACAAAGAGAAATTTCCCTAATTCAACCGAAAAAACTTACAAGCTTTATCATTGCTGATGTTTTTGCAAAGAACACACCTAATACATGTTGAACCAACTATCTAGATTCGCCTAAGAACAAGTAGACAAAGTCTAGAAATTACATTGGGCCAAAAAACAAAACTTTGGAGTAGCTGGCGCATGCTCTTTCTTGCGGAGGCATCAACCTTGAAAGTCCGGATCCGCTTGCTCGCTACAAAAAAAGTTCCACGACGCGAGCTCTCCCTTTTGCATCATTACTTCAGCTTCCAAAGCTGCCACTCGTGCTCGTAATGCTATAATTTCTTGGTCCTTTTCATTGGCGTGAGCGGTCAAAATTTTCATCACCGAATCCTTTTCCTTAACTATGGCGGTTGACGCCTCCTTCTCGCGGGTTTCGCTATCCAAGCGATCCTTGAAGTCGTCGAATGCCAACTTTTGACACGCCCTGTGTATGCGGAGGTCATCTCTATTGCGTCTTGCTAGCCCATGCACCTCAAGCTCTAAGTCTATCCCTTTAGCCGCAAAGATCTCTCTTTCTTGCGCCACTTGATCTCGTTCTTCCCTTACCAAACGCAATTGTTCCAACAATTGGGCGTACACCACATAACGGACCCCTCCCTCAACATGGGATCCGCCTTCTGCCTCTACGGGCCTCTTCATTACCGTGTGAGGCAAGATCGTGCCATTAATTCGGTTGCTCCTCCACTGTAGATATTCCAGAGTTGGTGGGGTGGGGATAACATGCCCTTCGAGGTAAAATGGCCTCTCCCATTCGAGCGCCACTTGACTAGAAGTCCGAGACCCTGGCGTGTGTGGTAACTCAAGTTCCAACATGCCGAAGGTGGCGGGAATTATCTGTATGATGCAGAATTGTCCTAAGACCAAAGCGGGACAATAAGGCGTGCACCCTCGCGCCCCAATCAGAGGGACCCACAACAAAACTCCACAACTCACTATAGGGTTGGCAGCTCGCAACCACTTAGCGTGTCGGCTGAAATCCTCTTCAGAAAGGTACAAAAACCTATCAACCCAAACGTCCTTATCCTCCATCTTCCATCGGTTCTCAACCATTGCCCTGATGACTTTGACCAAAGGGTTCGACCCTAAATACCTTGGGGAGAATAAAGCTTGATCTGGAGTCTGCTTAAAGTGACTCATCAACCAGACTGTTAGCAGTTGTGCACAGCAAGTAAGTTTTCCCTTCCCTTTCCTTCTGCAAGAATCTAAGGAAAGGAAGGTCTCTGCGAGAATGGTTGTTGTGGGATTAATGGCATTTGTGTCCATCTCGTAGAAAACATTTGCTGCTTTGAAGTCGATATAATCTTTCGCCTTAGGGAACAAGATGAACCCCACCACAACAAATGCCAAGATTCTCAAACGTTTATCCCCTTGAGAAGAGAAAAATTTCTTTGCGATATCCGGCCAGTACCAAACGTGCTCTCAATCTTTCAAGTGAGTTGTGATCCCTAAACACCTATCGAGCTTTTTCTTGACACTAGGAGACTCATAACGGACATTTCGGTATATGGCTGATATCAGAGGAGTGAAGCACAACAATGCGGCGTATTCTTCCAGTGTGGGAGTCAACTCTACACCTTCGGCGAAAGAGAAACATCGGTAGTAGGGGTCCCAGAATTTCAGGGCTGCCCGGATGCAACCCCAATCAATCTTCACATCCACTAATGTCATAATCCTCCCAAACATACACTCAAACCGTGATTCTTCTTCTGGTCTCAAAATATTCCTTAGTTCCCTGATTCTAGTCATGTCAAACTCTGTTACCTCTAGTCTGGCCCTAGTGGCGATATCAGGAACGAAACCGGTCTTCAGCATGTCACCTTGTTCTAACTGATCATTGTAGCACGAAATCCCGAAAGTACTAAGTGAAAGCATCGTTGGTGTTGCCATTTGAGTGAATAAGTAAGATGGGGCTGTTTTATGAGCAAAAAAGGAAAATTATTGCGTTAGTGAAACACAACACGAAGAAAATACAAACATAAAGTAAAGCTATAAACACGACTATAAATGCACGAACATGATGTATATGCTGGGCTTTTGACATCGACTAAACTAGCATGGCTGAAAGGTTCCCGAATGGTGCCCTCCTAAAGGGTCCCCCTAAGCGGATACGAGAGCATTGACTGAATCATAAAAAGATTATGTTCGCTCAATCCATTTAAGGGTCCAACATCCGAGTTAGGGTTCATGAAGGCTTGGCGAGGCGCGGGCCTCGGGACCTCACTACTACCAATCCTAATCCTATTTGGAAAAATGGCCGGCGATAAGCATTTATGCGTGAGATGCACATGAACAATTTAATAAAGCCAATGAATATAACAATCACGAAAACAATTTATTTAAAGCAAGTAAATAATAAAAAAAGCAAACACCATAAAACCGGCTTCGACCCTACTAGTCCCCAGTGAAGTCGCCAAACTGTCGCACCCCCTTTTTCGTTGAAAACGAGTTTAGGATCGGGACGGGCCATAATGATAGACAAGCGTTGGACTTGTCTTAACATCATGCAAAATGAAGTCGCCACCCTAATTTTGTAAGGTTTAGGGAACCTAATGTTATAGCATAAAATAAATAAACTAAGGCACAATGGTCTAAACCAAAGAACGATGGTTCGAGGTCGTATTATGGACTTGGGAAGGTGTTAGGCACCCAAGTCACATCCTTTAAAAAAAGGTTACCGGTATGCGAGGTGTTTTTTAGAAGATATTTGAGCATGAAATTCGGCCCTCTAAGGTGACGTTACATCTTAGCATTTGGGTCATGTTATTTCCGTTTGGGGGTTCGAGGGATGGGGTTACCATTTTGTCTCAATGCTAGAGCGGACGCTCACCTTTTTCATTGGGCCATGCATGACTTAGTTACTACGTGATCTATCATGGCTGAAACTAGCAAAGTACATTTGTATGAATGCATGTAGGTTGGTATGGCCTTTGGAGCCATCATGCGTAGCATTTAGTAAAGAAAAACAATTTATCTCACGGTATAAAAGACAAGTGTTGTAAACATATAAGCATGTGAGATTGATTTTACTTAATAGCAATTCTATATGTCATGCCTATGCGTAGGGCAGTCCTAACGCTTACTAGGGTGTCATGCTTTCGATACGACCAAGGCTTTGGACCTTTGTGTGATCATACAAGGAAACATTTAAGGTAAGCTTACCTTTTGGACGAACCCTGATCGATCCATCTCTTCAAAACCATCGTTAATGACAATTGACATAAATATGTAGATATAACAACATACACGATTTTTAACTACTTAAACTAATTATTACAAACCCGAAATTCATAGTAAAACTACTTAAGTAATTATTACAAACCACAATTCATAATAAAAACTACTTACCTAATTATTACAAATTGGAGGTCGGAATGATTATCTAGATAATTATTACAACAATTGAAATAGCTAATTAATTACAACAAGTTGATAATGAGTAATTACCTATTACACCAAGTGAAAATAAGCAATTAATAGTTACCACACAAGTTAGCAATTAATTATTGTTCCAAATAGGTGATTTAAAATAGTTGACGATTAATTATCATATGCGAATGCGTGAAAATGATACTTTTAGTTTTAATGGGCCGGGTTAGGCCCGTTTGGTTTTCTAATTCTTATTGGATATCATGCATTCAAAATTCTTACAGAAAACATTTAAATTGAATAACAGGAATTTAAATACGTACTTTTGTCGAAAGATTTGAAATTTATACCTACAAAATGAGAGTGTTAGTACGAATTTTTAAGATAATAAATAATAAAGACACACCATCATTTACTTCATACAAACAGTCATGAAAATAAATAAATATCATGTGGGCATTTCACAATTTTTACCTCAAATTGGCAGAACACCTTCAACCCTTTCCTTTGCTCTGGTTTGAAGTTGATGATGAGTAGGTCCGACCACCCGTCCCCGCGCGAAGATGAACAGCTTGCTATTTATAGGACAAGAGATGTGGTTCAAATGAAGCGCACGTTCGATGTCAGCTCGAGCTTCAAACGAGTGGAAAGGAAAGCAACGCCGGCGTGGTCCTCCAAGCCTCTGTGTTCTGTGTCCATCTGTTGAAAATAATATCAAGGGAACCATGCTAATTCGTGTCTGCCATGCCGTGAGAGAGCCAATCACAAAGAAGGAAAACAAAACAACATTAAAATGCATTAATTCCCATACGAACGGGATATTTTGGTACGAGCGAGAACGAAAATAAATCCGAACCGAGGGAACCAAAGCGTGCAGAAAAATAAGACGAGAAAAGTAATATACAGTGAAAATATGCGAAAGCTGTTTCGACGCATGTATTTTTTCCTTCGGAAACAACAAAACGTTCGCGCGTAAAATAAATGTCCTCACGACAAAAATTGAACGAAACGGAACGCGGTGGCGTGAAAGAGAAAATTAACACGTAATTATCAAATAACGAAAAAGGGAGTTCTGCACTCGGTCCCGGGAACCTTACTCGAGACCGAGAGAAGTTCGCGAAAAGACAGTTAAAAGTACGAAAAAATTAAAAAGGCACAAAATGACAAGAAAATTTAAACAAACTAGCCTAGGACCAGAATCGACCTGAATTTTGATCTAGACAAGCTAAAAAGTGGCAAAACGTAAAGGTTGTGATAGAAAGTCAAAAATCGGGTAGCAACACCGGTAATGATGAGGCAGAAATTCAGTATGTAAAAGGTCTCCTGTGTTGGTTTGATATTTTTTCGGGTCTGAAAGTGAACTTTCATAAAAGCTCTTTAGTGGGCATCGATATTTTCAGACAGTCTGGAGAGACTTTGGCACGTAGAGCTGGGTGTAAATATGAATCCCTTCCTTTCAAGTATTTAGGTTCTTATGTAGGGATGAATCCGAGGAGACTATCCAGTTGGGACTTCGTGCTTCAGGCCATGAGGAAAAAATTGTCGACTTGGAAAGGCTCCCTGCTATCTGTGGGTGGGAGGGTGACTCTTATCAAATCGGCGCTGGCTAGCATTCCAATATACAACATGTTCATCTTCCGTATGCCTAAAGGTATCGTCCTTCAATGCGAGCGTATCATGAGAAGGTTTCTTTGGAGTAGGGATGAGCAGACAAGAGCTTTAGCTAAGGTCGATTGGGCAACCGTTGTTCGGCCAAAGGAGCAAGGAGGATTGGGTATTGGGCGTCTCCAAACCAGGAATGAAGCATATATGTTGAAATGGGTTTGGGGTCTTCTTACAAACGAGAAGAAATTATGGGTTGGGATTGTTCAGAAATAGTATGATTTTACTACGTTGGGGGACTTCTGGCTAAAAGATAGGGTCCACTTTTCTCAGATATGGGGAGACATTGTGCGGGTATGTGGTAGAAATAACTCCTTATTCAGTTTTTGGTCCTCTAATTCTAATCCGAAATTAGGCAATGGTGAGAATTGCAAATTTTGGTGGGATGTGTGGGCTTTGGAGGTCCCGTTGGCTCTTCGGTTTCCTCGCCTATACTCTCTCTCCCTCAATCAGTTAGGTGTTGTCAGAGATTTCGGCGAATGGGAAGGATATCTTTGGGTATGGAGTTGGAATTGGAGAAGAGGGTTATTTGATTGGGAGGTAGAAGAAGTGACCAACCTTAGAGATTTAATCATTAATCCGAGTGCGGGAGCAAACAGAGATACCTTAACCTGGAACCTTGAAAATAATGGTAACTTCTCTATAAGGTCATTTTGTCAAGGGATTTACAAGCTTCAGGTTGGTGGAGCGGAAAACGATCTTTTGGCTTCGAGCTGGAGTAGATTGGTTCCATATCGAGTTGAATTCTTCGTTTGGCTATCCCTTCAGGACCGCATTGTGACGAGAGAGTTCCTTAGAATTCGAAGCATGATTCCCTTGGATTCAAGCTACTGTCCTTTTTGCTCTGAGATGGTTGAAAGCTCTACTCACATTCTTCTTCTCTATAAGTCCATAATTCCAATTTGGGAATACATAATTCGTTGGGCGGGCATTGTGTGGGTTCCTCCTCGAACCTGGCCAGATAATTGGAAAAGCTGGAGTGGGTTATTTCGGGCTAACCAAAAAGAGGCTAATGTTATGTGGAAGATGTTGATATATGCAGTAGCCTGGAATATTTGGCTTCAGCGTAACAGGGTGATTTTTCAGGATGAGATTTTTTTAGCTTTTCGTACCCTAAATCTAATTTTCTCTTCTTGGCAGAATTGGTTGAGAAGTAGGGATTCCTTGTTCCCCTATAACGCAGTGCAGATGTTGCACTCTTCTTCTTGGTTATATTCCTGGGGAGGGGGGAATCAGTCCGTAGTTAGCTAGCTTTAGAGCCAGCTTGTTTGGCTCGTCTTCATATTTCCTTCTGCTTCCTAACTTGTTCTTTGGGTCGTTATCCGATCAGGTCATTTTTTATGTCCTGTTAATAATACTATCTCTCCTTATTAAAAAAAAATAGAAAACAAAAGAACAGTCGCTCGACAGCATTTGCCACGGCGAGTAGTCGGCAGCTGTTTGCCGAATGATGACATAAATGAACACCTTTCTGGAATTTGCAGACGTGTACCTTGTGATTTCAGCGGTTTTTATTTCAAAGTTTATTTCAAAATGTTTTGCAATGCCTTTAAAACCATGCAAAAGTATTTGGTGAATGGTGGTGGTTTTTTTCCCGTCCCTTATGTAGCAGTTATCACTTTGCCCTTAGCAACAACTTTCCTGTACCTCTATAAATGTTTGCTATTATTGTTGACGACGTTGCTAACTGACAAGTGATAAACCCTCAAATGCAACGTGACCGAAGTACAATTTTTTGGACCAGAGGACATTTTTTACTCTTCCCCATTTCCTTTTTCCTGACTTAAGTTCATTCATCTTAAATGTGTACGTGTATCAGCATTTTCAATCATCTAAAGTGCATCTGATATGGAATTTTTTTTTTAATAAGCAGAAGGAATTTTATTAAGAAGCCATTAGTAAATTACTGCCAAAAAGGGGAAAAGAATATACACAAACGGTCTTAGCTACTGTCGCTGCAAACAGCAAACAGAACACACAACGAAAGGCCAACAGCTAAACTACCAAACCGACAAGGCTCAATCCCCAATCAGCAGCAGCTAGGACGACCACTAGACCAGACCCCTAGCTTGAGGTGGCCGAAGCTGGATGGCCACCCCAAATATAAAGCCACATAGATGACATTCCCATTTGGCCAGAGGAGTATGGAAAGGAATTATCCTTGCTCCGCAGCCAGCGCCTCCAAATAGAGAAGGTAACATGTTGCAACTTCTACTGGCTGAATCTCTCCTGTCTGAACACGATATTGTTGCGGTGCTTCCACAGACTCCAAAAGATAGCTTGCAACAGCATCTGCCACATGTCTATCGACTGAGATTGATGCCCAGAAAACATGCCTCTCCAGCTGTGCCACAATTTTTCTACATGCCGCGGCCGGACCCAAACTATCCCGGCCCATCGCATGATGGTTTCCCACAGCAGGTCTCTCTTGGAGCAGTGCAGAAATAGATGGTTGGTACTCTCCTCACAAGAATTGCACATAGGGCAAGTATCCTTATCAATGATGTTGCACTTCCTGAGAAACTCCCGAGTGGCGATACGGTCTTGCAAGACCAGCCACGAAAAGAATTCTACCCGGAAAGGAATCGTCCCCCTCCAGCAAGAGTGGAGGGTGTCATTTTTAAGGTGGGCATATCTATTTTGTTCAATGGCCTTGCACATGGACTTGACAGAGAACTCACCCGAATTTTCTAGCTTCCAACGTATCGCACTTGCACTGGTTGTTCTGCTTGGAATCAGCAGGGACTCCTTCATGTTATTGGCCTCATCCATCTCCCACTCAAAAAGGCCCCGCCTCTATGGGATTTGCCAACTCCAAACTGAGTCATGCCAGCTCCCAAACTCACGGAGGACTCCCATCCTGTTGCAGGTTATGGAATAAAGCCTTGGTTATTTGAGAGCCAGCGGCGCAGGAGCAGCCCATGGGTCCCACCAAAATCTGACTGATTCCCCGGATCCAATAGTAAGCTGAGAGTTAGAAATCCATGTCCCAAACAGAGAGGAGGATCTCCCGCAGACCCGGATGATGTCATTCTAAATTGTAGAAAGATTTGTACCATCCTGAATCCAGATGTCTCCCAGCGTAGAGATCTTATGCTATTTACGCACAATATCAGCCTATTTCTTGTTCTCCCCCGCCAAGAGACCCCAAACCCATTTCAAAAGCAGAACTTCATTGCGTGTCTGCATACATCCCAAACCCAGCCCTCCCAATTCTTTTGGACGAATAGCGGTCGCCCACTTCACCTTAGATAAGCCTCTGCTATGATCGTCACCATTCCACAGGAAACGAGCCATGATTTGATTACATCTCCGAATAATGCCCTTTGGCATTCGATAAAGAGACATGTTGTAAACCGGAAGACTCGTTAGGACTGATTTTATTAAGGTCATTCTTCCACCCACTGATAACAGAGATCCCTTCCACGAAGCCAACTTTTTCTGAATTTTCGAAAGCAAGAAGTCCCAACTAGAGAGTCTCTTCGGGTTCATCCCCACGAAGGACCCTAGGTACTTGAATGGCAAAACCTCGTATTTACAACCTGCTCTTTGAGCCACTGTTTTCCCCGAGTGTCTGAAAACATTCACACCCACTTGCGTGCTCTTAAAGTAATTGACCTTAAGACCTGAGAAAGCGTCAAACCATCGCAGAATCCCTTTTACACACTGGATTTGCTCTTCGTCGTTGTTAACAAAGACCAACGTGTCATCCGCGAATTGCAGGTGGGTGATATCCCATCCCCACATCTCACTCCCTATGCCCCGAAGAAGACCTCCCAATTTCACTCTGGTGAATAGTTGATTTAGCCCTTCCGCCGCTATGTTAAACAGAAATGGAGACATCGGGCACCCCTGCCGCAACCCTCTTCCCACTCTAAATTCCTGCGACGGGGATCCGTTGATGAGAACTGAGACCCTAGCTATGCCAAGATACTGATTAATCCACCTGCGCCACTTGGCACTGAACCCCATATGGCTCAGAATGTCGTTCAGGTAGCTCCATTCGACGGAATCATACGCTTTTTCAAAGTCGAGCTTGAACAGGAAACCTTGTTGGTGGCTTGACTTGAGAAAGTGGGTGACTTCGTTGGCTATCATGACGCAATCCAGCGTACTGTTCCCTTTGATGAAACCGTGTTGTGTGTCACTGATCACAGAAGTGATAACAGCCTCGAGGCGGTTAGCTAGGATCTTGGCTATGATTTTGTACATACTGTTTACCAGGCTGATAGGCCGGTACTCGCTGAATTTCTTGGCTGAATTCATCTTCGGGATCAGGGTGAGGAAGGATGAATTTGCCCCGTGGGGGAATCTGCCAGTCCTGAAGAAGTCCGCTACCATATAACTCAAGTCTCCTCCTAAAATTCCCCAGGCTTTCTATATGAACGTGAATAAAAACCCATCTGGCCCTGGGGATTTGTCTCTCCCGCATTGTTTTACGGCCTCCCATATTTCAGCCCCCTGAACCTCCCTGTCAAGCCAACTGGACTGCTCGTTAGTCAGCTTCTTGAAACCCAAATCTTGCATACGAGGTCTATCCCAAGTTACTGCCCTGAAAAAGTTGGAATAATACCTGACTGCAGCAGCTTTAACCTCTGCAGGCGCCGACACCCTAACATTATCCTCAAAGATTTCAGTAATGTTGTTTCTCCTGTTCGTGCACAACGCAATTTGATGGTAGTATCTAGTGTTGCGGTCTTCCTGATTATCCCAACGAGCCCTCGCTTTCTGCTGCCACATGCAGCTTTCTTGGCTCTTCGGTCTGTTTCGTTATAAGCATAAATGTTCACCATTACATATCTAAAATCTGACTCAATAAACCGCCCTTCTAACCAGATGAAACATTCTCCATAAATCTGGACAGTGACCTCAAACACCCTTGTGTCCCACATAGCAACCAATCCGGCTGATCTCCCTATCGCTGGAATCCAAGCCCACTTTATATCTTTTGACTTCCACATGGAGGCGATGAAAAATTCATTAACACTGCCCCTTTTCGTTTCTTGTAAAAACACAGCATCTAACTTCTCCTGGATAATAGTTTTCTTAATAAATTTCCTCTTACTTGTCGATAACAACCCTCTACAGTTCCAAGACATTAAACGTACCATTGATGGGGATTTGAAACACGGCAGGTCTAAAGTCTTCAAGCCCTGAAGCGCTCCACTTCCCCCTCAAACCTTTCTCTATCAAATGCGCGTAAGGCTGCCTCATTCGTATGTGATGTTAGCGATAAAGCCTTACCAATCTCCCATGTCTGACCCTCTAGTAAAGTGACGTCCAACACACGGTTCATATTGGATATGTCGGCGTCCTCGATATTATTCCCACTTGACCAAGACCCTTCTCCTGAATTTGTCGTTTCCAAGCTGCCCGTTGTGCCCACCAGCTTCTTCACTTTGCGAATTCTAGAAGTGATGAATATGGTTGGGTGCTCGGGAGTAATTGTCTTTCTAGTGGTGCCACTTCCTTGTTGCCTGTCTGTGTTAGTATTGTCTGCTACCACAGGGTGGTCTCTAGGTCCTAATTCTGCCGAATCTGTTTCTTCCTACGCACCGAATGTGTCCCTTATGACTGTGTCTATCCTCTTCGTCCTCCCATTCGTCTTCCTTGTTATGCACTCCTATCATCCAATCGAGATTGGATATAGCCCCTTGAATAGGTTCCTCTTTGCATATGATCTTACTAACTATTCCTTCCACTCTAACAGGGACCTCCAAGTCAACAGTCTGGGCAGTAGTTGTTACTAGAATTCTTGCTACGTCCAAACGTTTCCTGGCTGTTGTGTTCTCGTTGATTGCCACTAATCCTCCTAATCGGTTCCCCAATGTTTCGAATATGTCTTGCCCCCACACTTGTATTGGTATTCCAACGCATTGGACCCAACAAAGGCGTCCTCCGTCTCCTGATGTCTCGTTCCAGCTTACCAGTTTTAAAAATATTTCGTCTTTCGCAGGATTCTTCATTATCATCTCCTTCTCGTACTCTGAGACCCTGTCGAATTCCAAAAGGACCAGGCCGCGGCCCATGATCCTTGTTTCACAAATCCATCCCAATTCCAGAACCAGTTCTTGTATTTCTGGGATATCTTCGATGTTTTTTCAGAATTCCTATGGCACTTCTACGAAGCCAATCCAAATTTTCCTCTATTGTATTTAAAACTATAACCTCGCCCGTCCCTTTATTCAATGACGGATTGTCTTTTTCCTCTACTCCTAACTTCTTACTCTGAACCAAGTTGGTTGGCGGCTGCGTCCTCTTCTCTACTTCTTCCCTACTAAATCTGTTGTCCCCGTTAGCCCCGATAACCGCTGCTCGTGGTTGTCCCTTCACCACCTCCGCCAAAGTGCGTGCCCTAGGTCCTTTATGAATTCCATTGACAAGATCAGGCCTGGTGAGGTTTGATGTATGTGTCGGGGACTGTTGGTTGATTCGTGCTGACCTCGTTGTCCGCCTGCTGCGCCGGCTCAGACTGCATCTAATAGCCGAAGCTCCAATGTACAGCTGGTCGAGTTCGATCTCCATATCCACTCTATTATCGACCCTATCGAATCTCACGAAGCCAAATCGCTTCCCTTCTTTGTTCCTTCGATTGGGGATAAAGACGTCGACCAGAGTCCTGAACTTTGGTAGCCGCCAACGATGTGTTATCAAGTAACGAATTGCTTTCTGATCCACGTGGGAAGGTAAATTCTCTACGTAGAAAGATACCGCTTCTGCCCAACGCTCCTCCATGGGAAAGGTGGTTTTCACCCCGACCACTGTGAGTGTATCGGTGTTTGGTTCACTCCGGTAGCAGTGGGCTTGCCGGAGGGGCAATCTAACCAGGGCGGCTAGGGTTGCTAAAGGTGGGAGCGTTTTTAATTGGGATGGTAACAGATATGTCTAAAGGTGATAGTTTTCAAAAAATTCTAATATGGAAAATTGGAATATGATTAC
Organism: Viola odorata; assembly: GCA_963691705.1. Taxonomy (NCBI): domain Eukaryota; kingdom Viridiplantae; phylum Streptophyta; class Magnoliopsida; order Malpighiales; family Violaceae; genus Viola; species Viola odorata. The sequence goes on from OY829544.1 coordinate 60,046,243, forward strand.
TTTCACCACTTTACCACTTCCTGGTTTATGCCTCTTATTTGATATGTGTGGAATAATTTACTAGATCTATTAATTGAATTAATGAGATTTTAGAAAAAGAACTTCTTTTCCAGTTTTTTTTTCTTCTATTGCTTTTAAGGTCTTCCTATGCACACCTTATGAATGGAGTTCTCTATTCCTATTTTTTTTTATCAATTTCTGGCAATTTTATCTAGGTTGTTAGTTAAGTTAGTGACGTATTTTTCTTCTAGTTTTTATTGCTCCTTGTTTTTATGAAGGTCTTTTAAATTGTAATTCACATGAATGGGTTTTCCTTCTTCTGGAAAAAAAAGGTTCTTACTACAGTATCTAAGCTGGTCTATGGTTTGAATCTTAGATCCAAATCAGATTCTTTTTGACGATTTGGATTTTATTTTAACAGCTTGATTCGAAGTTTCTGTTCATCATTTATGTTATATAGGTGGCTTATTTTGTGGCCGCTTTCTTTTTTACTTGGTTGGATTCTTTCAGCAAGTAGACCAGAGCTGATATAGCAAAAATGACTCTTATTTTAATGCTAACCTACTAAATGCACCTTTCCAGTTTATGGTTATCTTCAATTTGTCCTTCAATTATAAATCTTACAACAATGGACATATGCTTTACCTTCAGTACCTTTTTTCTGTTTTGTTCTTTATAGTTAATTTGCCTCTATTTTGAGTTTGTTTTCGTGCTTGTATCCTTCCCTATGATCAGCTAATGCAAGAGCTAGATGTTACAAATGTTCGTGAACTTGAAGATTTTCTTATCAATGAATGCATGTATGCAGTATGTTTTCTTCTAGCTGGGTTCTTTTTTCTTATGGATGCCTACATTACTGTTGTTAAAAATTTGGCAATTAAATTGTTAAAAGTAATCCTGGTGTTTACATATGTTTCTTCATGCCTGTTCTGTCAGGGAATAGTTAGAGGGAAGCTGGATCAATTGCGCAGGTGCTTTGAGGTCTGTCATGTTGCATCACCTCCCCTTATTATCATCCCATTGCTTTAAACCCCACCCCCACCCCACCCCACCCCACAAACACCACCACCACGGCTGAAGCACATCAAAGCTCATGTTTTTTCATCTTTGAAGTACAGGTCCAATTTGCTGCTGGAACAGATCTTAGGCCGGGCCAACTTAGCAATATGCTGCAAACACTATCAAGCTGGTAATTTTTCTTTTAAGAAAGAAGGCTAAAGGTCCTTTTTTAATGATAAATATGCTAAAGTGGAACTTATGCCCGTGGATTTGTAGGTTGGCTACATCAGACAATCTCCTTGTTTCTATTCAAGAAAAGATAAAATGGGCTGATTCTATGAGTGAGTGATGGTTGTGGAAACTGTCAAAAATAAATCATACAATTCACCATGCACAATTAATTAAAACTGTAGCAAGTGGTAAAATGATCGAACCATAGGGATTTCAGGACAACAATAATTTTTGTAGAAGACCAAAATTGTAACGGTGGTAAAAACAAATGAGTGGGATTTTGTATTGCAATTAATTTAATAAACAGAGAGAATACAAACATAAAATAAATAGTGATTATGGTTGACTCAGATGATGATAAATTTCCGATAAAGACTCTTTTCGGGTCACGATTCATACATGTCGATCATTGATGCAAGTGTTTTCAAAACCAATTCTATAGAAAGGCTATAGAGACCAGCGGTACTCTAAGCCTCCTGCTCTCCTCCTACTCAAGATTCCTAAGGGGTACTGCTACTAGGATCCCTAACCGATCAATAACTTTAAGGCGGTACTCCTAATAAAGTTTAATTGAAGGGTTGATCAAACACGGGGAGAGACTTTTCCCGATCTAGAAGAGAATTTCTTCTACTCCTATAAATTAGATTCTATTCTTTTCTAATTAGCTCTTACACTAATCAGTTGCCTGCAGATTCCTATTAACGATGTAGCATCCAAAGTTTTTAAGAAAAGCTGTAATTGTTCCAATTAAAATCTAAGGTGATCAAGCTTAAATCAAATAATAACAAATTGACATTTAATCAAAAAGAATAGAAATACAAACTTGGAATTTATGAAGCTTAATTTGATCTCACAACATACGAATCATAACCCTGAAGTCTTTACCAAGAATAAATAAATTAGCTAGAACAAGACATAATTAAAGCAAGCAATTATTATGCATGAATTAATTAAATCAAGAAAAGAAGAAAAAGTAAAATTGATTGAAATCTAAGAACAGTAGCCGTCCAAAACCAAAATTCAAAGGAAGAAGAGATCTCCATTTTCTTCCCAGATAGGTTTTTTTAAATAATAAACTTAATCCAACTAAAATCCTACAAAATAGGATGTAATTAATTATTAAAATAAAAGGTCTTAATGTCCTAAAGAAATACTATTTGAATTTCTTCCACTGAATCTAGCTTGCGTGCCTCTTCTTGGCAGGCCCAAACCTATGTTGGCTGCTTGTTAAATATTTGCTTGGCTGCTACAATTCTTTCAGCACAAACATCACAAAATCAAGAGGGAGCCACTGCCTCTTTTCTTGTCTTCCACCGAACTTCAAGTTTATACCAATTTCAGCTACTTTTCAATATTTAGGCTCTGCAGTCTATTTTCTATAAAAAGGAATGAAAAGTACACATAACCAGTTGAATCATCATCCAAAATGGCAAGAAAAGATGATGATTCGTTAGACATTTTAGCACTCAATCAAATCCCCCACACTAACCTATGCTCGCCCTCGAGCATTACACTCAAAACAACCCATCTAATAAGAATAAATGGTTTCCCACATAAAGGCGAACAGGAAAAAGCACACTCAGCACACAAGCACAACATTCGACACAACCTCCTACCTAGATAACATCCGCATGAAACCTAAGGAATAACGAAACCAAGGGAGGAACTTTCCCACACCTAGCATAGTCGCAAGCAATCCTCACACAGGAAATAGTATTTGCACTCAAACTCAGCAAGGATTATGGCAAGGTGTTTACACTCAACAATGCAAATAACGATGCACAAAATCAGAATTGCAATAGTGACCCGAGTACGGAGAACACATGTGCAGGCAATCATACAATCATAAAAACTTTGCAAAGGTAAAGCAAGAGAAATTGTGTAAGAGGAGGGTTCAAAAGAGAGAGAAGGAAGGATAGAGGGGTTCTTAGCTGGAAAAAGCGAGGTGGCGAGAGTGTCTCCTGTTTGGCAGCAACGAGGCAAGGCAAAGAGTATGGGATGATCAGTGGGGGTATTCTTCTTTGTAATGCAATAATTCTTTTGTATTTCTTCACTAGCTGCTCCGTTTCTGAATTATGCTCCTCTTTTGCTCGAATTTTTAATTATTCTATTTTTTTTTTGATTTTTGATTTGAGCAAAAGAGGAGTTGATAGCATGTTTTTATGTGCGATTTTCTCCCCATTTTCTCACCAATTTAAGGCATGATTCTGCTAATTTACCCTTGTTTTCATTACTTTTGCAAATTTAGGCCTAAAATGGGAGTTTATGCCAAAAGATGCATTTTTGGAGCATTTTTGTGCAGTTTTGAGCTTCAAGACCAAGAGTCGAAGTCCCGAGTCCAAAGCAGCGTTCAAGGTCCCGAATCGGATTCTCCATTCGGGACCCCGAAGGGCGAAGAATGATATCTCCACGTGTCACCCCGCCAGAACTTCCATGTGCCTCCTCTGACACTGTTCCTGCAATCTGCACTGACCACTAAATACCTACCGCCCTGACCAAGTCAGCCCTTGAGCCCAATCCAGACCTGCCCAAAGCTGGAAAAATCAGACAGCTTTATGCTTTTTCAGCTTTGTGCTTTAAGGAACATAGATCCATTTTTATAGGCTTTCAATTAATGCATTTTGTCCCTAATTTTAGGCTGAAGATATTTTGTGCTTAGAGCTCTACTATATAAAGGGCATCTAAGAGTAGTTTAAGGGAGCTCTTACATCTCTTATCACTTAGCATAATTTAATTTGTTCTAGTTTTCTTAGACTTCTCTCTAGTTTCTCTCTCTAGTTCTTGTTAGCTCACCTCCAAATTTGCCGCCGGACTTCAAACAGAATTTAGTAACAAAGTTTTCTTCCCTTAATCTATTTACTTATCTATTATGCTTTCTTCAATTATTAATTGTTCATCTCCAAGTATGAGTAGCTAAATCTTTAATTCTTAGCAAGGGTGATTCGAGGGTTGCAAGGGCAGATTCGAGGCCTTCATGTGCTTAATACATTCTTGATGCCATATTCAATTATCCATCGTTTTAATTACATCTTTGCATGAAATAATTTGAGGCTTGATCACCTGATTATTGTTTCGTGCGAGTATTGCCATTTGTGTGATGAATACGGAAGGAAAATTGCATGAACCAAGTAGGCATCTGTTTAGTCTTGACTGTGTCAAAGTGGTCTCGAATAGATAGGGTGTGTAATTGATTAGAGCGAGGTCACGAGCCTGACAAACTGAGGGACTTTTAGCTCTAGATCTGTCTTTTCTTAGCTTCATAGGCAGTTTGAGTATGGCCCACCCGCATTCGTGCCTGGAGGGATGGCGAACTGTCAAGACTACCTCATATGTGGAAACGGGGGGTAGTTTCTCTTAAGAGAAAAGTAGGGGATATCCGAGGAATCTGGTCCCTATGTCATTTCTATGATGTCTCGAATGGAATATTTCAGTGCTGATGACGATCGGGCCCCCGAATGCAACCCAAGAATGCCTTTGCTAAGAATCTTTCTTTATCTGATTATTTGTGCTTGTTCCACTTCCTGCTTTATCAATTCTGAATTCGTGTACTGACTTGTTTTATTCGAGACCCCGAACTGACACTTCAAGGTCCCGACTACTGCTTTCCTAGATAACAATTGTTAGCTCCCAAATCTGCCTTGGCTAACTTGTTTAGCCAAGTAAATCCCCCCCCCCCCTGATTGTTACTTTCCGTGCTTTTCTCCCCCGAATTCATTCAAGACCCTAGATCAGTCTCTCACAATCCCTGTGTTCGACCCTGACTACCACTGTACACTATATCTCTTGTGCACACACATTTTCAGGCACTTGGCGCCGTTGCCGGGGATTGTTTCAAGACTGATTTATTTTTCTTGTTTGTATGACCAGGAGATCTGCAACCAATTTACTGCCCCTTGATCACGAGTTAGGAAAGACAGAAAGAGGTCTTCGACGACTAGCCCAGGGATCGAATTCCAATCCTTGTGTTCGGGACCTCGAACGTCTCTTTGCTCTCCAGGACAACCCAGACCTCGAAGACTTACCTCCAGTCCATCCAGAAGGACCCGACATGGATAATCACGGCCCCGAAGGGAATAATGTTCCACCAGTCCCCCCAGTAATCCAGACCATCGATGAATTCAATGCTGCCCCCGAGGCCCCAACCAGTTGTATCGTTTGGCCAGTGGTCCCGAATGACTGGGAACTCAAATCCGCAACCATGCACCACCTACCCCTCTATCGAGGGCTAGCTAAAGAAAATCCTCACCGTCACCTTCAACAACTACACTCCATTTGTGATGCCATGAAGCCCCACAATGTTACTGTTGAGCATGCTAAGCTCCGTGCCTTTATGTGGTCCCTCAAGGACGATGCTCTTGACTGGTTCTACGACTTGCAGTCACAATCCATTAACTCGTGGGCTGAAATATCCAAGGCTTTTACGGACAAGTACTACCCGGTATCCATCGCTATGGTGACCCGAAAGTATCTCGTATCCGTCCTCCAAAAAGACACAGAAGACCTTGAGCAATATTATGAGCGGTGTAAAAAGATGCAAGCCCTATGCCCCTCGCATAATCTGTCCGAGCATGCCCTCATACAATACTTTTGTGAAGGACTCACGAGCCGAGACAAGGCCTTGCTAAACGCTGTTGCTGGCGGGTCCATTACTAGACTTACTCCTGCTGCCGCCAAGGACACCATTGAGCTCATGGCCAAGAACAACCTCCAACTTAACAATTCCACTAGCGTTCAAGACGCCCGATCAGCCGCCATGGAGAACCAATTAGCTGCTATCACAGGAATGCTGCAAAATATGGCTTCGGGACAACCAGTCCAGCTCAAGGCCTGTCAAATCTGCCAACTTTCGGACCATCCTACTGATGCTTGCCCATTTATTCCTGAAGAAATGCCTGTCAATGCAGCGGGGGGATTCAATGTCCCGTATGGTCAACATCACAATCAAGGCTGGAAGCAGCCTAGTTACGGATGGAACAACAACCAGCAGGCCGGGCCCAGTCATCAGTATGGTCAGAACCCATACGGCAATCACCCTCCTCCGTTCAACATGCAAAGCTTCAAACCTAGACCCAATTTTCAGAATCATCAATATCAGAGGCAACCACCCCCCGATCAGAATTTTACCATGCCACCACCCCCGAATGAGGAGCCCTCTCCCGATAAGAAGAAAATTTCCGAAATGGATAAGTTGATTCGGACCCTTATGGCCGAGATGAAGGAGATAAAAAATGGAGGAAGATTTCCAGGACAGACGGAACCTAACCCGAAGTATGAGGCGTGTGCCATGAACCTCCGCAGTGGCCTCGAGATCCCCTCTCATGTCAATCCGGACCCCGAGCCTGCGGGAGGCATTCCAGGTCTCGAAGCTGACTCTGCTATTCCAGGTCCCGAATGTGAAAAGCCCACTGAACAGCCTAAGAAGTCTCGATTCGGCGACGCAACTCTTGATCATTTCTTCTCCAGTAAGAAGTCTCACTGCAAGAAGAAACAGCCCGTTGAGGAAGAAGAATTCTCCCAAGAATTCATAAACAAAGTGCTCGAACCCCCGTTCCCTCAATGGCTGATCAAAAAGAAGAAGGAAGAAGAAGATCGGGACATCTTTGATACATTCAGTAAGGTCATCATCAATATTCCTCTCCTCAAGGCCATCAAAAACATGCCTCGATATGCGAAGTTCTTGAAGCAGCTATACACCAACAAAAGCAAATTTACGGAGGTGAACAGGATTAGTGTGGGAGCAAATCTGTCCGCCCATATCCAGCGAAAAATTCCACCCAAGTGCAAGGACCAGGGCATGTTCACGGTCCCATGCCGGATCGGGACCATCGATATTGGGAAGGCAATGTGCGACTTGGGAGCTGGAATTAATGTTATGCCTTTGACCATTTACAACAGTCTTGGACTCGGGCCCTTGAAGGAAACCATGCTTGTCATCCAACTTGCAGACCGCTCGGTGGTATACCCCAAAGGCATAATCACAGATGTTCTTGTTCAAGTGGGTGAATTTCTATTTCCAGCGGATTTCTATGTTCTCTCTATGGAAAATCCAACAAACACTAAGTCCTCGGATCTACTCTTGGGACGCCCTTTCTTGGCCACTGCCCGCGCAAAGATCGACTGCTACGAGGACTCCATGAAATACACCCCCCCCCCCCCCCCCCGAATTCTCGAGCGTCAATTTCATTGATGTGATAGACCCCATTGTAGAAAGCATCGCGGAGCTGAACTCAATCGAGCCCTTAAAGCTAATCTTGGCTCAAAGCCTCACTCCCGAATCATTGCAGGAGATGACATTGTCCATTGAGGTTCCCGCTGAATTAATCATGGCTGCAACAACTCTCGAAGCAAATGCTATCTTAACAGTCGAGCCCCCGAGTGAGTCCCCCGAATGCGTAGATCATGAGCGACTCCCCTCTTCTCTTGTACAAGCTCCAGACCTTGAAATCAAAGCGCTGCCCTTGCACTTGAAGTATGCTTACCTCGGGGAGAGAGAATCCCTCCCAGTCATAATTTCCAACAAGCTGGACGCGGATCAAGAAATTGAGTTAGTGAACCTCCTCAAGAGTTTTAAGAAGGCCATCGGTTGGACGATTGCCGACATCAAGGGTCTGTCGCCATCCTTGTGCACTCACCGCATACATCTCGAAGAAGACTCCAAGACAATCAGGCAGCCTCAAAGGCGTTTGAACCCCCCCATGATGGAGGTAGTTAAGAAGGAGGTCATCAAGCTGCTCGATGCCGGAGTTATTTACCCCATCTCTGATTCTCCATGGGTTAGCCCCATTTAGGTGGTCCCAAAGAAGACAGGCATCACCATCATTCCAGGTCCCGAGGGTCTGCCAATTCCCTCCCGAATCCAGAATGGCTGGCGTGTATGCATCGACTACCGACGCTTGAATGAGGCCACCCGAAAAGATCACTTCCCACTGCCCTTCATAGATCAGATGCTAGAGCGCCTTGCGGGCAAGACGCATTATTATTGCCTGGATGGGTATTCAGGATTCCACCAGATTCCAGTAGCCCTTGAAGACCAGGAGAAGACCACTTTCACATGCCCATTCGGGACTTTTGCTTACAGACGCATGCCCTCGGGTTATGCAATGCCCTGGCTACATTCCAGAGGTGCATGGTCAGCATCTTTTTAGAATTTGTGGAAGAATGCATCGAGGTATTCATGGACGACTTCACGGTCTATGGTAATTCCTTTTCCGAATGCCTCTCGAACTTAAAGAAAATTCTGCAAAGATGTATAGAAACTAACCTTGTTCTTAATTTTGAAAAATTTCATTTCATGGTTGACCAAGGACTTATCTTGGGCCACATCGTGTCCCGAAAGGGTATCGAAGTGGACAAGGCTAAAATCCAAGCTATCGAGACCTTGCCTTACCCCTCGAATATTCGAGATGTGCGTTCTTTTCTTGGTCATGCAGGATTTTACAGGAGGTTCATCAAGGACTTCTCCAAGATAGCCCAGCCAATGTGCCAGCTATTACATAAGGATGTGGACTTTATATTTGATGAAAATTGCAAGACGGCTTTCGAGACCTTGAAAGCCAAGCTCATTTCTGCTCCTATCATTCGGGCCCCCGACTGGATTCTCCCCTTCGATATCATGTGTGATGCTAGCAATCAGGCTTTGGGAGCCGTTCTGGGTCAGAAGAAAGACAAGGAGACGTACGTCATTTACTATGCATCCAAGTTGCTGGACCCCGCTCAGCAAAATTATACAACAACGGAAAATGAGCTTTTGGCGATTGTCTATGCCCTTGATAAGTTTCGGCAGTACCTCTTGGGTACAGAAATGATTGTGTATTCCGACCATTCCGCCCTACGATGCCTGCTCAAGAAGACCGATGCAAAGCCTAGGCTCATCCGCTGGATCCTCCTACTTTAAGAATTCAATCTTACCATCAAGGATAAGAAAGGAACTGAGAATTGTGTAGCTGACCACTTGAGTAGACTCTCGACCCAAGAAGATGACTCCCAAGTAGCCATTCGGGAGACTTTCCTAGATGAGCACTTGTGCCTAGTCGGCATCGCCAAGTTCCCATGGTTCACGGACATAGCAAATTTTTGTGCCACTGGCGTGCTCCCAGTCGAGGCCTCGAGCGTGGAACACAACCGGATCCGAAGGTAGGCCAGGACCTATGTTTGGGACAGCCCCTATTTATGGAAGCATTGTTCAGATCGGATTATTAGACGCTGTGTCACAATGGACGAGGTCCCGTCCATCCTCAAGTTCTGCCACTTGACCACAGAAGGAGGGCACTTTGTTGCGAAGAAGACAGCGCTTAAGGTCTTAGAAGCTGGTCTTTATTGGCCGTCAATCTTCAAGGACAGTTATCTATTTTGCGCTGCATGGCCTCGGTGCCAAGCTATGGGAAACATCAGGGCGAGAAACAAAATGCCCTTGACCAGCATCCTTGCATGCGAAATTTTTGATATTTGGGGCATTGACTTCATGGGACCGTTCCCAAATTCATTCGGGAATATATATATCTTGCTTGCAGTGGACTACGTTTCCAAATGGATAGAAGCCAAAGCCACCAAGACAGACGATTCGAGAGTAGTAGCTGATTTTCTCAGAACACACATCTTTAACCGATTCGGGACCCCTCGCGCTCTCATCAGCGATTGGGGGACCCATTTCTGCAATCGAACGGTCGCCTCGTTACTCAGCAAGTACGGAGTATCTACAGCCTACCACCCCCAAACCAATGGGCAAGCTAAGGTCTCGAATCAAGAGATTAAAGCTATCCTGGAGAAGACAGTCAACCAGTCAAGGAAAGATTGGAGTCTCAAACTGGGAGGCACACTTTGGGCCTATCGCACTGCATTCAAGACCCCAATCGGCATGACGCCATATCGGTTAGTCTACGGCAAGCCATGTCACCTCCCGGTCGAGATAGAACACAAGGTGTTTTGGGCGATCAAAAGAGTCAACATGGATCTGAATCTAGCAAGCAAGAACCGTTGTTTGCAAATTCAAGAGCTCGAGGAACTACGAGGAGATGCTTATGAAAATTCACTGATTTACAAGGGCAAGATGAAAGCCCAGCATGATAAGCACCTCATGGTCAAGACCTTCACAATTGGGCAGAAAGTCTTGCTCTACAACTCACGATTGCGGATCTTCTCGGGCAAGCTTAAGTCCAAATGGTCGGGACCCTACAAAGTCACCGCGGTGTTCGATCATGGAGCTATTGAGATCCAGAATCTGGACGGAGGAGAACCATTCAAAGTGAACGGGCACAGGCTGAAACCCTTCTATGAAGGATTCAAGCCCTTAACTACCGAGGAAGTAAGGGTCGAGGACCCAGCAGCCAACGCTCCCAAATGAAGAAACAACGTCTAGGCCTAGACGCTAATCAAGGCCAAGTGTGGGGACAACCCCCGAAGTCCTAACTCTCTTTCTTCAAATTTATTGTCTTTAAATTCCGAGTCTAACAGTCTTTTTCTCTCTTTCCCACGCACATTTCCCCTCTTCCCTAGGTGGTCTTAATTAATTTGTCCCTTCTTATTCCCCTTTTAAACCCTTTATTCCTTTCTTTTATTTTATTTTATTTGAGTCAACTCAAGCTTTTCAAATTCTTTATACACACTTTTTAGGTTACCTAGGTAAATTTCAAAATTTCTTTATTCTCTCTCCCTTTCATTTAAATCCTTTGTCTCTCCCTCTCTCCAATTAAATGCCTTGTCCCCTACTTTATTAACCCCTATTTAATTATTTTGGTTTTATTCCCCTCTCCTATTTTCAACTCCTTAAAGTTGATTTGCTTTTTTGTTTTCCCGTGCAGGTGCAGGCGCACGCTGCCCTTGGCACTGCGCGACCTCTCCTGGCGCGACATGTGGCAGACGAAACCCAAGGAGATCAGCTCCCATCCCTCTCTCCACCTTTCCACGTTCTCTAACCCACTCACCCACGCCACCTAACCGTCAGACCCTATCCGTTACCCAACCAAAACCCCTCATCTCTCCCAATCAAATCAAAACACAACATTTCTTTCCCTTCTTTCAAAACACAAAAACCCTCCTTCTTCCTCATGGCACGCACAAGTCTCAACCTAAACAAACCCACCACTTCTCACTCATCCACTCCTACTCCTCCCTCCACTCAACCCCAGCCAACAAACACCATCGCCGATCAGTCCCCCACCACCACTGAACCACTCGGATCAGCCTCCTCTGAAGACACTATAGACCTCGACGAGATAACCTTCACCACCGCCCTCCCAAAAATGACCCGATCCGGCAAGGTGCACCGCGTTCCTCCGACCACGACCGCCGGCAGCAAGCCGAAAATGCCAATGCCGACCCCTCCTGGCAACCTCATCAACTCCGTTCCCCTCGATGTAAAACCCATAGGCTACGTTATTCCTTCTGATACCGAGGAGGTGGACGGGGCACAGACCAGCTCCAGCCTCCGGGAGGCCAGGAGGGTCTAGAAGGAGAACGAGGAGCAGTTCCCTTGGGACTCCGACGACCAGCGGGCGGCTGATGAAGAAGACGGGGAAGAAGAGGTAGAGCAGCCAGAGCAGCCTGACGAGCAAGACGCTCAAGACCCTGAGCATACCGCTCTCGGTCCCGAGGATGTTCGGGAGGACACGGCAGCAGCAGCCACCAACGAAGGGGAGGGTGAGATTGACCAACCCCAACCCCCCAGCCCACCCCCGCAGAAGACCAAGGGCAAGGCCAAACCCAAATCGTCCTCTAAAGCGCCGGCCCAAGGGGCGAAGAGTGCCCCCAACATCCCTACGCCCAAAGCCCCAGCCTCCAAGACCTCGGCCAGTAAGAAAAGAAAGCTCCCGACCACTCCCAAGGGCAAGACAGCCGCTATCGAGACCCCCCGCAAATCCCAGCACACTGAAGAGGAGGGCGACGACCTCGAGACTCCATCGACTGCTTCGGGATCCAGACCCAGCTACCTGGTAACGGCTGACCTTGAGACTTTTAATGAATTGTTCATTTTCAATGATAAACCATCTCTGGATAAGGTCACTTTGATGAAGAACAAGGGGGTAGCCCCATGTGCTAAATTAGATATGGATTTGTATGATAAGATGGGTATTGGGTCTCGGATTTGGGAGTTGGTTAGTGGCATAGGTTGGGAGAGCCTGTTTTTTATGGATCAGCCTACATATCTGGAGCTCAGTCTTGAGTTCTTTGCGAGTTTTTGGTACAAGGCAGATCTGTTCAAACCCAAAGGGGGGCTAGGTCCCGATCTTTCTACTAGGGGATGCGTCAATTTCTGGCTGGCTAGCAAGTGGCACCCTATGTCCCTCAACGACTTTAATGTCTACCTCGGCTTTGTCAGTCGTGAGGATATTCAAGGGGCCGACTATCAGAACGCTTTGACCACTGTACCAGCTGACTTCAACAACCACCAAGCCCTGAGGGAGCTCACTGGACATCCCAAGGCCAAGTTTGACTCCCGAAACACAAAGGCTCATGGCATTCGAGACCCTGCACTCCAGATTCTGCAACGCTTCCTATCCATTGCCCTCGCAGGTAAATTCGGGACCTCAGGACAGCTTGCTCAATCCGAGCTATTTTTCCTATGGGCCATGTACCACAAGAAGCGGGTCAACCTTGGATATTGGATCGCCACCTCTGCTCACAACGTTGCAAATGCCGTCCAGGGTCGCTCTCTTGTTCTTAGATCCCTCGTCACCAGCTTGGCCTCGCAACTGTACACATGGAAGCTCCAAGAGCTGAACTTATACAAACACCCGAGTTCCTTCAAGCTCCTTGGTCTCAAGACCTTGGACACGATGGGATTCCTTTGTGTTATTAACAGTATCTTGAGTTTTCATGCAGACAACAAAGGGAAGATTGAAGGCAAGTTCGAGTACCCGGATCTTTCCACGCCCCGAGGCAAGTCTACTGCTCCCAAGCCACCTTCTGCCAACACAACCGCACCAACTGCCCCCGAAGAGCATGCCCCAGGTCCCGAGCAGCTACCAAATGACAACTCTATCCTCGGCTTACTCACGAACATCAGGGACTCCAATCGCGCCATCCTGCAAGTAATCCGCGCCCTCACCGTTGCTATCGAACAATTCGACCCCCCTCCTCTGTGATCCCGAACAATTTCAACACCCCCTTTGCCCCTGCGTGGGCTGATGTCGAAACAATTTATCTCCTGCTTAAACAATTTACATTTCTGTTCGTTTAAAAACTGCTATCTTTTTGCCTCCTTGGACAATGCACAGCCTAAGTGTGGGGAGGAGTTTAGAACTGCTAGTATTTATTATGCATGCTATATTTACCTCCTAGTTTATTCGTTCCTAAGTTTATGCATGATACTTTTAGTTATTCTTTTTTGAATTTCTGCCTAGTTTTGAAAACACCCCAATAATGGACACACACCTGACTTAAGCACATAGAATAAAAATGCTGTCTATAGTCAAGGTCCCGAAAGTGATATTTTTTGCCTGTTATGCCTTATATCTGCTTCAAGACCTATACACCAGTAGTCACGAATGAACACCTTGTGTGCAATTGAGCCCCCATTTATTGCTTGAGAGAAATGCATGACTAAGGTACTGACTGGGCTTGCATGATATCCATGGGTATAGACACATTTAGACATAGGAAAGCAGCAAAAAGATTAAGTTCTCGCATCGAATTGTTCTCTCTCATTTTTTTTTCTGTTCTGTTCTCCCTTCTTGACCCTGAATCCCTTCTTGACCTCTCCAATTCTAACCATTTGAATTTTCCTTGATCTTTCTCTTGGCAAGTGAAGCAATGTTGTTGGGAGCACTATCGAGGGCTAGACTAGACAACCAAAGCAGCAAAGGCAAAGTGTGGGGATCCCGCAAAAATTCAAGACCCTGAATGCTGGCGCAAATTCAAGACCTCAAAGCTGAATTCAAGGGCAGACCAGAATGAAAAATCACTTCCCATCCACAACAAAACACAAGTGCGGGGAAGTGAAATCAGAATATCTTGCCCCCGAAGAAAAGGTCTCATTCCTCAAGCATTCCAGCTCTCTTCCCCTAAAAAAAAAAAAAAAAAAAAAGAAAAAAGAAAGAAAGAAAGAAAAAAAGCAGACAAACAGAAATATAAATAAAGGAGATAGAGAAGAGAGCAAGACCATACCTTAAAAGCCAAGAAGAGGAAAATCAGCAGCCATTATCCATTCAAGGTCCCGAGCCTAGGTCCCGAATGAAGAAGGCAAGGATCCCCCTCGAAGAAGAAAAGCCTAGTCTAGCTTTCGCCCTCAGCAACATTGTCTCACCGTTTTGATCCTTTCCTGCCAAGGGAGCGTTCCAGGTTTGAGTTGGTTTCACCACCTTCTCATTTCACGTCCTTACTCTCCCTCTTCCCCATTTTTCTTCTCATTATGCTTCTCCCATTCCCTCTTATCATTTAATTTTCTTTGCTTCCCCTTCTTGCCCCCGATGCGAAGTCTTTTGATTGCTAGATTGCCTATGCATGTGTCTAATGCACTCAGATTGATATGCAAACTTGGTTTCGTGCTATGTTTTTTTTTTGCATACTTGAGTGTTTAAACACCTAACCTTGCTTACGAGTGTGAGTGCAAACACCAATCCATGTAAGGACTACTGATTGATAGGATGATGTGGAAAAGTCTCTTCTCAAGGGTTGTTATCCTTCTGATTTGATGCAGGTGTATCCAGGTGGAGTCTGTATTCATTCAGGGTCCCGAATCTTGACAAGCATGCTTATTTATTGTGCTATGGTCTGGTGTGTCTGTTCTATTTTGAGACTATTTTAAAATTTTGTGAATGCTTGAGGACGAGCATTAGGCAGTGTGGGGATTATTTGATAGTGATAAGAGTCTGGGGGGTACTGAGCAGGATCAGCTTGATCTGGGGCGGTCGGGAACACTGTGCTGGGGGCCTTCGTCACCTGCAATGCGCCGGAGGGGGTCTCCGGCGTAAACACTCCGATGCCAAAGTCAGTGTGAGTAGTAAAAGTAGCAGGGGTTCAGTACGCTGTCTTAGGCTTACCCTCTTGTCTGAAAAGGTGGGGGTATTTATAGATAAAGGGAAGAGTGTACCGACAGGGGGTAGGAGTAGTCCCCGGTGGATGTCGCTGGAGTGCCATGGAGTGACGTCACGCGGGATGACGTCACGCGGAGTGACGTCATGGATGGCCTGGGATGGGATGCCGCCGTGCAGATGTCGCATGAGAGCCCCCCCGCTGATGTCGACCATCCCAGGGTTGGCCGCTAGGCTAGGGGCGGCAAGAACAGGGTTCGCCTCCCTCGGAGGGTACCGCAGGCTGTCCATGGTAAAAAAATTATTTATCTTATATTAAAATATCGTACATGAGTCTTGAAAATGGAAAAAAACCATACTAACTCTGTCACTTTTTTTAAAAAGTTTGAAAAAATTCGAATCAAATTATCTAGTAAAATAATTGAGTGGATTATATAATCACTTTATCATTTGGACATGTACGTAACTGAATTATAGAGTGTATTATATTTTTTTTTCTACACACGATGGCTTTGTGTGCGTTAACAACAGGTCTGCCCACATTTAGCGAAGGGAAAGGTAGGTGGGGTAATCTTGCTATAAATAGGTTTGTGGGAGGGTGTTTTAAGCACACTCACATCCTAATTCACACTTTCAAGTTAAAAAAAGAAAATAAGCAAACACATTTTCATAATTTATAAGCCATCGAGATGAAGAATATGGTTGTTGGACTCTTGCTCATTGCTACCTAAATGTTCTACATAAACAATAAATTATAGATAAATCAAAATACCTATAGCATGAGTCATGTTATTGAACGTTTTCTTAGTCCTATTCATGTTACAGACACACGTGCTTGCTCTCTTAAGAAAGCCTTGGAGTTTTTATTTGCCAAACATAATTTGAGCTTGTCAAAGGTACGTGGGCAAGGTTATGATGGAGCGAGCAACATGTAAGGAGAATTCAATGGTCTTAAAAGTTTGATCATGAAGGAGAATTCATCCGCATTTTATGTTCATTGTTTTGCACACCAACTTCAACTTGCACTTGTTATTGTTGCAAAAAAACAAGTTGCAATTTCATCTTTTTTTAATATGGTTGCTAGTGTGTGCAATATGGTTGGAGCTTCATGCAAAAGGCAAGATGCCCTTCGAGAGAAGCAAAAAGATCATGTGCTCGAAGGATTACGAAATGGTGAAATATGTAGTGGAAAAGGTTTGAATCAAGAGAAAACCATTAAAAGAGCAGCAGATACTCGATGGGGTTCACATTATGGTACAATGCTCAGCTTAATCGGTTTATTTCCTTCAGTGATTGATGTGCTTAAAATGATAGAGGAAGATGGCTTGAGCGCAGATCAAAGAGGAGAAGCATGTGCATTATTGAATACAGTACAATGTTTTGATTTTATATTTTGTTTGCATTTGATGAAGAACATACTAGGAATTACTAATGAATTCTCTCAAGCACTTCAAAGAAAAGATCAAAACATAGTAAATGCATTAGATTTACTCAAAGTATCCAAGTTGAGACTGCAATCGATGAGGGATGAAGGTTGGATGTTATTACTTAATGAAGTATCTTTATTTTGTGGCAAGCATAATATAAATCTTCCAACTATGAGTGATATGTTTGTTGCCCAAGGTAGATCAAGGCGGAAAGATGAGCAAATTTCCAATCTACATCATTATCAAGTTGATTTATTTTATCAAGTCATTGATGTGCAACTTCATGAGCTCAATAATCGATTTGATGAGAGGAATAGTGAGTTACTCCTTTGTGTGGCATGTTTAAATCCAAGAGACTCCTTTGTTGCTTTTAATAAGGAGAAATTGCTTCAATTGGCTCAATTTTATCCTAATGAGTTTTCTACAATTGATGT
Source organism: Viola odorata (assembly GCA_963691705.1). Classification (NCBI taxonomy): domain Eukaryota; kingdom Viridiplantae; phylum Streptophyta; class Magnoliopsida; order Malpighiales; family Violaceae; genus Viola; species Viola odorata. The sequence goes on from OY829544.1 coordinate 60,063,301, forward strand.
TCTTGCTCTTGATAATCAACTTCAGAATTATATTTTGGATATGCGGTCGGATGTTGGATTTTCAAATTTGAAAGGGATTAATGATCTTTCCGAAAAGTTAGTTGAAAGAAGCAAGCATATTGTCTATCCATTGGTGTATTTACTCTTGAAGCTAGCTTTGATTTTACCGGTTGCAACTGCGACAGTGGAAAGAACTTTTTCTTATATGAGCATTGTGAAGAATCGACTGCGGAACCGTACGGGAGATGATATGTTAAATGATTGTTTGATTACTTATGTTGAAAAAGATATTTTTGATATTGTAGAAAATGAGAGAATCATACAAGGATATCAAAAAATGAAAACTCGTAGAGAACAATTGTAAAAACTACGTATATTGTATGAATTCTAATGTATAATTTTTTTTCCATATTGTCTTTTTATTTATCTTTTTGTTAAGTTTATTTGAATATTTGTTATTTAGTGACGGATACAAATACTCTTAAATATTTTTCCAATTTTTCGTTCAGCTCATTTACTTTCCCTTTAAAATACTCAAAAAAATATATTTCTGGATCCGCCACTGAGCATGACCCACCAAACCACATACTTATTATGAATTAATAGCCATTTCATGTTAAGGGCATGAGTGGTATTAATAATCATGACTCAATCAAAAATTAACACAAAAAAAAATTAAAAACATTACCAATGGTTCATGATAAAATTGAGCAAATACATACCGTTCTTATTGGGTAAATAATTAATCTCTATATGGCCTTAAAATTGGGTCTAAAGTTTTATATATATTGATAGATGTCGAGTCGGTCAAAAATAATTAATAAATACAACTCACTACTATGAACAAGTTTACGTAACAATTTTATTTTCAAATCTGCTTATTTCAATCAATATATATTTAGAGCAAGTAAAATTTTAAATGCATGAATTATTGGTCCAACTACATAGAGTTATATTACATTAAATGTATTCAAATGATTGAAAACTATGTTTCAACTATATCGTACAAATGCATTAGTTCAGTGATGGGAATAATTAAAACGTGTATTTGTTTGAAAACTACTAGCTAGTTTCAAGTTTCCACAAGAAATTTTAGGACATGGTAATGGTGTCAGAGTAAAATAAAAACTATATAAATTTTATATTCTTATAATTTTTATAACTTTTACATCTCATGTGTATTGTATATATAACCTAGTCTATATATACTCTGTATTCACATGTTCTTCTGGCTCGCCGATACTGAAATACAATACCCAAACAGACAAGTGACAAATCCTGTTGTGTTTTCATTTTAATTATTTTACAATCATGTAATTTATGACTGTGGATGATTCTGCAAGTACATCGAAACGACAAGCTCGAGCACCAATACGACGAGATGATTGGGTTAATTAAGTAATTACACGAGTACAACTATATTAAAAAATTGGACTTTATTTTGTAACTCTTAAAACCCTAGCGAGATACACCTCCCCCTCCGGGCGCCCACTACAGCCTGAGGCGACACAAACACCGGATCACCCACTGTGACCGGGGTGAAATCATCCCTCTATTCTTCCCTGTCGCCACGCCATGCAGCACGAAATCCACCCACAGACCGATCAAACCAAAGAACAGTCAGATATTACCTAGAAAACCTACCTCTTCATGTAGACCAAAGGGCCTTGAGGTATTTGATTACCAACCGTTGGCGTCTTCCTCGATATGGGCAGCTGGTGGATGTTTTCATCCCGAATCGTAGAAATAGAGCTGGCAAACGATTCAGATTCGTTAGGATGGAGGATGTAGGGAATAGGATTGACATGGAGATTGCGCTAGACAATCAGTTTATTGGTGCGTCGGAAATAAGGTGTAGTCTGGAGAGGCACGGGCGACGAACTGCGGGAAATAGGAATTCGGGTGGAGATCGTAATAAAAATCAAGTATGGGTAAAACCAAGGAGGGAAGATCTCCAACCCCGTGACAAGGAAGGAACAGATTTCATTAAAAACAAGGAGACGAAAGACCTTACTAAACATGTGGACACGGTGAAATCGAGACAAGGGGCATGGGGTAACACCCAAAATTCACAGTCAGGAATCTCTGAGGTGGTGGAATTGTCAATTCCACGGGAGAACAAAGCTTGGTTGTGTCATAGTGCTGTAGGAATTTTAAGACGTGTGGAAGATATTCCAGAGATTCAAGAGTTGGTGCAGGATTTAGGCTGGATTTGTGAAGCACGAATAATGGGAAGGGGACTGGTCCTACTGGAATTTGATAGGGAATCCGAGTATGAAAAAGTTATGACAACAACGAACCCAAATTCTAAGGACTTGTTTACCAAAGTGGTTGCCTAGAAAGAGGTTTCGGGAGAAGGAGGGCGCCTATGTTGGGTACATTACATTGGAATACCATTGCAGGTATGGGGGCAGAAGACATTTGAAGCTCTAGGAAACAATCTGGGAAGTTTCTTGGCCACGAACGAACATACCTTGGAACGAAAATGAATGGATGTAGGACGAATTCTTGTGTCAACGGCGTCACACTCCGTGAACGAAACCATCACGGTCAAGGTGGAGGGTGTTCTCAATAAAGTAGTGTGCAAGGAAGAACACATGCAAGGGGCGATATCCCACTTAGATTGGATGGTTGGAGTTCATCAAAGGGATGAAGAAACAGATGATGAAGAGGATGTAGAAGACGGGAATAGTGTAGAACAAGTCGACTTGGAGGAAGGGGAATCGGTTGATGGGGCGACTGTAATGGCCAACAGTGTGCAAGTAACCAAGCAGGGAGACCCAATGAAGTCTGTTACGTCTCGCAATCGCAAAGTAAAGAGGCTGTCAGGTAAGACAGGCACGCTAGAAACCACGAAATCGGATGAGACTTCTTGGGTACGAGCGAGTGTAGTAGATGACGAGGCAATCAAGAACATGAACCGTATTCATGATTTGACAATTTTGGAGGGACACATGTGGGACATTGGCAAGTCTTTGGCCCTCACGACACAAGCTAACGAAAAGGCTATAAGAGACTTTGACAGAGAGAGGTATGAGGCAAAAGTAGAGTGCTTCTGCGCTTGAGCGAAGGAGCTTACCGTGTCCTTGCCAGTGTTATGGTGCCGTTGATGTCATGGAATTGTCGCGGGCTGCTGTCAACGGTGAAGCGTACATTTATTAGAAGGATGATTAGGCGGGAGTCGCTGGAAATAATATTCCTGCAGGAGACAAAAAGAGGTACTGTATCAAACTTCTTTGTTAACTCGTTGTGGAACTCATTGGACATGGATTGTGCTTGGGTCCCAGCTGATGGCAGATCAGGTGGCCTAATAGCGTTGTGGGATAGGAAGAAATTTGAGGTAACAGCTAAGGTGACTGGGATAGACTTATATGGCTGGAGGGCTATCACACAGAAACTAATTTTCGTTGCGTCATGATTAACATCTATGCATACAATGAGACTGAACGAAGGGGGAGCTCCTGGACCACCTTCGCAGCTTGATAGTGAACTGCCCCTTACCTGTGCTAGTTGCGGGGGACTTTAACGAGGTTTTGTGGCCGTTGGAAAGGAGCAACGGTGAAGTTATCACTAGAGGAATGGAAGAGTTTCAAGAGTGGGTCGATGGTTGTTCCTTAGTAGACACGCCCCTTGCAGGTAGAAGGTTCACCTGGGCAAATATGGTTTGTCGCAGCAAGCTGGACAGAGTACTCATGCAGGCGGAGTGGCAACTGAAATTCCCCCATCTCAATCTGAAGGCGTTAGGTAGAAATGCATCCGACCACACACCCTTACTTCTCAGCTATGACCGGGTAAACTGGGGGCCAAAACCATTTCGGAATTTATCAGTCTAGTGGGACTGGAATGGGTTTTATGAGCTGGTAAAGGGGATATGGGCAGAGGCAACGGAGATCTTTCCAGGCAATTTCCACTATCTGCGAAAGATGAAGTGGCTCAAGGCGAGGTTAAGATGCTGGAACAAGGATGTCTTTGGTAATATTGGGGACAACATTAAGACATTACAGGCGCAAGTTGAAAGGTGGGACGCCATAGAAGACGAGAGAGCCTTGACGGAGGAGGAAAAATAGGAGAAAGAAGAGGCCGCGCGTGCTCTATGGGAGAAACAAGGTCAAGCGAGTCGAGTTTGGCAGACAAAGGCAAAGGTTAGATGGGACTCATTGGGTGACAAAAATACTAAGTTTTTCCACCACATGGCAAGGTATCGGAATACAAAAAACAATATTACAGAAATCAAGGAAGGGAATACTAAGCATTGTACTCCGACAAGGATAAAAGATGCGGCTTCACGTTACTACTCTTCCTTCTTTGCTTCGGTGCGTTGGGATAGGCCGCTGCTACAGGACTTGGGGTTCAAGTGTCTAAATAGTGAGGAGACCGCTTGGTTGGATAGAGAGTGTCGTGCCCCCGAAAATTGAAAAATTTACGAGTGTGCAACGAACTTGAGACCTTACAATGCTCAGCATAAACAGACGCCTCGCAACATGCAATGAAGTCGCCACCCTAATTTGGTTGCTAGGTTTAGGGAACCATAATCGTCATGGCATAGGAAATATAATAAATAAAAACTAAAGGCACAAAAAGGGGTCTGGACCCCAAACAAAGGTTCGGGTCGTATTATGGTCTCGGGAAGGTGTTAGGCACCCGAGTCACATCCGAAAATGGTTACCGGTTGATGAGACAGGTGTTTTAAAAGTGTTTGATAAAAATGCATTTTTTTTAAAGGGGGACCCTCAGAGGAATCGTCACTTAAGTCTTTTCTATGATCGTGACCGTTCAGGAATAATTAATCGTGGGACGGGGTTACCATTTTAAATCTTTCAGACGGGGTTACCATTTATCAAGACCGATTGATTATTCTTGACCGTAACGTGATGGGACTAAATTTTCCGTAAGACTGAATGAGCGCCCTCTATTTCATCATCGGGCCCTGCATGATTAAATTAAATATTACTCCCTCTGTCCTTTAATAACTGTCGCTTTGAAATAGTAACAAAAAGTAGCTCAAACACTAAAAAGTCAAGTAATGTGTACAGTAACAAAAAGTAGCAAAACGTCCATTATTTATGGACGGAGGGAGTACGTGATTCTATCATGGATAGCTTAGCAGAGCACAGATTAAATGATAGATTTTTGAAATGATAAATTGATGTGGGATCGAAAGTCCCCATGTACATACAGTCAATATAAGCGAGAATTTAAAATCATATGAACATGGCATTTTAAGCAAATCTTTAAACATGTTGTTCATGTGAGTTGATTTTAGTTCGAGTAATTTTATATATCATGCGTACGATTGATATTTACGAAAAGCATTGAATAAATAAAAAGGAACGAAAGGGGTACTTTCGAGCGAAGCTTGAAATTAAAACCTACAAAATGAGAGTGTTAGTGATAGCTCGAAAAATAAATAAGCAATTTTATGAGTGCGAAAATTTAAATAGTGACAGTTGATTGCATGTGAGAAATGATGGATTTAACGCCTACGAGAATTGAATGCTGAGTTTGATAAGTGCGGGAATTTAAATGATGACAGTTGATTGCATGCGAGAAATGATTTATTTGACGCATAAAAAAATTTAATGCTGAGTTGATTGCATGCGAGAAATGATTTCTTTGACGCATACAAAAATTTAAATGCTGAGTTGATTGCATGCGAAAAATGATTTATTTGACGCATACGAAATTTACATGCTGAGTTGATTGCATGCGAGAAATGATTGATTTGACGCATACGAAAATTAAATGATTTTGACTTGACGAAAAACTAAGCGGTTGACGATTTGAAGGAATATAAAATAATTGATATTGCAGAAAATTAACAGTTGATGATTTGCAGAAATTAAGCAAGTTGATATTACGGAAAATAAACAGGTTGATATTTTGCAGGAAAAATAAACAATTGATATTTGCAGAAAATAAAACAATTGATATTTGCAGAAAATAAAACAATTGATATTTGCAGAAAATAAAACAGGTGATATTTGCGACCGACCATGTAGGCGGTAAATTGAATTTAAATTGCCGAAAGTAAATTGCGAAAAAATTAAAGTGCGAATAAATTAAACAGTTGATAACTAGAGAAATTTAAACAGTTGATAGTACGAAAAATAATCATACGAATATTTTTACAGAAAAGCGTGATTATGAGAGAGAAAAATGACAATGGGCTAGGCCCAAATTGAAACAAATGCAAAGGAAATGGGCCAGGAATAGTGCCTGGCCTATGAAAAAATGAAAGGAAGGGGATGGCCCATCCCAAGTGACGCGTGAATAGGCATGCATGGCACTATTCACCGTCTTCCTCATTGGTCGCCGGCGCTACTGCCGGCGGCCTAGCTCTGGCCAGCTGTGGCCGTTTCGCGAGATCTTCGTACCGAGACTCTCGTCTCCTCGACGGCGTCTCAACCGTACGAAGCCCGAATTTTATTTCAAAACATACCTAGTTTAATTTTGAAAAAAATGACAAAACCGTTAATTATCGAAAACTAATTAATTCACAATCTAGCTAACGATTTCTTAAATTGAAAACATGTATTTAATCTACATCATGCACATGAATTAATAACACAAAAGCAAGCAATTTATCTACTCAAAATCAAGCCAAACGAATTAAAGAAGAAAATGCTTGAAAAAAATGAAAATAAGCTAGAGAGAGAAAGCTTACTGTTAAACTTTGAACTGGACGATCGATGCTCGATATGAGCTATCAATCAATGAGAGGGAAGAAAGCAAGGTTTTCTTGCAAAGTTGGTGCCCATTTTACGTTGAGAGGGAGGGGCCTTTTATAGGCACTCGATCGCGTGGCTTCGAGGCGCGGTGCTGCACGTGGAGGCTAAAGGGTTGTGCTGGCGGGGCTAGGTTGTGGTGCTGGCGGAGCTAGGGCTGAGGAGAAGCGACCGTTGACGGGACAGGACGTCGGGAGCAGGCTGCTCGGTGGCTTGCTCCACTATTCATGCACGTCCATGGTGCGCATGCACCATGGCTTGTTAATTAGTCAACCGTTGATCTGGTTGAATTTTCTTGGTTGACCAGATCAACGGTTGTGATCAAATTGCCCTTTACCTTATTTAAATGGCCTCGAGCCGATTCCTGCGAGCAAACGTTCAGACTTTTCGAGCCGAAGGTACCAGCGCGTAGAGAAAAATACAACGGGTTTGACCGTCTACAGCGAATGATGAGAATTTTTCATTTAACGTGTTTATTTTGTCGTTCAAAAACGTGAAACGTTCGGACGGAAAAATAATGACGTTATGCCAAAAATTACACGAAACGCTGTAGACCGTTGTGAACAGAAAAAAAACTAGCAACTAGTTGATGGAAAACATTTCAAATTCAAGTTATTGTCCGAGCGAACTTACTCGGGTCCAATAAAAGCTCGAACGAAAATAATAATAAAAAATAAAAATACTAAAAACGCGCTAAAATACTAAAAATCCTAAAAATCATGAGATGACCTAAAACGAAGAAAAAACTAGCAAACGACTGCCGGATAGTTAAAAATGTGATTTTTAAGGCTAAAAATAATAATGATAATAATAATGAAAATACGTGACGAAAAAATAAAAATTGCTATTTCGAACGTTGACGATGCTACCGACGATGCTAAAACGCGATGAAAATTTTAAAAATGCTAACGACAACAAATTAACTAAAAATGACAGTAAATTAAGTAAATAACAGAAATGCTAAAATCAATTAAAAATGGTGTCAAAATTCGGGTATCAACAGTTGCCCCATCTTTACTGTCTTATCGAAGTATTTGATAAGCAGTAAAGACGGTTGCCCCTACATATCTGAATTTTGGCGACACAGCAGGTCTTACCTCAAGCTTACTGTGATGATGTCGCTCTAGGAGGAGTTAGTTTGTCAATGTCATTCGTTGATGTCACTCTGGGAGGAGATAGTTGGTTGATGTCATTTGTTGTTGTCACTCTAGGAGGAGATAGTCGGTCGATGTCACTCTAGGAGGAGGTGTATTTTTGATGTCACTCTGGGAGGAGGTAGTTGGTTGATGTCATTTGTTACTGTCACTCTAGGAGGAGATAGTCGGTCGATGTCACTCTGGGAGGAGGTAGATATTTATTTTGTTGTCACTCTGGGAGGAGGTGTATTTTTGATGTCACTCTGGGAGGAGGTAGTTGATTGATGTCACTCTGGGAGGATATTTTTTTTGATGGTGTTATTCGATGATGAGGAAATTGATGCTGTCACTGGGATTAAAAAGTGTTTACAAAATTGATGATGTTATTCGTGGATGTCACTCTGGGAGGAGGTAGGTTTGTTGATGTCACTCTGGGAGGAAGTAGTTTTGATGTCACTCTAGGAGGAGGTATATTGTAGGTGTCACTCTGGGAGGAGGTAGTTTGTTTGAATGTCACTCTGGGAGGAGGTAAATTGTCGAATGTCACTCTGGGAGGAGGTAATTTGATGATGTCACTCTGGGAGGAGATAAGGCGTAGCTGTCACTCTGGGAGGAGATAGACTGTTGCTGTCACTCTGGGAGGAGATGTATCATTTGATCGGATGTCCTGCAAAGATGTAAACTTAGATCTACTTGGGTACTCAGAGAAACATAAGTTGCAGAAAAAGGTAAATGACGACGACTTTGACTGGAATGAAAGGTAATTTTACGAAAATGTAAATGACGGCTCCACTGGGGGGAATAAGCGTTTGACATGCAACAGACATTGTTCAGGGAGGATAATGCGTGATTCGTAGATGTACGAATGATTTGTCCTAATGATGTCACTCTAGGAGGATGAAATGCAAATGATGTCACTCTAGGAGGAGGAAAAATGCATGATGCTGTCACTCTGAGAGGAGATAATAATTATGCAGAAATGTAGAATTATGTAAATGATGTCACTCTGGGAGGAGAAAATGCATACTGTCACTCTAGGAGGAGGAAATGATTATGCAGAAATGTAGAATTATGTAAATGCTGTCACTCTGGGAGGAGAAAAATGCATGCTGTCACTCTAGGAGGAGGAAATATAAAGGCTGTCACTCTAGGAGGAGGAGATATAAATGCTGTCACTCTAGGAGGAGGAAATATAAAGATGCGGAAATTTAAATGACGCTAATCCCATAAGAGAAGACGCGAGGTGCAGAAATAAACTAATCATCACTTTAGGAGGACGAAACGTAAATGCTATCACGCTGGGAGGAAGGAATGTATGATGTCACTCTAGGAGGAGAAAAATGCAAATGATCACTCTGGGAGGGGAGAAATGCTTTTGTTACCAGCGGCCTTGATACGAACCTAGAATGCATCTACATCCTGTTCAGGAGGTAACGACCCCAAGGACAAGACTTTCCCACGATTTGCAGCCGTAAGCAATCCTCACCTGATATTAGTATTTGCACTCATGCTCTGAAACAAGGTTAAGTGTTTTACGCTCATAAAGATGCAACTAACATGATACATAATTTTCAATTCGCAATGTCAATCCAAGTGAATAGACTTCAAATGAAGATGCATATGCATGGGCATTCTAATAATCGATGGGACTTTCACGGAAAATAATGAAAGGACATGAAATGTCCGAAAAGAAGCTAGTTTTGGGGTAAAGATGTGCTTTTCTGATGAGTTTGAAGGTTTTTGACGAGTGATGCTTTGTTGATTGGCCCTGATGAGGGCGAGGTATGCGAGTTCTTTAGCTTTTTGCTGGGGATGCATTCTTGACAGAGTGCATGAGCTCTTGGATCCTTGCTGGGGGGTGCATTCCGTTCGGCCGGGGGCCCTCATTCTCGATTCTTTGCTGGAGAAATGTTCTCTTCGAGATTTCTCAAGTCGGCTATAGGCCTTTTCTCTTCTCAAGTCTTTACTGGGGAGTGCTGTCGCTGTTCTTTTTACGACATATTACTTGAGTTGGCCTTGGCCCTTTTCTTCTCAATTTCCCACCGAGGGGATGCTTTCCTCGAGATCTAACTACTTTAGTTGGCCTTGGGCCTTTTCGCTCGAGTTCACTGGGGAAAGTTTTCTTCGATATTTCTCGAATTGAGTTGTCCCCAGGATGTGCTTGCTCCGGTTCTTCGATTGTTTGTATTCTTCGAATGTCTCTGAGCATTTTTCTTTTCTTTTTTCTTTCTCTCTTTCTTTTCTTTTTTTTCTTTTTTTTCTCTTCTTCTTTTTTTCTTCTTTTTTTCTTTTTTTTTCTCTTTTTTCTTTTTGATTTGAAATGCATCAGAGCAGAGCAAGCACAACCTTTGTCTTGATCTCTTCCCGTTCTGGCTTAAGGCCTCGGCCTTCATCCTTGGATTTTTGGCCTTTCTTCGGTGATGGTTCCTAGTGATCCTTCGGTGACTTTTTCTGTCTCCTTCGTTGTGTACTTGAACTTGGCGCGCTGTTACTTCCGGCTGGCAATCTTAGCTGAGACTGCTCCTTGGCTCCCGGGGTATGAGTGATAGTGAAGGTTTTAGTAGGAGTGATGGCATATGTGGTGGAAAGAAGGAAAAAACGAAAAACATGGAGAAGATCGTAAAAGTCCCACGTCATTTTATTGCTATCCCATGTCTAATCGCACATGTACCCTAGATATTATGCGATTCAACTAATATCTAGTCAGGCACTTACACTCATGAAAGGATAAGGCGCGATGGCTCGAAAATGCTTACCGAGATTTGTCTGTGACTGCTTACGTCTGAGCAAATCGTGGATATAAGAGCAAGTAAGTAAGATCATGCATGGCATGCAATTTTGATGGATGCTTTATTTAACAGAGGGATTGATCATTCCCGACTTATGCAATGCATGAATATGCTATGAGAGTAGTATGGATTTTGTTTTAGCCGGGCTAAAAAGGGATTTTTTTTGATTGACTTTGATTTTTGATTGATTGATAGTTTAAAGCTAAGACGCGGCGGATGACCTATTTGCAAGAGTCCAATGAGAACCTAAAGGGTTGCCCCCTAGTGGGCCAGATGACCGTACGTAAATTAAAGCTAACAACGCATAGGAATAAGTTTAATGAAAGGGAGAGAAAGATGAACTCCCCTGAAGTGTGCAATGGGGTTGCAGGGGCGTCTTCCACGAGCTTTATGCGGATGACAATGAGATGATTCGCGTCCCTGCGAAATGAAGAGGGAACAACGGAGTAGAAGAGAAAGATTGATTTAAAGACAAAAATGACATAAGTTCAGGGATTCTCCCTTTCCTTAGCCTGGTTTTTCGAGGGTACCTACGGTGTGGTCCCAGCTCAGGAATGCCTTGCTTAGATGTGTTGATTGGTTTCTTTTTCAATTGCTTTACGGGAACCGCCGATCCAAGTCGGAGGGAGGATGAGATCCTCATTCTGTTCATTTGTTTACCGATCCTTGTCGGTCTTTCGTTTGATTGGCTTCGTGATTGCTCGGGGATAAAGGGGAAAACCCTCTGTCCCCGAAATGTGCAGTGGGGCTGCAAGGACGTATGCTTACCATTCTTATGCAGGCAACAAATAGGGGCGACCCAGTCCCTGAAAAAGATATGGCGAGAACAAATGAGGAGCAAATGCAAGACAATTTTTAACAAAAGTGATGTGATTGATAAGTTTTAAGCTCTCCCTTTTGGACGGGCCATCCGTAGGTCACTGCAGTGTGACCTGCGTTGCTTTAGATGCTTGGACGCAACTCTTGCCTTGGCGTGGGTGATACTTGCAGTCCGGCTGTCTCTCAGTTAAAGGATTGATCTTCACCGTGTTGATCAGGGTGCGGATGTTGGGAAACTTCTTGAACAAGACCGCATTAAGTATGTTGATCGCGGTCTTAGGGGGGTCGGCTTCCGTCGTGCTTCTTCTCTAGGAGTTCTGCCTGCAAAGGTGCGCTGGGCGACCATGGCATTTTGGTGATGAGCTCCTCCGAATAGGTGAACGGAGATGGGAGCCGATGTTGCTAGTGTTCCGACGGCTCGGCCGGCGTAGGATGGGCTTTGTGACTTTGGTCCAGCATTCAATCCTCGCTTGAACTGGATAATAGTATTGCTGCGGAATCCTGATGGTGGATGGTTTTTAAGCTCTTAAGAAGGGTCGCAGGCTCCGACAATCCTCTAAATGATCGGATAATAGCCTCGCAGGGTGGTCCCCTGTTTGATGCATCCGGACCTTTGAGACCGGTTGCTGGCCATGCTGGTAGTACTGCAAGGAAAGAGAATTTTTTATTTAGATGGTGACGAGTTTTTAAAATCTTTCCTGATTCGCTCTTGAAGGTGGCCTGCTGCGGCAATTCAGGAACTGCTACGAGGGGAACTCCCTGGTCCTATCGTGATGATGAGATGTGGTGTGAGACATTACGTCCCTACAAAACCTTAAGATTGATTAGTGGCGTTAGTCTAAGTGTCGTGCCTTATGTCTCGAACTACTCCTTGGGAGCCAATGAAGCCATGCTTCCTTTTGTCATCTCACGAATTTAAGGGAAAAGGAACAAAAGTTTTAAAACAAAAAGCATCTCCTGAAAAAAACTCATTTTATTAATTTCAGGATAAACATTCGAGCGATATTGTCATGATAAAACCCTATGTCTTGGCTCGGCCAGATGCGTGGCCCGCGACATTTCAGGCGTAGTATATCTTGACAGCATCGACATTTACCGGTCTTGGTAGATCATCTTCGTCCATGTTGGTTAGCATTAGGGAACCCCCCGAGAATGCACTTTTAACTAGATATGGGCCCTCGTACCTTGGGGCCCACTTTCCATAACTAGCCTCCTGATGAGGGAGAATCTTCTTCAGCACTAACATAGGTTTTATCATGACAATCCGAACTAACATTCATCCTGAAATTAAAAATGTGAAAAGAAGAGATGCGTAAAATAAAAATTGCATATATATTGATTTTTAACAGAAGGGGAACGTGAGTTCCTACAAAAATGTTTTCGTAAGAAAATGTGCAAACATGTATTTTTCTAAAAGGAGTAATTACGGAGAGACATCCGGAAGCATGGTGATGGTCCAGTTGCACACAGACTCCCCTAACTTCTTAACAAAAATGACTGAACCAGGCGACGATTCTTCTTCTCCCAGAGCGTAGATACGGAGGTCTGATACCCTGATCGAACTCTCATTGATGGTTTCAGCCGCGAAGGGGAACGTGGTTCTGATATGGGGGATTTGCATATTGCCATCCGGCGTAGGACGTCTAAATAGCTTAGCCGGCTGCTTTTCTTTCTTTTCTTGGGCTATTCTGGTAAAATCGGCCTTGCTGGGTTGGTACCCTAACCCAAAGCGGTCTCCGAAGCTCTTCGGAGATGCCCAGCCTTTTGACCCTTGTAACTCGGCGCCGAGCCATTTTCCTAGTTGGAAGATTCCCTCCGATATATACTTGGTGGTAGCTTCGGTCATTTCAGATTTTGAGGTTTCGAAAATGGGGGATCCTCCCTCGGTCCAATCCACGTTGACGATTTTGAAGGCTCGAAACGAGCTCTCCAAGGTTTCAGCAGCTTCGATGTAAGGCACAGATGCATGCTTGCCCAAGATCAAGGCTTCTTCTGCCTTTATTGTGACGAGGGCATTGGCTTTGACGTATTTGAGGCACTAATGCAGGGAAGAGGGGACGATTCCTGCTAAATGGATCCAAGGCCATCCTAGAAGCATGCTGTAAGCGGGCTGGATTTCCATGATCTGGAATGTCAAGGCGGAAGTGTGGGGCCCGATGACCATATCCAACTCAAAGTTCCCGATGATCTCTCGAGTGGTGCCATCGAAAGCCCTAGCCATCATTCCGCTAGGTTTCATGTGAGAGAAATCGACCGGTAGTTGTTCGAGGACATGCATGGGCATGACATTAAGTACGGATCCATTGTCGATTAGGGCTTTTGCTATGACGTGTCCCTTGCATTCTACCGTGATGGATAAGGCCTTGTTGTGATCTCTTCCTGAGGGGTCGATCTCTCCTTCAGAGAAGGAAATGCTGCCTAGGGCTTGAATCCTTCCGACAAGGTTTTCCACCCCTTCCGTGGTGATATCCTTAGTCACGAAGGCTTGCTTTAGGACTTTTAAGAGAGCTTGGCGATGAGGCTCTGCAGTAAGGATCAACTCCATGATGGAAATACGAGCCGGGGTTTTCTTTAGCTGTTCGATGATGCTGAACTCACTCTGTCTCATGATCTTGAGGAACTCGGCTGTCTCGTCCTCGGTTATAGGTTTGCTCAAACCTTGCGTCTCCTCTATCGTCTCTTCGCAGATCACAGGATTTTTCCCTTTGGCTTGTCGTTGCTTCTCTACTTCCTCTGAGATGTAACATCTTTCGGTGCGGGTCATGCCCCCAATATGAGAGGCTTCGCCGATAGCGAGTCCTGTTGGTGTGGCTGCAGGAGGGGTGGTGACCACCGTATATCCGTAGTTGAATGGGACCGCGTGTAAGTCTTGGTTAGGAGTATTCATAGCTAATGTGAACACTACTTTGCGCGGGGTCGTGACTGTATCCCCTGTTAGGGCCACATATTCGAAGGAATACGGTGCTGGAGAATTATCCTCGATGGCGTTGATTGTTCCTCTGGTTTCCCCTTCGGTCTGAATGACCCCGAATGCTATGAGTTGCTTGACTTTCTGCCGAAAAAGTCCGCAATCCTGGATTTCGTGCTTGCTTTCCCCTTGGCAGAATAGGCATTGGGCCTGATTATTCCCCAAGAATGGCAGATATGCGTTGTTAGCTAATGCGAAGAACAGTTCTTCGTTGGGTGTTTCCTTCATGGAAAGGTGAGAAACGTCGATTCCAACGGAAGCAATGTCGCTCCTCCCAGGATTATGGTGCGGTAGAGGACTGGTTGCCACATCAGGACCCTTTGCTAAACCTTTGGATGAGATTCGTCCCTGTTTGGTTAGGTGCTCGACTTTCTCTCTAAAGGCGTAACAGTTTTCCAAGGAGTGTCCTCGGGTTCCGGCCTGATATTCGCAGCCTTTGGATCATACCAGCTAGGGTAAGGAGTTGATCGAGGCAAGAGTGGGGATGGTGTAATTTGCCCCTCTACCAGGAGGCTTGCTTAGATCTTCTTCAAAGGAAACAGAGGAAATGACCACATCGGTGAAGGGTATGACTCGGAGTCCGAGGATTCCCAAGAAGATAGTAATGGCGCTGTGCTAGCATGGGAGGGTGGTGCCGAATACCTGACAAGGTAATCGAATTTCTCAGAAGGCTGGCCCAAGGTATCAATCTCGCGGTCGCCCTTGTCGCGGCGCGTGGAGAACCGTTTGCACGACGAAGTCGATCTTTTCTTTTGGATGATTTAGGGTGGGGTTCCTTTGGAGTTAGGCGAGATAGGAAACCCTTCTCTGATGGCGCTAATGGATCCTTCCCTGTGGGTCGCTTTCTGGGTTCGTATCACCCCGAGACTCGAGAGTTGTCTCACCTTTTCTGTGAACAATTCACAACCTTGGATCTTATGACCGTTGCTTGTCTTGCAGTATATGCAATGACTTGGATTGCCCTCTGAGTATGGCATATATCCTCCCCGAGCTAAGGCCATAAAAAGTGATTCTTGTGGCCAGCTCGAAGCCAAAGATATAAGGTCGTTGCTTTCTCCTGCCGAGATGGCGTTCACCCCTCCCTTTCCTTGGGAATGATTGGGGAGAGGGTTGGCGGATGTGTTGGGTCCTTTTGCTAAACCTTCGAAAGATACCCATCCACTTTTGATCAAGTGATGGACTTTTGCTTTGAATGCGAAGCAATTTTCCAGAGTATGACCTGGGGCTCCGGCGTGATACTCGCATCTTGCGTTGAGAACATACCATTTTGGGTAAGGAGGCACTTGAGGCTGAGCTGGAACTGGTACAATCTGTCCGGCCGCTAAGAGATGTTTGTAGATTTCTCCCGCAGGAAGAGGGAGACGAGGCAAAGGCTCTCGGTTCCACCAATTGTTTGGCGTGTTTTGGTTATTTGGGTCCTTTGGTGGGTTATATGGCTTGGGTTGCATGGGTTGTAATGTTTGTGCTGGAGGTGGTGGTGATAAGATTCAGACTATTTGCTGAAGGGTAGCAGAGGATTATGAGTCCTGAGGTCGACTGTCCACGGCATCCGATGTACCTGCACAGCGCCGGAGGGGGTCTCCGGCGTAAATACTCTGATGCTTAAGTCAGTAGTGATTGTGTAAAATAGCAGAGCTTTAGCTAGCAATCTTAGGCTTACCTTCCTCTTTTGTGGCGGAGGTATTTATAAGCAAAAGCGTAACATTTCTGGGAATTTTGGTTATAAAGTGCTAACGCGCCCGTCAGGGGGTGAGAGTTTCCCGTTGATGAGATGAGATGTCATTGCGATAGATATATGTATAAGGGGTAGGCGTTTACCTAGGTAAGGCAACGCCTACGCTTCTCACGAGAAGCCTGGTTTGGCCTGGGATGGGATAACACCTGGTGTCATGACAAAGTGACGTGTGGGACCCCCTCACTGACGTCGACCATCCCAGTATCAGTCGCTGTTAGAGGTGATAGCCCTGGTGCTGTCGGGGCGGTGGGAACAACAGCTCTACCCCCACCGCGGGGTATAAGACGAAAATGCCCTTGTCGTTAGGAGTATTGTTATCACAAGCCCAACCGAAAACGAGCCCGAGTGTTTACCAAGGGCTACCGCTTCGTCTTTAATCTTGTCAAGTCAACTGGTTTTTTATGTGTAGAGATGACCCGTTTGTCGAGAAATACCTTTCTTCCAATTGTCGTTCTTCCCTGGTCTATAAATTATCTTTCTGTCGCGCTGGTTTTTTTCACAACCATTTCTGCATTTTCTCCGTTTTTTACTATGGATGATCTTACAAGGAACTTTCTGATCTCGAAGGTGCATAGCCTGAATAACCTCACTGAATTTGACATTGGTTTCCTAGAGACCATGCTGACCAAAACCTCTGAGGATGTCCTGGAGCTTCAGAGGATGATGACCCCTTTGTTCTCCAGGCAAGGGGCTGCTTCTATGGAGGATTTTAGTCCTATACAGAATATGTTGAAGCTAGCCGTTGCGATCTCCTGCATCGAGGTGACCATCACCATGCTGCAGCATAGGAAAGATCTGCTGGTGTGCTGCTTCAAGGGCATGAGGGTTTCCTCCGCCGAACTGTCCTTAGTGGCGGATGCTCTAAAGGAGTTCCCTACTGCCCTTGAGGATGATGATGCTGGGTCTCATGCTTGACCCGTGGTCATTTTTTCTTTTTTCTTATTTCCTGTGTATGCACCTAGGTGCTTAGGCCGTTCAGGCCATAATTAAATAAAATGTCGTTTCATTATTGCTCCATCTTCTTCTTTTGATCTCCTACAGTTTGTTACTTTAGTTAGGTATGTTTGTTATAAGCCCAACCGAAAATGTGTTCCCTCTTGGAATGAAGTGCTTTTAATGCTTGAATTGGCAGTAAATGCTTACTCGGCCATTCCTTGCGCCGCGCTCCCATGGTGGTTGATTGGGCGGTTTCTTGGTGCCTCTTGACTGGTGCAGTGCTCGAGCAGTTGAGCGCGCTGTCTGTAATTATGATTGTTCTTTTCCAGGCGGACTCATTATTTTCAAAGGGCGCGCGAAGAGATCGGAGTACCTTTTCACCTCAACTATTTAATGGGGTTTTCTTCTTCTTTCCTCATTCACCTTCTTTTTCTTATTCCTTCTCTGGATTATTTGCAAATCAATGGCAGATTCGTATTTTCTTAATACTGCAGCACGCGACTCCCCGCCAACTCCTCCAACTTCACCGGACTCGGATCATCCTCCTCCGTCACCCCCATAGAGGCCGCCAGTCCGCCGGAAGGGCCACAAAAGGCCAAGGAAGGAGACTTCCAAAGTAGCTACCGTTCCTGCCGCTTTCCCCGCACAAAAGGATAATGGGTAGTTTCCTTCTGGTCCCCTCTTGGAAAAAGATTCTCCTTCTGATGCAAATTCTGTAGCAATGGTTGCTAACGTTGCGGAAAGGCCGAGCTCGACGCTGCTAGGTCGAGGAAAAAGGGTTGACGAACCTTTTCCTCCTTACAACGGAGGTCTACCGCTCTCGGATAATGACGACATTTTTTATTATGACATATGTTAGCCTGATGAAGATTAGTGTTCTAGCGTTAGGTGCGTTGTAGATGCCGTATGGCTTTTAATCAACGAACTGATGTTTTTCTTTCCCTTGCCACCGCGCCATTTTATCGATGACTGATGCAAAAGTGTTAGCTTTGCTGTGTCAGGTGTTCTGTAACTGTTTTGACTCGGCCAATCATTAAGTGCCGCTTGGTAGGTCGTGGCGAATAACTGCTTGCTTCTAACCTCTAAGCATAATTCCACGTGGCCCACTTCTTTTACACGTGTCCTTGCCCGACTGGTAGTTCAATTATTATAGTGACATTTTGGTCTTTTAAAAGGAATTATCTTCCCTTTCAAATGTTTTTCGCCCTCATTTCAAATTTCCTCTCCTCTCTGGAAAGGCTTCTTGTTCATCCTCCGTCCTTCGCCGATTTGCTCGCAGATTTTTCCTTTTAAGGTACCACTTCCTCCTTTCAAATTTTTTGTTCATTAGATTATTATGGTCATAACTAGAACCAGACAATTCCTCTGGAGACCCATGGATCCAGAAATCGTTTAAACGCCCATCATTTTTTCCTGCGATGTGGTTTTAAACGCCGAACTGGAGGAGAATGGTATCACTTTCCCTCCTGGGTGCGTCCCTACCGTTCTCGAGAGTGACATGCGCCTTCACGATCCACTGTGGGGGAACTATAGATTAGTTTATTTTAAAAAGTTCCTCTATGGTTTTCGTCTCCCCGTCCATACTTCAATAACAGCACTGCTGCGGGAATACAAGCTTAATCCTGCCCAGATAACTCCTTCCTCCTGGTGTGGGGTTTATGCCTTTCTTCGCGCTTGCGAGTCGGACGACATTCTCGTCCCATCTCTCAATTTATTTCGCAAGTTCTTTAGCATGACCTGTCACGATTGTTTAATCAGTATTACTCCAAGGTGGGATGACGCATTTGTGCAGTCGTTCTGGCAGCGGTTTTGTGACTTTGGGAGGGCTGTGGCTGACTGGAAAAATAGCTTCTTCGTTCTTGAGCTACCATCCCGTTGGTGGCGCTGTGGTTTTAATCAAGAGCTCATAGGTCCCCTTTGGGCAAACCCAGTGGTGTTGACTCGAAGCGAGCTGGATCAAGCTAACGCTTTGCTGGATAAAAGTACACGCTACCGCATCCGGGAGTTTGCCTCATACAAACTTCTGAACAAGTGCATTATGGGTAAGTTTGTCTTTCTTCACGCTTCCTTTTTCTGCCTTTTTCGTTGCTCTCATACATTCTTTTATCAGGAGACAGTGATGGTCAGTCATCGGGAGGGGCTAACGTTCCTCTGAATGTGGTGCCGCTCAGAACTATACCGGCTTCTCCTCCTACCGCGCGCTCCAGCCATCAGGGCGCTCCATCCAAAAGGGGAAGAACTAAGACAGTCGCTGGGAGAGGACGGGGACGCGTCGTCTCTACACGAGCCTCCTACTTTATTGACAATTAGCTACCGCCTCGTCGCGGAGGGATAAATAAAAGTCTGCCTTCGACTCAGATAATCGATAGTGACAGGAGTGGCCATAGTGAGGATATGGATGCCAAACCAGACCTTTGTCATGCCTCCTTGCTTCGACGAAAGAGGCTCAGAGTAGGCACGAATGAGCAGGCTGCCGGGGCTTCTTCTGATCGTGCTAACGTAGCGGCGGTCACAACGCCTGATATTTCTTTTGTGGCAAGCGCTTCTCAGCCGGTGAAAGTTGCTGATGCGCCAACTGTCAGTCCTCCTACTACTACTAAAGTCTCGCTAGTGGCAGATTCCCCTCCGCCAGCTAACGCTCCTGATTCTCCCATTTCTCAATTTATTCCAGATGTGGCGGCAACAACTTCTCCAGTTTCTGAGCCACCGCCTAAGGTTCCTCCTCAACTGTTTTTCACTTCTATCTCAGAGGCGAGCAGTAAAGGTTCTCCTTCAACTCCGATGATCAATCTCTCTCCTGAAGGCCCTAACGTGGCTCCGCGATATTGCATGGATTTGGCGGGATTTGGCGTTAACAGTCTTCGCGTTGTAGGGGTACAAAATCCCTTCTCAAGGGATGAGTTCATAGCACCCCTGATAGGAGAAATGATGAGCTCTTCTGCAGAGAAGGAAAAATTTCTTCAGTTTTCACCAAAGGCTCGCTGCCGGCACGTTGTGAACGACTCTCTAGATATCTTCTGTTACTTTCATTATGTGGTAGAGGCTTTTGACAGCAAATTACGGGACTCTGCTCGCGCAATGTGCACTCAGAAGGTGAAGCTTGACCGGTCGTTAGACCAAACAAGGTTGTTATCGCGCCTTTATGACGACTCACAGAAGGAATTAAGCAGAGAAAAATCCAAAGGGAAAGCTAAAGCCGATGTGCTGGAGGCGGAGTTAGCTTTGGAAAAGAAGAAAAAATTTCTTCTTCGCGAAGAGATACTGGCTCGAGATGAGGAAATTGCCAGGATTTCCCTGAGGATGGAGCGGGGGAAAAAGGAGGTTTTGGAGGCCTTTACTTTCGGACTCGCTGCCTGTTTCAAGAGTGATTCCTTCGATCTGGTGAAGATTGCCGATTATACTTCTGCCATAATAGACAAGGTCAATAAAAATGAAGACGGCGCATCTGCCTCAAGGGGAGAGAAGTCTGGTGTCGGCGGTGGCGGTAGCACATAACGACCTTCCTCTTGATTGTTATCTCCTTTTATTCTTCAATCAATCGCTCCCAAAGACATTTGACATTGTTATTCTTGTAATAAGGCAAACGCCATGAAGTCATTGTTGTTTTTTCCTTAAGCGTTGGGTTTTATCGTCTTATCGATATTGCTTACGCCTCGTCAGCATTTTTCTATTACCGCGCTATTTCTTGAGATCGTGTGTCAGAACTGGTGATGTTTTTTAGGGCATTAAATGCTATAGATCCCTTCATTAATGCGATCGAAAAGTAATGATGAGGAAAGGCACGTGTCTTTCTTGTGAAGAGGCGTTTGAAATGGGCACCTCCTAGGGAGTAGCAAGGACTGAAGCATCTCCATTTTAAAGTTGTGTCCTTCGCGCGTGCCGCATCCTTCTGTTATGCTACCTTGCCAAGTGTCAGTTGTTAACTGGTCGCGCCCTTTCAATCCCTTTAGGGTTATATATAATATTTCTCCCCGCCTTCTTTTTCCCTTTTTTATCTCTTTCTTCACTCACTGTTTCTTTCTGAAACTAACTCACGCCGCTCCTTCTTCTTTGTTCTAGGATCCTTGGTGTTTCTCCGGTGAAGGTACACACATTACTTCCTTCTTTGGTCTCTTTTTCTTTTATTGACTATGGCGAAAACTCGCTCTTCGAAATCTGCTGAGGAAAGTTCCCAAAAATCTGCTGGAGAAGAGAAAATTAATAATACCCCTACTTCTCTTTATACTTTGCTCCTAGTCCATCGTAGTCTATCTGATTTTAATGTTCGGCTCCCTCAAGGCTACTCTGTTAATGTTGCTACTGATCCTCTTCGCCTTAATAGTACATTACCCGATAATAGTAGGAGTTTGTATGCCAAATTATTTGACCACGGGTTTCGGCTTCCCCTTGACCCGCTTGTAAAACTGCTGCTGGATGATTCTGACTTGAATCTGGCTCAACTGAGTCCTAACACGATTTGCGTTGTCAGTGCTTTTGCGGCGCTATGCCGGTTCAAAGGGATTGAGTCCCCTTCATTAGCATTACTTCATGATATTTTTCAATTGTATTCTCGTAAGGGGGTAATATCAATATCACCCTGCTAGGATGATGACTCACTGAAACCCTTCACTTGGAAACTTATGGGTATTGAGTCTTCCGTCCCTCGCTAGAAAGAAGAGTTTTTTGTTGTTAACCTGCCTGAGCCTTTGTGGAGAACCGGCTTTAACGAGGAGATTAAAGATGGGGCTTGGGGTAACAGGAAACCACTTTCTGATCCAGAGGATGGTTGGTTGAAAATGCTGCTCCAAATGGACTTTAGCATTGACACTCGTGGAGTGGCAATTACAGAATGTAAAAAGGGTAAGTGTTTGTCCTTCCTCCTCTGCGTTGCTGGGGAATGCTATGCAGTGCCTTCACCTGGTTGGGAGCCCGAATATATTCGGAGGAAGAAGAGAAGGGAGCAAGCGAAAAGGGACCAGGCTGCCGCTGTTGGCGCTGCTGCTACTGTCGCTGGGGTTGGGGCTACCGGTGTTACTTTAGCCGCATCGCTTTCTGAAGGAGCTACCGTTACTGCTCAAGCGCCATCTTCACTAGCGCGCATTACAAGAAGAAAAAGAAGCAAAAAGGCAGCCGCCGCGCCCCCTGCTACTTCTCAAGCTACCGCTTCCTCCGAAGTGCCTGCCGATTCAATTCCTACTGGGATTCCCCTAGTTTCCTCTTTTGTTCAGGTATCTTTATCCATTGCCCCTAAACAAGAGGCGAATGCTGGTAAACAAGAGATAGAGATAGCTAGGCAAGAGGCGAATGCTGCCAAGCAAGAGGCAGAGGTTGCCAAGCTTGCGCTGGAGGAGGAGAAACAGAAAAGCATTGCTCTAAGCACGCACCTTTCTGAAGAAGAGGCTGTACTAGCATCTGAGAGGCAACGAAATGCTGAATTGGCTGTCGATCTCAGCCTTTCTGCCGAGAAATACCGTTGGTATCTTAGAGAGGGGGCAATGCTTATGTCAGAGGCCTTCATGTGTCATCATGGGGTGGACGACCATCAGATTAGAACTCTTTCTGCCTTTTTTGAGGAGAGGTCTCCACGTGTGTCGGACGAAGATTTCTATAGCGCGAGGGCCGCCAAGCAAGGAGGAAACAATGCGTCAGCTGCTTCTTAAGCTTTGCCCTTTGCCTCTTGATTTTTTGTTGCTAGGATGTCTTAATCTATCCTCCTTTGGGGATATTTTGTAATTTTGACGATATCAACTTCCTTTTAAGCCGTTGCTTTTGTCTATGATTTCTTTGTTGGTCTTGTTTCGTGATGTTACCGTCACAAAAACGTTAGTAAGCCTCATTACCAAAATCATAATGAAGTGGTTATCATACCTTATGTGGTTAGTTAACCGTTGCGTTTGCACGTACGCACCATCCACGGTTGCTAAAATATTTTTGTCTTTTAGAGACATAGTGTTTCATAGTGGCTCATTCTCCGAGGAAGACTTTCCTGCGGCGCCTTTACATACTCTATCCTCTGCTGGGAATCAGGAAATTATTTCTTCGCGTCGCGTGCTCAATACTGCATTTAACACTGCATTATCATTATTTCTTTGGTGATGTTTCAAAGAACAAAATGGCTATTATTTCCACTCGTGTCGTGCATAGCTTCATGTTTCTCTTTATCGTTAGGGAGATCACTTAGCCTCGCTAAGTGTGTTTATGATGCTTGTTGTTGCGATAGAGACATCTCTCCAGCCCAACATCACCGGGTATCAACCGCTCGGTTACTGGCTGGGATATCTCTCCTTGTTTCAAATGTCATCGATCGGCTTGGGGCGTGCCTCGTCTTAGTGAGTCGTCTGATCAGGACCGGCCATCACAAGGATAGGATTTTCACTCCCAAGCGTTGAAACCTCGTGCCCCTGGAGCGTGCCTCGTCTTAATGGTCCGCCTATGTGAGCACGGCTACCATAAGGATAGGATTTTCACTTCCAGGATGGAGTTACTATCTCCTTGGGGTGTACCTCGTCTTAATGGCTCGTCTGTGTGAGCACGGCTGCCATAAGGATAGGATTTTCACTCCCAAGGATGCCGGGACGTGCCTCGTCTTAATGGGCCGTCTATGTGAGCACGGTTGCCACAAGGATAGGATTTTCACTCCCGGGGCCGTTGGGGGCGTCCCTCGTCTTAATGGGTCGTCTATGTTAGGACGATCACCACAAGGATAGGATTTTCACTCCCAACGTTGTTTATGCCAGGGCATGCCTCGTCTTAGTGAGCTCTCTGATCAGGACCAGCCGTCACAAGGATAGGATTTTCACTCCTGGCATTCTTCGTTATCTGCATATTACTGGCCACAAAGTGCACAAAGATGCTTTTGATTTATACGTTAGGGCAATATTAACAATATCAAACAGGAGAGATCAGCTTCTGGCATGATATAGTTTCAAACGGGCTATATTCCAAGAGTTTGGCAAGGGGGTACCGTCAAGCGTTTCCAAGTGATACACTCCTTTTCCAATGACACGGTTTACGCGATATGGCCCGTCCCAGTTTGGGCTGAGTTTTCCCATGCATTGCCCTGCCACTCGCTTATCCCTGAGCACTAAATCTCCCGCTTTGAGCAACCGCTCTTTGACTTGTCTGTTATGATATTGCGCCATTTTTCTTTTGTAATACAAAGTCTTCAAAAGGGCCTCCTCTTGTACCTTTGGTAGCGCATCGAGGTTAACACGTAACCGTTCTTCATTTATTTCTTCATTGAAATACGCCACTCGAAGGCTTAGGGTGCCAATTTCTACCAGCGTGATAGCCTCTGTGCCAAAGGCTAATGCAAAAGGAGTCTCTCCTGTGGTAGTTTTGACTGTCATGCGATACGCCCACATTACGTACGGCAGTTCGTCTGCCCATTTCTTTTTAGAACCTTCTAGGTTCCTTTTAATGCCGCTGAGGATGCTGTGATTGGTCACCTCTGCCTGACCATTGGTTTGCGGGTGTGCTACAGAAGAGAATCTCTGCTCATTCTGGAATTCTGCACACTGATTTCAGAAAAATTGGCTCGTGAATTGCGTTCCATTGTCGCTTACCAATATGCGAGGTACTTCGAATCGCATTATGATTTGATATTTAAAGAAACGCCAGATTTTTTCCGTGGTAATGGTTGCCACCGCTTCTGCTTCTGCCCACTTCGTGAAGTAGTCTACTGCTACGACCACAAATTTGAGTTGAGACCTGGCTTTGGGAAATGGGCCCAGAATGTCAATTCCCCATTTGGCAAACGGGCAAGGAGCGACGATTTCTGAGATTTGTTCGGCTGGTCTTCGGGGAATCTTTGCGTATTCCTGGCATTTTGACAAGATTTCACAAAGTTGTGACAGTCTCTGCGGATGGTGGGCCAATAGAACCCTGACCGAAAGACCTGTGCCACTAGGGTGTCACCAGCTACGTGCATGCCACATATTCCTTCATGGATTTCTCGCAAGGTGTGGAGGCCTTCCTGCTCCGTTATGCACTTCGCAGCTGGATGAGAAAAACACTTCCTAATCAACTCCCCGTTGTAGTATGTGCACCGCACCGCTTGTTTCAAAATTTTCCTCTTTTCGATGTTGTTTACTGGCAGCTCATCATGTTTCAGGTATTTTATAAAGGGGATTCTCCAATCACTCTCCATTTCTTCCATGCAAAGAGACACTTTCTCCTCCATGAAGGAGGGCACTGGTATCTCGCCGTAATGTACCTCTTTGGGTATGGAGGCTGCCGGGTTGGCTGCCATTTTGGCAAGGTTATCAATCTTAACATTATCTTCTCTAGGAATATGCTCGAAGCAGACTTGAATGCCTTTTTTCTGTATTTCCGTTAGCTCACATTTTACTTTTGCAAGATATTGGATCATGATAGGCTCTCGGGCTTGAGAGTTTCCCAAGACTTGGTCTATTATTAGTTTGGAGTCCCCACGTATCTTCAGTTGTGGATCGCACACCACTCTTTCATCGTGGGTGGTTTCAATAGAGAGACTGTTGCCTATCCTGAGCACTGCTAGTAACGCTTCATACTCAGTTGCGTTGTTGGACAGTGGTTGCAGAATTCTGATGGCGTAGCACATCTGTATGTCATTGGGTCCCATCATGAAAATTCCAGCGCCGGCTAACTCTTGATTTTTAGCTCCATCCACATGGATGATCCATGTGTCGCTATATGTGTCTGGGGACGGAAGATCTGAGTTTCTTACTTCCTCTTCCGGTGGGTCCATCGGGGGCCCTTGTGTAAATGTGCATTCTGCTATAAAGTCTGCTAACGCTTGGGCTTTGATGGACGGTCTGGCTTTATATTGCAACCCATATTGCTCGAGCTCGATCGCCCAAATTAGCATCCGCCCTGAAGACTCAGGTTTCCTAAAAATTTTCCCCAGTGGCTGATCAGTGAGTACTACGACAGGATGAGCTTGGAAGTACCGATCTATCTTCCGCGTTGCCTGTACAAGGGTAAACACTATTTTCTCAAGGTGGGTACCGTAGTTCGGCATCTTTCAGTATGTGGCTGACAAAGAATACGGGGCGATGAATATGTCTATCGCTTCGTACAAGGACAGCACTGACCACCTCGTCGACGACACCCAAATATAAATATAAGGCGTCGCCCGGCTCAGGTCTTGTCAATACTAGGTCAGACGAAAGGTAGGCTTTTATGCCGGCAAGCGCTTCTTCGCATTCTTCTGTCCACCCGACGGGGGCTTTCTTATGAATGACTTTAAAGAAAGGTAGGCATCTTTCACCTTGCTTAGAGATAAACGGTCCTAACACAATGACACGTCCTGTGAGCTTCTGCACTTCTTTGACGGTTCGAGGGGATATCATGTCCTGGATTGCCTTTACTTACGGTTCGAGGGGATATCTTGTCCTGGATTGCCTTTACTTTCGAAGGGTTAGGCTGGATGCCTTTCTGGCTAACCACATAGCCTAAGAACTTGCCCGTTTGGAATGCAACCATGCATTTACGGGGGTTCAACTTCATATTGTATTCTCTCATCACACCAAAAACTTCTTCGAAATCGGCCAGGTGATCCTCAAAGCTTCAGCTTTTGACAAGTATATCGTCCACGTAGGCCTCCACCTTTTTCCCAATCTGCCTCTCAAAAACTTTGTTTGCCATGCGCTGGAATGTCACCCCGGTATTTTTCAATCCAAACGGCATTGCGGTGTAGCAATAGGTGGCCTTTGGGGTGATGAAGGTGGTCTTTTCTTCGTCCCCCACGGCCATGGGAATTTGGTGGTATCCCGAGTTAGCATCTAATGAGCTTAGATAGGTGTACCCAGTAGTTTGGTCGACCAATTGATCAATTCGGGGTAGGGGATAGCAGTCTTTGGGACAGGCGTCGTTCAAATCTGTGAAGTCAATACACATGCGCCAATCTCCGTTAGGTTTTGAAACTAAGACAGGATTAGCCAACCACGTCGGGTATTGGACTTCTCGGATGAAACCGGCTTCCATGAGTTTTAATATCTCTTTCTCAATGGTTATCATCTTTTTCTGGGGAGAAGGCCCGCCGCTTCTGCTGGACGGGCTTAGCGTTAGGGTTAACATTGAGGCGGTGCTCTTCTATTTCTCGCGAAATTCCAGGCATATCCGCTGGGCTCCACGCGAATTCTCCTTTGCATTTATTCAACAATCAGGCTAACTGTGCGCTTTCCTCTGAATTCAATTTTTTGCTAACCAGAATGTTTGCTTCTTTAACTCCGCTAATAGGGATTAGCCTCATGTTGTCTACTGGTTGAGTGCGCTTTTCCTCTCTATCCTCGAAGGGATCATCTGCTACACACACATAACGATCGCAGGTTTTTTGGGTCATGAGTAAATACCATTCGGCAGCTAACTTTTGGTCCCCTTTGATCGAGACTACCCCATCCCATGAAGGGTATTTCATCTTCAGGTGTTTTTGCGATATCACAGCTCCAAAACGGGTGAGGTATGGCCGCCCGAGTATAGCATTGTAAGGCAATGACAGGTCTACAACCAAGAACAATAATTCCTCCGACCGTTTGGACATATCCTCTCTAAAGTATACTGGCAGCGATGTAACTCCTGCCACTGGGATTGGGAGCCCATCTACTCCGATTATTGGCTTTTTACAAGGCGCTAGCTCGCTGTCCGGACGCTTCATTAGGTTGTATGCCTCGAGCGAGAAAAGATTGACCACGCTCTCATTGTCAACGAGGGTTCTTCTGACTCCGTGGCTGCCGATAATGGGTGCGACTACCAGCGCATCATTGTGTGGGTAGGCAGCGCCTTTTTCATCCTCTTCAGAAAATGATAGCACCATTCAATCTAGTGCGCTTATCGCTTCACTTTTTGCTAACGTACTTTCCCTTTTTCGCTTGTCGCCTGTCACGGGTGCTGACGCCATAGGCTCATCACACTACGGGGTGCCTCCCGCTATAATATTGATCATGGGTACGTCGTCTTCACTAACCACAAACGTTTCTTTATTTCTTCCGATAGGGATGGCGTTGGCTCCCGTGGCGTAGGAGGGTGGCTGCCTATCACCAGCCGTCCTATCTGCTAGACTGTTCTTGATTTCCTCCCTTGCTTTGGTAGCAAATTCCCCAAGGTAGCCCTCCTCGACTAAGCGCTCTATCGCTAATTTCAATTCTCTGCATACATCTGTGGAGTGCCCTTTAACTTTATTGAACTTGCAGAATGCATTTTCTCTTCCTCCCATAATTACCCCTGGTTTTACAGGAGCTGGATAACGGATAGGCAGATTTCGCTGCTGAACTATCGCTAAGATTTCTGCTCTGGGAAGTATAAGAGATGGAAGGTCAGGGTCGTATATTCGCCCCTTGGGTGGATCCGTTTGTCTTCCGGTAGGGAAATTTCTAAATTTTCTTCTCGTATGAGTTAGCCAAGATAGATTGGGGAGCTAACAATCGGGGGGGGGGGGGGGGGGGGGGGGGGTTTACTTGGTTAAATGAGTTAGCCAAGATAGATTGGGGAGCTAACAATTTTTATCTAGGAAAGCAGTATTCGGGGTCTCGAATGTCACGTTCGAGGTCCCGAATGATAAAGTAAGCAAATCAGTAAACGAGTCCAGAAATATCAAATAGAGGTGAAATAGTCACAAATAATCAAATAAGGAAGGATTCATAGCAAAGGTATTCTCGGGTTGCATTCGGGGGCTCGATCGTCATCAGCTCGAGGGTATTCTATTCAAGACATCATAGAAATGACATAGGGACCATATTCCTTGGATATCCCCTACTTTTCTCTTAAGAGAAACTACCCCCCGTTTCCACAAATGAGGTAGTCTTGACAGTTTGCTATCCCTCTAGGCACGAATGCGGGAGGACCATACTCAAACTGCCCATGAAGATAAGAAAAGACAGATCTAGAGCTAAAAGTTCCTCAGTTTGTCAGGCTCGTGACCTCGCTCTAATCAACTACCCACCCTATCTATTTGAGACCGCTTCAGCGCAGTCAAGACTAAACAGAAGCCTACTTGTTCCATGCAATTTTCCTCTCGTATTCATCACACAAATGGCAACATTCACACAAAATAATAATCAGTTGATCAAGCCTCAAATTATTTCATGCAAAGATGTAATTAAAATGACAAGTAATTGAATATGGTATCGAGAATATATTAAGCACATTAAGGCCTCGAATCTGCCCTTGCAACCCTTACACAACCCTCGCTAAGAATTAGAGATTTAGCTACTCATACTTGGAATTAATTGCATAACAATTAAAGAAAGCATAATAAGTAAATAAATAGATGAAGGGAAGAAAACTTTGTTACTAAAATCCATTTGAAGCCCGGCGGCAAGGTTGACGATGCTAACAAGAACTAGAGAGAGAAACTAGAGAGAAGTCTAAGAAAACTAAAACTAAATAAATTATGCTAAGTGATAAGATGGTAAGAGGTGTCCTAAACTACTCTTAGATGCCCTTTATATACTAGAGCTCTAAGCACAAAATATCTTCAGCCTAAAACTAGGGACAAAATGCATTAATTGAAAGCCTAGAAAAGTAGATCCACGCTCCTTAAAGCACAAAGCTGAAAAAGCATAAAGCTGTCTGATTTTCCCAGATTTGGCAGGTCTGGACTGGGCTCAAGGGCTGAGATGGTCAGAGCGGTAGGTATTTGGTGGTCAGTGCAGACTGCTAGAACAGTGTCAGAGGAGGCACATGGAAGCTCTGGCAAGAGGACACGTGGAAATGTCATTCTTCGCCCTTCGGGGTCCCAAATGGAGAATCCGATTCGGGACCTTGAACGCTGCTTTGGACTCGGGACCTTGACTCTTGGTCTTGAAGCTCAAAACTGCACAAAATGCCCCAAAAATGCATCTTTTCTCATAAACTCCCATTTTAGGCCTAAATCTGCAAAAGTAATGAAAACAAGGGTAAATTAGCAGAATCATGCCTTAAATAGGCGAGAAAATGGGGAGAAAATCGTGCATAAAAACATGCTATCAAATAATCCCCACACTGCCCAATGCTTGCCCTCGAGCATTCACACAATTTAAAAACAGCCCCAAAACAGAACAGACACACCAGACCGTGGTACAGAGAATGAGCATGCTACTCAAGATTCGGGACCCCAAATGAAAACAGACTTCGCCTAGATACACCTGCATCAAATCAGAAGGATAACGACCCTTGAGAAGAAACTTTTCCACATCAGCCTATTCACCAGCAGTCCTTACATGGATTGGTGTTTGCACTCATGCTCGTGAACAAGGTTAGGTGTTTAAACACTCAAGTATGCAAAAAACGTTGCACAAAACCAAGTTTGCATATCAATCCAAGTATGTTAGACACATGCATAGGCAATCTAGCAATTAAAAGACTTCGCATCGGGGGCAAAAAGGGGAAGCAAAGAAAATAAATGATAAGAGAAAATGGGAGAAGCATATTCAGAAGAAAAGGTGGAGAAGAGGGAGAGTAAGGAAGTGAAATGAGAAGGTAGTGAAACCAACTCAAACCTGGAATGCTCCCTTGGCAGGAAAGAATCAAAACGGTGAGACAATGCTGCTGAGGGCGAAAGCTAGACTAGGCTTTTCTTCTTTGAGGGGGATCCTTGCTTTCTCCACTCAGGACCTTGGCTCGGGGCCTTGAATGAACGCTGGCTATTGATTTTCCTTTTCTTCATGAAATTTGGTCTCTTCTCTCTCTCTTTTATTTATATTTCTATTTTTCTCTTTTTTTTCTCTTTTTTTTTCTTTTCTTTTCGAGAGAGAGATCTGAATTGGGGATCGAGACCTTGTTCTTTAGGGGCTGGATATTCTGATTTCACTTCCCCACACTTGTGTGTTTGCTGTGGGTGGGAAGTGATTTTTCGTTCTGGTCTGCCCTTGATTCCTTCGTTTTAGCTTCGAGGTCTTGAATTGGCGCCAGTATTCGGGGTCTTGAATTTGGGGGATCCCCACACTTCGCCTTTGCTGCTTCATTTGTCTAGTCTAGCCCTCGATAGTGCTCCCAACAACATTGCTTCACCTGCCAAGAGAAAGATCAAGGAAAATTCAAATGGTTAGAATTGGAGAGGTCAAGAAGGGATTCGGGGTCAAGAAGGGGGAATAGAACAGAAAAAAAATGAGAGAGAACAATTTGATGCGAAGACTTAATCTTTTTGCTGCTTTCCTATGTCTGAATGTGTCTATACCCATGGATATCATGCAAACCCAGCTAGTACCTAGTCATGCATTCACTCAAACAATAACCATAGGCATGAAGGCTCAAATGCTCACAAGGTGTTAATTCGCGACTACTGGTGTCTAGGTCTTGAAGCAGATATAAGGCATAACAGGCAAAGAATAAATCATTCAGAACCTTGACTATAGACAACATTTTTATTCTCTGTGCATAAGTCAGGTGTGTGTCCATCATTGAGGCGTTTTTCATAAATCTAGGCAAAAATCCGAAGAATAAAAAGAATAACTAAAAGTATCATGCATAAACTTAGGAAAAAATAGACTAGGGAATAAATCATGCATAAAATAAAATGTACTAGCAGTTCAAACTCCTCCCCACACTTAGGCATCGCATTGTCCTCAATGCGAGAAGGAGACAAAAAGATAGCAGTTTTTAAACTAAAGCAGAAATGTAAATTGTTTAAGCAGGAGATAAATTGTTTCAACATCAGCCCACGCAGGGATTTGAAATTGTTCGGGATTAAGAGGTAGGGGGGTCGAATTGATCGATTGCAATGGTGAGAGCTTGGTTTGCTTGCAGGATGGCACGATTGGAGTCCCTGATATCAGTGAGTAAACTGAGGATAGTGTTGTCATTCGGTATCTGCTCGGGACCTGGGGCATGCTCTTCGGGGGCAGTTGGCATGGCTGTGTTGGCAGAAGGTGGCTCGGGAGCATTAGACTGGCCTCGGGGCTTTGATAGATCCGGATACTCAAACTTACCTTCTATCTTTCCTTTGTTATCTGCATGAAAGCTCAAGATACCATTAGTAACACAAAAGAATCCCATCGTGTCCAAGGTCTTGAGACCAAAGAGCTTGAAGGAATTCAGGTACCGGTATAAGTTCAGCTCTTGGAGCTTCCATGTGTACAATTGCGAGGCCAAGCTAGTGACGAGGGATCCGAGAATAGAAGAGCGACCCTGGGGGGCATTTGCGACGTTGTGAGTAGAGGTGGCGATACAATATCCAAGGTTGACCCACTTCTTATGGTACATGGCCCATAGGAAAAATAGCTCGGATTGAGCAAGCTGGCTTGAGGTCCCGAATTTACCCGCGAGGGTAATTGATAGGAAGCATTGCAGAATCCAGAGTGCAGGGTCTTGAATGCCATGGGCCTTGGTGAGGCGGGAGTCGAACGTGACATCGGGATTTCCAGTGAGCTCCCGAAGGGCCTTGTGGTTGTTGAAGTCGGCCGGGACAGTGGTCAAAGCGTTCTGGTACTCAGCCTCTTGAATGCCCTCACGACTGATGAAACCGAGGTAGACATTGAAGTTATTGAGGGACATAGGGTGCCACTTGCTAGCCAACCTAAAATTGATACATCCCCTAGCAGAAAGATCGGGACCTACCTTACCCTTGGGCTTGAACAGATCAACTTTATACCAGAAACTAGTAAAGAACTCGAGACTGAGTTCCAAATATGTGGGCTGATCCATAAAAAATAAGCCCTCCCAACCTATCCCACTGACCAACTCCCGAATTCGGGACCCAATACCCAGCTTATCATACAAATCCATATCTAACTTAGCACATGGGGCCACCCCCTTATTGTTCATCAAATTGACCTTGTCTAATGATGGTTTATCATTAAAAATAAACAACTCATTGAAAGTATCAAGGTCAGCTGTTACCAGGTAACTGGGTCTAGATCCCGAAGCAGGCGATGGGGTCTCGAAATCGTCCTCGTCTTCAATTCGTGGGGCTTTGCTGGGGGTCGCGACTGCGGCTGCCTTGCCCTTGGGTGTGGCCAGGAGCTTCCTTTTCTTGTTGGCCGGGGTCTTAGAGGTCGGGGCCTTGGCTGCAGGGGCTTTGGGGGCACTCTTAGCCGCTCGGGTCGGCGCTTTAGAGGTCAATTGGGATTTGGCCCTGCCCTTGGTCTTCTGCGGGGGTGGGCTGGGTGGCTTGGGCGAGTCAATCTCACCCTCTCCTTCGTTGGTGGCTTCTGCTCTCTTGCCCTCCTAAACATCCTCGGGACCTTGAGCGTTATGCTCAGGGTCTTGAGCGTCTTGCTCATCAGGCAGATCCTTCTGCTCCACCTCCTCTTCCTCTTCTTCGCCTTCTTCTTCTTCCTCGGCTGCTCGCTGCTCGTCGGACTCCCAAGGGAACTGCTCTTCGTTCTCCTTCTCGACCCTCCTGGCCTCACGGAGGCTGGAGCTGGTCTGTGCTTCCTCCTCCTCCTCGGTATCAGAGGGGATGACGTAACCAATGGGTTTTACATTGAGGGGGACGAAGTTCACGGGGCTGCCAGGAGGGGTCGGCGTCACCGCTGGCTGTTTCTTCTTGCTGCTGACGGTCGTGGTGGGAGGAACGTGGTGCACCTTACTAGATCTAGTCATTTTTAGGAGTGAGGTAGTGAAGAGGATCTCGTCTAGGTCGATGGTGGCTCCGGAGGAGGCTGATCCGAGTGGTTCAGTGGCGGTGGGTGACTGATCGGTGGTGGTGTTTTTTGGCTGGGGTTGAGTGGAGAGAGGGGTAGGAGTAGATGAGTGAGAGGTGGTGGCTTTTTTTAGGTTGAGACTTGTGCGTGCCATGAGGAGGAAGAAAGGTTTTGTTTGGAAAGAGGAGAAGTTTGAAAAGAAGAGGATTGGTGTTTTGATTTGATGGAGAGAGATGAAGGGATTTTGGTTGGGTAACGGATGAGGATCTGATGGTTAGGTGGCGTGGGTTAGTGGATTGGAGGAGATGGAGGGGTGGAGAGAGAGAGAGGGAGCTGATTGCCTTGAGATTCGTCCACCACGTGGCGCGTTGGGAGAGGACGCGCAGTGCCAAGGGCAGCGTGCGCCTGCACCTGCACGGGAAACGGAGAAAGCAAATCAGCTTTAAGGATTTTGAAAATAGGAGAGAGGGGAATAAAACCAAAAGAATTAAATAGGGGTTAATAAAGTAGGGGACATAGGCATTTAATTGGAGAGAGAGGGAGACAAAGGAATTAAATGAAAGGGAGAGAAGACAAAGAAATTTAAAAAAAATTGCCTAGGTAACATAAAAAGTGTGTCTAAAGAAGTTGAAAAGGTAAGGTTGACTCAAAATAAAATAAAAAGAAAGGGGCAAAAGGGAATTAGAAGAGACGAAATTAATTAAGACCACCTAGGGAAGAGAAGAAATGTGCGCGGGAAAGGGAAAAAGAATGTTCGACTAGGAATTTAAAGACAGGAAAATTTAAAGGGAGAGAGTTAGGAATTCGGGGGTTGTCCCCACACTTGGCATTGATTAGCGTCTAGGCCTAGACGTTGTTTCTTCATTCGGGGGCGTTGATTGCTGGGTCCTCGACCCTTGCTTCTTCGGCAGTCGAGGGCTTGAATCCTTCATAGAAGGATTTCAGCCTGTGCCCGTTCACTTTGAATGGTTCGCTCTCGTCCAGATTCTGGGTCTCCACAGCTCCATGATCAAACACCGCGGTGACATTATAGGGTCCTGTCCATTTGGAATTTAGTTTCCCCGAGAAGATCCACAATCGTGAGTTGTAGAGCAAAACTTTCTGCCCAATCTCGAAGGTTTTGACAACTAGGTGCTTGCCATGTTGGGCCTTGGTTTTGCCCTTGTAAATCATTGAATTTTCATAAGCATCTCCTCATAGTTCCTCGAGCTCTTGAATTTGTAAGCAGCGGTCCTTGCTCGATAAGTTCAGATCCATGTTGACTCTTTTGATGGCCCAGAAAGCCTTGTGCTCAATTTTGACCGGGAGGTGACACGACTTGCCATAGACCAATCAATACGGTGTCATACCGATCGGGGTCTTGAATGCAGTGTGGTAGGCCCATAGCGCGTCTCCCAGTTTGAGACTCCAATCTTTCCTCGACTGGCTGACTGTCTTCTCGAGAATAGCCTTGATCTCTCGATTCGAGACCTCAGCTTGCCCATTGGTTTGGGGGTGATAGGCTGTAGATACTCGATGGGTCACTCCATACTTGCTAAGTAACGAGGCGACTGTTCGATTGCAGAAATGGGTCCCCCGATCACTGATGAGGGCGCGAGGGGTCCCGAATCGGTTGAAGATGTGCGTTCTAAGAAAATCAGCAACTACCCTCGAATCGTCTGTCTTGGTGGCTTTGGCTTCAATCCATTTGGAAACATAGTCCAGCGCAAGCAGGATGTACGTGTTCCCGAATGAATTTGGGAAGGGTCCCATGAAATCAATGCCCCAAATATCAAAAATTTCGCACGCAAGGATGCTGGTCAAGGGCATTTTGTTCCTCGCCCCGATATTTCCCATAGCTTGGCACCGAGGCATGTAGCGCAAAATAAATAACTGTCCTTGAAGATTGATGGCCAATAAAGACCGGTTTCTAAGACCTTGAGTGCTGTCTTCTTCGCAGCAAAATACCCTCCTTCTGTTGTCGAGTGGCAGAACTTGAGGATTGACGGGACCTCATCCATGGTGACACAACGTCTGATAATCTGATCTGAACAATGCTTCCATAAATAGGGGCTGTCCCAAACATAGGTCCTGGCTTGCCTTCGGATACGGTTGTTTTCTGCGCTCGAGGCCTCGACTGGAAGCACGCCCGTGGCACAAAAATTTGCTATGTCCATGAACCATGGGAACTTGGCGATGTCAACTAAGCATAAATGCTCATCTGGAAAAGTCTCCCGAATGGCTACTTGGGAGTCATCCTCCTGGTTCGGGAGCCTACTCAAGTGGTCAGCAACACAGTTCTCGGTCCCTTTCTTGTCCTTGATAGCAAGGTTGAATTCTTGGAGCAGTAGGATCCAGCGGATAAGCCTTGGCTTCGGATCAGTCTTCTTGAGCAGGCACCAAAGGGCGGAATGGTCGGAGTACACAATCACTTATGTACCTAAGAGGTACTGTCGAAACTTGTCGAGGTCATAGACAATCGCCAAAAGCTCCTTTTCCGTCGTCGTATAGTTTTGTTACGCTGGATCTAGCAACTTGGATGCATAGTAGATGACGTACGTCTCCTTGTCTTTCTTTTGGCCCAGGACAGCTCCCAAAGCTTGATTGCTTGCATCACACATGATCTTGAAGGGGAGAGTCCAGTCGGGGGCCCGAATGATAGGAGCAGAAATGAGCTTGGCCTTCAAGGTCACGAATGCCGTTTTGCACTTTTCATCAAAAACGAAGTCCACGTCCTTGTGTAACAGGTGGCACATTGGCTGAGCTATCTTGGAGAAGTCCTTGATGAACCTCCTGTAAAATCCTGCATTACCAAGAAAAGAACGCACATCTCGAATATTCGAGGGGTAAGGCAAGGTCTCGATAGCTTGGATTTTAGCCTTGTCCACTTCGATACCTTTTCGGGACACGATGTGGCCCAAGATAAGCCCTTGGTCAACCATGAAATGACATTTTTCAAAATTAAGAACAAGGTTAGTTTCTACACATCTTTGCAGAATTTTCTTTAAGTTCGAGAGGCATTCGGAAAAGGAATTACCATAGACCGTGAAGTCGTCCATGAATACCTCGATGTATTTTTCCACAAATTCTGAAAAGATGCTGACCATGCACCTCTGGAATGTAGCCGGGGCATTGTATAACCCGAAAGGCATGCGTCTGTAAGCAAAGGTCCCGAATGGGCACGTGAAGGTGGTCTTCTTCTGATCTTCAAGGGCTACTGGAATCTGGTGGAATCTCGAATACCCGTCCAGGCAGCAATAATGTGTCTTACCCGCAAGGCGCTCTAGCATTTGATCTATGAAAGGCAATGGGAAGTGATCTTTTCGGGTGGCCTCATTCAAGCGTCGGTAGTCGATGCATACACGCCAGCGATTCTGGATCTGGGAGGGAATTGGCAGACCCTCGGGACTTGGAATGATAGTGATGCCTGTCTTCTTCGGGACCACCTGAACGGGGCTGACCCATGGGGAATCAGAGATGGGATAGATAACTCCGGCATCGAGCAACTTCAGGACCTCTTTCTTAACTACCTCCATCATAGGGGGATTCAACCGCCTTTGAGGCTGTCGGATTGTCTTAGTGTCCTCTTCAGGATGTATGCGGTGGGTGCACAAGGATGGTGACAGACCCTTGATGTCGGCGATCGTCCAGCCGATGGCCTTCTTAAAACTTTTGAGGAGGTTCACCAATTCAAGCTCTTGATCCTCTGCCAGCTTGTTGGAAATTATGACCGGAAGGGATTCCTTCTCACCGAGGTAAGCATACTTCAAGTGCGAAGGCAACGTCTTAAGTTCAAGGTCTGGATCTTGTATTAGAGAAGAGGGGAGTCGCTCGTGATCTACGCATTCGGGGGCTCAACCGTTAAGACAGCATTGGCTTCGAGAGCTGTTGCGACTGTGATTAGTTCAGTGGGAACCTCAATGGATGATGTCTTCTCCTGCAAGGATTTGGGAGTAAGACTTCGGTCAAGAACCAGCTTCAGGGGTTCGATGGAGTTCAGCTCAGCGATGTTTTCCACAAGAGGGTCTATCACGTCAACAAAATTGACACTCGAGAATTCCGAGGGGTATTTCATGGAGTCCAGCATATTAAAACGGATGATTTCCCCATCAAATTCGAGGGAGATAGAAGCCTCGTAGCAGTCGATCTTTGTGCGGGCAGTGGCCAAGAAAGGGCGTCCCAAGAGTAGATCCGAAGACTTGGTGTTTGTTGGATTTTCCATAGAGAGAACATAGAAATCTGCTGGAAATAGGAATTCACCCACTTGGACAAGAACATCTGTGATTATGCCTTTGGGATATACAATCGAGCGGTCTACAAGTTAGATGACGAGCGTGGTCTCCTTCAAGGGCCCGAGTCCAAGACTGTTGTAAATGGTCAAGGGCATAACATTAATTCCAGCTCCCAAATCGCACATTGCCTTCCCAATATCGATGGTCCCGATTCTGCAAGGGACCGTGAACATGCCTTGATCCTTGCACTTGGGTGGAATTTTGCGCTAGATATGGGCAGACAAATTTGCTCCCACACTAATCCTATTCACCTCCGTGAATTTGTTATTGTTGGTGCACAGCTGTTTCAAGAACTTCGCATATCGAGGCATGTTTTTGATAGCCTTGAGGAGTGGAATATTGATGATGACCTTGCTGAACATGTCAAAGATGTCCCGATCTTCTTCTTCTTTCTTCTTTTTGATCAGCCGTTGAGGGAACGGGGGTTCGAGTACTTTGTTTATGAATTCTTGGGAGAATTCTTCTTCCTCAACGGGTTGTTTCTTCTTACAGCGAGACTTCTTACTGGAGAAGAAATGGTCAAGAGCTGCGTCGCCAAATCGAGACTTCTTGGGCTGTTCAGTGGGTTGTTCACACTCGGGACCTGGAGTAGCAGTGTCAGCTTCGGGGCCTGGAATGCCTTCCGCAGACTCGGTGTCTGGATGGGCACTAGAAGGGATCTCAAGACCACTGCGGAGGTTCATGGCACACGCCTCATGCATCGGGTTGGGTTCCGTCTGCCCTGGAAATCTTCCTCCATTTTTTATCTCCTTCATCTCGGCCATAAGGGTCCGTATCAATTTATCCATTTCGGCAATTTACTTCTTATCGGGGAAGGGCTCCTCATTCGGGGGTGCTGGCATGGTGAAGTTCTGGTCTGGAGGTGGCTGCCTCTGGTATTGATAATTCTGAAAATTGGGTCTTGGCTTGTAATTCTGCATGTTGAAGGGAGGGGGGTGATTGCCGTATGGGTTTTGGCCATACTGGTGGCTGGGTCCAGCTTGCTGATTGTTGTTCCACCCATAGTTAGGCTGCTTCCAGCCTTGATTTTGATTCTGACCGTAAGGGGCATTGAATCCTCCAGCAGCATTGACGGGCATTTCTTCGGGAATGAATGGGCAAGCATCAGTGGGATGGTCTGAAAGCTGGCAGATTTGGCAGGCCTTGACCTGGACTGGATGTCCCAAGGCCATGTTCTGCAGCATACCCGTGATGGCTGCTAATTGATTCTCCATGGCGGCTGAGCGAGCGTCTTGAATGCTGGTGGAGTTGTTGAGTTGGAGGTTGTTCTTGGCCATGAGCTCAATAGTGTCCTTAGCGGCAGCAGGAGTAAGTCTAGTAATAGACCCGCCAGCAGCAGTGTTCAGCAGGGCCTTGTCTCGACCTGTGAGTCCTTCACAAAAATATTGTATGAGGGCATGTTCGGACAGATTATGCGAGGGGCAGAGAGCTTGCATTTTCTTAAACCGCTCATAATATTGCTCAAGGTCTTCCGTGACTTTTTGGAGGACGGATACGAGCTGCTTTTGGGTCACCATAGCGATGGACACCGGCTAGTACTTGTCCGTAAAGGCCTTGGATATTTCAGCCCACGAGTTGATGGATTGTGGCTGCAAGTCATAGAACCAGTCAAGAGCATCGTCCTTGAGGGACCACAAAAAGGCACGTAGTTTAGCATGCTCGATGGTAACATTGTGGGGTTTCATAGCATCACAGATGGAGTGTAGTTGCTGGAGGTATCGGTGAGGATTTTCTTTAGCCAGCCCTCGGTAGGGGGGTAGGTGGTGCATGGTTGCGGATTTGAGTTCCCAGTCATTCGGGACCACTGGCCAAACGATACAACTGGTTGGGGCCTCGGGGGCAGCATTGAATTCATCGATGGTCTGGATCGGTGGAGATAGTGGGGGAACTGGTGGAATACCATTCCCTTCGGGGCCATGATGACCCATGTTGGGTACTTCTAGGGGACTGGTGGTAAGTCTTCGGGATCTGGATTGTCCTGGAGAGCAAAGAGACGTTCGAGGTCCCGAACACAAGGATTGGAATTTGATCCTTGGGCCAGTCTTCGAAGGCCTCTTTCCGTCCTTCGTAACTCGTGATCAAGGGGTAGTAAATCGGGTGCAAATCTCCTAGTCATACAAATAAGAAAAATAAATCAGTCTTGAAACAGTCCCCGGCAACGGCGCCAATTTGATCGTCAGTCAAATAGAGATTTATAATGCCCAAAAATGTGTGTACACAAGAGATAATGTGTACAGTGGTAGTCGGGGTCGAACACAGGGATTGTGAGAGACTGATCTAAGGTCTTGAATGAATTCGGGGGACAAAAGCACAAAGAGTAACAATCAGGGGGGGGGGGGGTTACTTGGCTAAACGAGTTAGCCAAGATAGATTGGGGAGCTAACAATTTTTATCTAGGAAAGCAGTATTCGGGGTCTCGAATGTCACGTTCGAGGTCCCGAATGATAAAGTAAGCAAATTAGTAAACGAGTCCAGAAATATCAAATAGAGGTGAAATAGTCACAAATAATCAAATAAGGAAGGATTCTTAGCAAAGGTATTCTCGGGTTGCATTCGGGGGCTCGATCGTCATCAGCTCGAGGGTATTCTATTCAAGACATCATAGAAATGACATAGGGACCAGATTCCTCGGATATCCCCTACTTTTCTCTTAAGAGAAACTACCCCCCGTTTCCACATATGAGGTAGTCTTGACAGTTTGCCATCCCTCCAGGCACGAATGTGGGAGGGCCATACTCAAACTGCCCATGAAGATAAGAAAAGACAGATCTAGAGCTAAAAGTCCCTCAGTTTGTCAGGCTCGTGACCTCGCTCTAATCAACTACCCACCCTATCTATTCGAGACCACTTCAGCGCAGTCAAGACTAAACAGATGCCTACTTGTTCCATGCAATTTTCCTCTCGTAGTCATCACACAAATGGTAGCATTCACACAAAATAATAATCAGTTGATCAAGCCTCAAATTATTTCATGCAAAGATGTAATTAAAATGACAAGTAATTGAATATGGTATCGAGAATATATTAAGCACATTAAGGCCTCGAATCTGCCCTTGCAACCCTTGAACAACCCTCGCTAAGAATTAGAGATTTAGCTACTCATACTTGGAATTAATTGCATAACAATTAAAGAAAGCATAATAAGTAAATAAATAGATGAAGGGAAGAAAACTTTGTTACTAAAATCCGTTTGAAGCCCGGCGGCAAGGTTGAAGATGCTAACAAGAACTAGAGAGAAATCTAAGAAAACTAAAACTAAATAAATTATGCTAAGTGATAAGATAGTAAGAGGTGTCCTAAACTACTCTTAGATGCCCTTTATATACTAGAGCTCTAAGCACAAAATATCTTCAGCCTAAAACTAGGGACAAAATGCATTAATTGAAAGCCTAGAAAAGTGGATCCACGCTCCTTAAAGCACAAAGCTAAAAAAGCATAAAGCTGTCTGATTTTCCCAGATTTGGCAAGTCTAGACTGGGCTCAAGGGCTGAGATGGTCAGAGCAGTAGGTATTTGGTGGTCAGTGTAGACTGTTGGAATAGTGTCAGAGGAGGGACATGGAAGCTCTGGCAAGAGGACACGTGGAATTGTCATTCTTCGCCCTTCGGGGTCCCGAATGGAGAATCCGATTCGGGACCTTGAACGCTGCTTTGGACTCGGGACCTTGACTCTTGGTCTTGAAGCTCAAAACTGCAAAAAATGCCCCAAAAATGCATCTTTTCGCATAAACTCCCATTTTAGGCCTAAATCTGCAAAAGTAATGAAAACAAGGGTAAATTAGCAAAATCATGCCTTAAATGGGTGAGAAAATGGGGAGAAAATCGTGCATAAAAACATGCTATCAATTGCGCTGACGCGGACGCGGGGGGCTGGATGCGCATCTTGGGGTATACTCTGGATTCGTTCTCTATTTTCTTCTTCCATTCTCGCATAATTGTGCACTTTCAGTCTTAACGCATCTAGAGTCAATGGTGGATCCACCATTAAAGTGTCTCACAATTTCCCATAATGACAATTACGTTTCAAGGCTTTCACAACGAAGTCGATGGTAACCCCTGGCGTTAGCGACATCTCAAGATCAAAATGGCTCAGAAAATCCTTCAAGGATTCTTGTGGCTTTCAATGAATATCGAATAATGCTGCCACAGATTTTCTAATAGGAACAACTGTGCTGAACCGGCTTCGAAATTTAGCTTCCAATTGGGAAAAATTATCAATAGAACCTGCCGAAAGTCCCTCAAACCAGAGACGCGCTACACCAGATAACGTCATAACAAAAATTTGACATAATGTCGCATCACTATGGGTTTGAAACTGTACGAAATCTTTCACCTTATTAAGATGAGAAATAGGATCCTTTGTGCCATCATATGATTCCACAGGGAGTTTTACATGCCGATTGACCCGGTGATGTCTGATATGGTAGCTGAATGGATGACCACTATTATCATCAGGAATCCCCTGCGGTTGACGAGGGGGGGAGGGCTCGTTGAGCTGCCTTTGAGCTGGAAGATCATACTCACGATGTCGCCTGGGAGATCGGCTGCGACTTCTTGGCGTTCGAGTTCGATGCCTTCTGCTACTCGATCTCTCGCTGTGCCTTGGCGTTGGGTCCCTAATCATCTCATCTCGTCTATTATCCCAGTGATCTCTATATTCACCGTCCCATCGTTCCCCTTCAAGAACAGGGACTTCCCTCCTACGCTACTCAGACGGCTCAGCGCGTCTATGTGCAAGTTGCATGACACTGACAAGGGCTGATACCAAAGGTAAAGATAATGGGAAACCCCTAAATTGTCGGGGTGACAACGGTCGATCAGTGATAATGGCTGGAGTAAAAACTATGTGAGAAGGCACGCTAGGTCCCAAAACATGAGGCGTAAATTCTGCAGCTAGTTCTGTCAGCTGGTCTAGCTGGGCCCGAAGGGCCGATATTGAATTCGTGAGAGGATTGCCTGTGCCGTCTACTGTGGGTGCCCTCGAATGGGGGGTAGGGTAACTGGGTCCTGGCATATGAGATAAAGGAGTATATGCCTAAGATGCAAATGTCCCCACTACTTGCTCAAAAGAGGGATCTGACACGCCTAGCGGGACTTTATGCACTGTCATGGAAGTATCGGTGGTAGCAAAAGGGAAAAGTCGTCTATGGGTAGAAAACGGGAGGCTAGACGACTGGGACAGTGTGGGATCTGAGTCGGAATCCATAATCCTCCGAGTCCCAAGAAGACAGAGCCTT
The DNA here is from genome assembly GCA_963691705.1 of Viola odorata. NCBI lineage: Eukaryota > Viridiplantae > Streptophyta > Magnoliopsida > Malpighiales > Violaceae > Viola > Viola odorata. The sequence continues at coordinate 60,106,435 of OY829544.1, forward strand.
GGCTATTAAGGATACTCACTTAATAAACCAAGCTCTCAACGAGAGCACCAATTTGATAAGATTCAGACTATTTACAGAAGGGTAGCAGAGGATTATGAGTCTTGAGGTCGACTGTCCATGGCGTCCGATGTACCTGCACAGCACCGGAGGGGGTCTCCGGCGTAAATACTCTGATGGTTAAGTCAGTAGTGATTGTGTAAAATAGCAGAGCTTTGGCTAGCAATCTTAGGCTTACCTTCCTCCTTTGTGGCGGAGGTATTTATAGGCAAAAGCATAGCATTTCTGGGGATTTTGGTTATAAAGTCCTAACGCGCCCGTTAGGGGGTGAGAGTTTCCCGTTGATGAGATGAGCTATCATTGTGATAGATATATGTATAGGGGTAGGCGTTTACCTAGGTAAGGCAACGCCTACGCTCCTCACGAGAAGCCTGGTTTGGCCTGGGATGGGATAACGCCTGGTGTCATGACAAAGTGACGTGTGGGACCCCCTCATTGACGTCGACCATCCTAGTATCAGTCACTGTTAGAGGTGATAGCCCCGGTGCTGTCGGGGCGGTGGGAACAGCAGCTCCACCCCCACCGCGGGGTATAAGATGAAAATGCCCTTGTCGTTAGGAGTATTGTTATCAGGTGGGAAGGGCGTAGGATTTTGAGGCGTGCTATTAGCAACGGGTGGAGGGGCGAAAAGAAAGTAGGTGGGCTGATATAGTGATGGTAAAGGGTAGGGCGGTGGTGATAGATAAGGTGGAGGTAGTGGAAATGGCTACCCATGATTAGCTTGGGGAGCGACAAATCTGACGTCCCTTTTCACGATGGAGGCTTTCTTTGGCGCAGACTCTGGTGCGGGAGGTATGATTCGTACGGACTTAATCCCTTGCTCGTCTCTTTCAGCAATTAGGACCATGTCGGAGAAGCTGTTTGAAGGATTCGAGATCAGGTAGGTGTAGTAGGGAGCTTTGAAAGTGTGCAACAAAATCGACAAGAGTTCCTTATCGCTTAAAGGTGGAGAGATTCTAGAAGCCAACTCTCTCCATCTCTGATCATAGGTCATCACGGACTCGCCGACTTTCTTTTCCAGATTTTGCAAGTCAGCGCGGTCGGGCGCTACCTCCATGTTGAATTTATATTGTCTGTAGAAGGCATTAGACAGGTCTCTCCATATCCTGATCCTGGCTTTGTCTAGACCCATATACCAAGTTAGGGCGTGCTTGGTCAAGCTTTCTCGGAATAGATGAATCAACAACGACTCATTGTGGATCATCTCGCCCATCTTATTGCAGTATGCTCTGAGGTGGGTTTTTGGGCACTCTACCCCAGTATACTTTTCGAAGTCAGGGATCTTGTACTTCGGTGGTATAACGATCCCGGGGACCATACACATATCGGTAGGGCCGGTAGGGTCAAATGGATCAGCCCCTTTGATCGCTCGGAGTCTTTCTCGAGCAGATTCAGTCGGTCACTTTTTGGTTGCTCAGCCCTGATAGGGTTAGAACCGAAGGGTAGCAGAGGTTCTGATGAGAACTGAGGTTGCGCTGGGTTGAAAGCAAAAGGCTGAGTTCCCACAGGTCTGGGAACTGTGCTTGGAGGAATGGGAGGGAGATACGAGGTCTCTAGGTGGGTCTGGCTCTTGTTGGAGTCTACGGCAGGGTTGATTGAAAGGTGCTGAAGTGACAGGGCGATCTCTTCACCCGCCTTAACCATAGGATTTGCAGCAGTGGGCACAGTGAAGGGACTAATTCATCTCCACTGGCCCTCAGGGCCAGAAAGTGGCGGAGGTACAGAAGGTCCTACGACGGAGAGCGAAGAGGGAGGTCCTCCTGTTTGAGTGGAATAAAAACCCGGTGGCAATTCGGTGACAGCTTCATCTCTTTCCTTTTTGGCCCTGGCGGCCCTTTCTGTAGTGATCCTAACTTACTCTCTAACTCTGCAATTCTAGTCGTTAGTACTTCATCGGCCTTAGCCGGTTCAGTCATTTTTCATTTTTGAAGTCTAGTTAAAGGGAGCCTGTGCGAAGTAGCTTGCTTTCGAGGAGCTATCATGAACCTGAAAAAAGGAAAAACACAGAAAAGAGTAAGTACAAGTGAGGATACACAGGTGATGTGCGATCCCGAGGCCTCCACGTTGCTCATTCGCTTTTCCGGCTACACTTTCACTTGATATTTTCAGGGCGGTCGGAGAGGTGAGATATTCCGGTTATCGACAAGATACGAAGGAAGCCTCTATTCATTCCAACGTTGTGAAGTAATCGAAGATGCTACCTGCGAAACCCAAATCAGCAGGGGCAACCAATGCCGCTATGCTAGGAAGATCTCTTTTATACTATGCTTTTAAACAACGCAGGACCTGATGCCTGGTGAACCCAACCGATGGGAGAGACGACGATCTATGATATGAACTTGGAGTTTTGTGATAAGCTAAGAGGACATGGCCATGAGCAATACTCGGATGTTTTTGGATATTTGGTATGACTTTCTCGGATTTTTGGTGAATCGATCGCGTTTATCCCAGAGGGATTTTTCTCTTTCTTTTTGTGATGGTTTTTTGAGTTGTATTGGACGGATAATTGACATGAAAAGTTGAGGCGAAGTAAATATCCGAAAGAGTACGACTTCATTAAAAGTGTTTACAAAAATATGGTAAACTTGCCAACTACCTAAATTCATCAAAAATGGCTAAGATAGATGAAATCAGGGATCCTAGTTACATGAAAAAGAAAAAAATGGTTGTCGATATTCGAGCCTTCCCATGAAGGTGTCAATCCTGGACGTCAGAGTTCTCCTACCAAAGGTACTCCATCGAAGCCAACTCCCCTTTCTGCATCTCTATCTCAGCCTCTAACGCGGTAATTTGGCTTTGCAGTGCCTGGCGTTTCCTATCTCCCAGGTCTGCGTGAGTAGTCAAGACCCTTATAGTCAAATCCCTGTCTTTGACTATGGCACTCGACGCTTCTTTCTTGCGGGTTTCGCTGCTCAAGCGTTCCTTAAAGTCCCTGAGGGCCACCTTCTATCTTACCGCTTGTACGCGGATAAAATCCTTGTTACGCCTGTCCAGCTCATTCATCTGGACTTCCAGGCCACATTGATGGGCTTCGGTGATATCTCTTTCCTCTGTCATCAGATCTCGCTCTTCTTGTGCTGCTCGCATCTGTTCTACCACTTGGCCGTAAGCCATGACATCCATTCCTTCGCTCACTTGATATTCCCCTTCCTCTTCCATCGGTTTCTGATTTTCTAGACGAGGTAGGACATTGTCGTTGACTCGCCTCAACCTCCACTGTGGATATTGTGGTATCGTTGCCGCAGGGGCAACGCGTCCTTTGAGACAAAAGGGGTTGGCCCAGTCTTGGGCGTACAGCTGAATGTTCTGATTTTCTCCAGTGTGGCAGATCTGATCTCGCCATGTCGAATGTTACTGGAATGATCTGGGTGATGTAAAACTATCTGAGGACGAGGGCGGGGCAGTAGTGAGCGCACCCCCATGCTCCAATCAAAGGAACCCAAGGTAGGGGTCCGCAGCATGCTCCAATCCTTGTTTTCCATCTCCCATTTATCCGTGGTCATTGCGTTGATAACTCTGAGTAGAGGGCACGACCTTATGTAGCTTTCAAAGAAAATGGACTGATCAGGAATCTGTTTGAAGTGGCTAACCAACCATACTGTCAGCAACTGAGTGCAACAGGTAAGCCTCCCTTTCCCTTTTCTTTGGTAAGAGTCCAAGGAGCGAAAGGTTTCGGCCAAGATGGTTGTTGTAGGATTGATGGCATTTGTCTCCATCTCGTAAAAGACGTTGGCTGCTGCAAAGTTGATGGCGTTCCTCATTTTTGGAAAGAGGACAAATCCTACGATGGCAAAAGCCAGAATCCTTAAGCGCTTTGCTCCATTGGACAGCTGAAACTGTGCCTCGATATCTGACCAACATCAGAAGTAGTCACCTTCTCTGACACGAGTGGTGATTCCTAGAAACTTGTCGAGCCTTATTTTGACACTCGAGGAGTCGAGTCGAATATTCTGGTATGTGGACGATATGGGCGATGTTAGGCATATCAGAGCTGAGTACCCCTCTAGTGTGGGAGTCAAGTCTACTCCTTTATCGAAAGAGAAACATCGATAATAGGGATCCCAAAATTTCAGGGCTACCTAGATGCAACCCCAATCAGTCTTGACGTCAACCAGGGTTAGTAGCTTTCCATAACTACCCTCAAACTGTATCTCCTCGTCTTCAGTCAGCTCATTTCTCAATTGTCGGATCCTAGTTAAGTCGAAGTCTACGACTTCTATTTTGATCTTGGTGGTGATGTCAGGGGTGAATCCCTGTACTAGCAGATCTCCTCGGGCAGCTTGATCGTCGAAGCTTCGTCCCCCGAAAATATCAAGTGAAAGTAACATGGGTGCTGTCATAACAAATGAGCAGAATGGGTCCTGTGGGAAAAAAAAACAAAAAAAAATTTAAATGCGAAGTAACCTGCATGTGTAAGAAATTTACAGTTCATGTAAAAGACAAGATTATCATGGCAACAGGATGAATAAATCCACAACAAAGCAGGTATAATCATGATGCACGTGCTGGGGTTCTGATTCTGACATTTCTAACTGGCTTGAATGGTTCCCGGATGATACCATGAAAAGGTCCCTAAAGTGTCGTCCAGTGTCCCGATTCCTTGCGAAATCGTGTAACCTTTCGACTGGCTTTAAGGGTTCATCCGAGTTGGGATTGGTGAACACTACCTAGGACATGTGTCCTAGGGCGTCACTACTACCCTCCTAATTTGGTAATTGTCCCTTGGGTGTAGGGCGCTATGAAATGCATATGACAATTGATAAAGCAAATAAATGAACAGACCAGCAATTGATCAAATCACATAAATAAATAAACAAATAAAACACCTCTAAAAAGATAATACCGGCTCCGACCCTACTAGTTTCCCCAGTGAAGGCACCAAACTGTCGTGCCCCCGAAAATTGAAAAATTCGCGAGTGTGCAACGAACTTGAGACCTTACAATGCTCAGCATAAACAGACGCCTGGCAACATGCAATGAAGTCGCCACCCTAATTCGGTTGCTAGGTTTAGGGAACTTTAATCGTCATGGCATAGGAAATATAATAAATAAAAACTAAAGGCACAAAAAGGGGTTTGGACCTCAGACAAAAGTTCGGGGTCGTATTATGGTCTCGGGAAGGTGTTAGGCACCCGAGTCACATCCAAAAATGGTTACCGGTTGATGAGAGAGGTGTTTTAAAAGTGTTTGATAAAAATGCATTTTTTTTAAAGGGAGACCCTCAGAGGAATCGTCACTTTAGTCTTTTCTATGATCGTGACCGTTCAGGAATAATTAATCGTGGGACGGGGTTACTGTTTTAAATCTTTCAGACGGGGTTACCGTTTATAAAGACCGATTGATTATTCCTGACCATAACGTGATGGGACTGAATTTTCCGTAACACTGAATGAGCGCCCTCTATTTCATCATCGGGCCCTGCATGATTAAATTAAATATTACGTGATTCTATCATGGATAGCTTAGCAGAGTACAGATTAAATGATAGATTTTTGAAATGATAAATTGATGTGGGATCGAAAGTCCCCATGTACATACAGTCAATATAAGCGAGAATTTAAAATCATATGAACATGGCATTTTAAGCAAATCTTTAAACATGTTGTTCATGTGAGTTGATTTTAGTTCTAGCAATTTTATATATCATGCGTGCGATTGATATTTACAAAAAGCGTTGAATAAATAAAAAGGAACGAAAGGCGTAGTTTCGAGCGAAGCTTGAAATTAAAACCTACAAAATGAGAGTGTTAGTGATAGCTCGAAAAATAAATAAGCAATTTTATGAGTGCGAAAATTTAAATAATGACAGTTGATTGCATGTGAGAAATGATGGATTTAACGCCTACGAGAATTGAATGCTGAGTTTGATAAGTGCGGGAATTTAAATGATGACAGTTGATTGCATGCGAGAAATAATTTATTTGACGCATACGAAAATTTAAATGGTGACGGTTGCTTGCATGCGAGAAATGATTTATTTGATGCATACGAAAATTTAATGCTGAGTTGATTGCATGCGAGAAATGATTTATTTGACGCATACGAAAATTTAAATGCTGAGTTGATTACATGCGAGAAATGATTTATTTGACGCATACGAAAATTTAAATGCTGAGTTGATTGCATGCGAAAAATGATTTATTTGACGCATACGAAATTTAAATCTGAGTTGATTGCATGCGAGAAATGATTGATTTGACGCATACGAAAATTAAATGATTTTGACTTGACGAAAAACTAAGTGGTTGACGATTTGCAGGAATATAAGACAATTGATATTGCAGAAAATTAACCGTTGATGATTTGCAAAAATTAAGCAAGTTGATATTACGGAAAATAAACAGGTTGATATTTTACGAAAAATGAAGATTTATAGTGCACAAAAGATAATGTGTACAGTGGAAGTCAGGGTCGAACACAGGGATTGGGAGAGACTGATTCAAGGTCTTGAATGAAATCACAGGACAAAACACGAAAAGTAACAACCAGGGGGGGTTTTACTTGACCAAGCGAGTTGGCCAAGAGAGATTTAGAGCTAACAAGTCTATCTATGAAAGCAAGATTCAAGGTCCCGAATGTCACGTTCGGGGTCCCGAATAGCAAAATGAAGCAAATCAGTAAATCAGGTCAAGAACAATAAAACAGAAGGATGATAAACACAAATAATCAATTAGAGAAAGATCTTAGCAAAAGGTGTTCTTGGGTTACATTCGGGGTCCCGATTGTCATCAGCACATAAATATTCTATTCAAGACATACATAGAAATGACATAGGGACCAGATTCCTCGGATATCCCCTACTTTTCTCTTAAGAGAAACTACCCCCCGTTTCCACATATGAGGTAGTCTTGACAGTCTGCCATCCCTCCAGGCACGAATGCGGGAGGGCAATACTCAAACTGCCCATGAAGATAAGAAAAGACAGATCTAGAGCTAAAGATCCCTCAGTTTGTCAGGCTCATGACCTCGCCCTAATTAACTACCCAACCTATCTACTCGAGACCACTTTAGCGCAACCAAGATTAAATAGACGCCTACTTGTTCCATGCAACTTTCCTTCCGTATTTATTGCAAGGATGATAGCATTCACTCATAACAAAAATCAGTTGATCAAGCCTTTAATCATTACAAGTGAAATTGTAGTTAAAATGATGAGCAATTAAATATGAAAGCAAGAATATATTAAGCACACTTAGGCCTCGAATCTGCCCTTGCAACCCTTGAATCACCTTAGCTAAGAATTAGAGATTTAGCTACTCATGCTTAGAATAAAATAAATGATGATTAAAGAAAGCATAACAAGTAATTAAATAGATTGAGGGAAGAAGACTTTGTTACTGAAAAATGTTTGAAGCCCGGCGGCAAAGATGAAGATTGCTAACAAGACTAGAGAGATAAACTAGAGAGAAGTCTAAGAAACTAACTATCTAAAAATTATCTTATGTGCTGAAAAATTGGATGCCCTAAACTACTTCTTGGATGCTCTTTATAGGCTAGAGCTCCTAAGAACAAAATATCTTCTGCCCCAAAATAGAGACAAAATGCATTTAAAGAAAGCCTCCTAAAATGGATCTATGCTCCCTAAAGCACAAAGCTGAAAAAGCATAAAGGTGTCTGGTTTTCCCAGCTTTGGCAGGTCTGGATTGGGCTCAAGGGCTGAACTGGTTAGTAGGTAGGTATTTTGTGATCAGTGCAGAGTGGTCAGAACAGTGTCAGGAGGATCACGTGGGAGCTTTGGCCAGAGAACACGTGGAAATGCCACTCTTTGCTCTTTGCTCTTCGGGGTCCCGAATGTAAAGTCCGATTCGGGACCTTGAGCTTTGGCTCGAATTCGCCCAAAATGCACCAAAAATGCATGTTTTTGCATAAACTCCCATTTTAGGCCTAGATCTGCAATAGTAATGAAAACAAGGGTGAATTAGCAGAATCATGCCTTAAAATGATGGAATAATGGAGGGAAAATCATGTAAAAATACACGCTATCAAATATCCCCACATTGCCCAATGCTCGCCCTCGAGCATTTACAAAATTTAAAACAGTCCCAAAACAGAACAGACACACTAAACGATAGCACAGAGAACAAGCATGCTTTTCGACATTCGGGACCCCGAATGAAAACAGACTCCGCCTAGATACACTTGCATCAAATCAGAAGGATAACGACCCTTAAGAAGAGACTTTTCCACATCAGCCTATTCACCGACAGTCCTCACATGGGTCAGTGTTTGCACTCACCCTCGTAAGGCTAGGTGTTTAAACACTCAAGTATGCATAAAACACAACACATAATCAAGTTTGCATATCAATCCGAGTACATTAGACATACGCATAGGCAATCTAGCAATCAAAAGACTCTACATCGGGGGCAAGAAGGGGAAGTAAGGAAAATAAATGTAAGGGGGAATGGGAAGAGTGGAAGAATAAAACATAACGAGAAGAAAAAGCAGAGAAGAGGGAGAGTAAGGAAGTGAAATGAGGAGGTCGTGAAACCAACTCGAACCTGGAATGCTCCCTTGGCAGGAAAGAATCGAGATGGTGAGACGATGTTGCTGGGGGCGAAAGCTAGACTAAATTCTTCTTCTTCGAGGGGGATCTCTGCTTGCTTCGTTCGGGACCGACGCTCGGGACCTTGAATGGATGTTGGCTTGATTTTCCTTTTTTTCATGGTTCAAATCCCTCTCTTCTCTCTCTTTTATTTATATTTCTATTTTTCTTTCTTTTCTTTTCTTTTCTTTTCTTTTTTTTTTCCGAGAGAGAGAGGAAAAGAGTTGGAACGTTCGAGGGTTGAGACCTTGTTCTTCGGGGGTTGGATATTCTGATTTCACTTCCCCACACTTGTGTTTTGTTGTGGATGGGAAGTGATATTTCGTTCTGCTCTGCCCTTGATTTCTTTACTTAGCTTCGAGGTCTTGAATATGTGCCAGTCATTCGGGGTCTTGAATATGTGGGATCCCCACACTTCACCTTTGCTACTTCATTTGTCTAGTCTAGCCTTCTATGGTGCTCCCAACAACACTGCTCACCTGCCAAGAGAAAGATCAAAGAAAATTCAAATGGTTAGAATGGAGGAAAAAGAGGGGTATCGGGGTCAAGATGAAAGAAATAGAACAGAAAAAAGTGAGAGAACAATTTGATGCGAAGACTTAATCTTATTGCTGCTTTCCTATGTCTAATCATGTCTATACCCATGGATATTATGCAAGCCCAATCAGTACCTAGTCATGCATTCACTCAAACAATAAATATCGGCATGAAGGCTCAAATGCTCACAAGGTGCTAATTCGTGACTACTGGTGTCTAGGTCTTGAAGCAGATATAAGGTGCAACAGGCAGAGATTGAAACATTCGGGACCTTGAATACAGAAAACATTTTCACTCTATGTGCACAAGTTGGTGTGTGTCCATCATTGGGCAGAGGTTAAAATTAAAAGGCCGAAAAAAATAATGATAAAACTAAGTAAAACCCTCCCCACACTAAGACCGAAATTAAAAATAAAAAATTAAAGCAAGCTAAGTAAGGTGAATGAAGCCGAATAATGATAAAACTAATTTAAAATAGCAAAGCAATTAAAAACCCTCCCCACACTTAGGCTTCACATTGTCCTCAATGTGAGAAGGGAGCAGTTCAAAAGCAGTTCAAGAGCAGTTCTAGCTAAAATAATAAAGCAAGGTAATTGTTTTAGCGAAAATTAAAAGAGAGAGTTTTTTTCAGCCTACGCAGGGGCAATAGGGATCATGAAGTTCGGGATCAAGGGGGAGGAGGATTGCGCTGTGTGACTACAAGGGCGAGAGCTTGGATCTCCTGTAAGATGGCCGGGTTGGTGTTTAGGAGGAGATGCAACAGCCTGTTGGTAGTCTCGGCAGCCGGCACTTCTTCGGGGTCTCGAGGATCGACAAGTTGTTCCGGGGCAGGAGGCTCGGGGTCGCTAGACTTGGTTTGGGGCCTCGAAGGGTCTGGGTACTCAAAGTTGCCCTCGATCTTTCCTTTGTTATCTGCATGAAAGCTCAAAATACCATCAGTAACACAAAGGAACCCCATCGTGTCCAAGGTCTTGAGACCAAGGAGCTTGAAGGAATTCGGGTGCTGATACAGGTTTAGCTCTTAGGGCTTCCACGAGTAAAGCTGCGAGGCCAAGCTGGTGATGATAGATCCGAGGACAGGAGACCGACCCTGGGGGGCATTCGTGACGTTGTGGGCAGAAGTAGCTATCCAATAGCCAAGGTTGACCCGCTTCTTGTGATACATGGCCCAAAGGAAGAATAGCTCAGATTGAGCAAGCTGGCATGAGGTCTTGAATTTACCCGCGAGGGCAAGGGACAGGAAGCGCTGCAAAATCCGGAGTGCAGGGTCTTGAATGCCATGGGCTTTGGTGTGGTGAGAGTCAAACTTGGCATTGGGGTTCCCTGTGAGTTCTCGAAGGGCCTTGCTATTGTTGAATTCAGCCAGGACAGTGGTCAAAGTGTCCTGATACGCAGCCCCTTGAACTTCCTCATGACGGACAAAGCCGAGGTAGACATTAAAATCATCGAGGGACATGGGATGTCATTTTCTAGCAAGCCTAAAGTTTATGCATCCTTTATCAGAAAATCAGGAGCTACCCCACCCTTGGGCTTGAACAGGTCGGCTTTATACCAGAAACTAGCAAAGAACTCTAGGCTAAGTTCCAAATAAGTAGGCTGATCCATGAAAAATAAGCTCTCCCAACCTATCCCCTTAACCAATTCCCGAATTCAGGACCCAACACCCAGCTTATCATACAGATCCATATCCAACCTAGCACACGGGGCTATCCCCTTATTGTTCAGCAGATTGACCTTATCTATTGATGGTTTATCATGAAAGATGAACAACTCATTAAAAGTGTCATGGTCAGCTGTTACCAGGTAGCTGGGACGGGGTCCTGAAGCAGGCGATGGGGTCTCGAAAGCGTCGTCCTCCTCAGTTTGTTGGGCTTTGCTTGGGGTCTCTTCGGCTGCTTTCTTGCCCTTGGGTGTAGCCGGGAGCTTTCTTTTCTTGGAGGTCGGGGCCTTAGAGGTCTTTTCTGGACTCTAGCCGGCGTTTTAGAGGTTGTCTTGGCCGGGGCCTTAGCCTTCTTCTTGGGGCTAGGGCTGGAACGTGCTGGTGGTGCAACCTCCTGAACTTCGTCCTCGGTTTCGACCCTTGGCTCTTCGTTCTCTTCCTTCTCTGCTTCATGCTCTTCCTTCTCCTCTTCCTTCTCCTCTTCCTTCTCCTCCTTAATCTCAACCTCCTTCTCCCCTTCCTTCTCCTCCTTAATCTCAACCTCCTCTGTGTCATCTTCGTCCTCAGATCGGTCCTCCAAGTCCCAAGGGAACGCTTCCTCGTTCTCTTTTTTGACCCTCCTTGATTCCCGAAGGCTGGAGCTGGTCTCGCTACCGGTCGCTCCTCCTTCCTCAGCCTCCGGCCAGCTGCGAGCAAGCGGCTCGACCTCCAAGGGAACATCGTTGACGGGTACCAGTGGGGGCTGCTCGGTGGTTTTCTTCCCTGCGGCCTTCTTCTGCTTACTGCCGGCAGTGGTGGTTAGAGGGACGTGGCTCACTTTGCCAGATCTGGTCATTTTTGGAAGGGAGGTGGTGAAGATGATTTCGTCGAGGTCGATGGTGGCTTCTGAGGAGGTGGATCCGAAAAGGTCAGAGGTGGCAGGTGATTGGTCGGCGTCGGTGTTCTTTGGCTGAGAGTTTGTGGAGTGAGGGTTAGATGAGTGAGAGGTGGTGGGTTTGTTTAGGTTTAAGTTTGTTCGTGCCATGAGGAGGAAGAAAGTTTTTGAATTAATTTGTGTGAAAAGAAAAGAAGAGAATTTGTTTGTTAATTGGATGGGAAGAGAGATGAGGGAGGGTTTTGGTTGGGTAACGGACGTGTAACTGGAGGTCAGGTGGCGTGGGTTAGTAGGTTTGAGGATATGGAAAGGTGGAGAGAGAGAAGGGAGCTGATCGCCTCGGTCTTCGTCTGCCACGTGGCGCGCTGGGAGAGGACGAGCAGTGCCAAGGGCAGCGTGCGCCTGCAGCTGTATGAGAAACCGAAAAAGGCAATCAGCTTTATGGATTTTGAAAATAGGAGAGGGGAATAAAACAAAAGGAATTAAATGGGGACTAATAAAGAAGGGAACAAGAGCATTTAATGAAAAGGAGGGGAGACAAAGGAATTAAATGAAAGGGAAAGAAGACAAAGTTAATTTAAAATTTACCTAGGTAACATAAAAAGTGTGCATAAAGAATTTGAAAAGCTAAGGTTGACTCAAATAAAAATAATAAAAAGGGATTTAAAAAGGGGAATAAGAAGGGACAAAATTAACTAAGACCACCTAGGGAAAATAAGAAATGTGCCCGGCAAAAGAGTAAAAGTATGCTGGACTTAGATTTAAAAGACATGAAAATTAAAGAGGTAGGGTTAGGAATTCAGGGGCAGTCCCCACACTTGGCCTTGATTATCGTCTAGTCCTAGACGTTGTTTCTTCATTCGGAGGCGTTGATAGTTGGGTCCTCGACCCTTACTTCTTCGGCAGTCGAGGGCTTGAATCCTTCATAGAAGAGTTTCAACCTATGACCACTCACCTTAAATGGCTCTCCATTGTCCAGATTCTGAATTTCAATAGCTCCATGACTAAACACAGCGGTGACTTTGTACGGTCTTGTCCACTTGGATTTGAGCTTCCCCGAAAAGATTCGGAGACGGGAGTTGTACAGTAACACTTTCTGCCCTACAGTGAAGGTCTTGAGGACGAGATGCCTGTTGTGCTGGGCTTTGGTCTTGCCCTTGTAGATCATAGAATTCTCTTAGGCATCCCCCCGAAGCTCTTCAAGCTCTTGAATCTGGAGACAGCGGTCCTTCCCTGCTAAGTTCAGATCCATATTGACCTTTTTGATTGCCCAAAACGCCTTATGCTCAATCTCGATCGGGAGGTGACATGGCTTGCCATAGACCAATCGATACGGTGTCATACCGATCGGGGTCTTGAATGTCGTTTTGTATGCCCAAAGCGCATCACCCAGCTTAAGGCTCCAATCCTTTCTCGAATGATTGACGGTCTTCTCCAAGATGGCTTTAATCTCCCTATTCGAGACCTCAGCTTGCCCATTGGTCTGGGGGTGGTAAGCGGTGGATACTCAATGGGTCACTCTATATTTTTTAAGCAAGGAGGAGACCGTTCGGTTGCAGAAATGCGTCCCCCGATCGCTAATGAGAGCTCTCGGGGTCCCGAATCGATTGAAGATGTTGGTCCGAAGGAAATCAGCCACTACTCTTGAATCGTCCGTCTTAGTGGCCTTAGCTTTAATCCATTTAGAGACATAATCTACTGCCAGTAGGATGTATGTGTGCCCGAACGAATTTGGGAAGGGTCCCATGAAGTCGATGCCCCAAATGTCGAAGATCTCGCAATTTCCTACCCATCAGGTTAATCTAAGTGGCGTAAGAGAGAAAGCTTTTCCAGCCTTGCTGAGGCTACCCTGGCATCTACCTCTCTGCTAGCAGCTCGAATGATGTCGCATCAGGGCGAAAAAGATGCATTTTTTGTCAAAACTCACCAGAGGCGTATAGACTTCCTTCGCTCTCAGACGTTTTCTTCCTTCTGCCATGCTCATTACATGGATGAAACCAACACTAAGGAGGCGGCGGAGAAACAAAGAGAAATATATATCCTAACGTCTGAGCGTCAGAGGATTTTGGATGCTATAACGGCTACCAAGCAAGAGGCGGAGACGGCTAAACAAGAGGCGAATACTGGTAAACAAGAGATACAGACAACTAGGCAAGAGGCGAATGCTGCCAAGCAAGAGGCAGAGGTTGCCAAGCTTGCGCTGGAGGAGGAGAAACAGAAAAGTATTGCTCTAAGCACCCGCCTTTCTGAAGAAGAGGTTGTACTAGCGTCAGAGAGGCAACAAAATGCTGAATTGGCTACCGATCTCAGCCTTTCTGCCAAGAAATACCGTTGGTATCTGAGAGAGGGGGCAATGCTTATGTCAGAGGCCTTCATGCGTCATCATGGGGTGGACGACCATCAGATTAGAACTCTTTCTGCCTTTTTTGAGAAGAGGTCTCCACATGTGTCTAACGAGGATTTCTATAGCGCGAGGGCCGCCAAGCAAGGAGGAAACAATGCGTCAGCTGCTTCTTAAGCTTTGCCCTTTGCCTCTTAATTTTTTGTTGCTAGGATGTCTTAATCTATCCTCCTTTGGGGATATTTTGTAATTTTGACAATATCAACTTCCTTTTAAGTCGTTGCTTTTGTCTATGATTTCTTTGTTGGTCTAGTTTCGTGATGTTACTGTCACAACAAGGTTAGTAAGCCTCATTACCAAAATCATAATGAAGTGGTTATCATACCTTATGTGGTTAGTTAACCGTTGCGTTTGCACGTACGCACCATCCACGGTTGCAAAAACATTTCTGTCTTTTAGAGACATAGTGTTTCATAGTGGCTCATTCTCCGAGGAAGACTTTCCTGCGGCGCCTTTACATACTCTATCCTCTGTTGGGAATCAGGAAATTATTTCTTCGCGTCGCGTGCTCAATACTGCATTTAACACTGCATTATCATTATTTCTTTGGTGATGTTTCAAAGAACAAAACGGCTATTATTTCCACTCGTGTCGTGCATAGCTTCATGCTGCCCTTTATCATTAGGGAGATCACTTAGCCTCGCTAAGTGTGTTTATGATGCTTGTTGTTGCGATAGAGATATCTCTCCAGCCCAACTTCACCGGGTATCAACCGCTCGGTTACTAGCTGCGATATCTCTCCTTGTTTCAAATGCCATCGATCGGCTTGGGGCGTGCCTCGTCTTAGTGAGCCGTCTGATCAGGACTGACCATCACAAGGATAGGATTTTCACTCCCAAGCGTTGAAACCTCGCGCCCCTGGAGCGTGCCTTGTCTTAATGGTCCGCCTATGTGAGCACGACTACCATAAGGATAGGATTTTCACTTCCAGGACGGAGTTACTATCTCCTTGGGGCGTGCCTCGTCTTAATGGCCCATCTGTGTGAGCACGGCTGCCATAAGGATAGGATTTTCACTCCCAAGGATGCCGGGACGTGCCTCGTCTTAATGGGTCGTCTATGTGAGCACGGTTGCCACAAGGATAGGATTTTCACTCCCGGGGGCATTGGGGGCGTCCCTCATCTTAATGGGCCGTCTATGTTAGCACGATCACCACAAGGATAGGATTTTCACTCCCAACGTTGTTTATGCTAGGGCATGCCTCGTCTTAGTGAGCTGTCTGATCAGGACCAGCCGTCACAAGGATAGAATTTTCACTCCTGGCATTCTTTGTTATCTGCATATTACTGGCCACAAAGTGCACAAAGATGCTTTTGATTTATACGTTAGGGTAATATTAACAATATCAAACAGGAGAGATCAGCTTCTGGCATGATATAGTTTCAAACGGGCTATATTCTAAGAGTTTGGCAAGGGGGTACCGTCAAGCATTTCCAAGTGATACGCTCTCTTTCCAATGACACGGTTTACGCGATATGGCCCGTCCCAGTTTGGGCTGAGTTTTCCCATGCGTTGCCCTGCCGCTCGCTTGTCCCTGAGCACTAAATCTCCCGCTTTGAGCAACCGCTCTTTGACTTGTCTGTTATGATATTGCGCCATTTTTCTTTTGTAATACAAAGTTTTCAAAAGGGCCTCCTCTTGTACCTCTGGTAGCGCATCTAGGTTAGCACGTAACCTTTCTTCATTTATTTCTTCATTGAAATACGCCACTCGAAGGCTTAGGGTGCCGATTTCTACCAGCGTGACAGCCTCTGTGCCAAAGGCTAATGCAAAAGGAGTCTCTCCTGTGGTAGTTTTGACGGTCATGCGATACGCCCACATTACGTACGGCAGTTCGTCTGCCCATTTCTTTTTAAAACCTTCTAGGTTCCTTTTAATGCCGCTGAGGATACTGCGATTGGTCAGCTCTGCCTGACCATTGGTTTGCGGGTGTGCTACAGAAGAGAATCTCTGCTCAATCTAGAATTTTGCACACTGATTTCTAAAAAATTGGCTCGTGAATTGCGTTCCGTTGTCACTGACCAATATGCAAGGTACTCCGAATCACATTATGATTTGATATTTAAAGAAATGCCAGATTTTTTCCGTGGTAATGGTTGCCACCGCTTCTGCTTCTGCCCACTTCGTGAAGTAGTCTACCGCTACGACCACAAATTTGAGTTGAGATCTGGCTTTGGGAAATGGGCCTAGAATGTCAATTCCCCATTTGGCAAACGGGCAAGGAGCGACGATTTTTGAGATTTGTTCGGCTGGTCTTCGGGGAATCTTTGCGTATTCCTAGCATTTTTTACAAGATTTCACAAAGTTGTGACAGTCTCTGCGGATGGTAGGCCAATAGAACCCTGACCGAAAGACCTATGCCGCTAGGGTGTCACCAGCTACGTGCATGCCACATATTCCTTCGTGGAATTCTCACAAGGTGTGGATGCCTTCCCGCTCTGTTATGCACTTCCCAGCTGGATGAGAAAAACACTTCCTAATCAACCTCCCGTTGTAGTATGTGCATGATGGTTGCCGAAACCGTCAAAATAAAATAATACAATTCACCAAAGCTCATGTAAATAAAACAGTAGCTAGTGGTAAAAGGTTCGTCCTTAGGGATTCGGTGGCAATTAATATTCTTCATAAATGATTCGGAAAGTAACAAGTGGTAAATACCAATATTGATTTGTTGTGTTTTCAATTGCTTAAGAAATAGAAATAGCATATAACAGTAGCGAATAAAGAGTTGTGTGAAATCAGAGGTGACAAATTCCCAGTGAGGATTCCGATGAGCTCATGCATTTAATCAATTGATCATCGATTGAAGTATTTTCAATACCAGACTTGCAGGCGACTATAGAGATCAGGTTCTGCACAGAGGCGCAGCCTCCTTTAAATAATAACTAATTAATTAATTATCTATTTTCAAAATTCAAAAATAGGATAATATCTAATAATATTTGTTCAACAATCCTAACAGAAGCGTAGGAGACATTCAGTGGCAGGAGGACTTCTCGTTCCAACAGGAGTCTGCAGTCAAAATCTTCTAGAATAAACATCAACCACAAAATTGCCTTGTAACCAACGGTTTCAGCTCCTAAGGAATGAAACGCTGTCCAATAACGTTCTCTGCAATAAAGGAGTGAAAAAACCCAAGAATTAGTAGTATCATCGTCCTAAAATAGACGTAAAAGACGATGATAAATAGACATTTAACGCTCCAATCAAATCCCCCACACTAACCCTTGCTTGCCCTCAAGCAACAAAATTAAAACAAATCAAAACAAAACACATCAAAACACGACAGACACCATATTCCAGATTTCTTCTTTCAGCTGCATATCTCACTACTTAAACAACCAAGACACTTCCCTTACCGAGTCTATGCTGGACTACCAAGGACCAATCAATACCCTAAACATACCCCATCCACATAGTTTCAAGACAGCCAGCTCTTTTAAAATTATTGTTGATTAAGGGACAATTCTTACTACAAATTTGAGTCCTATCGAAGTGCAATTCCACCTAAATGTGCTTCTAGACCTTGTGCCATTTAAATCACTTATTAGCAGATAATTTTTATTTTCTTTTTCTTTTTCAAATCTTTGCCCTTTTTATTTTTACAGGCATTTTTTAATAGCAGTGCTTGTTCTTTTTGGGCACCCAGAACTTCCACTTTTTGCTATCTCTGCTCTTATGACATTCCAACACATTTTTAATGGTACACATTCAATCCGACGGAATTTAAAGCACTCTCAAATTTATAGCGTAGCAACACTTGTCACCCTAATCGAAAGTTAAGCCCTAGCTAGCTGTCCTTTAGACCATGTGGATAGTTAATGTTCTGAGTACATTAGGAAATATGCATCTTAAGCATTGATTATGTTACGCTCGTTCACTCCCCTGGTACTAAAGCATAGACACGATCAAACAAGTGTCTAAAATGCGGTTTCAGTAGTGAAATATACAGCCTAGGTCGAAATCAGGATCTGATGTCATACACACGAAGACAGACTCAAACATTCACAAAAATTGAGAACAAAAATCACACATCAGACCTGAAAAATCAAAAGAGATTTCAACTGACTCATGATAAATTGACTCAAACAGACTGACTCGATTAAACAAGCTGATCTCAATCACAAAGTCAATCAAAAACACTTCAATCACACAGTCAATCAAAAACAGCATGATCACATTAAAATCCTCCCCCACACTTGACGACACTTTGTCCTCAAAGTGTGAGAAAGGGAAAAGACTCTACTGAAAAGTAAAAGAAGGGAAAGAATGTACCCGGGCAGTCAGGGCTGTGGTGGGTTCGGTGCTTGGTCTCGGAGCAGGATGAGCAGTCTCGAGTGCAGAGCCACGAAGTTCTTATGCTCTGCTTGGATTTCGTCAAGTTTCTTCATCATCAATCTTGAAGTTTCTTCTTGCCGAATTACCATTTGTCGCAGGAGGCTCAATTTTGCCTCTGTACTCAGCTCTATTTCTGGTCTGGTGGTATGGTCAAATTGTGGTTCTGATCTTTGATCTGGGGCAGTGTCTACTGGAGGTCTCGACATTTCAGCAGCATCTATGGTTCTTTTTGGTGTGCAAAAATGAATCGACCGCCATGCTTGCTGCCGAATACATACTCCTGCACTGGAGTGAATCCTGTATTGCTGCATAAAATATCACCTTCCAAGTGAAAGTAGCCCATTTTGTCTAAAGCTCTCAAATCAATCAATTTTAAATCACAGGATTTATGCAAAGATGTATCAGTAAGATCAAGATTCCTATGATCTACAGCAAGAGCAGTAATCAGTGAACCTAGCGGCATTAAAGACTTAGATGCCCTTACTTGCTGACTAAACCAATGCCCCAAATTAAGTTTTCGCTTGTTCAGCATGCTCCATAAAATGAACAGTTCCATCTTTGAAATTACACCTGATACTTTAGTTTTTCCTGATAAAGTGATTGCTAAACACCTATGTAAGATTCTTAGTGACAAATCAGCAATAGAGTGGGCTTTTGCGTGACTGTCATCAAAATTGGCAGTGGGGTCCTATGTTAATTGTCTGTATGCATCATCTTTATCAAAATCATCAGGGTAATCAGTTAAGTAGTTCTTGTACCAGGCAGCATTCAACTCATCAGTATTCACAAATCCAAGCTTAACATTAAATTCGTCCATGCTAACATGAAAATAATGGTTAACAAATCTAAAATTTACTTCCTTAACACCTAGTGTAGTTTTCTTAGAATGAACCAGCCAAAATGAGGAGTAAAACTCCAGGTTCAGTTCTAAAAAACTAGCATGCTTAGGAAAAAACAAATTCTTCCAACCAATATTATCAACAAATTTAATCACAGAATCAAACACACCAAGATTTTTCAGCATGCTTATATCCATTTCAGCACAAGGTGTAACCTCACATCTCAATTTTTCATGCAATTTTTCTATTGTACCAGGCTCATCAATGTTTAACCAACCATTGAGGTTATCAATGGTTGGTGGTACCTGGACTGGAATTTTCGGTCCTCTACTTCTGCTTCTGACTCGAACGTGTCCTGTTTCATGGCTTGCTGTAGCTGCTGGCTTGGAAATTGAAGATGAAGCTCTTGTCTTTCTGGGCCTGCAATCAGGTTCATGATGTTCTTCATCTTCCTCTATATCAGACCTGTGGGAAATGAATTTTCTCTTCTCCCCCACACTGATTTCTTTCTCTCCAGTCACACACCTCTTTCCTTTTCTCCTACTGGCCAAAGGAATCTCGTCTGAATCTTCCTCCGATTCAGCTGGTGTGTCTGGTTGGCCCGCTTTGAAGGTTGGGTCTGAAGTTATTTCCTCGTCTGAACTAGCGGATTCTTCTCCGAATGGTGGGGCATCGGAGGTTTCGTCATGGCACAGATCTGTGTCCTCTCCTCCCACGTCGAACGCTGACGAATCAGTGCGGATTTGCTGGCCGGAGATTGGAGAAATCGTGGCTGCTAATCAGTTTTGCTGATCTTCGATGGTGGTGGGCCGAGTTGGCTTCGACGAGACTTTCGGCGGCTGGTTTTTTGAGATGGAGGCTTGGGGTGGTGGTTGAGGTGCGGTATAGGGCGGCGGGGCTGCTGGACGTGCGGCCGCTGCTGGTAAGGGCGGAGAGTTGGGTGGGGATGGTGATGAGGGAGGGGAATCAAGGATGATAGGCTTGGTTTTTCTAGTAGGGGGGTTTGATTTTCGTTTGGACAGGATTCCGGCCATGGTGATGCCGCTGCCGCCTCTGGTAGTCACCATGGTTATTTGGTTGGGTAGGGAGAGCGGCGGCTAGGGTTGATAGAAGGGAAGAAGATGATTTTTGGGTATTTTGATTAAGGAGTGTAGAGTTGAACGGCTAAGTGGAGTTAAAAGAAAATGGGCTTAGTCACTTAAGCCCATCAATGGTCCTTGGGCTAAACTCCATTTTTAAACATTCAACCTCTATAAAACGAAATTTCAATCTTCCCAGGCCTAAAAATAGGCCGAATCATGCTCCAATTCTCCTGCAAAACAAAATCAACCAAAACATCAAATAACCAGAGAGCTTCCTTGACAGGGAAGCAAAAAAATAAAATAAAAATAAAAATAAAAATAAAAATAAAAATAAAAATAAAATCAAATAAAGTTAAAATGTGAAACTTAAAAAAAAACACATGGGTTTCCTCCCATGAAGGTCCTGATTTATTGTCTTTGGATTAGACATGGATTAATTTCAGTCCTCTAAAATTCGGTGGACTTGGCATTCTTCCACCGTATAGCTCTTGAAACCTTCATGTTACGGTTTCAACCGCTGACCGTTGACCTTGAATATCTCCTCTGTTTTTATATCTTGGATGTCTACAACACCATAAGGATAGACTTTAATAATTGTATATGGGCCAGTCCATCTAGATTTCAATTTTCCTGCAAAAATACGAAATCTAGAGTTAAATAACAAAACTTTCTACCCAACATAAAAATTCTTTTCCTTAATCAAGCTGTCATGATATTTCTTATTTTTCTCCTTGATCGGTTCAGAATTCTCGTATGCATCTCCACGCAACTCTTCCAACTCTTGAAGTTGGAGTTTTCTTGCGTTTCCATCCTTACTCATCTCCATATTACACTATTTGATCGCCCAAAATGATCGATGCGCCAACTCGACTAGGAGGTGGCAGGCTTTGCCATACACAAGGTTGTAAGGAGTGGTGCCAATTGGTGTTTTGAACGCCGTTCTGTATGCCCACAAAGCGTCGTCCAATCGTTGACTCCAGTCCTTCCTATTTGGATTTACCGTCTTCGTAAGGATGGCCTTTACTTCGCGATTAGAGACTTCAGCCTGCCCATTAGTCTGGGAGTGATAGGTTGTTGACACTCGGTGGTTAACTTGGTATTTGCTAAGTAGTGCCGTGACCACTTTATTGCAAAAATGCGTTCCTCTATCGCTGATAATCACTTTGGGTACTCCAAACCTGTTCAAAATATGAGATTTTAGAAACGATACAACAGTCTTGGCATCATCAGCCGCGGTAGCTTTGGCTTCAACCCATTTTGATAGATAGTCAATAGCAAGTATAATATACTGATTTCCCCCTGATTTTGGGAAAGGACCCATAAAGTCTATTCCCCAGACATCAAATATCTCACATGTAAAAATTGGATTTAATGGCATTTGATTTTTAGATGAAATATTACCAACTTTTTGACAATTTGGACAATTCATGCAAAATAAATGACAGTCTTTAAACAAGGTAGGCCAATAAAAACCTGATTCTAATATTTTGATTGCTGCTCTTTTTGGGCCAAAATGGCCTCCACAAGCTTCAGAATGACAAAAGCGCAAAATAGATTCAATTTCATTACTAAGAACACAAACATGTACGGTTCATCCCAAACATAATATTTTGAATCTCTTTTTACCTTTTCTCTTTCTCTGTAGGACATACTTGTTTCAAACTTACCTGATGCCAAGTAATTTGCGATATCAGCGTACCAGGGTCTCTCTATCAGGGCAAGGACATCAGCAAAGAACAGACTTTCGTTGGGAAATTCCTCATTGACAACATTTGAATCTGGATCCACTAAGATTCTGCTCAGATGATCAGCAACTAAATTCTCCTTGCCACTCTTGTCTTTTATTTCCAGATTAAATTCTTGTAGAAGGAGAATCCACCTAATCAACCTTGGTTTTGCTACCTTTTTGATCAACAAATAACGCAACACTGCATGATCAGAATAAACAATCACTTTAGTTTGGAGTAAATAAGCACGAAATTTATCAAGTGCAAAAACAATAGCAAATAACTCCTTCTCAGTGGTTGTATAATTTCTCTGCGCGTCATCCAACATACGAGACGCATAATAAATCACATACAGTTCCCTTCCTTCCTTTTGGCCTAAAACAGCACCTACAGAGTGGTTAGATGCATCACACATAATTTCAAAAGGTAGAGACCAGTTCGGTGCTTTAATCACAGGGGCAGTGGTTAATTTTTCTTTTAGCAAATCAAAAGCAGCCTCGCAATCAGCACTAAATTTCAACTACACTTCCTTTTGTAATAATTTACAAAGTGGTTCTGCTATCTTGGAAAAATCCTTTATAAATCTTCGATAAAACCCTGCATGTCCTAAGAAAGAACGAACTTCACGAACATTAGTAGGATAAGGTAAAGAATCAATAACATCAATTTTCGCCTTATCTACCTCTATACCTTTTTGGGATATAACGTGTCCTAAAATCAGCCCTTAGTTTACCATAAAATGACACTTTTCGTAGTTTAAAACCAAGTTAGTTTCTAGACAACGCTTAAGTACTTTTTCCAGATTTTCAAGACATTCATCGAAGGAATTTCCATATACAGTAAAATCATCCATAAAAACTTCTATTCCTTCAGCAATAAAATCAGAAAAAATACTCATCATGCATCTTTGAAAGGTTGCAGGTGCATTACATAATCTCAAAGGCATACGCTTGTAAGCAAAAGTCCCAAAAGGGCATGTAAATGTGGTTTTATCTTGATCCTCAATTGCGACGGGTATTTGGTGAAAACCAGAATACCCATCGAGACAACAGTAATGAGACTTACCTGAGAGTCTCTCTAGCATTTGGTCGATAAAAGGGATGGGGAAGTGATCCTTCCTAGTTGCTGAATTAAGTCTTCTGTAATCAATGCACACCCTCCACCCGTTTTGCACTCTTGTAGGTATCAAATATCCTTCGCTATTCTCGACCACTGTAAATCTGATATTTTTAGGCACCACCTGTACAGGACTTACCCAAGAGCTGTCAGAAATAGGGTATATTACTCCAGCATCTAAGAGTTTCAATACCTCTTTTTTTACTACATCCATCATAGGTGGGTTAAGTCTTCTCTGTGGTTGCCTAACGGTCTTACAGTCTTCTTCCAAGTAGATTTTATGAGTGCAAATTGCGGGGCTGATCCCTTTAATATCAGCTATTGTCCAACCTATGGCTTGCTTATTTTCCTTCAAAACCCGCACAAGTCTTTCTTCTTCCACTTTGGACAGCTGGTTTGACATGATCACTGGTAAGCTTTCTCCCACACCTAAATAAGAATACTTTAGGTGACTGGGTAGAGTCTTTAATTCCAGATTTAGAGCCTGCAAAACAAAGGGGATAAGGGAATTATTAGTTCTCGGAAGATCTATAATTTTCGGATTAATTACCACTTGTTTGGCCACATCTAGCTCAAACACTACTGCTTCGATCTCCTCCCTAACTTCCACTTTCTTTTCCAGTTCTTCCAATGTGATGTAATCTATACTCCTGGTAAGTACATAGTCCAAAGGGTCAGTATACTCAAGTTCGAAAATATCTTCATCATCTAAATCAATAACATTAATGAAATTAAGACAATTCGAATCCTCAGGATATCTCATAGCATCATACATATTGAAAGTGATAACTTCACCCATAAATTCTAAAGTTAAACACCCTCCATGAACATCAATTTTAGCTCGTGCAGTCCTCAAGAAAGGCCTACCTAACAATATTTCAGTCGATTTGGTAGTAAATTCATTTTCCATGTCAATTACATAAAAATCATCAGGAAATACTAGATTATTAACCTGTACTAACCCATCTTTAATTACCCCTACGGGATAAATAATAGACCTGTCAGCTAGCTGAATCACCAATCTGGTTTCCTGCAATTCACCAATTTTTAAGCTTTTGAACAAGGTTAAAGATAAAACATTTATTCCCGCTCCCAAATCACACAGTGATTTTCAATTACCTTATCCCCTATCTTACATGGGATCACAAACGTTCCACCATCCTTACACTTATTCGGTAATATCTTTTGAAAAACCGCGGAAACATTTTCGTTTAAGTTGATTCTTTCCACTCCTGCAAGCCTTTTTCTGTTAGTGCACAACTCTTTTAAAAATTTCGCATATTTCGGTATTTGTGCAATCACATCAAGAAGAGGTATATTTACAGCTACTTTACGAAATAACTCTAAAATAGCTTTTTCATCCTTTACCTTCTTGGTCTTTTCAGACCTGTCAGGGAAAGGAAGAGGAATTACCTGCTGATTCTTCTTGGGCATCACTGGTTCTGGGATAGGGCTTACATGGTCTGATTTTTTAGTTACCTGTGCTTCAGGTTCGTACTGGTCTGGGATAAGGACTTCTGATTGCTTCTTCCCCAGGCCTGGGGCAAGGACTGTTTCATCTGAAATTTCAGCTCCACTTCTCAATGTCATTGAACAGAGGTGTTTTGGATTGTCCACTGTACTCGATGGCAGCTTCCCTTGCTCCTGTTTCTGGTTGGTCAATGCAGATATCTCCTTCTGCATTGCTTGGTTTGATTGTACGAGATTCGCAATACTAGCTTGAGTGGATTGCATGTTAGCTTGCGTAGCTTGCATGAACTGTTTGAGCATGTCTTCCACTGATGGGCCAGTAAGCATTAGGGGCTGTTGTGGGGCTGGTAGCTGTGGAACAGTGGGTCTAGGCACGAAATTTTTGAGATTTATTGGTGGTGTTTGGTGTGTCTGAGCTTGGTTTTGGTTATTGGATGAATATTGGTTTGGCATTGGGACTATAACATTGGAGTTTATGTTTTCTTTCCAACCAGGATTGGTGTTGTACTGATTTTGGTACTGATTTTGGTTATTTTGATTGAATCTGGGTTTGTGAGGTGGGTACTTTCCATATTCCTGCCAGTACTGCATTACTAAGTTGACCTCTTCGGGTGTTCCATTGTTCAATATGCAGTCATCTGTATGGTGTCCTGGCTGGCCGCATGTACCACACATGTTGGTAGGTTGTACTTGTTGTACTTGTACCTGTGAGTGTCCTGCTAAAGTATTCAAACGATCAGAAAGTTCAGTCAATTGAGTTTGAATTGAGGACACATTACCTGTTGGCGTATCTCTTTCGCTTGACTCATTGTCGAAGCTATTTTCAGCCAAGGTTTCAATCAAATTGTTAGCTCTTGTGAGAGTACAATCTTGTAGTGCTCCTCCAGCAGCTCCATCAACTACTAACTTGTCTCTCACGCACAAACCGTCATAGAAATATTGCACTGCATTCCAATCAGAGACTCCATGGTTTGGGCAGATTTCCTGTAGGTCTCTGAACCTTTGGTAGTACTCCCCAAAGCTCTCAATAGGGTTCTGTTTGATGGACACAATGTCCTTCCTAGCACTCCCAGCTTTCCCAGAGGACCAATATTTGTTGAGAAAAGTACTCAACATCTTCTGCTATGTGTTTATGGAGTTGTGAGGAAGGCTAAGGAACCAATTCCTAGCTTTATCCTCTAGAGTCCATGGAAAAGCTCAGAGTTTGGCTCGGTTGATATCTACTCGAGGGGGTTTGTGAGTGTCACATTCCCAATGGAAGTACTGCAAGTATTTGTATGGGTTCTCCTTAGGCAAACCATAGAATTTCTTGAGGTTATGGATCATGTTTGGTTTTAGATTCCAATCATGTTCCACTGGCGGATACTGGATGCAAAAGTGTGTGTCTGGTGGTGGTCCCTCATTATTTCTTTGTCTGAAGGTTTGTTCAGGAGGGGGAGGTGGTGGCTGGTTATTATGGTGGTCGTCCATGGCTGGTTCAAATAGTGGGTTTTCTCGGATTGTTGATGGTCCTTCCCCTAGGTAATGGTTGCCACCGCTTCTGCTTCTGCCCACTTCGTGAAGTAGTCTACCGCTACGACAACAAATTTGAGTTGAGATCTGGCTTTGGGAAATGGGCCCAGAATGTCAATTCCCCATTTGGCAAACGGGCAAGGAGCGACGATTTCTGAGATTTGTTCGGCTGGTCTTCGGGGAATCTTTGCATATTCCTAGCATTTTTGACAAGATTTCACAAAGTTGTGACAGTCTCTGCGGATGGTAGGCCAATAGAACCCTGACCGAAAGACCTGTGCTGCTAGGGTGTCACCAGCTACGTGCATGCCACATATTCCTTCGTGGATTTCTCGCAAGGTGTGGAGGCCTTCCCGCTCCGTTATGCACTTCGCAGCTGGATGAGAAAAACACTTCCTAATCAACTCCCCATTGTAGTATGTGCATGATGGTTGCTGAAACCGTCAAAATAAAATAATACAATTCACCAAAGCTCATGTAAATAAAACAGTAGCTAGTGGTAAAAGGTTCGTCCTCAGGGATTCGGTGGCAATTAATATTCTTTATAAAGATTCAGAAAGTAACAAGTGGTAAATACCAATATTAATTTGTTGTGTTTGCAATTGCTTAAGAAATAGAAATAGCACATAACAGTAGCGAATAAAGAGTTGTGTGAAATCAGAGGTGACAAATTCCCAGTGAGGATTCCGATGAGCTCATGCATTTAATCAATTGATCATCGATTGAAGTATTTTCAATACCAGACTTGCAGGCGGCTATAGAGATCAGGTTCTCACCTAGATCTCCTACTCTACCTATTCGAGATTCTTAAAGGTTCTCACCTATTAAGATCCTTGATATATCTTATGGCCTAAAGAAGTTATTCTATTAGGTCTAATAAGATAATCAAATAATTCTACCATAAGAGACCTTCCCGAGTTCAGGAGAGAGAAGTGTCTACTCCTGTAAACTCGACCTTAATTGTTTTCCAATCTGATCCGTCGATCAGTTGGTTGCCTTCGTATCACTTTCTACAATGTATCAAGAGAAGACAGTAATCATGCAAATTCTAGTGTAGTTGATCAAGCTTCAAAAGAAGTATGCATAATTTGACAATCAATTAAAACAATTAAAGATGCAAGATGGGATTTAATAATTGCATTTAGATCTCACAATCAATTAAGCATGGTTGTTAATCCTCACAAGGAATAGATAGAATTTAGCCTATCATCATAAGAAATAAATAAATAAATAAGATGTAAGCATAAAAAGTAATTGAATTAATTAAAGAAAGGAAATTAGCAAATAGCGTTGTCAAGCTATTGCAATGGAATTCTTCTCTGCCAAGAAGAAAGAAATTTGTTGTTGTAAAAGATGAAGTGGTTCTGCACAGAGGCGCAGCCTCCTTTAAATAATAACTAATTAATTAATTATCTATTTTCAAAATTCAAAAATAGGATAATATCTAACAATATTTGTTCAACAATCCTAACAGAAGCGTAGGAGACATTCAGTGGTAGCAGGACTTCTCGTTCCAACAGGAGTCTGCAGTCAAAATCTTCTAGAGTAAACAGCAACCACAAAATTGCCCTGTAACCAACGGTTTCAGCTCCTAAGGAATGAAACGATGTCCAATAACGTTCTCTGCAATAAAGGAGTGAAAAAACCCGAGAATTAGTAGTATCATCGTCCTAAAATAGACATAAAAGACGATGATAAATAGACATTTAACGCTCCAATCAGTGCACTGCGCCGCTTGTTTCAAAATTTTCCTCCTTTCGATGTTGTTTACTGGCAGCTCATCATGTTTCAGGTATTTTATAACGGGGATTCTCCAATCACTCTCCATTTCTTCCACGCAAAGAGACACTTGCTCCTCCATGAAGGAGGGCACTGGTATCTCGCCGTAATGTACCTCTTTGGGTATGGAGGCTGCCGGGTTGGCTGCCATTTTGGCAAGGTTATCAGCCTCAGCATTATCTTCTCTAGGAATATGCTCGAAGCAGACTTGAATGCTTTTTTTCTGTATTTCCGTTAGCTCACGTTTTACTTTTGCAAGATATTGGATCATGATAGGCTCTCGGGCTTGAGAGTTTCCCAAGACTTGGTCTATTATTAGTTTGGAGTCCCCACGTATCTTCAGTTGTGGATTGCACACTGCTCTTTCATCGTGGGTGGTTTCAATAGAGAGACTGTTGCCTATCCTGAGCCCTGCTAGTAACGCTTCATACTCAGCTGCGTTGTTGGACAGTGGTTGCAGAATTCTGATGGGGTAGCGCATCTGTATGTCATTGGGTCCCATCATGAAAATTCCAGCGTCGGCTAACTCTTAATTTTGAGCTCTATCCACATGGATGATCCATGTGTCGCTATATGTGTCTGGGACGGAAGATCTAAGTTTCTTACTTCCTCTTCCGGTGGGTCCATCGGGGGCCCTTGTGTAAATGTGCATTCTGCTATAAAGTCTGCTAACGCTTGGGCTTTGATGGACGGTCTGGATTTATATTGCAACCCATATTGCTCGAGCTCGATCGCCCAAATCAGCATCCGCCCTGAAGACTCAGGTTTCCTAAAAATTTTCCCCAGTGGCTGATCAGTTAGTACTACGACAGGATGAGCTTGGAAGTACCGATCCATCTTCCGCGTTGCCTGTACAAGGGCGAACGCTATTTTCTCAAGGTGGGTGTATCGTAGTTCGACATCTTTCAGTATGTGGCTGACAAAGAATACGGGGCGATGAATATGTCTATCGCTTCGTACAAGGACAACACTGACCACCTCGTCGGCGACACCCAAATATAAATATAAGGCGTCGTCCGGCTCAGGTTTTGTCAATACTAGGTCAGACGAAAGGTAGGCTTTTATGCCGGCAAGCGCTTCTTCGCATTCTTCTGTCCACCCGAAGGGGGCTTTCTTACAAATGACTTTAAAGAAAGGTAGGCATGTTTCACCTTGCTTAGAGATAAACCGTCCTAACGCAATGACGCGTCCTGTGAGCTTCTGCACTTCTTTGACGGTTCGAGGGGATATCATGTCCTGGATTGCCTTTACTTTCGAAGGGTTAGGCCGGATGCCTTTCTGGCTAACCACGTAGCCTAAGAACTTGCCCGTTTGGAATGCAAACATGCATTTACGGGGGTTCAACTTCATATTGTATTCTCTCATCACACCAAAAACTTCTTCCAAATCGGCCAGGTGATCCTCAAAGCTTCAGCTTTTGACGAGTATATCGTCCACGTAGGCCTCCACCTTTTTCCCAATCTGCCTCTCAAAAACTTTGTTTGCCATGCACTGGAATGTCGCCCCGACATTTTTCAATCCAAACAGCATTACGGTGTAGCAATAGGTGGCCTTCGGGGTGATGAAGGCGGTCTTTTCTTTGTTCTCCATGGCCATGGGAATTTGGTGGTATCCCGAGTTAGCATCTAACGAGCTTAGATAGGCGTACGCAGCAGTTTGGTCGACCAATTAATCGATTCGGGGTAGGGGATAGCAGTCTTTGGGACAGGCATCGTTCAAATCTGTGAAGTCAATGCACATGCGCCAATCTCCGTTAGGTTTTGGAACTAAGACAGGATTAGCCAACCACGTCGGGTATTGGACTTCTCGGATGAAACAGGCTTCCATGAGTTTAAATATCTCTTTCTCAATGGCTATCATCTTTTCTGGGGAGAAGGCCCGCCGCTTCTGCTGGACGGGCTTGGCGTTAGGGTTAACATTGAGTCGGTGCTCTACTATTTCTCGCAAAATTCCAGGCATATCTGCTGGGCTCCACGCGAATTCTCCTTTGCATTTATTCAACAATCGAGCTAACTGTACGCTTTCCTCTGAATTCAATTTTTTGCAAACCACAAAGTTTGCTTCTTTGACTCCACTAACAGGGATTGGCCTCATGTTGTCTACTGGTTGAGTGCGCTTTTCCTCTCTATCCTCGAAGGGATCATCTGCTACGCACACATAACGATCGCAGCTTTTTTGGGTCATGAGTAAATAGCATTCGGCAGCTAACTTTTGGTCCCCTTTGATCGAGACTACCCCATCCCATGAAGGGTATTTCATCTTCAGGTGTTTTTGCGATATCACAGCTCCAAAATGGTTGAGGTATGGCCGCCCAAGTATAGCATTGTAAGGCAATGACAGGTCTACAACTAAGAACAATAATTCCTCTGACTGTTTGGACGTATCCTCTCTAAAGTATACTGGTAGCAATGTAACTCCTGCCACTGGGATTGGGACCCCATCTACTCCGATTATTGGCTTTTTATAAGGCGCTAGCTCGCTGTCCGGACGCTTCATTAGGTTGTATGCCTCGAGCGAGAAAAGATTGACCGCGCTCCCATTATCAACGAGGGTTCTTCTGACTCCGTGGCTGTCGATAATGGGTGTGACTACCAGCGCATCATTATGTGGGTAGGCAACGCCTTTTTCATCCTCTTTAGAAAATGATAGCACCATTCGATCTAGTGCGCTTATCGCTTCACTTTTTGCTAACGTACTTTCCCTTTTTTGCTTGTCGCCTGTCACGGGTGCTGACACCATAGGCTCATCACACTACGGGGTGCCTCCCGCTATAATATTGATCATGGGGACGTCGTCTTCACTAACCACAAACGTTTCTTTATTTCTTCCGATAGGGATGGCGTTGGCTCCCGTGGTGTAGGAGGGTGGCTACCTATCACCAGTCGTCCTATCTGTTGGACTGTTCCTGATTTCCTCCCTTGCTTTGGTAGCAAATCCCCCAGGTAGCCCTCCTCGACTAAGCGCTCTATCGCTAATTTCAATTCTCTGCATACATCCGTGGAGTGCCCTTTGACTTTATGGAACTTGCAGAATGCATTTTCTCTTCCTCTCATAATTACCCCTGGTTTTACAGGAGCTGGATAACGGATAGGCAGATTTCGCTGCTGAACTATCGCTAAGATTTCTGCTCTGGGAAGTATAAGAGATAGAAGGTCAGGGTCGTATATTCGCCCTTTGGGTGGATCCGTTTGCCTTTCGGTAGGGAAATTTCCAAATTTTCCTCTCGAGAAGTTACCCCTCTGTCGGTTTGAGGGTCTGAGAATGTGATCTTTTCGCTGCCCATACTCGTCGGTCGGCTGTGTGTCAGGAATTGCGCTGACGCAGACGCTGGGGGCTGGATGCGCATCTTGGGGTATACTCTGGATTCGTTCTCTATTTTCTTCTTCTTCCATTCTTGCATAATTGTGCGCTTTCAGTCTTAACGCATCTAGAGTCAACGGTGGATCCACCATTAAAGTGTCTCACAATTTCCCATAACGACAATTATGTTTCAAGGCTTCCACAGCAAAGTCGATGGTAACCCCTGGCGTTAGCGACATCTCAAGATCAAAACGGCTCAGAAAATCCTTCAAGGATTCTTGTGGCTTTTGATGAATATCGAATAATGCTGCCACAAATTTTCTAATAGGAATAGCCGTGCTGAACCGGCTTCAAAATTTAGCTTCCAATTGGGAAAAATTATCAATGGAACCTGCCGGAAGTCCCTCAAACCAGAGATGCGCTACACCAGATAACGTCATAACAAAAATTTTACATAATGTCGTATCACTATGGGTTTGAAACTGTACGAAATCTTTCACCTTATTAAGATGAGAAATAGGATCCTTTGTGCCATCATATGATTCCACAGGGAGGTTTACATGCCGATTGACCCGGTGATGTCTGATACGGTAGCTGAATGGATAACCACTATTATCGTCAGGAATCCCCTGCGGTTGACGAGGGGGGAGGGCTCGTTGAGCTGCCTTTGAGCTCGAAGATCATACTCACGATGTCGCCTGGGAGATCGGCTATGACTTTTTGGCGTTCGAGTTTGATGCCTTCTGCTACTCGATCTCTCGCTGTGCCTTGGCGATGGGTCCCTGATCATCTCATCTCGTCTATTATCCCAGTGATCTCTATATTCACCGTCTCATCGTTCCCCTTCAAGAACAGGGACTTCCCTCCTACGCTGCTCAGACGGCTCAGCGCGTCTATGTTCAAGTTGCATGACACTGATAGGGGCTGATGCCAAAGGTAAAGATAATGGGAAACCCCTAGATTGTCGAGGTGACAACGGTCGATCAGTGATAATGGATGGAGTAAAAACTATGTGAGAAGGCACGCTAGGTCCCGAAACATGAGGCGTAAATCCTGCAGCTAGTTCTGTCAGCTGGTCTAGTTGGGCCCGAAGGGCCGATATTGAATTCGTGAGAGGATTGCCTGCGCCATCTACCGCGGGTGCCCTCGAATGGAGGGTAGGGTAACTGGGTCCTGGCATATGAGATAAAGGAGTATATGCCTGAGATGCAAAAGTCCCCACTACTTGCTCAAAAGAGGGATCTGACACGCTTAGCGGGACTTCCTACACTGTCATGGAAGCATCGGTGGTAGCAAAAGGGAAAAGTCGTCTACGGGTAGAAAACGAGAGGCTAGACGACTGGGACAGTGTGGGATCTGAGTCGGAATTCATAATCCTCCGAGTCCCAAGAAGACAGAGCCTTGGCTATTAAGGATGCTCACTTAATAAACCAAGCTCTCAACGAGAGCACCAATTTGATAAGATTCTGACTATTTGTTGAATGGTAGCAGAGGATTATGAGGTCGACTGTCCATGGCGTCCGATGTACCTGCACAGCGTCGGAGGGGGTCTCCGGCGTAAATACTCCGATGCTTAAGTCAGTAGTGATTGTGTAATATAGCAGAGCTTTGGCTAGCAATCTTAGGCTTACCTTCCTCCTTTGTGGCGGAGGTATTTATAGGCAAAAGCGTAACGTTTCTGGGGATTTTGGTTATAACGTGCTAACGCGCCCGTCAGGAGGTGAGAGTTTCCCGTTGATGAGATGAGTTGTCGTTGCGATAGATATATGTATAGGGGTAGGCGTTTACCTAGGTAAGGCAACGCCTACGCTCCTCACGAGAAGCCTGGTTTGGCCTGGGATGGGATAACGCCTGGTGTCATGACAAAGTGACGTGTGGAACCCCGTCACTGACGTCGACCATCCCAGTATCAGTCGTTGTTAGAGGTGATAGCTCCGGTGCTGTCGGTGCGGTGGGAACAGCAGCTCTACCCCCACCACGGGGTATAAGACGAAAATGCCCTTGTCGTTAGGAGTATTGTTATCAGGTGGGAAGGGCGTAGGATTTTGAGGCGCACTATTAGCAATGGGTGGAGGGGTGAAAGGAAAGTAGGTGGGCTGATATAGTGATGGCAAAGGGTAGGGCGGTGGTGATAGATAAGGTGGAGGTGGTGGAAATGGCTGCCTATGATTAGCTTGGGGAGCGACAAATCCGACGTCCCTTTTCACGACGGAGGCTTTCTTTGGTGCCGGAGGTATGATTCATCCAGACTTAATCCCTTGCTCGACTCTTTCAGCAATTAGGACCATGTCGGAGAAGCTGTTTGAAGGATTCGAGATCAGGTAGGTATAGTAGGGAGCTTTGAAAGTGTGCAAGAAAATCGACAAGAGTTCCTTATCGCTTAAAGGTGGAGAGATTCTAGAAGCCAACTCTCTCCATCTCTGAGCATAGGTCTTCACGGACTCGCCGACTTTCTTTTCCAGATTTTGCAAGTCAGCGCGGTCGGGCGCTACCTCCATGTTGAATTTATATTGTCTGTAGAAGGCATCGGACAGGTCTCTCCATGTCCTGATCCTGGCTTTGTCTAGACCCATATACCAAGTTAGGGCGTGCTTGGTCAAGCTTTCTCGGAATAAATGAATCAACAACGGCTCGTTATGGATCATCTCGGCCATCTTATTGCAGTATGCTTTGAGGTGGGTTTTTGGGCACTCTACCCCAGTATACTTTTTGAAGTCAGGGATCTTGTACTTCGATGGTATAACGATCCCGGGGACCATACACATATCGGCAGGGCCGGTAGGGTCAAATGGATCATCCCCTTTGATCGCTCGGAGTCTTTCTTCGAGCAGATTCAGTCGGTCACTTTTTGGTTGCTCAGCCCTGATAGGGTTAGAACCGAAGGGTAGCAGAGGTTCTGATGAGAACTGAGGTTGTGCTGGGTTGAAAGCAAGAGGCTGAGTTCCCACAGGTCCGGGAACTGTGCTTGGAGGAATGGGAGGGAGATACGAGGTCTCTAGGTGGGCCTGGCTCTTGTTGGAGTCCACCACAGGGTTGATTGAAAGGTGCTGAAGTGACGGGGTGATCTCTTCACCCGCCTTAACCATAGGATTTGCAGCAGTGGGCACATTGAAGGGACTAGTCCATCTCCACTGGCCCTCAGCGCCAGAAAGTGGCGGAGGTACAGAAGATCCTACGACAGCGAGCGAAAAGGGAGGTCCTCCTGTTTGAGTGGGATAAAAACCCGGTGGCAATTCGGTGACAGCTTCATCTCTTTCCTTTTTGGCCCTGGCGGCCCTTTCTGTAGTGATCCTAACTTGCTCCTCTAACTCTGCAATTCTAGTCGTTAGTACTTCATCGGCCTTAGCCGGTTCAGTCATTTTTCATTTTTGAAGTCTAGTTAAAGGTAGCCTGTGCGAAGTAGCTTGATTTCGAGGAGCTATCGTGAACCTGAAAAAATGAAAAACACAGAAAAGAGTAAGTACAAGTGAGGATACATAGGTGATGTGCGATCCCGAGGCCTCCACGTTGCTCATTCGCTTTTCCGGCTACACTTTCACTTGATATTTTCAGGGCGGTCGGAGAGGTGAGATATTCCGATTATCGACAAGATACGAAGGAAGCCTCTATTCATTCCAATGTTGTGAAGCAATCGAAGATGCTATCTGCGAAACCCAAATCAGTAGGGGCAACCAATGCCGCCATGCTAGGAAGATCTCTTTTATACCATGCTTTTAAACGACGCAGGACCTGATGCCTGGTGAACCCAACCGAGGGGAGGGACGACGATCTATGATATGAACTTGGAGTTTTTGTGATAAGCTAAGAGGACATGGACATGAGAAATACTCGGATGTTTTTGGATATTTGGTATGACTTTCTCGGATTTTTGGTGAATCGATCGCGTTTATCCCGGAGGGATTTTCTCTTTCTTTTTGCGATGGACTTTTGAGTTGTATTGGATGGATAATTGACATGAAAAGTTGAGGTGAAGTAAATATCCGTGATTGACGCTAAATTCCATGTGTTTATACCGCTTTAAACTACCTTGTTTATGTATAAACAATCTTTTCTCACGTCAATTTGGGTTCTTTTGGAAGAATCTTGGGCAAGACTGGTTTTGGAAGAAACGGGCGCTGGAGCGAAAGATTGGCAATCTTAGCCGCTTGTCTTAGCTAAGATTGCGGGATAGAGGCGTGCATACCATGGACTTAAGGAAGCAGAATCAGATCAGGGAACCAGCTGGCGATTACATCCACATGAAGAAATCTTTGATGTATTTATATTTGAACAAAACACTTTATTATTATCCTTTTATTATTATCGCTCTAGAATTTAAACAATTGGGATTTTATCCCTATCTTTTAGTTAGTTTGAATTGAGGAGTTTGGAAAGGAATGTAATTGATGGGGACTCTAACCTTATTTAAGGTTAGGGAAGGCTGTCAATTACAGGATCTTCCATCTTCCTCTCTTTTGTTCTTGTAAAAACACTTTGCTGTGATAATTCTTTTTGGAATATCACGTTTAATATATTTCATGTTCTTCAATTATTCTTCTATTTCCTTGATTAATATGTCTAGTAGCTAAACACCTACTTCTTGGTAAGGGTTGAGTGAGCATACTTGTGAATCGTGAGACTGATTCGTTCTTAATTATCCTTTCGTTCGTATTCGATTCAAGTTCCATTTTAACAAACCGATTCCCGTCTAGACTAAGACTTGATCGATCTTAGCCAAGATGACGAATTTGCAGTCAGTCACCGAGGGGACGAGCGAAACTGAAGTGACAAAGTAGACAGCTAATGATAACTATTGATACCACTGAAGCGGCATCTCTCCTACCCCGCCGGGTGACCCGGCCATCATACTGTACTTACCGCGGGAGACGAGGCCCTGTTCATGCCACCCTTAGCCTGGCGACCGGCCCTGGGATGGTCCACTTCAGCGGGGGGGGGGGGGGGGGGGGGGGGGGGGGCTCTCATGCGACATCCACACGGTGGCATCCCATCCCAGGTCATTCGTGACGTCACCTGTGTGACATCACTCGAGGCCACTCCAGCGGCATACACCACACCAGCGACACCTACCAGGGGCTGTTCCTACCCCTGTCACTACACTCTCCTCTTTGCCTATAAATACCCTCACCTTTTCAGACAAGGGGGTAAGCTTAAGATAGCGTACTGAACCCCTGCTACTTTTACTACTCACACTGACTTTAGCATCGGAGTGTTTACACCGGAGACCCCCTCCGGCGCATTGCAGGTGACGAAGTCCCCCTGTACAGTGTTCCAGACCGCCCCGGATCAAGCCGATCCTGCTCAGTGCCCCTTGGACTCTTATCAAATGGTGCTTTCATTGAGAGTCTTGGTTGATTAAGTGAGTTTTCCTTAGTAACCAAGCTCTGTTTTTTCTTTCTGAGAGTCGGAGGGCCATGGCTTCGGATTCAGAATCCACGCCCCCTCATACTCGTGGCGGTCACGCACGTAGGACACTTTTTTCCACGTCTTCGTCTGGTACGTACGTCACATCATCTGAAATCTCCTCTGCGCAGACAGATTTTCTTTTCGGATTGACAGCTGGCACATCGCTTTCTGAACCGGGTACCCCATTTTCTCAAACGAGTACTCCGTTTTTGTAAATGGGTTCCCTTGTTTCCTCAATAGACGCTCTATTTTCTCACGTGGGCGGGTCCAGTTGCTCCATCCCTCTGTTTGTAATCTCTATGATGGATAGCCTCACTACTCCCTCGGTAAGCTCGATGTTAGCTCTTCACGCCCACCTGGATTATTTGATCGGGATGGCCGCAGGCCCCTCTTCCAGCACTGCGACATTAAGCGTGCCTCCTCGAGTTATCTTCACTCCATCTATCGTCTCTGATCGACCAGTGTCGCCTCGACGCCAGATGAGTATCCCTTTGACCTCACCTGCGATAAGCATGCCATTCAGCCTTGCGCAACTGGCAGGCGGACAGGAGGAGTGCTACATACCGCGGGTACCGCGGATTCCAGTCTCTCAAGTAGAGTGACCGCTGGACGAATACGGAGAGCGTTGGGACGGCAGAAGAGAGGGAGTTGGTAGAGAGGTGTCTATGGAGCGGAGTGAGAGATCAGACAGTAGGAGGCGTCGATCCCGTTCGTCCAGGAGCCGCAGTCAGTCTCCCCATCAGCATCGTGCCCCGGAGCCTCGAGGGCACAGGTGACACATGGACGCGTCCCCTCCCCGACATGATCGTGAGATCCTGGATGACACCGCTGGTCATCCTTTCACCCACCGTATAAGGCACCACAGGGTCGGCCGACGTGTCAAGCTCCCCACGGAGTCGTGCGACGGCACCAGAGACCCCATTTCACATCTCAACAAGGTGAAGGATTTTGTTCAGTTCCAGACGCACAACGACGCGGCGTTATGTCAGATATTCGTCATGACATTGTCAGGAGTGGCTCACCTCTGGTTTAAAGGGCTCCCCGCTCGATCAATTGGCAATTTCCAGCAACTAGAGGCCAAATTTAAAAGCCGCTTCAGCACAGCTATCCCTATTCGGAAGTCCGCGGCAGCCTTGTTTGATATATGTAGAAAGCCAGAGGAGTCTTTGAATAGTTATCTGGATCGCTTTGATACGGAAATGTCGTTGACCCCCGGTATCACTATTGATTTTGCTATAGAAGCTTTGAAGCGGAATTGTGGATATGGGAAGCTGAGAGATACATTGATGGTGGACCCCCCAACGACCTTAGATGCGTTAAGGTTGAAGGCCCACAATTATGCAAGAATGGAAGAGGAGGAGTATAGAATCAGGATACGGGATACGCCACAGAACGCCCCTCCTGCTCCCGCGGATCAAGGCAGTCTAACCCGCGATACCTGTCCGGGTGATGAATACACCCAGCGGAAAGATTACATTCCCAAGGCGTCGAGCCGCCAGAAGGGTAACTTCTCTCGAGGAAGGGGCGGCGGTCAGAATGTTCAGCGACAGGTGGATCCCCTCAAGGGCCGAACATACGATCCCGACCTTTCTCCCCTTACACTCCCACGAGCGGAGATTTTGGCCATCATTCAGCAGCGGAACTTGCCGATTCGCTATCCCGCCCCTGTGAAGCCAGGGGTGGTCATGGGAGGAAGGGAAAACGCTTTTTGTAAATTCCATAAGGTCAAGGGACATTCCACAGAGGCATGCAGGGAGTTAAAGTTGGCAATAAAGCGGCTATTGGAGGAAGGCTATCTTGGGGAATTCGCCACTCGAATGAGAGAAGAAACTAAGAGCGACCCCCCGCGCGGAGCATTAAGCGACCATCCATTGCCTCCTCCCCCTGGGAGCAGCGGTACCTCTAGCGCAAGGGGGAAAGAGTTGTTAACAATATATGATGAGGATGTCCCTGTCATCCACATTATCGCTGGCGGCGCGTCGTTCCTAGATGAGATTACCCCTACAACGCCCCTGGCAGGAGAGAAGCGGAAACAGGAAGGCCAGCCGGCAAGAAAGGGAGCGATCGATGAGCTCGACAGGATGGTAATATCTTTCTCGGAAGAGGATGAGAAGGGCGTCGTCTTCCCTCATAATGATGCGTTAGTAGTCACACCGGTTATTGGTAGCCATGGGGTGCGAAGGACCCTCGTTGATAACGGCAGTGCGGTGAACCTGTTCTCGTTGGAAGCGTATAATCTCATGAAACGCCCTGCCGGCGAACTGGTGCACTGCAAGAAACCAATTATTGGAGTGGACGGCATCCCTATACCTGTAATTGGAATCACAGCGCTGCCTGTGTACTTCAGGGAAGACGCGTCGAGACGATCCGAAGAACTGATGTTCCTAGTTGTGGATCTCGTCCTACCATATAATGCCATCCTAGGGTGGCCATTCCTCAATCATTTTGGGGCGGCGGTATCTTAGAAGCACCTCAGGAAGAAATACCCCTCTTGGGAAGGGGTAGTGTCGATCAAGGGCGATCAAAAGCTAGCCGTTGAGTGTTATTCACTCATGATTCAAAAAAGTTGTGATCAATATGTGTGTGTAGCAGCGGATCCCTATGAGCAAAGGGATGAAAGGCGAACCCAGCCAATAGACGCGATGGTATCCATCCCCATTCAAGGTAATGATAAGGCGAGCTTCCAGGCCAGTGACAAGTTGACCCCCGAGGAAAGGGCTCAATTAGCTTGGCTGTTGAACAAGTGTAAAGGAGAGTTCGCGTGGAAACCAGCGGACATGCCTGGCATGTCTAGGGAAGTGGCTGAGCACCGACTCAATGTCGACCCACACGCCACGCCAGTTCAACAGAAGTGGCGAGCATTCTCCACGGAAAAGGCGGTGGTGATTGATAAGGAGATAGCAAAATTGTCAGATGCGGGATTCATCCGAGAAGTTCAATATCCCACTTGGTTGGCCAACCCTGTCTTGGTCCGCAAGCCCAACGGAGACTGGCGTATGTGCATTGATTTCACCAATTTAAATGATGTCTGCCCTAAGGATTGTTATCCGCTTCCTCGGATTGATCAGCTAGTCGATCAAGCGGCAGGGTACGCATATTTGAGTTCCCTGGACGCCAACTCCGGATACCATCAAATTCCTATGGCCAAGGAGGATGAGGAAAAGACGGCATTTATAACCTCGAAGGCCACCTATTGCTACACGGCGATGCCGTTTGGCTTGAAGAATGCAAGGGCGACCTTCCAACGTATGACCAACAAAGTTTTTGAGAAGCAAATTGGCAGAAATGTAGAAGCATACGTGGATGATGTATTGGTCAAAAGCAGAAGCTTCAGCGACCACCTCGCCGATTTACAGGAAGTTTTTGATACATTGAGGAAATACCAGATAAAGTTGAACCCCCGCAAGTGCGCGTTTGCATTTCAAGCCGGAAAATTCTTGGGGTATGTGGTAAGCCAAAAGGGCATCCAGCCGAACTCGTCAAAGATTAAGGCTATCCATGATATGGTATCGCCGCGAACCCTTCAGGAGGTTCAGAGATTGACAGGACGCGTCATTGCTCTGGGACGGTTCATCTCTAAGCAAGGCGAGAAGTGCTTGCCGTTCTTCAAAGTTATACGCAAGAAAGCTCCTTTTGGATGGACACAAGAATGCGAGGAGGCGTTCATGAATTTGAAAGCTTACTTGTCGTCCAACTTGGTGCTAACACGACCAGAGACGTGCGACACTTTATTTTTGTACCTTGGCGTCGCGGACGAAGTGGTTAGTGCTGTTCTGGTCCGGGAGGATAATTACGCCCACCAACCCATCTTCTTCGTCAGTCATGTGTTAAAAGATGCTGAGGTGCGGTATACCCACCTTGAGAAGGTGGCGTTCGCCCTGATACAGTCGACGCGAAAGATGGACAGATATTTTCAGGCCCATCCAGTCACTGTGCTCACGGACCAACCTTTGAGAAGGATTTTTAGGAAACCAGAATCCTCGGGGAGGATGTTGATCTGGTCAATTGAGTTGGAACAATATGGACTACAATACAAAGCTCGGCCGTCCGTAAAAGCTCAGGTTTTGGCGGATTTCATAGCCGAATGTACATTTACTGGGGACAAGGCGGTAGAGCCGCTTGAGAGGAAAGACAGGGATACAAAGGTCCCACCCTCAGAAGCCCTCGCGGACACATGGGTCATCTATGTGGACGGCGCCAAGAATCAGGAGCTGGCGGGAGCTGGAATATACATGGTCGGGCCACACGATGTGGAGGTGCGCCACGCCATCAGAATCCTACAACCGCTGTCCAACAACGCAGCAGAATATGAAGCGTTATTGGCGGGGCTTAGAGTAGGAAGGAATCTCTTCGCCAAAGCTGAGAACGACCTGGTGGCAGGAGCCCCACGGTTGAAAATGCGAGGGGACTCCAAGTTGATAATTGACCAAGTCTTGGGACATTCCCAAGCGAGAGAACCGATCATGGCGCAATACCTCTCGAAAGTAAAAAGGGAATTGGCATAAGTGGAACAGAGCGGTGTGTGTCACTTTTGAACACATCCCGCGGGAGGATAATACTGAGGCGGATAATCTTGCCAAAACGGCAGCCAATCGAGAGGCCGTCATTCCAGAGGGCGTGTACTATGAAGAAAAGTCATTGCCGTCCTTCATGGAGGAGCAGCTGTCGCTATGTGTAGAGGAGATCGAAAAGGATTGGAGGATCCCTGTGATAAAATTTTTGAAGCATGATGAGCTCCCAAGCGACAGTGCAGAGAAGAAGAAAGTATTGAAGCAAGCGGCGAGGTGCACTTATTATGATGGGGCATTAATTCGGAGATGTTTCTCGCACCCGGCCGCAAAATGCATAACGGAACAAGAAGGCCTCCATACCCTGCGTGAGATCCATGAAGGCATCTGCGACATGCATGTGTCGGGTGGTACCATGGCCGCGCAGGTGTTCAGTTCAGGGTTCTATTGGCCCACTATCAGCAGGGATTGTAACAACTTTGTGCAGTCGTGCCATAGATGTCAAGAATTTGCCAAAATCCCTCGACGACCCGCCACTGAAATATCTCAGATCGTGGCTCCCTGTCCTTTTGCTAAGTGGGGAATAAATATCTTATGCCTTTTTCCTAAGGTGAGGTCCCAACTGAAATTCGTAATTGTAGCAGTGGGCTACTTTACTAAATGGGCAGAGGCGGAAGCGGTAGCCACTATTACGACGGAGAAGGTGTGGCACTTCTTTAAGCACCAAGTGATCATGCGCTTCGGGGTGCCTCGCGTGCTAGTTAGTGACAACGGGGCGCAATTTACCAACCGCATCTTCAAGGAGCAATGCGAAGAATTTCAGATTGAACAGAGGTTCTCCTCTGTGGTGCATCCCCAGACTAATGGCCAGACGGAGGTGACCAACCGAAGCATTCTGAGCGGCATCAAGAAAAATCTCGAAGGGTCGAAAAAGAAGTGGCCAGATGAGTTACCCTATGTAATGTGGGCTTACCGCATGACCGTCAAAATAAGTACGGGCGAGACGCGTTTTGCGATGGCTTTTGGTACCGAAGCGGTAACGCCTTTCGAAATTGGCACCCTAAGTTTGAGGGTGGAATATTTCAAGGAGGAATTAAACGAGGAGAGGTTACGAGCTAACCTTGACATGCTACCCGAGGCACGCGAGGAGGTTCTCTTGAAAATAATGCATTATAAAAGAAGAATGGCGCGGTATCACAACAGACATGTTAAGGAGCGGCTGCTCAAGGCGGGAGACCTCGTGCTCAGGGATAAGCGAGCGGCGGGCCAACGAATGTGGAAACTTAGCTCAAGCTGGGAAGGCCCGTACCGCGTCACTCGTGTTATCGGGAAGGGGGCGTATCACCTCGAAACGGTTGACGGTACTCTCTTACCTAACTCTTGGAATATAGCTAGATTAAAATTGTACCATGCTAGAATATGACATGCCGTTGAGCATGGTTTTAAAATTTGTGAAGAATATGACATGCCGTTGAGCATGATTTTGAAATTATAAAATTTGTAAAATTTCAACATGCC
This sequence comes from Viola odorata, assembly GCA_963691705.1. Taxonomy (NCBI): domain Eukaryota; kingdom Viridiplantae; phylum Streptophyta; class Magnoliopsida; order Malpighiales; family Violaceae; genus Viola; species Viola odorata. The sequence goes on from OY829544.1 coordinate 60,149,101, forward strand.
GTACTGCATGATTTTGGAAATTATGAAATTTAAAAAGACATGTCGTTGGGCATGGTTTTGAAATTGTGAAATGCCGTTGGGCATGATTTTGGAAATTATGAAATTTAAAAAGACATGTCGTTGGGCATGGTTTTGAAATTGTGAAATGCCGTTGGGCATGATTTTGGAAATTATGAAATTTAAAAAGACATGTCGTTGGGCATGGTTTTGAAATTGTGAAATGTCGTTGGGCATGATTTTGGAAATTATGAAATTTAAAAAGACATGCCGTTGGGCATGGTTTTGAAATTGTGAAATGCCGTTTGGCATGATTTTGGAAATTATGAAATTTAAAAAGACATGCCGTTGGGCATGGTTTTGAAATTGTGAAATGTCGTTGGGCATGATTTTGGAAATTATGAAATTTAAAAAGACATGCCGTTGGGCATGGTTTTGAAATCGGAAATTATGAAATTTAAAAAGACATGCCGTGGGGCATGGTTTTGAAATTGTGAAATGTCGTTGGGCATGATTTTGGAAATTATGAAACTTAAAAAGACATGCCGTGGGCATGGTCTTTTGAAATCGAAATTTTGACATGCCGTGGGCATGGTCTTTTGAAATTAAAATTTTGATATGCCGTGGGCATGGTCTTTGAAATATCGACATGCCGTGGGCATGGTCTTTTGAAATTGAAATCTTGACATGTCGTGGGCATGGTCTTTTGAAATTAAAATTTTGACATGTCGTGGGCATGGTCTTTGAAATATCGACATGCCATGGGCATGGTCTTTTGAAATTGAAATTTTGACATGCCGTGGGCATGGTCTTGGAAATATCGGCATGCCGTGGGCATGGTCTTTGAAATATCGACATGCCGTGGGCATGGTCTTTTGAAATTGAAATTTTGACATGTCGTGGGCATGGTCTTTGAAATATCGACATGCCGTGAGCATGGTCTAACAATTGTTGTGGAAATATTTTTTGTTCCTTGTTGGTTGTCTGTGTAATGTGCAGATAACAAGGAAAGGAGGACGTCGGGGGTGAAAAGTCCTAGCCTTGGGAGCGGAATGGGCTAATGCAGACGGATCGTCAAGACGAGGCACACCCCGGCGATCCTAATGTATGGTGCTGGAAGTGAAAAATTTCTGGCCTTGCGAGGTCGGCCCTGATCAGGCGGCTCGCAAGAGGAGACACTTTCCAGCACTGTCGGGAGTGAAAAATCCTATCCTGGGGAAACCCAGGGAGGGCACGCCCCGACTCCCCTTGGGGTGTAAATTCCTATCCTTGTGACAGCCCGTGCTCACAAAGGTGGATGATCATTAAGTGAGGCACGACCCTAGGGAAGATAAAAACTCCACCTCGCAAGTGAAAATCCTATCCTAGCGATGGTAGCGCTAACATAGGCACCTCGTTAAGTGAGGGCACGTTCCGAGGTGTGAGGGCAACGCTGAGGAAGTGAAAAGTCCTATCATCATGATGACCGGCCTTGATCAGGCGGCGCACGAAGTGAGGGCACTTCCCGGCCGATTGAAGAAATAAGAAAGGTCACCGTACCACAACTAGTAACCGGAAGGGACAAACCCGGTGAAGTTTAGCTGGAAGAGTACGGGACACGAGCGACATCGGGGGAGATCGCACGGCAATACCCCAAGGTAATTAAAACTCTTTGATAATATGTCACTATTGACAAATGATAAGTGAAAAGGTGCAGGAAATTCGGCACAAGCGATATCTTTGGGGGATCGTGCTAAGTAAGAAAGGAGATCGCGCGGCAATACCCCAAGGTAATTAAAACTCTTTGAGAATATGTCGCTACTAACAAAATAATAAGTGAAAATGTGTAGAAAATCATGCGAACTGATTACGCACGAGGGGACACTCGCTCAAACAAAAGGCCCTAAAGAGAACAAAAAAGGGGCAAGGAAGTCAGAGCGCCCGATGAACCAAAAGAGAAGCGACATTTACGGCCCGGGCATGCTGCTGTCCCCCTCGTTAGGCCGTCACTTTTTCGCCTGACGGTAACCCTCCTCTGTGAGAAACCCAGACTTTTCCTTGAAGAGGCGGATGATGGCGTCAGCATCGAAGAAATGGTGTCCGTGATGCTCAATGAAGCAATGAGCCATGAGGCCTGCCGTTTGTTCAGAAAACCACTTGCACATGTCCGCCGTCTCCTCCACAAGCGCGGCGTTCTTGCCCTGCTCTGCTTGAAGGGCAGTCTTGTGGCCCGTTTTTCTCTAGCCTCTTCTAACTCTCTCCTCACAGCTACTAAGTTGGCTTCCGAGCGTTGACGCTCTTCAACACACTTTTTCAGCTCTTCACGAGTTTCATTAAGTCCCCCCTGATACTTGTTGGTTTCTTCCAAGAGCTGGCGATTAGCGTTGCGCCACTCCTGGGAAGAAGACTGAAGAGAATTTAGTCGCCTTGACACATTCGTGGACCAGTAATGGAAAACTTGAAAGCTAGAGAACAGGTTGGTCCTTATCTGCTGCAACTGTTCACCCTCGGTAATGGAGAGGAAGCCTTACTCTTCCTCCTCAACTGACAACATATGTCCCGCCAGCAAGGCGGATGTCGCTAGGGAGCTGTCGCCCCCTAACGCTGGAAACCCGCGCTGGCAAATGTTGCCTAAGTCAACCTGATGGGTGGCGGCTTCGCTGGAGAGAATAGTGCTTAACTCGGCCACCATGCGTGGGGTTTCTATCGGGGGAAGAGACGGAAAGATTGTCTGAGCAGCAGTGGGAATGAAAAAGACATCAGGAGGGGACAGAGGGGAACGGTTGGACGGTCCAACGTCAATATCGAAGCCGCTAGTTGGTAAGTTTGGAAAGTGCTCCTCTTGAAGATCCGCTAGAAAATCCAGGGTATCGCCCGGAGGAAGAGATGATGCGGCAGTAGAGGGATGAAGCGGTGCAGAGGTAGCCTCGTTCCCTGCCGGGCCAGAGCCTTGATTATCTGCCAAGGAACCGGTATTGGCGATTCCGCCCTGCCTATCCTGACCAGCGACAGTGGTGTCCGCTGAAGGGACGTCTTTATCAAGACGCGGTCACTTGGGACCAAGAATACCCGACAAATCCATACCGTTGCGAGCTGGAGTAGAGGAAGAGGCAACAGCAGCGGTATCTTATGCGCAAAAGACAAAGGGAAATTAAGAAACAAATGAAAATACACGGGTGAGGAAAAGTTTGCAAAGGCCACCTGAGAAAGAGGACGTGTATGAGCAATAACGCGGAGGCGAAGAGTCTTTTTCTTCTTCTTGAGAGGAGGACGAGAAGGTGGCGCTTGTGTAGGAGTAAAGCCGGGGGAAGAAATTAGAACGGTGGTCGATGTAGCAGTAGCCTCCGCTTGAGGAAGAGAGGAAGACTCAGGCGCAGAAGTGGACGTGTGCACGATATCAATAGCGGCGCCGGCCGAAGCAGCGGACAGAGCTCCTTTTTCTCTCTTCTACTGAGCTCTTTTCTCCCTTTTCTTGATACAATCAGGCTTCCACCCGGTGGGAGGATCTGTATAAATAAGAAAAGAATGTTAGAGTTAGTATTGACATGGAACAGCGATCAGAGGTGTGAAGCTCACTTTGAATGCAATCCTGAATGTTGCCCCCGCACGTGAGTTCGCGAGTACGGACACCAGGGATCTCAGGCAGATTGAGTAGTTTGTTTAGCCAGTCCTGGTCAGCTGGTCCTAACTCTGGCTTGCCACCCCAGGCAGCATCTCTGATGGTTAGATTAAAACCGGTCCGCCACAAAGGCTGGGGTAGATTGATGATGAAGAACCCCTTTTTCCAAGCATCAATGGAAGATTCAAGGAATAACAGCTTCCAGGTAAAAGGATTTAAAGCTTCAACATCGTAGCGAGGCGATATCGCTACGATGCCGTTGTTATGATGGTATAATTGAAAGAGGGAGCGGAGCAACAACAAAAAAGGAGATTCATTCCCTATATGTCTACAGAGGGCTATAAAGGCATAAATGCCACAGTAGGCGTTTGGACTCAGTTGGGCAGCATTTAAATCAAACTCAGAAAGCAATTCAGCAATCAAAGGATCTAGAGGCAGCCAAAAGCCATAATGGAATATTTTGGCGTAAAGAACCCTACAGTTGCCGGGTAATTCGCTGTTGAGGCGAAGGGATTTTGGGGCAACTTCGGTGGAGTACCCCTCCAACTGGTCCACGGCGGCATTATAGCTCCGCAGGCGCCGTCGGAGGACGGCGGTGGAAGTAATGGTGGAAACAGTAGTATTAACATCCCCCTCCCCAGCAGAGTGGGAATAACGGCGATTAGGAGTCATGAGCAAGGTTAAAAGAGGGATAGAAAGGAAGGTACCTGTGGTGAGAAGAATATTGAAGCACCCGGGCGACGGCGGATCGAAGGAGGAAGGAAAGGAGTTATTTTCCTTCTTTTTTATTTCTTTAAAAAAAAAAGGTAATAAAAGATAAGAAGAAAGCACGTGGGGTCTTTATATATAAACCCTAGGAACTAAAGGGGACGACGGGTCAAGTGATTTCGGCATGTGACGTGTCAAGGGCAGTGAAGCGCGGGAAGCGGGAACATCTCTTGAGGAGCGAAAGGACGTGTTCAGTCCGCCAGTCCCAATAGCGCTCCCCTTTGATGACACGTGGGCTCAGAGCATCATGACTATTTTCTCCGTATCAAACAAAAGGAGTCAGAGTATTAAATGCCCTGAAGAGGGAGTAGTCAAACCCGGCGGAAAGGAGCGATAAGCCGTAATGGCACGGCATGCGAAAGGCAAAAGCGTGAGAAAAAGTAGTGAAGCGGCATGCGATAAAGAGCGACACCGTCAAACGCATATTATTGGGCCAAGATTGTAAAGATTGTTAATTATTACAAGCAAAGAGAAGCGACAAGGTCCAAATGAAAAAATAATACAACAAGGGAGTAAGTAGAGAAGCGACATCCACAATCGAGCGGCATCAAATAGGCCCTTCTCAGACGCCGATCCGCTACTCCTCTTCGGAGGAGAGGAAACCCTCTTGGCTCTCATCAATCTCTTTCATCCTCGCGGAGGCATACCTGGCGATCTCAGCGGGATCAGCGGCCCTACTACGGTGCTGATCTGCCACCCCGGCGATAAAGGCTTGTTCAGTCTTCTTCCACCACGTCACTTTCTTGAAAGCCTTTGACAGGTCGGCATCGCGGGATGATACCTCCTCAAGAAGGAATGAGTTTTTCTTTCTCTCAGCCTCCAAAGCTTCGACCTGAGCTTTTCCTTTAGATTTCTCCCGAGTAAGGTCAGCACGGTACTCGCGCAGTTCAGCCTGAGCGCGTTTATGAAGTCGCGACAGCTCCTCCACCTTTGCTAGTGCACCGGAGTCTTGAGATTGGGCACCGCGGGCCTTGATGAAGTAATGAAGTTGTCGAAAGGCAGCAAGGCAGTTGTTCATGACGCGCATATACTGAACTTCGGGAGGAAGTTGCAGCAGTCTAGTCTCCTCCTCGGAGGCGTCGAAACATTTCACAAGCCAAGATAGCCGTGGGCTGATCTTGCGATAAGGGGTCTGATATGCCCAGGGCGCGGAACCCCTCAGCCCAAACTTTGATAGATTTAGCCGATGAGAAGGGGCCCCTTGAGGCCCGTCGCGGGAAAGGTCAGCAACAAAGGAAGGGGTGGCGATGCCGCCTGAGCCCCCAACGTTTCGAATTGAAGTAATGAACAACGGACAAGGGGACTTGGGAGGAAAGTGAGAAAAACCAGGTCCACTGGGGACAGAGGGAGGTACATCAAGAATGCAGCGCCCAATGGGCGAGTGTGGAGGCTCCATGACAGGAGTGGAGTCTGCAGCAGACGAGGGCAATGGGCGAGTGTGGAGGCTCCATGACAGGAATACAAAGTTTTATTGGGAGCGACCAATCCCAGAGGCGAGGAAGCGCCACCCAGAGAAGCCGCGCTCTCCTTTGTCCCGCCAGGAGAATTGATAGTCTCAGAAGCGACGGTACTTGCGGTGTTGGCAGGAGGAGGTTGAGCCGCCACCCTCCTCACTTGAGTGTCGCTTGCTTCCCTTAGCTTCTTCCGTTGAGCTGAGGAACCCGGGCGGAGGCTCAACTCTGTGTCCATGTCCTCCATGTCCTCAACCCCATAGGAGAAAATCTTTGTTTCGGTCACTGGCAAACCAGACCCGGACCTCTTCTTCCGACTGGGCAACCAGTTCTCTACGAAGCGGGAAGTGCGGAGAGAGGAACCGCTTTCCCTTGAAAGAATTTCATCTAAAGCTCTTTTCTTTATGGGCATACGGTGATCAGCTCGAGCCCCAGCGGACGTAGAGGAAGCAATTGTTGAAGGGGCGACAACCTTGTGAGAATCGTCACCCTTAGAGAGCGGACGAGCGATAGTTTCCCCTGCAAAGAAGTAATGTTAGTAAGCAAGGGGAGGAAGCAAGGCAGCGGCGAAGCTCAAAAGCTCACCTATGGCACACTCAGTTAAAGGCCTGTACAAGGTAAAGTTTCGGATCTGGAAAGAGGACTCCATCTCCAGTAAAGCGTTGGCTTGGTCTAACTCTTCCCTGGACAGAGGCGCTGGCCTTACCCAATCAACTACCTCCAGGTTGAAGTCAGGACGCCACAGGCGAGAGGGTAATTTGACAACGAAGAAACCGCTCTTCCAGTTATCGATGCTCTCCTCAAATCCTTAAAATTTCTGCCAAAAAGACCTCACTAGAGCGTCATCCCATCTTGGGTGAATATTAATGAAGCCATCGCGAAAAACCAGAGTCAAGAACTTGCGAAATAAAGCGACAGAGGGAGCAAGAATATCTTTTAGCTCGCAGGCACGCAGAAAGGCGTAGACGCAACTCCATGAGGAAGGGGTGATCTGCGCAGGGTTAAGCTCGTGCTCGCGCAGCACACGCTCTAGCGTGTCATGAACTGGGAGGCGGAACCCGTATTGAAACATCTTAAAATAAAGAATCCTATGAGTTTTCTAGAGCCGACTGTGAAGCCTCATGGTATCAGAGGGGATAGTGGCGCGATAGCCGCAGGGGAAGGTAATGTTATTACTTTCCAGTTCAAGTTGTAAGACAGTAGGGCAAGTAAAGATGCTAGGGGTATTTTCAAGCTCGGGATATCGAGAAATTGGCCTAGGAATAGCTGGAAAACTAGATTGAGATCTCGTGCGAGGCATGATGGATAAAGCAGTAAAGAAAAATCAAAAGCAAGATCGAGCAGAATACCTTGAGAGAGAGAAGGCCGAAATTGATAAGTGAATCGCCTGGATGCGAACGAAAGAATTTCCTCGGAGCGAGCGAAAAATGAAGAGAGTTCTAAAATATAAAAAGCAGCAAAAAGGTACAAGGAAGAAACGTGTTTCCTTTTAAAGAGACGGTGGAAAAGTCAGCCAGAAGGGCAACCTATTACAGCAAGACACGTATGAGGCAAACGAGGCACGTGGGAAGACCCTGACAGAGACTTAAAGTCAAGCGCTCGCCTCGAATTTCGCAAAAAAAAAGCCCACTGATTACATGAAACCCTAGAAAGAGGATCCTATGAAGTGGTAATCGGCTAGCCCAGCGGCGATTAGCCCATAAGAGCAACGTTGTACTAAAAACAAAAAAGAAAAAAGGCAAGCGGCATTTTACTTCACAACATTTTTATTTATTAAAAAGAAAGCCAGCGGCGTCTACATTAAGTGAGGCATCCTCAGTCTTCGTCCATCCAGTACACGTCGTAGACATAATCATAGTCCTCCGGAGGTGATGGCGACTCGTTATTATAGAAAGGGAAGGGCTCGTCCATCCCGAAAGGCCTTTTGCCAAGCCTAGTCGCAGGACATATCGCGGGGGCAGTGTCCTCCTTTGAAGGGGCGTGAGAGCCTTCTTCCAGGATCGGGGCGACCAGTTCCGGAGCGGCATCTGGCACAGAAATTGTATCCTTGAGAAAAGGATAAGGAGCGGACAGAGATGCTTCATCCTTTTACCGTAGTGAGAGATAGTGAGGCTCAAAGTTGGCAAAGAAGGATTCAAAGGATCGCTTCTTCATTTTCTTTAATCTCTTGCGACCCTGGCGCTTCACAGGACGTTTGGAAGGCCTCCAGGGAGGTGTGAGCTGAGGATTGTCAGAATCGGGAGAAGTTGGAGGGGTCGGAGGAGAATCGCAGGCGGCAGCATACAAAAAATGGTAGTCAGCTATGGAAATGTCAGTAAGAGTGAGAAGCAAGAAGGAAAAAGATGAACGAAAAGGAAAGAAAGAGCCCCCTTATATAGCCGAGAGGAGGAAGCGTGCTTGCCTCTCCGCGTATTATCGAGGGCATTCAATTCTATCAGAGGTAGCGTCTGTTGGGAGGAAAGATCTGACTCCGCAATTGTTAAAAATCTGCACCAACCAGGAACCGTTGCCCAATCCGTTAACACGGAAAAGACGGCGCAAAGATATATTCTGAACGGACGTGGCTTGAAAAAGTCATCATTACGAGTCGGATAGGCAAATAACATGGCAAGATCCCAAGGGACGTCAAGTTCGAAATTAATGAGAACTGAAGGCGTTTTTCAAGAAGAGTGGCATAAGAAAGAAGAAAACATCAACGGCATGGCAAGCGAATAAGGGAAAGCATATTCATTCATTTAAAAGGGCTTAACAGCCCAGGAGTACAAAAAGGTCTGATGACCCAGAGTTACAAAAGATGGCCCCGAGGAGCACAGAGAGACGCGCCAAGAGGACCCCCATCGCTGGTCAGGCGTTTGACCCGGTGTCATCATCGTCCCATTCCAGGAAAGGAATTTCCCTAAGGGCGTCCACCAGAGCCGTCAGCTCAAAAGAGTAGGTCCGCATGCTCTTCAGACAGCATCCCAGCAAGTCCTTCCTATGCTGCAGTGTTGTCATCAGTAGCTGAATCTGAGAAACAGCCACCGACAGCTTCACCGCTTTCTCCACAGGGTTGAAGTCCTCCATCGTAACGGCAGCCTGCCTAGCCTGCAGGGGAGTCAGCATCCCTTGAAGCTCCAGTATGTCCTCCGAGGTCTTCACGCTCAGCGACCCTAAGAAATCGGTGTCTGCCTGAGTCATGTTCCTCAAGGCATGGGTTTTGGAGAGTAGGAAGTTTTTGGTGACTTCGTCCATGGAAAGAAGAGAGATAAAGAAATTTGAAGAGAGAGGTGAAGAAGTTGTGAAAGTTATGAGGCAAGTTCAAAATAAAAGGCCTATTTATAGACTTCGAGAAAAGGCATCCCGAAACGTACCTTTATCAGCTGACGAGCCCACATTGGGGAAGAAACCTCTGAAGGGGCAGGACCGGAGATGCGGCAATAGCCCTTGGTAAACACTCGGGCTAGTTTTCGTTTGGGCATATGATAACTATTGATACCACTGAAGCGGCATCTCTCCTACCCCGCCGGGTGACCCGGCCATCATACTGTACTTACCGCGGGAGACGAGGCCTTGTTCATGCCGCCCTTAGCCTGGCGACCGGCCCTGGGATGGTCGACTTCAGCGGGGGGCTCTCATGCGACATCCGCACGGCGGCATCCCATCCTAGGTCATTCATGACGTCACTCCGCGTGACATCACTCGAGGCCACTCCAGCGGCATACACCACACCAGCGACACCTACCAGGGGCTGTTCCTACCCCTGTCGATACACTCTCCTCTTTGCCTATAAATACCCTCACCTTTTCAGACAAGGGGGTAAGCTTAAGATAGCGTACTGAACCCCTGCTACTTTTACTACTCACACTGACTTTAGCATCGGAGTGTTTACGCCGGAGACCCCCTCCGGCGCATTGCAGGTGACGAAGTCCCCCTGTACAGTGTTCCAGACCCCCCCGGATCAAGCCGATCCTGCTCAGTGCCCCTTGGACTCTTATCAGCTAACCTCACGGGGGTTAGTGAGTTTGAATCGATATAGGCCTAACCAGATTGACGACCTAGGGCTCCGAGTTGGGAGTAGCTTGGCCTAGACTCTGTCTTTCCCTACGCCATTGAGAAAACACATGTGCCTCAAGCCAGCGGCCAATTGGATAAACCCTTTAGCCAGCAAGGTGTCTACTGGCCAGGATCACTAGGAAAGGGGGTACCCTCCAAGTGATTTGTATAAGAGGAAAGTAGGATTGGAAAGGGGTTCCTCCCAATCTATAGCAGAGTTATGATAGAGAAGGGGAAAATATTTAGTCAATGATCGATTAAACAAGTAGCATGCTCACAAATTCGCCCTTGCCAGGAATCTATCCCACGAAAGTTCCAACCCAATCTCAGCCAGCAATCTTAGCTAAGATTCACTTTTGCTTAAGATTGCTTCCTTTAATTCTATTTTTGCTTGTCCTCTTTTATGCTTTGTTTATCTTAATTGCAGGAACAAAACCCCTCAACTCCAGTGACGAGGAAGTCGAGTCAAGACTACAACATACCAACAAGATCTCTGTGGATGAACCTCTTATCGCAATCTACGAGTCCCTTGTGGACAAGTAATAAGTTGTATTCCTACCCCATTTTCTATATCTTTTTACAACTAAATTTGATGCCCTCGACACGCAATCAAATTTTGGCGCCGTTGTCGGGGATCTTTTGACGGTGTATTTTGTAGTTTTGTTTTTATTTTTGTCTTTCGCAGTTGATGACCAGGTCCTCAAAGGAAGAACTACTACCTTTGAACCCAGAACTCACAAGGACCGAAACCCAAATTAGAAAGAAAGCCAAGAGGAAACTCGTTGGTGAATTTTCAGAAATACAATCAGAAACTGATTCCAGCAGCAGTCTAAGCCAAGACTCAGGCCCAGCTGAGAATCCAATACCAAACATGGAGGAAAACCAAGAAGAGCAGATGATGAGAGAAAGAAACAGAGGAGCAGAAAGAGTAACCTACTCCTGTATTAATCTAGCTCCTTTGGCTAATGATTGGTCTATCAAGACGAACATCATAGCCAACTTAACCAAGTTTCATGGCCACTTAAACGAGAATCCATATAATCATTTGAGGAATCTTCATCTCCAATGTGATACCCTAAAACCATTGGGAGTATCAATTGAGAGGGCCAAACTGAAAGCATTTCCATGGTCCCTTGAAGACTCAGCTAAGAATTGGTTTTATAGCATACCCCATAATACTATCACAACATGGGGAGATATGTCTGCTGCCTTCCTAAATAAGTACTGGAATGCAACTAAGGCAGGGGCAGCTAGAAAGGATCTAGTATCCATTCAACAGAGAGGAGGAGAAAGCTTGAGCGAATACCATCAGAGGTTTAGAGATCTTCAAGACATTTGCCCTACCCATGGAGTTGCTGACCATCTCCTAATCCAATATTTCTATGATGGAATGTGTGTGAAGGATAAGGACAGAGTAGATGCAGCCGCAGGAGGAGCGCTTCAAGATCATACACCAACAAAAGCCAAATTACTTCTCCAAACAATGGCTGACAATTGTCAAAACAATGCCTCTTCCGAGAGAAATTCTTTACCTTCTTCTTTAAATGCTATAAATGTTGAAAATAAGCTTGATAAGATCACTAACATTTTGATGAATCTTTCTACATGTACCGCATCTCAGGTACAAACTACATTAGAAACAGCTAATCCTATGCCTTCTGTTTGCGGGATTTGCCAACAATTAGATCATCCCACCCATAGCTGTTACATGGTGGAACAGCCGAGAGATCCATCTCCAGTCTCAGTCAATGCGGCATATGGTTACAACCAAGGGCAACCTAGATTCCCTCATGAAAGTAACCAATACTCTTGGAGACAGCATCCCAATCTAAGGTGGAGACAAGATCCGCCTCAGCCTAGCCAACCAAATCACCAGCCAAATCAACAACAACAATACCAACAACAGCCACAACAATCTCCCATAAATTTCCAACACTTTGTACCTAGACCACCTGGAGCAAATCAATCCAATGCCCCTATGTTGCCTCCTGCACCTCAACCGCTTAAGATCACCGGAGTGCCTATCGAAGACACATTACAAAAATTCATGCAAGCAACTCAATCTAGTATTGTTGAGATGCAGAAACAAATAGGCCAGCTCACCCAACAAATCCAACAACCAGGAACAAGTGGAAAATTACCTTCCACCACCGAGGATAACCCAAGGTACAATGTAAGTAATATTCATCTTAGAAGTGGAAGTGTTCTACCTGAGAGGAGGGGAGCTAAGTCAGATTAAGAGATTCACAACCAATCGTATGAAGACGAGGATGTGGATGTGGATGAAGAAATACAAGCAGAAGTTCAGCCGGAGCCAATCTTAGCTAAGACTGAAACTCGGACTGATATTCCAGTTCAAACAGAACAGCCGATGAGCAAATTATGAAGCCTCTGGAAACAGCAGATATTCTGCCTCCCTATCCCCCCAAGTCTTCTAAACAAAAGAAATTAGACGAAGCCAAGGACTTCATGAGCATTTTTGGCAAAGTGGCAGTGAACATTCCTATGCTAGATTTAATTTCTAAAGTACCTTCTTATGCAAGATTTTTAAAAGAACTTTGTACTAACAAAAGGAAACTTGCAGGTGTTGAGAGAGTGAATCTTGTGCAGAATATTTCTTCAGTACTTCAGAGTAAACTACCGGAGAAGTGTGGAGATCAAGGAACCTTCACCATCCCTTGTAAAATTGGGAACAAAACGGTGGAAAAAGCTCTATGTGACTTAGGAGCTGGAATCAACGTAATGTCCTTGAGGGAATATAAAGAATTGCAAATGGGACCGATGAAGGAGACGCAGGTGGTGATTCAACTAGCTGACCAATCCGTGATTCATCCTAAGGGTTTGGTAGAGGACGTTCTCGTCCAAGTCAATAACTTTATATACCCTGTGGACTTTTATATTGTTGAGATGGATTCTGATTTACCTTCTTGTACCATTGATGTGCTCTTAGGTAGACCTTTCCTTAGGTCTGCTAGAGCAAAGATAGACATTTACGAAGGTAGTATTATTTTGGAATTATTTGAAAGCATGATCAAGTTCTACATGAAAGAGGGATTGAAATATCAAAATGAGACACATAGTGTTAATTTTATTGATATCTTATACCCTATTGAAGAAGAGACTGCAGATTTAAATACTACTGACCCACTTGATTTTGTCTTAAGCAGAAGTGTCTCAGCTAAGACTCTAGATGAAATGGAAGACCGAGTAGGGACCCGTGAAGATCTTAGGGAGATCCTAATGGATCTTTATGAGACTGAACCAGTGAAGGAATCATTGCCTTGCCCACTGTTCAGCATGTCTGACTCTAAGGTTTTACCATCTATTGTGCAGGCACCCGAGCTTGATCTTAAGGAGTTACCAGAACACCTTAAGTATGCCTATCTAGGCCAAGACAAAACTCTCCCAGTAATAATCTCAGCTAAGCTTTCCAGCGAGGAAGAGGAAAGATTGACAAGCGTTTTGAAGGAACATAAAGAGGCTATTGGATGGACCTTAGCAGACATCAAGGGCATATCCTCAACCATTTGCACCCACAAAATTCATGTGGAAGAGGATAAGAAAACGATTAGACAACCCCAAAGGAGGCTTAACCCTCTTATGATGGAAGTTGTCAAGAAAGAAATCATCAAATTACTTGATGCGAGAATTATTTACCCAATCTCTGATAGTTCATGGGTTTCCCCTGTGCAAGTTGTACCTAAGAAGATAGGTATCACCGTGACTGAAGGAGAAGATGGAGTAAAGAGAACCACAAGAATTCAGAATGGATGGAGAGTCTGCATAGACTATCGCAGACTTAACCAAGTCACGAGGAAAGATCACTTTCCACTGCTATTCATTGACCAAATGGTGGAAAGATTGAGTGGAAAGTCCCATTACTATTTCTTAGACGGTTACTCAGGATTTCATCAAATCCCAGTGGCGTTAGAAGACCAAGAGAAGACGACATTCACATGTCCCTTCGGAACCTTTGCATATAGAAGGATGTCATTCAGATTGTGCAATGCGTCTGCCACCTTTCAAAGGTGTATGGTTAGTATCTTTTCAGACTATGTAGAAAAAGGTATTGAAGTGTTTATGGATGACTTCACCGTCTATGGTGATAATTTTGATAAATGTTTAACAACACTGAAGCATGTTTTGAAAAGATGTGTGACCACTAATCTTGTTCTTAACTATGAAAAATGTCATTTCATGGTTGAACAATGTATTGTCCTAGGTCATGTAGTTTCTAAGAAAGGCATAGAAGTTGACCAAAGAAATCCTCCACTTCTCCTACTTCTCCTACTTTCACTCCACGATTCAATTAGCTTTTAACATAGGAAAATCCAAGAAATCTTCTGCCAAGAAAGCAAGATCCACTCCGATTAAGCAACAATCCCCTACCCCCTCTCGTTCTCCTTCTCTCTCAAATCCAGAGGAGGATCTGCCGCAAAACCTCAACGAGGTACTCGATATCGCTAGGACAATCATGTCCATAGACGCGGCTACCTCTTATTCTCCGAAACAGATCCTCTCCACTCCTACTCCAGTTTCTACCTCTGTACCTCCTCAAAAATCTCCCCCAGCCAAGAAAAGATCGACCTCAACAAAGAAATCAAAACCCAATCTAGGGTTAGCAAGCCGGATGACTCCTCCGAGGTGCAAGAGATTTTGGATTCTGAGCCTAAGTGTGAAGATGGTTCGACAAAATCCAAGAAATCGGGGAAGAGGAAGGCTGATGTGAGTGTTGAATCAGCGCCAGCAAAAAGGACTCGCTCTGTTGTTGCCAAAGGAAAAAAGAAAGTAGAGAATAATGATCTTGGCAAAGAGTCAGACTCTGATGCGGTTGCAGTCTTGGCCAAGCCTGCGGCCAAGACTGCCAAGGTAACCCTTCCGCCCTTAAACTCTTTGAAAGGCTGTTTGAGGCCCGATACCCCTGATTTTAGGGTTAAATTGAATGATAAGCATGCCTGTGAGGTCACTCCTTTTGCTCTCCTTGATTTTTCCTTTCTTGCTGAATTGGGGGTGGGTAGCAGAATTAGGCAGTTTATTTCCAATCTTGGGTGGGATTGTTTTTTCTATCTTGATATGCCCGCTTATGCTAAACTGTGTTTAGAGTTTCATGCCTCTTTCTGGTTAGATCAGGAGAAATTGTATGCTAATGGTAGAGCTTTTCTTGATCTAAGTGCTACTGATGTTGTGCACTTTTGTTTGCTTGATAAATGGTGTCACTTTTCGATTGATGATCTTAACATGCTGCTTGGTTTTTTGACTGAGGATGGCCTCAAGTCTGATGAATATGTGAATGCCCTGACTGATTATCCCCTGATTGGGATAAGGCAGTGGCCTATGGAGAATTGATTGGTGACTTTAATGCTAAGTTAGATAAAAATTCCAAAGCTCACCAGATTCGAGATCCTACTTTGAGGATTCTCCAAAGGATCCTTTCAATCAATCTCTCGGGCAAGACTACAGTCTCGGGTAATATTTCAAAGCTTGAGACATTTTTACTTTGGTGCATGCTGCATGAGAAGAGAGTCAATCTTGGCTATTGGATTGTAAGACAAATAAAAGCTTGTGATTCTCTTCCTAGAATGATTTTAGGAACTCTGATTTCCCATATGACTGCTATTGCTAGGGGTATAGATTTATCTGCTTTAAATTTATACAAATCCTGTGCCGTTAAGATCATGGATCTTAGGGCGTTTGACCAAATGGGTCATTCCATGAGGAAAAAGGCTATCTCTACTTTAATACAGGATTCACCCCAGTAGCAGATCACCTTTACGGGAAGAGGATCAATGGGAACTTCAAGGTTAAGTCGATCCAGATTAAAGGTGCAGCAGCGGAGCTCAGTCTTAGCCAAGATGCCAAGCAACCCGAGCAGACCAATAGTCTTGGCATTGATCCCGACCATTCGCGGCTTCCAGAATGGGCCAACAGATTCCTGGACCTCGTGCAGACGCAGCTCGAAGCCTTCACGTCAAACCAGCAGCTGTTTCATGAGTTTCAAGACTCCTCTCAAAAACAGATGCGGCAGATTGTAGATCAGCAGCAATCCCTATTTGCGAGCATTGAAACAGTACAGAAGGAGCGTCTGGACAAGTTCATGGAGCAGCAGGATGCTAGATACCAGCACATCCAGACTCACATGAAAGTCACTTTCAAGTTCATCCAGGCCATAAACAAGGTCGTTGCGCACATTCGCAACAAGGTGAATGACCACTTCAGCACCACGAGCGATTCCAGTACGGCCGGTTCTGACCCAGCACCATCTGTGCAAGACCCGAAGCAACCACCTCTACCTTCCACATCACAATAGATGCCCCCAGGTCGTGTCTTTCTTTCTTTCTTTTTCAAATTTTTTGTGTCATTTTTGTTTATTTTTTTACTCTCATTTACACATTGAGGACAATGTGTTCTCTAAATGTGGTGAGGGTGTTTTTAGGTTATTTGTCTGTATATACATGTTCTGATGTGTTTTTATGTGATTTTCCTTTATCGCATGAAAAAATTTGTGAATCTAGGCCAAGTTAGTTTTTTTTAGATCGTCTTTTCCATGTCTGATGCATGATTTTCTTATTTTTTCATGTGTGTTTTAGGCATGTATGTTTTCTGTTTTGATTGTGTGTCAACAAAATGTCTGGACTATGCCTAAGGCTTGTTTTCCTGAATATCTTAGCCTAGACCTTTAGCATACTTCACCTTGTGACCCCATAGCTTTTGACCACAGCATGTTCAGCACCTAAAGACATCCTTATTGTACATAATTATAGGGTCTAGCATTGTGTAAATGACTTGACACTTAGGCAAACATTCACCAAATATACTTAATAACCCCTTAAGGAAAATTGCTAAGTGGACAATGGAGTTTAGATGCCTTATAAATATACTGAATTGCTCTAATGTAGAGAACTACTTTTATGCCCAGTAAATGCAGCTCTAGAAAAAAAGAAGATATGAATGCATTGTCTTGATATTTCTGCCTCATTAAGCTGAAATAATCAAGAAACTTTTAAAGAGCAATGAAATGAAAAAAATATATATTTGCGCTTGTCTTGATATTTTTGCCTCACTAAGTAGAAATAATTAACAAACTTTTTAGCTTTACTGGCATAGGAAAATAAAATTTCAGGCAAGGTAGCTAAACGATGATATTGAGCAGTTGATTTAAGGGGGGAAAATCCAAGTCGGTGGATATTTTGTCTCGTTGATTCAGTTGTACAATGCAAAGATGTTATGGTTATATGGAATTCGGATGTCTAGGGTGCTGAATAGGTTGTGTTCACAAGGGTTGGGATCCTTTGAGAAGTATGCTGACTGTCATAGGTCGAAGGTGTGAAAGGAAACTGGCTAAGGGTAGTCTGTCCAGAAAAATTTTGCTCTGTTTGTTTGTTCTGTTTTGAGTCTTTCTTTCTTGTCTTAGTTAAGAGTCTAGTATGCTTGGGGGCAAGCATTGATTAAGTGTGGTGAGGTTTGATTGACGCTAAATTCTATGTGTTTATACCGCTTTAAACTACCTTATTTATGGTATAAACAATCTTTTCTCACGTCAATTTGGGTTCTTTTGGAAGAATCTTGGGCAAGACTGGTTTTGGAAGAAACAGGTGCTGGAGCGAAAGATTGGCAATCTTAGCCGTTTGTCTTAGCTAAGATTGCAGGATAGAGGCGTGCACACCATGGACTTAAGGAAGCGGAATCAGATCAGGGAACCAGCTGGCGATTACATCCACATGAAGAAATCTTTGATGTATTTATATTTGAACAAAACACTTTATTATTATCCTTTTATTATTATCGCTCTAGAATTTAAACAATTGGGATTTTATCCCTATCTTTTAGTTAGTTTGAATTGAGGAGTTTGGAAAGGAACGTAATTGATGGGGACTCTAACCTTATTTAAGGTTAGGGAAGGCTGTCAATTATAGGATCTTCCATCTTCCTCTCTTCTGTTCTTGTAAAAACACTTTGCTGTGATAATTCTTTTTGGAATATCACGTTTAATATATTTCATGTTCTTCAATTATTCTTCTATTTCCTTGATTAATATGTCTAGTAGCTAAACACCTAGTTCTTGGTAAGGGTTGACTGAGCATACTTGTGAATTGTGAGACTGATTCGTTCTTAATTATCCTTTCGTTCGTATTCGATTCAAGTTCCGTTTTAACAAACCGGTTCCCGTCTAGGCTAAGACTTGATCGATCTTAGCCAAGACGACGAATTTGCAGTCAGTCACCGAGGGGACGAGCGAAACTGAAGTGACGAAGTAGACAGCTAACCTCGCGGGGTTAGTGAGTTTGAATCGATATAGGCCTAACCAGATTGACGACCTAGGGCTCCGAGTTGGGAGTAGCTTGGCCTAGACTCTGTCTTTCCCTACACCATTGAGAAAACGCATGTGCCTCAAGCCAGCGGCCAATTGGATAAACCCTTTAGCCAGCAAGGTGTCCACTGGCCAGGATCACTAGGAAAGGGGGTACCCTCCAAGTGATTTGTATAGGAGGAAAGTAGGATTGGAAAGGGTTCCTCCCAATCTATAGCAAAGTTATGATAGAGAAGGAGAAAATATTTAGTCAATGATCGATTAAACAAGTAGCATGCTCACAAATTCGCCCTTGCCAGGAATCTACCCCACGAAAGTTCCAACCTAATCTCAGCCAGCAATCTTAGCTAAGATTCACTTTTGCTTAAGATTGCTTCCTTTAATTCCATTTTTGCTTGTCCTCTTTTATGCTTTGTTTATCTTAATTGCAGGAACAAAACCCCTCAACTCTAGTGACGAGGAAGTCGAGTCAAGACTACAACATACCAACAAGATCTCTGTGGACGAACCTCTTATCGCAATCTACGAGTCCCTTGTGGACGAGTTATAAGTTGTATTCCTAACCCATTTTCTATATCTTTTTACAACTAAATTTGATGCCCTCGACACGCAATCAATCCAAAAGAGTACGACTTCAATAAAAGTGTTTACAAAAATATGGTAAACTTGCCAACTACCTAAATTCATCAAAAATGGCTAAGATAGATGAAATCAGGGATCCTAGTTACATGAAAAAGAAAAAAAGGGTAGCCGATATTCGAGCCTTCCCATGAAGGTGTCAATCTTGGACGTTAGAGTTCTCCTGCCAAAGGTACTCCATCGAAGCCAACTCCCCTTTCTGCATCTCTATCTCAGCCTCTAACGCGATAATTCTGCTTTGCAGTGCCTGGCTTTTCCTATCTCCTAGGTCTGCGCGAGTAGTCAAGACCCTTATAGTCGAATCCCTGTCTTTGACTATGGCACTCGACGCTTCTTTCTTGCGGGTTTCGCTGCTCAAGCGTTCCTTAAAGTCCCTAAGGGCCACCTTCTGTCTTACCGCATGTACGCGGATAAAATCCTTGTTACGCCTGTCCAGCTCATTCATCTGGACTTCCAGGCCACATTGATGGGCTTCGGCAATATCTCTTTCCTCTGTCATCAGATCTCGCTCTTCTTGTGTTGCTCGCATCTGTTCTACCACTTGGGCGTAAGCCATGGCATCCATTCCTTCGCTCACTTGAGATTCCCCTTCCTCTTCCATCGGTTTCTGATTTTCTGGGCGAGGTAGGACATTGCCGTTGACTCGCCTCAACCTCCACTGTGGATATTATGGTATCGTTGCCGCAGGGGGCAACGCGTCCTTTAAGACAAAAGGGGTTGGCCCAGTCTTGGTCGTACAGCTGAATGTTTTGAGTTTCTCCAGTGTGTGGCAGATCTGATATCATCATGCCGAATGTTACTGGAATGATCTGGGTGATGCAAAACTATCTGAGGATGAGGGTGGGGCAGTAGTGAGCGCACCCCCATGCTCCAATCAAAGGAACCCAAGGTAGGGGTCCGCAGCAGACGATGGGATCAGAGGTCCGCAGCCACTTGGCATGCCAACTGAAGTCTTCTTCTGAGAGGTTTATGAATCGGTCGATCCAAACATCCTTGTTTTCCATCTCCCATTTATCCGTGGTCATTGCGTTGATAACTCTAAGTAGAGGGCACGACCTTATGTAGCTTTGGAAGAAAATGGACTGATCAGGAATCTGTTTGAAGTGGCTGACCAGCCATACTGTCAGCAACTGAGTGCAACAGGTAAGCCTCCCTTTCCCTTTTCTTCGGCAAGATTCCAATGAGTGAAAGGTTTCGGCCAAGATGGTTGTTGTAGGATTGATGGCATTTGTCTCCATCTCGTAAAAAACGTTGGCTGCTGCAAAGTCAATGGCGTTCCTCATTTTTGGAAAGAGGAAAAATCCTATGATGGCAAAAGCCAGAATCCTTAAGCACGTTGCTCCATTGGACAGCTGAAATCGTGCCTCGATATCTGACCAACACCAGAAGTAGTCACCTTCTCTGACGTGAGTGGTGATTCCTAGCAACTTGTCGACCCTTATTTTGACAATCGAGGAGTCGAGTCGAACATTCTGGTATGTGGACGATATGGGCGATGTGAGGCACATCAGAGCTGAGTACCCCTCCAGTGTGGGAGTCAAGTCTACTCCTTTATCGAAAGAGAAACATCGATAATAGGGATCCCAAAATTTCAGGGCTGCCCGGATGCAACCCCAATCAGTCTTGACGTCAACCAGGGTTAGTAGCTTTCCATAACTACCCTCAAACTGTGTCTCCTCGTCTTCAGTCAGCTCATTTCTCAATTGTCGGATCCTAGTTAAGTCGAAGTCTATGACTTTTATTTTGATCTTTGTGGTGATGTCAGGGGTGAATCCCTGTACTAGTAGATCTCCTCGGGCAGCTTGATCGTCGAAGCTTCGTCCCCCAAAAATATCAAGTGAAAGCAACGTGGGTGTTGTCATAGCGAATGAGCAGTATGGGTCCCGTCGGACAAAAAAAACAAAAAAACATTTAAATGCGAAGTAACCTGCATGTGTAAGAAATTTATAGTTCATGTAAAAGACAAGATTATTATGGCAACAGGATGAATAAAGCCACAACAAAGCAGGTATAATCATGATGCACGTGCTGGGGTTCTGATTCCGACATTTCTAACTGGCTTGAATGGTTCCCGGATGATACCATGAAAAGGTCCCTAAAGTGTCGTCCAGTGTCCCGATTCCTTGCGAAATCATGTAACCTTTAGACTGGCTTTAGGGGTTCATCCGAGTTGGGATTGGTGAACACTACCTAGGATATGTGTCCTAGGGCGTCACTACTACCCTCCTAATTTGGTAATTGTCCCCTGGGTGTAGGGCGCTATGAAATGCATATGACAATTGATAAAGCAAATAAATGAACAGACCAGTAATTGATCAAAGAACATAAATAAATAAACAAATAAAACACCTCTAAAAAGATAATACCGGCTCCGACCCTACTAGTTTCCCCAATGAAGTCGCCAAACTGTCGTGCCCCCGAAAATTGAAAAATTCGCGAGTGTGCAACGAACTTGAGACCTTACAATGCTCAGCGTAAACAGATGCCTCGCAACATGCAATGAAGTCGCCACCCTAATTTGGTTGCTAGGTTTAGGGAACCTTAATCGTCATGGCATAGGAAATATAATAAATAAAAACTAAAGGCACAAAAAGGGGTCTGGACCCCAGACAAAGGTTCGGGGTCGTATTATGGTCTCGGGAAGGTGTTAGGCACCCGAGTCACATCCGAAAATGGTTACCGGTTGATGAGAGAGGTGTTTGATAAAAATGAGTTTTTTTTTTAAAGGGGGACCCTCAGAGGAATCGTCACTTTAGTCTTTTCTATGATCGTGACCGTTCAGGAATAATTAATCGTGGGACGGGGTTACCGTTTTAAATCTTTCGGACGGGTTTACCGTTTATCAAGACCGATTGATTATTCATGACCGTAACGTGATGGGACTGAATTTTCTGTAAGACTGAATGAGCGCCCTCTATTTCATCATCGGGCCCTGCATGATTAAATTAAATATTACGTGATTCTATCATGGATAGCTTAGCAGAGTACAGATTAAATGATAGATTTTTGAAATGATAAATTGATGTGGGATCGAAAGTCCCCATGTACATGCAGTCAATATAAGCGAGAATTTAAAATCATATGAACATGGCATTTTAAGCAAATCTTTAAACATGTTGTTCATGTGAGTTGATTTTAGTTCTAGCAATTTTATATATGATGCGTACGATTGATATTTACGAAAAGCGTTGAATAAATAAAAAGGAACGAAAGGCGTACTTTCGAGCGAAGCTTGAAATTAAAACCTACAAAATGAGAGTGTTAGTGATAGCTCGAAAAATAAATAAGCAATTTTATGAGTGCGAAAATTTAAATAATGACAGTTGATTGCATGTGAGAAATGATGGATTTAACGCCTACGAGAATTGAATGCTGAGTTTGATAAGTGTGGGAATTTAAATGATGATAGTTGATTGCATGCGAGAAATAATTTATTTGACGCATACGAAAATTTAAATGGTGACGGTTGCTTGCATGCGAGAAATGATTTATTTGACGCATACGAAAATTTAATGCTGAGTTGATTGCATGCGAGAAATGATTTATTTGACGCATAGGAAAATTTAAATGCTGAGTTGATTCCATGCGAGAAATGATTTATTTGACGCATACGAAAATTTAAATGCTGAGTTGATTGCATGCGAGAAATGATTTATTTGACGCATACGAAAATTAAATGATTTTGACTTGACGAAAAACTAAGCGGTTGACAATTTGCAGGAATATAAGACAATTGATATTGCAGAAAATTAACAGTTGATGATTTGCCGAAATTAAGCAAGTTGATATTACAAAAAATAAACAGGTTGATATTTTGCAGGAAAAATAAACAATTGATATTTGCAGAAAATAAAACAATTGATATTTGCAGAAAATAAAACAATTGATATTTGTAGAAAATAAAACAATTGATATTTGCAGAAAATAAAACAGGTGATATTTGCAGAAAATAAAACAGGTGATATTTGCGACCGACCATGTAGGCGGTAAATTGAATTTAAATTGCCGAAAGTAAATTGCGAATAAATTAAACAGTTGATAAGTACAGAAATTTAAACAGTTGATAGTACGGAAAATAATCACACGAAGCATACGAATATTTTTACAGAAAAGCGTCATTACGAGAGAGAAAAATGATAATGGGTTGGGCCCAAATTGAAACAAATGCAAAGGAAATGGGCCAGGAATAGTGCCTGGCCCATGAAAAAATGAAAGGAAGGGGATCGGCCAAGCCCATCCCAAGTGACGCATGAATAGGCCTACATGGCACTATTCACCGTCTTCCTCATTGGTCGCCGGCGCTACTGCCGGCGGCCTAGCTCCTGCCAGCTGTGGCCGTTTCGCGAGATCTTCATACCGAGACGCTCGTCTCCTCGACGGCGTCTCGACCGTACGAAGCCCAAATTTTATTTCAAAACATACCGAGTTTAATTTCAAAAAAACGACAAAATCGTTAATTATCGAAAACTAATTAATTCGCACAATCTAGCTAACGATTTCTTAAATTAAAAATATGTATTTAATCTACATCATGCACATGAATTAATAGCACAAAAGCAAGCAATTTATCTACTCAAAATCAGGCCAAACGAATTAAAGAAGAAAATGCTTGAAAAAAACAAAAATAAGCTAGAGAGAGAAAGCTTACTGTTAAACTTTGAACTGGACGATCGATGCTCGATATGAGCTATCAATCAATGAGAGGGATGAAAGAAAGGTTTTGTTGCAAAGTTGGTGCCCGTTTTACGTTGAGAGGGAAGGGCCTTTTATAGGCACTCGATCGCGTGGCTTCGAGGCGCGGTGCTGCGCGTGGAGGCTGAAGGGTTGCGCTGGCGGGGCTAGGTTGTGGTGTTGGCGGAGCTAAGGCTGAGGAGAAGCGACCGTTGACGGGACAGGACGTCGGGAGCAGGCCTGCTCCACTGTTCGCGCACGTCCATGGTGCATGCGCACCATGGCTTGTTAATTAGTCAACCGTTGATCTGGTTGACTTTTCTTGGTTGACCAGATCAACGGTTGTGATCAAATTGCCCTTTACCTTATTTAAATGGGCTCGAGCCGATTCCTGCGAGCAAACGTTCAGACTTTTCGAGCCGAAGGTACCAGCGCGTAGAGAAAAATACGACGGGTTTGACCGTCAACAGCGAATGATGAGAATTTTTCGTTTAACGTGTTTATTTTCTCGTTCAAAAATGTGAAACGTTCGGACGGAAAAATAATGACGTTACGTCGAAAATTACACGAAATGTTGTAGACCATTGTGAACGGAAAAAAAGCTAGCAACTAGTTGATGGAAAACATTCAAATTCAAGCTATTATCCGAGCGAACTTACTCGGGTCCAATAAAAGCTCGAACGAAAATAATAATAAAAAATAAAAATACTAAAAAACGCGCTAAATTTACCAAGTCCCCCAGAGTTCTCCTTTTGGTTGTTCACCTCACCACTGAATTTACCAAGACACTTCCCTAAGTGACCCAATGCTAGACTAACAAGGACAAATCAATACCCTAAACAAACCTTATCCAAATGGTATCAAGACATCCTGCAAGAATTGAATTTATAATGTATAGGGGTCTAAACTTACCACAGATTTGAGTCCCACCGAGTGCTATTCTATCCAAATGTGCCTAAAGACTAGTGTCATTTAAATCATTTTCAGTAGATTTATTCTTCTTCTTTTTTTTCTATGTCCTTAGTATTTTTACAGACATATGCATCATCATTTTTTTCTATGCCCTATGTATTTTTACAGGCATATGCATATAGACAGAGCTTGTTCTTTTTGGGCACCCAAAACTTCCACCTTTGCTATATTCTGCTATGACATTCCAGCACCTTTTTGTGTCTCACACTAAAACAGATATAACAGCACACTCAAATCAGACGCAGCAAGCCTAGACACCCTAATGTTCGTTAAGTTTTTAAGCTAGACGTCCTTTAGACCATGTGGATAGTGTTTGTTTGGGTGACATTAGATAATATGCCCCTTAGGCATTGATCAAGTTACGCTCATTCACTTCCCTGTTACTAGAGCATTGTTTCACCTAGACAAGTATCTACATGTATTTCAGTGGTTGACTAAACAGCCTAAGTTAAAAACTGGGGGGGCGGTGTACACTCAACAAGACAAGACTCAAACAAGCATAAAAAAGAAAAGAACAAAAAATCATGCAAAACAGCAGACTCAACCTAGATTGTCTTGGTCAAAGGCTTGGCCAAGACAA
The DNA here is from genome assembly GCA_963691705.1 of Viola odorata. Classification (NCBI taxonomy): domain Eukaryota; kingdom Viridiplantae; phylum Streptophyta; class Magnoliopsida; order Malpighiales; family Violaceae; genus Viola; species Viola odorata. The sequence continues at coordinate 60,174,117 of OY829544.1, forward strand.
ACTAAAAAAAAAAATTATTCACAAATATTTACTCACAAATATACACAATTACAACACAAATATTCACAAATACTCAAAGACTGGACTCACAGAATCCCTCCCCACACTTAAAAGACACAATGTCCTCATTGTGTGGAGAGACAAAATAAAAGACATAAATGGAAAAGAAAGGAAAGAAACGACCTGGGGGCAAAATTTGGTCAAGCAGCTGGAGCGGGAGGGTCTTGGCCTGAGGTTTGGCCTAGATCCACAACTGGAGGGGCTACTGTGGATCAGGAGGCGCTGGCGGCTGTGGGAGAATACAAATGGATATGGCGGTAGGAGTTGCCCATGACTAAAATTGATGGCACTGACACGTGTCCCTCTAACTCCAACAGAGTCTAGGCCTGAGGTTTGGCCAAGCTCTAGGCCAATCCGCAGCATCGTCCCCACACTTGGTTCCTGCGAGCAACCAAAACAACCCAGCGAACTCAAATAGGACAAAAATAAATGAAAAATAAATCAAATGAAAAGAAATAAAAGAAGCATGGGTTGCCTTCCATGTAGCGCCCTTATTTATTATCTTGGGCTCGACACTGCCATGGGTTTCTTGTCAAGAAACTTCTCCAAATTCCCCCCATGCGCTAAGTTTGTCAGGACCTTTAGGTGGCATTCCCTTGACAACCCCTATAGGTATACGTTTGAATGGATCGGGGGGTTGTTCCAGCTCATAATTTTGTTGTCCTATTTTCCTCTTCGTTTTGGAAGTATTGACCCTTGTCTTGGCCAAGCTCGAGGCCAAGATTTCATCTGTTTTTTCTGGATCTGCCAAACTGGTCAAAATTTCTTGGAGTTCCTTCTGATCTCTTGTTCTGTCCTCCAATCCTGCTAGAGTCTTTGTTCCCCTGCTCAACACATACTCAAAGGGATCATTAACATAAATATCAGCCATTTTATCAGTAATTGGATCTAAAACATCAAGAAAATTCACACAATGTAAATCATCAGGATGCTGTAATGCTTCAGTAATGCTGAATTTTATAGTCCTTCCACAGAATTCTAGGATTATACTCCCTTCGTAGCAGTCAATCTTAGCCTTCGATGTCCTTAGAAATGGCCTTCCTAATAAGATGTCAGTGGTTCAAGAAGGCAATTGAACATTCATTTCAACAATGTAAAAATCCACTGGGTATATAAAATCATTTACCATTACCAGGACATCTGTCATGACTCCCTTGGGTCGGATGAATGATCTGTCAACCAGCTGAATCACCAAGTCAGTTTCCTTCATCGTTCCTATCTTCAAGGTCTCGAACTAGCTCAAAGACATCACATTGATGCCAGCCCCTAAATCACAAAGGGCTTTCTCAATCGTCTTGTTTCCTATTCGGCATGGGATGGTGAAAGTTCCCTGATCCTTGCACTTCTCTGGAAGTTGCTGTACTGCAGAGACATTATGAGCTAAATGCACTCTCTCTATACCTGCAACTTTCTTTCTTTAAGAAATTTAGCATAAGAGGGAACTTTAGCAATTAAGTCTAACATAGGTATATTAACAGCTATCTTTCCAAAAAAATTCATAAAGTCCCTTGCTTCATCTTGCTTCTTCTCTTTTGAGGATCTAGGAGGGAATGGTGGAGGAATTTCGATCACTTCCTCCTTCTGGTCAGGTTTGGCCACAGGTTTGGCCAAGACTGAATCTGTTCTTTCTACCTCCGTGATAACTGCAGGTTTGGCCTGAGGTTTGGCTAAGACAGGTTCTGCCTCAATTTCTTCCTCCTCATCTTCATTCAACTCTTGCGACTGAATTTTCTCTAACCCCATGTCTATTTTCACACCTTTCCTCTCTGGTAACACACTTCCACTCCATAGAATCATGGCGCTAACATTGTGTTGGGGGTTGTCCACGGTGGCAGAAGGTAATTTGCCTTGGTTAGCCATCTGATTGATCTGCCTCTGCAGTTCTGCCAAACCAGATTGGGTCTGTTTCTGCACTTCTGCCAAAGTATATTGGGTAGTTTGCATAAAACTCTTTTCCATCTCAACCAAACTCTTGAGCGTATCCTCCATAGAGGGGCCAGCAATCTGCAAAGGTTGAGGTGCTGGTGGCAGCTGGGGTACAGGGGCTTGGCCAAGATTCTACTGTGGAGGGACTGGATCTCTCCATCTGAAGTTTGGGTGGCCTCTCCATGAGTACTCGTTACTTCCCTGAGGGTAGTTCTGCATGCTCCCTTGGTTGTGTGCGTATGCTGCGTTAACCTGAGTCATATCATCTGGAGGGTGTTGCACCATATAACAATTGTTGGTTTGGTGATCCTGCTGCTGGCATATCCCACACACTGGAGCTACCTGCTTTTGATTCTGAATTCCTGTGGGCATTGCACCTGAAATGTTAACAAAAATTTTTTTTGACCATATCAGTTAAGTCATTAAGCTTTTGTTCAACAGAAATAGCATTAAGACTTGAAGGAATAGGAATAGAATTTCTGTCTGAAGTGATATTATTCTGGCAATTGTCTGCCATGGTCTGAAGTAGCATCTTGGCTCTTGTAACTGTCAAGTCTTGCAACGCTCCACCAGCGGCTGAATCAACTTTTTCTTTGGTGGCTGGAAGCATCCCGTCATAAAAGTACTGGATCATCGTCTAATCCGCAACTCCGTGTGTAGGGCATACTTCTTGCAACTCTCTGAACCATTGATGATACTCACTTAAACCCTCATTATTTCTCTGCTAGATGGCAACCATGTTCTTTCTAGCTACTCCTGCTTTCGTCGCATTCCAGTACTTGTTAAGGAACAAAGTGGACATCTCGGCCCATGTGTTGACCGTGTTGTGAGGCAGGCTGTAGAACCAATTTTGGGCAGCCCCCTCAAGAGAACATGGAAAAGTTTTCAACTTTGCTCTTTCCATATTCACAGCAGCTGGTTTCATCATGTCACATTGAACGTGTAGGTTCCTCAGATGCTTGAATGGGTTTTCATTCGACTGGCCAAAGAACTTGGGAAGGTTAGCCACCATATTGGTCTTGATAGACCAATCATTTGCTACAGTTGGCAAAGCGATACAGGAGAAGGTTTCCTGCTCCGCTGTCTTGTTCAGTTCCCTCATCGTGGGTTCTTGCTGATTTCCTGCCATAGCTGGGTCAAAGAAATCGTCTTGGCCGGAGTCTTGGCCAAGACTGTGGTCTAGACTAAAATCTGTTTCGGAACTAGAGGTTTCCGATTCACTTTCTTCTGGGGTTTTCCTCTTTCTAGCTATCTTCCTGAGTTGTGCTTCGATCTTAGAGAGATTTGGATTGTATGGTAGTAAATCTTCTACTCTGCAAGAGGACCTGGTCATCAACTATCAAAAAAAAAAATAAAATAAAAACTACAAATACCGTTAGAGATCCCCGGCAACGGCGCCAAAATTTGATCATGCGTCGAACACGTCAAATATAAAAGTGAAATAGGTATGGAATTGGGGGTAGAAATACAACTTATCACTGTCTACAAGAGTTTGTAGATTGTGGTAAGAGGATCGTCCAAAGAGACCTCTAGGAAATGTAGTTCTTGGTTGACTTCCTCGTCACTGGATTTGGTTTGGTAGAATCTGAAAATAAAGAAGAAAATAAAAGCAGTTAAATAGTTCAAAACAGTCTTGGCTAAAGGCTTGGCCTAGACAGGGGTCAAGATTGAGATAAATCAAATAAATGGGAATTCCTGGTAAGGGTGATATGAGAGCTTCTGTTCTTATGCTTCGATCATCGACTCAAGTGTATTCATCTCTTCATTCATAGTACTGCTATAGAGTGGAGGAACTCCTTTTCACTCCTGTCTTCCCTCCTCTTCAAATTACCTGGCGGGTACTCCCTCTCCTGATAATCCTAGCCAAGGGACACCTTACTGGTTAAAGGGTTTATCTGTTTGACTGCTGTCTTAAATGGCTGTTCGCTTCCTCAATGGTACAGGGGAAGACAGTACCTAGGCCAAGTTGTCTCCCTGTGGAAACCCTAGGTTGTCAATCTGGTCTTGACTTAGATCACTTATTTCTTCTAGTCTGACGCGAGACTAGTCACCTACTTCGCCTAGCCGACGGGTACTCCCTTTCCTTCTAGGCTGGTTGCAACTCTTCTCTACTAGGGTACAAGAATGGCCAACTCTTGTCTCTAATGAGTAAGCGACTAAATAAGCTTAAGAAATAAACAAATACGAATAAAGAGATTATTAAGCATGGTTTGATCTCACGAATGCATAAGAACTAAGCTCATCAACCCTTACCAAGAATGGGTGTTTAGCTACTTATACTCATGGATAGAAAAATAAAATACTTGATTGCATAAATAAATTAAATCCGAGATTTAAAGAATTAAATCCGGAGCAAAAATATATCAATGTCGAATTAGGGAAGAAGAAGAGAGCGTCCGAAGAGGAGGACAAGTTCAGCTATAAGTAAGCTAAAACTCCTCTGTCCTTCTCCAACTCAATCTCCTAAATAATCTCCTAAATAATATCCTAAATAATCTCCAAATAAATTATCCTGATTTGTTTTGGATAAAAATAGGAATTTAAAATATATAAAGATGGAAGGAGATCCTTGATAGGATTCTTAAATAAATATCTTCTTGATCCTTCTCTTTCTCACTAAACAGTTGTGATTTGCCAGCTCGCAAGGCCCAACGCTGCTGCTCATGATTCCTCTCTCGCGAATCAGTCTTGGCCGGAGTCTTGCCAAGACGATCAGGTGGTGCGACACGTTGAATGCGAAGGAGTCTTGGCCAAGCGCTAGGCCAAGACTCGGGAAACAGCTTCTGCGCTCCACAAGTCATATTCTTCTATAAATTGCCTCCAGACCAGAACTGCTAAGATATGTGAAATACAAGGATAAATCAGTAGGTTTACTGCCCAAATAACAAGTAAATAGATAGTAAAAACATGATGAAATGCAATGTAATCACCAGTGCCACTTCCAGACCCAAGTATCATCCTCCCACTCCCCGAACGCAATGATCCGACCCTCTTTGGCACCCGAAAGGTTGAACAGACGGGGAAATCTGATGGCAAGAGGAATCCGCAATACCCAGGGGTCCCACCAAAATAGGAACGAGTTCCCACAGCCCAAGGAGAGCTGCATATGATCCACCCAACTGTGAAACCGATCCCCTCCCCTCCCCCAGGTCGCTAGAATATCCTTCCAAACTGGCGAAGGAGTGTCATGATCTTGCCTCCACATCCGGCCCACATTCGAACAGTTGTACTGATTGCGGGCGATAGTAATCCAGAGTTTGTCCCCCTCTTCAAAGCTTCCCAAATCCATTTGAACAGCATCACCTCATTCTTCAACCGTAAGTTTCCCACTCCCAAGCCGCCCATTTCTTTTGGCTGAGTGACCAGCTCCCACTTCACCTTGGCAAGGCCATGTTTGATATCCCCTCCACTCCATAAAAACCTTCTCATGATTTTCTCGCAGTCCTTGATAATTCCTTTAGGCATTTTATACATCGACATGTGGTAAAGAGGAAGGCTGGCCAGCACCGACTTAATAAGAGTAAGCCTACCACCCAAGGATAAAAGAGTACCCTTCCAAGTAGCGAGCTTCTTTCTCATTTTCCCCACGAGATCCGACCAGCTGGATATCCTTCTTGGATTCATACCCACCGAGGATCCTAAATAATCAAAAGGTAGCTTTTCGTATCTGCAGCCTGCCTGACGCGCTATACTCTCCCCCAAAGGATGAAACATGTTTACCCCAACCAGAGTACTTTTATGATAATTTACCTTCAGCCCAGAGAATGCATCAAACCAACGGAGGATCCCTTTAACGTTTTGCACCTCTACCTCATCATTTCGAGTAAAAATCAGCGTGTCATCTGCAAATTGGAGGTGGGTAACATTCCAGCCGCCCATTTCATCTCCTATCCCGCGCAGCAGCCCTCTATCGTGAGCCCGAGTGATCAGAAGGTGAAGGCCCTCTACCGCAATGTTAAACAGAAATGGAGACATAGAGCAACCCTGTCTAAGCCCTCTGCTCAACCCAAAATCCGTAGAAGGGGATCCGTTAATCAACACAGACACCCTAGCAGAGCTGAGGCATTAGTGTATCCAACCAATCCATGTCTGGCTGAATCCCATCAGATGGAGGACGTCAAACAAATAGGACCACTCCACAGAATCATATGCCTTTTCGAAATCCAGCTTGAACAGGACCCCAGATTGATTCCTCCTCTTCAAGGAGTGCACTACTTCGTTGGCAGCCATCACACAGTCCAGGGTAGATCTACCCTTGATAAACCCATACTGATTAGTACTCACAACAGTAGTAATAACTCGAGCCAGCCGATTAGCCAGAACTTTGGAGATCACTTTATAATAGCAACTGACAAGACTAATGGGGCGGAACTCAGAGAATTGTTTTGCAGCCTTAACTTTCGGGATCAGCGTGATAAAGGAAGTGTTCTTACCTCTAGGAAAAATTCCAGTCCGAAAGAACTGACTCACAACCTCACTAAAGTCCTGTCCGACTACCTCCCACGCCTTCTTGATGAATCCCATTGACCAGCCATCTGGACCAGGCATTTTGTCACTTCCACAGCTTTGAACCGCCTCCCAAATTTCATCAACAGAAACCTGACGGTCAAGATCCACCACCTCCATCTCACTAAGGTGTTTAAAACCCAGGTTACTCAGTTTCGGTCTCTCCCAGCGAACTTCCTTGAAGAACTCCGCAAAGTAACTAGACGTTGCCGCCTTAATGTCCATTGGCGTATTTAAACGCCTACTCCCCTGTAAAATCTCAGTCACATTACACCTCGTTATCTCCAATTTAGCCACCAAATGGAAGAATTTAGTATTCCTATCGCCTAGAGAATCTCATTTTTTACGCGACTTTTGATGTCATATCCTGCTGGCATACCCTTCGGTTTCCCATAATTCTGACCGCACCTCCTGGTATCTAAGTCTCTCCGCCTCTGTTAGATCTCTCGCATCCGCTGTTCTATCTAACCGCTCCATCTCACTAGAGAGAGCCTTTATTTTGGCACCAGTAAAGCCGAAAACCTCTTTGTTCCAACTGTGCAATTTCATTTTAAGGAATTTTAGTTTCTTAGTGATCGAGTGTGGTCCTGGATGCAGCCGACCAGCTTCCATCCAAACTGATTTGAGCAGATCCTTGAACCCAGGGAAATCCCACCAAGCCGCCAAGTCTCTAAAGGGCTTCGGACCCCAGTCTTGATTAACCAAGTTGACTAACAGCGGCACATGATCTGAGCCATTTCTACCTAACGTCGTTAATCTAAGATTCGGCCACTTGTCATCCCAACCCGATTGAACAAACATCCTATCAATCTGACTTCTGCTAACCGCATTGGACCAAGTAAACCTTCTACCTAACAAAGGAATGTCCCTGAGAAGATTTCCACTCGCCCAATTTTGGAAATCACGCATTCCTCTAGTCTCAATAGTTCCGTGTAACCTGTCTTGGGGACTAAGAATCTCGTTAAAGTCTCCTGCGACTAGGACTGGGTCCCTGCTGCTCCCAATCAACTCTCCCAACTGGTCCCATAATGCCTTTCTACTTGGTGCGTCATTAGGAGCATAAAAATTCACTAAAACACATTTAAAATCTAGAGATTTGACACGTCCCTCCAACCAGATGAACCTGTCCCCCGTCTGAGTTCTGTTAACCTCTAAGATATTCTGATTCCAAAGAGTGAGAAGGCCCCCTGATCTCCCACTAGCCGGGGCATCCACCCAGCTAACCCCTGCACCATTCCACAAAGTGTTGACAAAATACTTCGAAATTTGATCCCTTTTGGTCTCCTGGAGAAAGACCACCTCAAGTTGTTCTCGCCTGGTCACAGTTTTTAAGAAACGTCTTTTATTCACCCCGTTTAACCCTTTGCAATTCCAAGAAAGGATTCTAACCATTGTAAAATCTGGTCTCGCTAGTGTCGCTCTTTAGTTCTTGAACTTGCACACTTCCCCTTCAAATCTTTCCCTATCGAAGTTCCGGAAGGAAGATTCCTGTACATTATCCATGAGGGACAACGCTATCCCTAACTCCCAGGCTGTACCTTCCAGGATGGTCTTCTCCTGTGCTCGATTCATGTTCCTGACGTCCGTATCATCCACGATCCCTACGACCGAGGATGACCCCTCTCCCGATTTGGTAGTTGCAAGACTGCCCACACCACCCACAAGGCATTTAATTCGATATGAGGGATGCCTAACAGTCACAAATGACTTTCCTGTGTTACCTTCTCTATCCGGTATGTTATTCCTTTAGGATTTCATTTCATGTACTGAGTCCTCTTCTTCTGCAGTGGGTTCTTGGTTTTGGTAGAGCTCGTCGCCCACTTGTCCCTCCTCTTCTTCGTCTGACAGGATATCATCTCCCATGTTTATTCCCACCATCTAGTCGAGGTTAGAAATAGCACCTTGCATGGGTTCCTCGTGGATCCAAACCTTGTGGACTTTGTCATCGAGTCTAATCTTGATTTCGCGGTCAATAATAGTTGTTTCCACTGATAGAAGAAATCTTGCCACATCTAGTCTTTTCCTCTGCATAGTTTTTTCATCCACTGCTATAAGCTGCCCACATGGTTTCGATATGGCTTGATAAGTGTCGAAACCCCACGCTTGGAAGGGGAGACCCGTGCATTAAACCCAACATAGTCTGCCGCCCTCAGACGATATTTCCTTCCACGACAACACCTTACTTAGAATTTCTTTGACCGCTGGATTGTCTAATGTCATCGCCCGTTCAAATTCTTCTTTTGTTGGAAATTCCAGCAGAACCAAACCCCTACCCATGAGCTTTGTATCACAGATCATACCCAATTCAGTTACCAACTCTTGTATTTCAGGCGCATACTCAATTCTACGTAATATTCCGACTGCACTCCTATCCAGCCATTCCTTATTTTCTTCAGGAATGGATAGCTCAATTACCTAGTCTCCTTAGTCTACTGCTGGAGTGGCCCAGGTTTGATCTTTCGCAGGTGAGTGGTTCCTCGACGCATTGGCTTCATCTACCACCCTGTCTGTACACTGTTTGCCTACCAGCTTAGGCCATTCAATCATCTTCTGCAAATCACTATGATCTTTAGGGCCCGACCTAGGTTTCCTCCCATATTTTTCCAAACTGCAACGTAATGTCGAAGCCCCAATAAATTGTTATCCCAGCACCTTTGCCATCTCACGTGGGTCGTCAACTCCTTCTAACCTGATGAAACCAAACCTACGTCCCGCCTTGTTCCGCCGGCGAGGAATGAAAACATCACGAACCCAGGAGAATCGAGGGAGGCGTCATCTTTTGACCAACAGATATTCGAGGGATTTGTGATCTACATGTTGGGGGAGGTTCTCCAGGTAGAAAGTAGTAATCGGGTCTTGGAAATCCCGAAGGGTAGATTGAGATCGGTGCATGGGTGTTGAGGGAGGGTTGTTTTACGCCAGCACAGTGGGTGTCTGGTATTTTGGCCTCCGGTAGCAGTGGGCTTGCCGGAGGGGGGCCGGGGCGGCATAGAGCCGCGATGGATACCAAAGGGTTAGGGTTTCCTAGTTTTGCGTAGCCGTCTAACTTTATAATTTTTCCATTCAGCTCGCTTCCCTTCCCTTACTGTGTACTTTTTCTAATTTATGACTTGGTCCACCTTTTCTACCCGGTCAAAGGAAATTATATAATACATCGGATATTTTCATTAAACATGCACTTAAATTATTAAACTAATAATAATAGCATGGGCCCAATCTATTAAATTGGTTGAATTATTGGACTGTGGAAAGTGACTGCTATCCATTCAACCAACAACATCCCTGCACCTGTCTTGTACAAGAATTATGGATGATTCTCTTAAATCTATTGGTTTGTATCATTTCTTTTGTCTTAAACGTGATGAACGTGGATATAATAGAACGTCAACAAATTAAATGAGGTTGCAGCTAATACGAATATTGGTTGTCTTCAAATGGTAAAATAATTATTTACTCTATATTAAAATTTTGAGTTTGAGTTTTCAGAATGGAGAAAAATTATACTAAAAGTGTAACGTTTTTTAAAAAGTTCGACAGAACTCGAATCAAATTACCCAGTAAAATAATTTAGTATAGGTGGTAAGTAGTTTACATAAGGTAAAAGTGTAATTACGTTTAAAACAATTGTAAATCTACCCAATTGACCCCACTAGCTAGTAATAATAATAATAGCATGGCCCAATCTATTACTCCCTCCGTAAAAAATTATTTGACGCTTTTAGTATTGGCACGTGTATTAAGGAGATCGTATAACTCACTATTTGAGATAATATTGTCCCTTACTTTTTCTCGGGCGTACGTTCGAAAAGAAGTACGGAATTTTTTTTGGTCAAACAGTGAGTCATCCGGCCTCCTTAATATGCGTGCCTAAAGTCAAAGCGTTAAGTAATTTTTGATGGAGGGAGTAAATTGGTTGCATTATTGGACAGTGGAAAGTGACTGCTATCCATTCAACCAATAACATCCCTGCACCTGTCTGGTACAAGAATTATGGATGATTCTCTTCCATCTACTATTAGTTCGTATCATTTCTTTTGTCTTAATGAGATAAAGGTGGATAGAATAGAACGGCAACAAATTAAATGAGGTTGTAGCTATATTGGTTGTGTTTAATGGTAAAAAAATTATTTATCTTATATTAAAATATCGAACTTGAATCTTAAAAATGGAGAAAAAATCATACTAATTCTTTCACTTACTTTAAAAAGCTTGAAAAAACTCGAATCAAATTATCCAGTAAAATAATTGAGTGTATTATACTCCATAACCATTTTATTATTTGGACATGTGCGTAATTGAATTATAGAGTGTATTAGATATTTTTTTCTACACACGATGGCTTTGTGTGCGTTATCAAGAGCTCTGCCCACATTTAGCGAAGGGAAAGGTATGTGGGGTAATCTTGCTATAAATAGGTTTGTGGGAGGGTGTTTTAAGCACACTCAGAGCCTAATTCACACTTTCAAGTTACAAAAAAGAAAATAAGCAAACACATTTTCATAATTTATAAGCCATGGAGATGAAGAATATGGTTTTTGGGCTCTTGCTCATTGCTGCCTTTGCCCTTCCAGCCCTTGCGACAAGGTTTGAGAAAGATTTAATGACAGATGAAACCGTCCAGGCCATTCTTCAGAAGGTCGGTCCCAATTCAAACGGGATGCTAGATGAGCAAACCAACTTTCAGAAAGATTTCATCTCATATGAAACCGTCCAGGCAATTCTTAGGAAGGTTGGTGCCAATTCAAACGTGATGCTAGATGAGAAAACCATCAGTGCTCTCACCGGCAAGACCCTCATTTCCAACCCAGTTCTTGAAGAGGCACTCCTCCAGCATTCCAACAGTATTAATGCCCTCGGTGTTGGCTACGTTTATTGCAAAGAAAGTTGTATCCATACTTCTTGCCTTTCTGCCATTTATGATTGTGCATGCACTCAAGGTAATTGCTTCAAGAACACTCTTGCTTAAAAGAAAGTATTGTTGAATATGCAAACATGATGAGCCAGCCAGATCGATGTGGACCATGTTTCAAATTTGTGTTTATGTTAGTTGTGTTTTCATTTCCCTTAATTTGTATGTCTTGAGGAAGCTATATGCATGCACATGTATGGTTGCAAAATACCATAGTTTAAGTGCTAGCTATCATATATTTGCTTCCATATCTCCTACGTGTATCGTCATTTAATTGAATAAAAATGGCCATCATACATGCGTGGTCTGATGTCTCCTCTTAATTTTGTGTGTGTTTAAAAACCATTACACAAAATGTGAAGAACTTTGTGGTTTCTTAACGGATAGATAAAAGTCTATAACGAAAAAATAGTAACGTAACAGACAATATATTGCAAAACGGAAGCTCTAACAATCAAGTCAGTAGAGATATGAATAATCGAGTATGTGAGTAGCTAAGGTTTGTATATGCGTACGTTGATGTTATATACCTAATATTTATAGTGCTTGTGGGGACTAATCGTTTAGGAAACATAATTATCTTTGCTATGATTTGATGACTACTGTTCTTACTAATAGCGTAGGTATAATAAACATACACGATTTTTACTAATTACCTCACTAATTATTACAAATTCGAGATCAGAATAATTAATCTAGCTAATTATTACAAAAAGTCAAATAACCAATTATTACAACAAGTGAAATAACCAATTATTATAACAAGTGAAATAAGCAATTAATTAATTATTACAAAGAGTGAAATGACTAATTATTACAACAAGTCAAGCTAATTAATCAAGCATTTATACGAGACATTTAAACAAGCATACGATTTAATAAACATGACATACGAATATTTAAACAAATTATTTCATACGAGAAATCATACGAAAAATTAAACATGGCGTAAAGTTACGAAAAATAATTTGTACGCATGCAAAATAATATATGAAAATTTAACATGGAAGTTACAAAAAATAAATGGGCTGGGCCCAATATCCTTGCCCAAACAGTAGCTGGGCTTCGGATGAAATCAAGCCCAGCTTTCATTTAAAACCAAGATGGGCTTGTGATAAAATCTAGCCCATCACCTTTCCATTTTATTTCCCACACAAACCCATTTTCCTTTCTTCTTCTTCTTCCTTGCGTCGCCGGCAAAGCTCCGGCCACGAAACACACCCAAAACAGTCCCAAAAAATGCAGCAATACCATAGTAACTCAAGCCAACAAACAAGTGATTTATCTCAACCAAAACAATAGCTGATTTTAACAAGCAAAATATAAGCTAATTAAACTGCAATTAAGCTATTAATTAATCAAGACATTATGAAATTAAATTGAAGCAAGAGAAATGAAATTTGCATGAAAAAAAAACATGTGAAGCAAGTTTGAGCAATTTATTGATTCATTAAGAGCATAAACTAAATTATGGAAAAACTAGTTAGAAAACTCACTTTGCTTCATTTGCTACTAGAGTGGTTTGAGCTGAGCGGGGGGCGCTAGAGCCGGAATTGGTCCCCTCTTTTTCCAGTTATGAGGAGCTCGGTATTTATAGGGGTGGAGGCCGCGAGTGGACTTGGAGGCCAAGGCGAGAGTGGGCGTTGCAGGTGTGAGGCGCAAGGGCGAGTGGCCGTGAACAGTCCGGTCGATGGGAGGTTCGTGATGATGAAGCTTTCGTTATGGATCAACATGAGGAGAATGCTTGGCTGAGGAGCAAGGAGGGAGTCGATTGCTGGAAAGGTGATGGGATTTTGGATAAACATGCATTAATGCATGAATTTGGATACGAAGGGGATATTTTTGGTACGAGCAAAATCACTCGACAATGAAAATAAATTCAAACTGAGAGGAACAACGTATGCAGAAAAATAAGACAAGATAACTAATATACAGTGAATAAAGGCGTAGTTCGGTTTAATGTATTTATTTTCTCTTTCGAAAATGTCAAAAGTTCGGACGCAAAATAAATATCGTTACGATAAAAATTAAACAAAAACCAAACTAGATGGAGTGAAAGAGAAAATAGTAGGTAATTATTGATTAAAGAGATTACTCACTCGACCCATGGTCCGGGAAATTTACTCGGGATCGACAGAATTTCGAGCGAAAAGATAAATCGAAAGTACGAATTTTTTTAAAAAGACACGAAATGACGTGCAATATTAAAAGAAATAGCCTACGATAAAAAATCGGTAGAGTTTTGATGTAGACAAGCTAAAAAGCGATAAGTGCTAAAATACGTAATAGTTGTGACGAAAAAAAATCCAAAATCGGGTAGCAACACCGACCAAACCATAACTTATTATGAATTAAAAGCCATTTCATGTTAAGGGCATGAGTGGTAATAATAATAATGACTACATAAAAAATTAACACTAAAAAAATTAAAAAAAATTACCAACCGTTTATGATAAAATTGAGCAAATACCAACCGTTCTTATTGGGTAAATAATTAGTCTCTATATGGCCTTACAATTGGGTCTAAAGTTTCATATATATTGATAGAAGTCGAGTCAGTAAAAAATAATTAATAAATACAACTCACTCCTATAAATAAATTTATGTAAAAATTTCATTTTCAAATCTGTTTACAATAGATATATATTTATAGCAAGTAAAATTTTAAAGGCATGTATTATTGGTCCAACTACATAGAGTTATATTACATTAAATGTATTCAAATGATTGAAAACTATGTTTCAACAATATCGTACAAGTGCATTACAGTTAAACCTCGATAAATGAATGTCCGATAAACGAATAACCTCGCCAAATGAATAATTTTCTCCGGTCCCGACTTGGGCAAATGGGCTAAATGAATAACCTCGCTAAATGCATTAACGAATAATTTTTTTTGAATCCTTAAAGACCCCATGTAAATATAAATGAATAATCATTAAAATTCATAAGATATATATATATATATATATATATATATATATATATATATTTATTTATCCTAAAAACAAAAATATTTCTTCCAATCAGACTATGTACATGCATCATGTTGTTGGTTTTGACTGGTGATCGGAAGCCATCAGACTGAATATTAAGAAAGATATAGTAGAATGAATTATTTACCAAACCAAGACTCTAGAAAAATATATATAGTAGTTTGTAGGTAGGTTAGGTACATTGTCTTAGTCTCTAAGTATTCCATACATAGAATATTATTATTAGTACATGTTGCATGTATTTAGACTCTAAGTATTCCATACATAGAATCTTATAAGTACATGATGCATGTACATAGTCTATATACGTATTTGTACATTAAATGTAAAATAAATAATCATACGAAAAAATAAAAATGTAAAAATACTATCTAAATGAATAAAAATTCATTTATCGATAAATGAATAATATATTCATTTATCGATAAGTAAATAAACTCACTAAACGAATATTTTTTGTTGGTCCCAAGAGCATTCATTTATCGAGATTTAACTGTAGTTCAGTGATGGGCATTATTAAAACGTGTATTTGTTTGGAAACTACTAGCTAGTTTCAAGTTTCCACAAAGAAATTTTACGACATGTAATGGTGTCAGAGTAAAATAAAAACTATATAAATCTTATATTCTTATAATTTTTATAACTTTTACATATCTCATGTGTATTGTCTATATAACCTAGTCTATATATACTCTGTATTCACATGTTCTTCTAGCTCGCCGATGCTGAAATACAATATCCAAACAGACAAGTGGCAAGTCCTCCTATGTTTTCATTTTAATTACTTTACAATCATTACCATTGTAATTTACGACTTGGACCATTTTTTCTACCCGGTCAAAGGAAATTATATAATACATCGGATATTTTCATTAACCATGCACTTAAAAAGTGTAACTTTTTTTAAAAAATTCGACAGAACTCGAATCAAATTACCCAGTAAAATAATTTAGTATAGGTGGTAAGTAGTTTACATAAGGTAAAACTGTAATTACGTTTAAAACAATTGTAAATCTACCCAATTGACCCCACTAGCTAATGATAATAATAATAGCATGGCCCAATCTATTACTCCCTACGTAAAAAATTATTTGACGCTTTTACTATTGGCATGTGTATTAAGGAGGTCCTATAACTCACTATTTGAGATAATTTTGTCCCTTATTTTTTCTCGGGCGTACGTTCGAAAAAAAGTACGGATTTTTTTTGGGTCAAACAGTGAATCATCCGACCTTCTTAATATGCGTGCGTAAAGTTAAAGCGTTAAGTATTTTTTGACGGAGGGAGTAAATTGGTTGCATTATTGGACAGTGGAAAGTGACTGGTATCCATTCAACCAATAACATCCCTGCACCTGTCTTGTACAAGAATTATGGATGATTCTCTTCCATCTACTATTGGTTCGTATCATTTCTTTTGTCTTAATGAGATAAAGGTGGATAGAATAGAACGGCAACAAATTAAATGAGGTTGTAGCTAATAGCAATATTGGTTGTGTGTAATGGTAAAAAAATTATTTATCTTATATTAAAATATCGAACTTGAATTTTGAAAATGGGGAAAAATCATATCAATTCTTTCACTTTCTTTAAAAAGCTCGAAAAAACTCGAATTAAATTATCCAGTAAAATAATTGAGTGTATTATACTCCATAACCATTTTATTATTTGGACATGTGCGTAATTGAATTATAGAGTGTATTAGATATTTTTTTCTACACACGATGGCTTTGTGCAGGGGCGGATCCAGTAATTATTTTCAAGGGGGCGCTCCCAATTTTTTTTTGTGAGTATTTTAAAAGGAAGGTAAACGAGCTGAACGAAAAAAAAATTACAAAGACTTTCCTCCTCATTCCTCAACTACAACCTAGACTTTATCACGACAAATAGCTGCAGTCATGCTCTGAATTTTTCCAAAAAAACAGCCTGAAGTCAAAAGTTATAGTGGTCGAAATTACTTATGTACCATTTCTCTCGTAATTTATCAACCATCTTAGACCACAAAAAAGAAATGCATAGATATGGAAAGTGGCAAAAGCTAATCTCCCATGAACGCAAATAATGAATCATTCAAACTTTTTTATTCTCATTTCTAGTGGTAGGATACTAAACACATTAAGACATACTCCACAATTCTCACTCCCTACCTCCATTGAATCCATTCACATTTCTTGTGGTTCATTACGGGCAACCAAACAAATCGTAAAAGTATCAAATAAAACATGTGTTTTGTATAATTGGATTTTAAAAAAATTAATAAGATATTTAATTAAGAGAAAAAAAAAACTCTCAAGGAGTCGTGGTTTTATATATTAGACTATAGATCAATTGAAAATAGTTAATTGAAAGATGATATTAATCTTGACACATCGTACAAAAAATTAAAAACTAACTTTGGCTTCCACAAGTTATTTATTCTTGATAAATAACGTTATGACTAAATCAAGAAATGTAACTTATATTCTTGTAATATTTAATGACAATTAATGATATGTAACGTGATTTTTTAAAATATTAATTTATTATATTTTTTAATAAATTAAATATGGTGTAAATTCAAACCTTGTCAATAAAAAAATATATTATACATCGGATATTTTCATTAAACATGCACTTAAATTATTAAACGAATAATAATAGCATGGGCCCAATCTATTAAATTGGTTGAATTATTGGACTGTGGAAAGTGACTGCTATCCATTTAACCAACAACATCCCTGCACCTGTCTTGTACAAGAATTATGGATGATTCTCTTCCATCTGTTGGTTTGTATCATTTCTTTTGTCTTAAACGTGATGAACGTGGATATAATAGAACGTCAACAAATTAAATACGAATATAGGTTGCAGCTAATACGAATATTGGTTGTGTTCAAATGGTAAAATAATTATTTACTCTATATTAAAATTTCGAGTTTGAGTTTTCAGAATGGAGAAAAATTATACTAAAAGTGTAACTTTTTTTAAAAAGTTCGACAGAACAAATTACTTAGTAACATAATTTAGTATCGGTGGTAAGTAGTTTACATAAGGTAAAACTGTAATTACGTTTAAAACAATTGTAAATCTACCCAATTGACCCCACTAGCTAATGATAATAATAATAGCATGGCCCAATCTATTACTCCCTCCGTACAAAATTATTTGACGCTTTTACTATTGCATGTGTATTAAGGAGGTCGTATAACTCACTATTTGAGATAATTTTGTCCCTTATTTTTTCTCGAGCGTACGTTCGAAAAGAAGTACGGAATTTTTTGGGGTCAAACAGTGAGTCATGCGGCCTCTTTAATAGCGTGTCTAAAGTCAAAGCGTTAAGTAATTTTTGACGGAGGGAGTAAATTGGTTGCATTATTGGACAGTGGAAAGTGACTGCTATCCATTCAACCAATAACATCCCTGCACCTGTCTTGTACAAGAATTATGGATGATTCTCTTCCATCTACTATTGGTTCGTATCATTTCTTTTGTCTTAATGAGATAAAGGTGGACAACAAATTAAATGAGGTTGTAGCTAATAGTAATATTGGTTGTGTTTAATGGTAAAAAAATTATTTATCTTATAATAAAATATCGAACTTGAATCTTAAAAATAGAGAAAAATCATACTAATTCTTTCACTTTCTTTAAAAAGCTCGAAAAAATTCGAATCAAATTATCCAGTAAAATAATTGAGTGTATTATACTCCATAACCATTTTATTATTTGGACATGTGCGTAATTGAATTATAGAGTGTATTAGATATTTTATTCTACACACGATGGCTTTGTGTGCGTTAGCAAGAGCTCTGCCCACATTTAGCGAAGGGAAAGGTAGGTGGGGTAATCTTGCTATAAATAGGTTTGTGGGAGGGTGTTTTAAGCACACTCAGAGCCTAATTCACACTTTCAAGTTACAAAAAAGAAAATAAGCAAACACATTTTCATAATTTATAAGCCATGGAGATGAAGAATATGGTTTTTGGGCTCTTGCTCATTGCTGCCTTTGCCCTTCCAGCCCTTGCGACAAGGTTTGAGAAAGATTTAATGACAGATGAAACCGTCCAGGCCATTCTTCAGAAGGTCGGTCCCAATTCAAACGGGATGCTAGATGAGCAAACCAACTTTCAGAAAGATTTCATCTCATATGAAACCGTCCAGGCAATTCTTAGGAAGGTTGGTGCCAATTCAAACGTGTTGCTAGATGAGAAAACCATCAGTGCTCTCACCGGCAAGACCCTCATTTCCAACCCAGTTCTTGAAGAGGCACTCCTCCAGCATTCCAACAGTATTAATGCCCTCGGTGTTGGCTACGTTTATTGCAAAGAAAGTTGTATCCATACTTCTTGCCTTTCTGCCATTTATGATTGTGCATGCACTCAAGGTAATTGCTTCAAGAACACTCTTGCTTAAAAGAAAGTATTGTTGAATATGCAAACATGATGAGCCAGCCAGATCGATGTGGACCATGTTTCAAATTTGTGTTTATGTTAGTTGTGTTTTCATTTCCCTTAATTTGTATGTCTTGAGGAAGCTATATGCATGCACATGTATGGTTGCAAAATACCATAGTTTAAGTGCTAGCTATCATATATTTGCTTCCATATCTCCTACGTGTATCGTCATTTAATTGAATAAAAATGGCCATCATACATGCGTGGTCTGATGTCTCCTCTTAATTTTGTGTGTGTTTAAAAACCATTACACAAAATGTGAAGAACTTTGTGGTTTCTTAACGGATAGATAAAAGTCTATAACGAAAAAATAGTAACGTAACAGACAATATATTGCAAAACGGAAGCTCTAACAATCAAGTCAGTAGAGATATGAATAATCGAGTATGTGAGTAGCTAAGGTTTGTATATGCGTACGTTGATGTTATATACCTAATATTTATAGTGCTTGTGGGGACTAATCGTTTAGGAAACATAATTATCTTTGCTATGATTTGATGACTACTGTTCTTACTAATAGCGTAGGTATAATAAACATACACGATTTTTACTAATTACCTCACTAATTATTACAAATTCGAGATCAGAATAATTAATCTAGCTAATTATTACAAAAAGTCAAATAACCAATTATTACAACAAGTGAAATAACCAATTATTATAACAAGTGAAATAAGCAATTAATTAATTATTACAAAGAGTGAAATGACTAATTATTACAACAAGTCAAGCTAATTAATCAAGCATTTATACGAGACATTTAAACAAGCATACGATTTAATAAACATGACATACGAATATTTAAACAAATTATTTCATACGAGAAATCATACGAAAAATTAAACATGGCGTAAAGTTACGAAAAATAATTTGTACGCATACAAAATAATATATGAAAATTTAACATGGAAGTTACAAAAAATAAATGGGCTGGGCCCAATATCCTTGCCCAAACAGTAGCTGGGCTTCGGATGAAATCAAGCCCAGCTTTCATTTAAAACCAAGATGGGCTTGTGATAAAATCAAGCCCATCACCTTTCCATTTTATTTCCCACACAAACCCATTTTCCTTTCTTCTTCTTCTTCCTTGCGTCGCCGGCAAAGCTCCGGCCACGAAACACACCCAAAACAGTCCCAAAAAATGCAGCAATACCATAGTAACTCAAGCCAACAAACAAGTGATTTATCTCAACCAAAACAATAGCTGATTTTAACAAGCAAAATATAAGCTAATTAAACTGCAATTAAGCTATTAATTAATCAAGACATTATTAAATTAAATTGAAGCAAGAGAAATGAAATTTGCATGGAAAAAAAACATGTGAAGCAAGTTTGAGCAATTTATTGATTCATTAAGAGCATAAACTAAATTATGGAAAAACTAGTTAGAAAACTCACTTTGCTTCATTTGCTACTAGAGTGGTTTGAGCTGAGCGGGGGGCGCTAGAGCCGGAATTGGTCCCCTCTTTTTCCAGTTATGAGGAGCTCGGTATTTATAGGGGTGGAGGCCGCGAGTGGACTTGGAGGCCAAGGCGAGAGTGGGCGTTGCAGGTGTGAGGCGCAAGGGCGAGTGGCCGTGAACAGTCCGGTCGATGGGAGGTTCGGGATGATGAAGCTTTCGTTCTGGATCAACATGAGGAGAATGCTTGGCTGAGGAGCAAGGAGGGAGTCGATTGCTGGAAAGGTGATGGGATTTTGGATAAACATGCATTAATGCATGAATTTGGATACGAAGGGGATATTTTTGGTACGAGCAAAATTACTCGACAATGAAAATAAATTCAAACTGAGAGGAACAACGTATGCAGAAAAATAAGACAAGATAACTAATATACAGTGAATAAAGGCGTAGTTCGGTTTAATGTATTTATTTTCTCTTTCGAAAATGTCAAAAGTTCGGACGCAAAATAAATATCGTTACGATAAAAATTAAACAAAACCAAACTAGATGGAGTGAAAGAGAAAATAGTAGGTAATTATTGATTAAAGAGATTACTCACTCGACCCATGGTCCGGGAAATTTACTCAGGATCGACAGAATTTCGAGCGAAAAGATAAATCGAAAGTACGATTTTTTTTAAAAAGACACGAAATGACGTGCAATATTAAAAGAAATAGCCTACGATAAAAAATTGGTAGAGTTTTGATGTAGACAAGCTAAAAAGCGATAAGTGCTAAAATACGTAATAGTTGTGACGAAAAAAAATCCAAAATCGGGTAGCAACACCGACCAAACCATAACTTATTATGAATTAAAAGCCATTTCATGTTAAGGGCATGAGTGGTAATAATAATAATGACTACATAAAAAATTAACACTAAAAAAATTAAAAAAAATTACCAACCGTTTATGATAAAATTGAGCAAATACCAACCGTTCTTATTGGGTAAATAATTAGTCTCTATATGGCCTTACAATTGGGTCTAAAGTTTCATATATATTGATAGAAGTCGAGTCAGTAAAAAATAATTAATAAATACAACTCACTCCTATAAATAAATTTATGTAAAAATTTCATTTTCAAATCTGTTTACAATAGATATATATTTATAGCAAGTAAAATTTTAAAGGCATGTATTATTGGTCCAACTACATAGAGTTATATTACATTAAATGTATTCAAATGATTGAAAACTATGTTTCAACAATATCGTACAAGTGCATTACAGTTAAACCTCGATAAATGAATGTCCGATAAACGAATAACCTCGCCAAATGAATAATTTTCTCCGGTCCCGACTTGGGCAAATGGGCTAAATGAATAACCTCGCTAAATGCATTAACGAATAATTTTTTTTGAATCCTTAAAGACCCCATGTAAATATAAATGAATAATCATTAAAATTCATAAGATATATATATATATATATATATATATTTATTTATCCTAAAAACAAAAATATTTCTTCCAATCAGACTATGTACATGCATCATGTTGTTGGTTTTGACTGGTGATCGGAAGCCATCAGACTGAATATTAAGAAAGATATAGTAGAATGAATTATTTACCAAACCAAGACTCTAGAAAAATATATATAGTAGTTTGTAGGTAGGTTAGGTACATTGTCTTAGTCTCTAAGTATTCCATACATAGAATATTATTATTAGTACATGTTGCATGTATTTAGACTCTAAGTATTCCATACATAGAATCTTATAAGTACATGATGCATGTACATAGTCTATATACGTATTTGTACATTAAATGTAAAATAAATAATCATACGAAAAAATAAAAATGTAAAAATACTATCTAAATGAATAAAAATTCATTTATCGATAAATGAATAATATATTCATTTATCGATAAGTAAATAAACTCACTAAACGAATATTTTTTGTTGGTCCCAAGAGCATTCATTTATCGAGATTTAACTGTAGTTCAGTGATGGGCATTATTAAAACGTGTATTTGTTTGGAAACTACTAGCTAGTTTCAAGTTTCCACAAAGAAATTTTACGACATGTAATGGTGTCAGAGTAAAATAAAAACTATATAAATCTTATATTCTTATAATTTTTATAACTTTTACATATCTCATGTGTATTGTCTATATAACCTAGTCTATATATACTCTGTATTCACATGTTCTTCTAGCTCGCCGATGCTGAAATACAATATCCAAACAGACAAGTGGCAAGTCCTCCTATGTTTTCATTTTAATTACTTTACAATCATTACCATTGTAATTTACGACTTGGACCATTTTTTCTACCCGGTCAAAGGAAATTATATAATACATCGGATATTTTCATTAACCATGCACTTAAAAAGTGTAACTTTTTTTAAAAAGTTCGACAGAACTCGAATCAAATTACCCAGTAAAATAATTTAGTATAGGTGGTAAGTAGTTTACATAAGGTAAAACTGTAATTACGTTTAAAACAATTGTAAATCTACCCAATTGACCCCACTAGCTAATGATAATAATAATAGCATGGCCCAATCTATTACTCCCTACGTAAAAAATTATTTGACGCTTTTACTATTGACATGTGTATTAAGGAGGTCCTATAACTCACTATTTGAGATAATTTTGTCCCTTACTTTTTCTCGGGCGTACGTTCGAAAAAAAGTACGGATTTTTTTTGGGTCAAACAGTGAATCTTCCGACCTTCTTAATATGCGTGCGTAAAGTTAAAGCGTTAAGTATTTTTTGACGGAGGGAGTAAATTGGTTGCATTATTGGACAGTGGAAAGTGACTGGTATCCATTCAACCAATAACATCCCTGCACCTGTCTTGTACAAGAATTATGGATGATTCTCTTCCATCTACTATTGGTTCGTATCATTTCTTTTGTCTTAATGAGATAAAGGTGGATAGAATAGAACGGCAACAAATTAAATGAGGTTGTAGCTAATAGCAATATTGGTTGTGTGTAATGGTAAAAAAATTATTTATCTTATATTAAAATATCGAACTTGAATTTTGAAAATGGGGAAAAATCATACCAATTCTTTCACTTTCTTTAAAAAGCTCGAAAAAGCTCGAATTAAATTATCCAGTAAAATAATTGAGTGTATTATACTCCATAACCATTTTATTATTTGGACATGTGCGTAATTGAATTATAGAGTGTATTAGATATTTTTTTCTACACACGATGGCTTTGTGCAGGGGCGGATCCAGTAATTATTTTCAAGGGGGCGCCCCCAATTTTTTTTTGTGAGTATTTTAAAAGGAAGGTAAACGAGCTGAACGAAAAAAAAATTACAAAGACTTTCCTCCTCATTCCTCAACTACAACCTAGACTTTATCACGACAAATAGCTGCAGTCATGCTCTGAATTTTTCCAAAAAAACAGCCTGAAGTCAAAAGTTATAGTGGTCGAAATTACTTATGTACCATTTCTCTCGTAATTTATCAACCATCTTAGACCACAAAAAAAAATGCATAGATATGGAAAGTGGCAAAAGCTAATCTCCCATGAACGCAAATAATGAATCATTCAAACTTTTTTATTCTCATTTCTAGTGGTAGGATACTAAACACATTAAGACATACTCCACAATTCTCACTCCCTACCTCCATTGAATCCATTCACATTTCTTGTGGTTCATTACGGGCAACCAAACAAATCGTAAAAGTATCAAATGAAACATGTGTTTTGTATAATTGGATTTTAAAAAAATTAATAAGATATTTAATTAAGAGAAAAAAAAAACTCTCAAGGAGTCGTGGTTTTATATATTAGACTATAGATCAATTGAAAATAGTTAATTGAAAGATGATATTAATCTTGACACATCGTACAAAAAATTAAAAACTAACTTTGGCTTCCACAAGTTATTTATTCTTGATAAATAACGTTATGACTAAATCAAGAAATGTAACTTATATTCTTGTAATATTTAATGACAATTAATGATATGTAACGTGATTTTTTAAAATATTAATTTATTATATTTTTTAATAAATTAAATATGGTGTAAATTCAAACCTTGTCAATAAAAAAATATATTATACATCGGATATTTTCATTAAACATGCACTTAAATTATTAAACGAATAATAATAGCATGGGCCCAATCTATTAAATTGGTTGAATTATTGGACTGTGGAAAGTGACTGCTATCCATTTAACCAACAACATCCCTGCACCTGTCTTGTACAAGAATTATGGATGATTCTCTTCCATCTGTTGGTTTGTATCATTTCTTTTGTCTTAAACGTGATGAACGTGGATATAATAGAACGTCAACAAATTAAATACGAATATAGGTTGCAGCTAATACGAATATTGGTTGTGTTCAAATGGTAAAATAATTATTTACTCTATATTAAAATTTCGAGTTTGAGTTTTCAGAATGGAGAAAAATTATACTAAAAGTGTAACTTTTTTTAAAAAGTTCGACAGAACAAATTACTTAGTAACATAATTTAGTATCGGTGGTAAGTAGTTTACATAAGGTAAAACTGTAATTACGTTTAAAACAATTGTAAATCTACCCAATTGACCCCACTAGCTAATGATAATAATAATAGCATGGCCAAATCTATTACTCCCTCCGGACAAAATTATTTGACGCTTTTACTATTGCATATGTATTAAGGAGGTCGTATAACTCACTATTTGAGATAATTTTGTCCCTTATTTTTTCTCGAGCGTACGTTCGAAAAGAAGTACGGAATTTTTTGGGGTCAAACAGTGAGTCATGCGGCCTCTTTAATAGCGTGTCTAAAGTCAAAGCGTTAAGTAATTTTTGACGGAGGGAGTAAATTGGTTGCATTATTGGACAGTGGAAAGTGACTGCTATCCATTCAACCAATAACATCCCTGCACCTGTCTTGTACAAGAATTATGGATGATTCTCTTCCATCTACTATTGGTTCGTATCATTTCTTTTGTCTTAATGAGATAAAGGTGGACAACAAATTAAATGAGGTTGTAGCTAATAGTAATATTGGTTGTGTTTAATGGTAAAAAAATTATTTATCTTATAATAAAATATCGAACTTGAATCTTAAAAATAGAGAAAAATCATACTAATTCTTTCACTTTCTTTAAAAAGCTCGAAAAAATTCGAATCAAATTATCCAGTAAAATAATTGAGTGTATTATACTCCATCACCATTTTATTATTTGGACATGTGCGTAATTGAATTATAGAGTGTATTAGATATTTTATTCTACACACGATGGCTTTGTGTGCGTTAGCAAGAGCTCTGCCCACATTTAGCGAAGGGAAAGGTAGGTGGGGTAATCTTGCTATAAATAGGTTTGTGGGAGGGTGTTTTAAGCACACTCAGAGCCTAATTCACACTTTCAAGTTACAAAAAAGAAAATAAGCAAACACATTTTCATAATTTATAAGCCATGGAGATGAAGAATATGGTTTTTGGGCTCTTGCTCATTGCTGCCTTTGCCCTTCCAGCCCTTGCGACAAGGTTTGAGAAAGATTTAATGACAGATGAAACCGTCCAGGCCATTCTTCAGAAGGTCGGTCCCAATTCAAACGGGATGCTAGATGAGCAAACCAACTTTCAGAAAGATTTCATCTCATATGAAACCGTCCAGGCAATTCTTAGGAAGGTTGGTGCCAATTCAAACGTGATGCTAGATGAGAAAACCATCAGTGCTCTCACTGGCAAGACCCTCATTTCCAACCCAGTTCTTGAAGAGGCACTCCTCCAGCATTCCAACAGTATTAATGCCCTCGGTGTTGGCTACGTTTATTGCAAAGAAAGTTGTATCCATACTTCTTGCCTTTCTACCATTTATGGTTGTGCATGCACTCAAGGTAATTGCTTCAAGAACACTCTTGCTTAAAAGAAAGTATTGTTGAATATGCAAACATGATGAGCCATGTGGACCATGTTTCAAATTTGTGTTTGTGTTAGTTGTGTTTTCATTTCCCTTAATTTGTATGTCTTGAGGAAGCTATATGCATGCACATGTATGGTTGCAAAATACCATAGTTTAAGTGCTAGCTATCATATATTTGCTTCCATATCTCCTACGTGTATCGTCATTTAATTGAATAAAAATGGCCATCATACATGTGTGGCTTGATGTGTCCTCTTAATTTTGTGTGTGTTTAAAATCCATTACACAAAATGTGAAGACCTTTGTGGTTTCTTAACGGATAGATAAAGGTCTATAACGAATAAATAACGAAAAAATAGTAACGTAACAGACAATATATTGCAAAACGGAAGCTCTAACAATCAAGTCAGTAGAGATATGAATAATCGAGTATGTGAGTAGCTAAGGTTTGTATATGCGTACGTTGATGTTATATACCTAATATTTATAGTGCTTGTGGGGACTAATCGTTTAGGAAACATAATTATCTTTGCTATGATTAGATGACTACTATTCTTACTAATAGCGTAGGTATAACAAACATATACGATTTTTACTAATTACCTCACTAATTATTATAAATTGGAGATCAGAATAATTAATCTAGCTAATTATTACAAAAAGTTAAATAACCAATTATTACAACAAGTGAAATAACCAATTATTACAACAAGTAAAATAAGCAATTAATTAATTATTACAACGAGTGAAATGACTAATTATTACAACAAGTAAAACTAATTAATCAAGCATTTATACGAGACATTTAAACAAGCATACGATTTAATAAACATGACATACGAATATTTAAACAAATTATTTCATACGAAAAATCATACGAAAAATTAAACATGGCATAAAGTTATGAAAAATAATTTGTACGCATACAAAACAATATATGAAAATTAAACATGGAAGTTACAAAAAATAAATGGGCCGGGCCCAATATCCTTGCCAAAATAGTAGCTGGGCTTCGGATGAAATCAAGCCCAGCTTTCATTTAAAACCAAGATGGGTTTGTGATAAAATCAAGCCCATCACCTTTCCATTTTATTTCCCGCACAAACCCATTTTCCTTTCTTCTTCTTCTTCCTTGCGTCGCTGGCAAAGCTCCGGCCATGAAACACACCCAAAATAGTCCCAAAAAAATGCAGCAATACCATAGTAACTCAAGCCAACAAACAAGTGATTTATCTCAACCAAAACAATAGCTGATTTTAACAAGCAAAATATAAGCTAATTAAACTACAATTAAGCTATTAATTAATCAAGACATTATGAAATTAAATTGAAGCAAGTTTGAGCAATTTATTGATTCATTAAGAGCATAAACGAAATTATGGAAAAACTAGTTAGAAAACTCACTTTGCTTCATTTGCTACTGGAGTGGTTTGAGCTGAGCAGGGGGGGGGCTAGAGCCAGAATTGGTCCCCTCTTTTTCTAGTTATGAGGAGCTCGGTATTTATAGGGGTGGAGGTCGCGAGTGGACTTGGAGGCCAAGGCGAGAGTGGGCGTTGCAGGTGTGAGGCGCAAGGGCGAGTGGCCGTGAATAGTCCGGTCGATGGGAGGTTC
Organism: Viola odorata; assembly: GCA_963691705.1. Classification (NCBI taxonomy): domain Eukaryota; kingdom Viridiplantae; phylum Streptophyta; class Magnoliopsida; order Malpighiales; family Violaceae; genus Viola; species Viola odorata. Next base: position 60,201,827 of record OY829544.1, read on the forward strand.
GTGATGATGAAGCTTTCGTTCTGGATCAACATGAGGAGAATGCTTGGCTGAGGAGCAAGGAGGGAGTCGATTGCTGGAAAGGTGATGGGATTTTGGATAAACATGTATTAATGAATGAATTTGGATACGAAGGGGATATTTTTGGTACGAGCGAAATCACTCGACAATGAAAATAAATTCAAACTGAGAGGAACAAAGTATGCAGAAAAATAAGACAAGATAACTAATATACAGTGAATAAAGGCATAGTTTGGTTTAATGTATTTATTTTCTCTTTCGAAAATGTCAAAAGTTCGGACGCAAAATAAATATCGTTACGACAAAAATTAAACAAAACCAAACTAGATGGAGTGAAAGAGAAAAATAGTAGGTAATTGTTGATTAAAGAGATTACTCACTCGACCCATGGTCCGGGAAATTTACTCGGGATCGACAGAATTTCGAGCGAAAAGACAAATCGAAAGTACGATTTTTTTTAAAAAGACACGAAATGACGTGCAATATTAAAAGAAATAGCCTACGATAAAAAATCGGTAGAGTTTTGATGTAGACAAGCTAAAAAGCGATAAGTGCTAAAATACGTAATAGTTGTGACGAAAAAAAATCCAAAATTGGGTAGCAACACCCACCAAACCATATACTTATTATGAATTAAAAGCCATTTCATGTTAAGGGCATGAGTGGTAATAATAATAATGACTACATAAAAAATTAACACTAAAAAAATTTAAAAAAATTACCAACTGTTTATTAAACTAATAATAAATAAATACAACTCAAATTTGTGAAATAACCAATTATTACAACAAGTGAAATTACCAATTATTACAACAAGTGAAATAAGCAATTAATTAATTATTACAAAGAGTGAAATGACTAATTATTACAACAAGTCAAACTAATTAATCAAGCATTTATACGAGACATTTAAACAAGCATACGATTTAATAAATATGACATACGAATATTTAAACAAATTATTTCATACGAAAAATCATACGAAAAATTAAACATGGCATAAAGTTACGAAAAATAATTTGTACGCATACAAAACAATATATGAAAATTAAACATGGAAGTTACAAAAAAAAAATGGGCCTGAAAACGTGTGTGCACAAGAGATAATGTGTACAGTGGTAGTCAGGGTCGAACACAGGGATTGTGAGGGACTGATCTAAGGTCTTGAATGAATTCGGGGGAGAAAAGCACGAAAAGTAACAATCGGGGGGGGGGGGGGGGGGGGGGGGGGTGGGGTTTACTTGGCTAAACAAGTTAGCCAAGGCAGATTTGAGAGCTAACAATTGTTATCTAAGAAAGCAGTATTCGGGGTCCCGAATGTCACGTTCGTGGTCCCGATTGGTAAAACAAACAAATCAGTAAATGAGTCCAGAAATATCAAACAAAGACGAGATAGTCACGAATAATCAAATAAAGAAGGATTCTCAGCAAAGGCATTCTTGGGTTGCATTCGGGGGCTCGATCGTCATCAGCTCAAGGGTATTCTATTCGAGACATCATAGAAATGACATAGGGACCAGATTCTTCGGATATCCCCTACTTTTATCTTAAGAGAAACTACCCCCTGTTTCCACATATGAGGTAGTCGTGACAGTTTGGCTTACTCCCTAGGCACGCATGCGGGAGGGCAAGATTCAAGCTGCCCTTGAAGATAAGAAAAGACAGATCTAGAGCTAAAGGTCCCTCAGCTTGTCAGACTCGTGACCTCGCTCTAATCAATTACACACCCTATCTATTCGAGACCACTTTGACACAGTCAAGACTAAACAGATGCCTACTTGGTTCATGCAATTTTCCTTCCGTATTCACCACACGAATGGCAGCATTCACATAAGATAATTATCAGTTGATCAAGCCTCAAATTATATCATGCAAAGATGTAATTAAAACGATGGATAATTGAATATGGCATCAAGAATGTATTAAGCACATGAAGGCCTCGAATCTGCCCTTGCAACCTCGAATCACCCTTGCTAAGGACTAATGATTTAGCTACTCATACTTGAAGATGAACAATTAATAATTAAAGAAAGCATAATAGATAAGTAAATAGATTAAGGGAAGAAAACTTTGTTACTAAAAATCCGTTTGAAGCTCGGCGGTAAGGTTGAAGATGAGCTAACAAGAACTAGAGAGAGAAACTAGAGAGAAGTCTAAGAAAACTAAAACTAAATAAATTATGCTAAGTAATAAGAGATGTAAGATATAGATAAGAGATGTCCTAAACTACTCTTAGATGCCCTTTATATAGTAGAGCTCTAAGCACAAAATATCTTCAGCCTAAAACTAGGGACAAAATGCATTAATGGAAAGCCTAAAGAAGTGGATCCATGCTCCTTAAAGAACGAAGCTGAAAAAGCATAAAGCTGTCTGATTTCCCCATCTTTGGGCAGGTCTGGATTGGACTCAAGGGTTGACTTGGTCAGAGCGGTAGGTATTTGGTGGTCAATGTAGACTGCAGGAACAGTGTCAGAGGAGGCACATGGAAGCTCTAGCGAGGTGACACGTGAAAATGTCATTCTTCGCCCTTCGGGGTCCCGAATGGGGAATCCGATTCGGGACCTTGAACGCTGCTTTAGACTCGGGACCTTGACTTTTGGCCTTGAAGCTCAAAACTGCACAAAATGCTCCAAAAATGCATCTTTTCGCATAAACCCCCATTTTAGGCCTAGATCTGCAATAGTAATGAAAACATGGGTAAATTAGCAGAATCATGCCTTAAATGGGTGAGAAAATGGGGAGAAAATCGTGCATAAAAACATGCTATCAAATAATCCCTACACTGCCCAATGCTCGCCCTCGAGCATTTATAAAATTTTAAAACAGTCCCAAAACAGAACAGACACACCAAACCATAGCACAGAGAATAAGCATGCTTGTCAAGATTCGGGACCCCGAATGAAAACAGACTCCGTCTAGATACACCTGCATCAAATCAGAAGGATAACGACCCTTGAGAAGAGACTTTTCCACATCAGCCTATTCACCAGCAGTCCTCTCATAGATCGGTGTTTGCACTCACGCTCGTGAACAAGGTTAGGTGTTTAAACACTCAAGTATACAAAAACGCAGCACAAAACCAAGTTTGCATATCAATCCGAGTACATTAGACACATGCATAGGCAATCTAGCAATCAAAAGGCTTCGCATCGGGGGCAAGAAGGGAAAACAAGGAAAATAAATAATAAGAGGCAATGGAAGATGCGTAATGAGAAGAAAAAGTGGAGAAGAGGGAGAGTAAGGAAGTGAAATGAGAAGGTGGTGAAACCAACTCAAACCTGGAACGCTCCCTTGGCAGGAAAGAATCGAGATGGTGAGACAACGTTGCTGAGGGCGAAAGCTAGACTAGGCTTTTCTTCTTCGAGGGGGATCCTTGCCTTCTTCATTCGGGACCTAGGCTCGGGACCTTGAATGGATGTTGGCTGCTGATTTTCCTCTTCTTGGCTTTCAAGGTTTGGTCTTGCTCTCTTCTCTCTCTCTTTTATTTATATTCCACCTTTTTTATCAATTTTCTTTTTTTTCTTTTTTTTTTCTATAGAGAGAGAGAGATCTGAATTGAGGATCGAGACCTTGTTCTTCGGAGGCTGGATATTCCGATTTCACTTCCCCACACTTGTGTTTTGCTGTGGGTGGGAAGTGATTTTTTGTTCTGGTATGCCCTTGATTTCTTCGTTTTAGCTTCGAGGTCTTGAATTGGTGCCAGCATTCGGGGTCTTGAATTTGGGGGATCCCCACACTTCGCCTTTTCTGCTTCATTTGTCTAGTCTAGCCCTCTGGTGCTCCCAACAACATTGCTTCACCTGCCAAGAGAAAGATCAAGGAAAATTCAAATGGTTAGAATTGGAGAGGTCAAGAAGGGATTCGGGGTCAGGAAGGGGGAACAGAACAGAAAAAAATGAGAGAGAACAATTCGATGCGAGAACTTAATCTTTTGCTGCTTTCTTATGTCTAAATGTGTCTATACCCATGGATATCATGCAAGCCCAGCCAGTACCTAGTCATGCATCTATCACTCAAATAATAAATGAAGGCTCAAATGCTCACAAGGTGCTGATTTTTGACTACTGGTGTCTAGGTCTTGAAGCGGATATAAGGCATAACAGGCAAAGAATGAATCATTCGGGACCTTGACTACAGACATCATTTTTATTCTATATGCAAAAGTCAGGTGTGTGTCCATCATTGAGGCATTTTTCAAAGATCTAGGCAAAAATCTGAAGAGTAAAAAGAATAACTAAAAGTATCATGCATAAACTTAGGAAAAATAAACTAAGAGGTAAATATAGCATGCATAATAAATACTAGCAGTTCAAACTCTTCCCACACTTAGGCAGCGTGTTGTCCTCAATGCGGGAAGGAGGCAAAAAGATAGCAGTTTTGATACTAAAGGAGGAATGTAAATTGGTCAACATAAATAATCAACCCACGCAGGGGCAAAGGGTTTGAAATTGTTCGGGCTCAAGAGGTAGGGGGGTCGAATTGCTCGATGGCAATGGTGAGGGCTCGGATGGCTTGCAGGATGGCGCGATTGGAATCCTTGATATCAGTGAGTAAGCTAAGGACAGTGTTGTCATTTGTTATCTGCTCGGGACCTGGGGCATGCTCTTCGGGGGCGGTTGGCGCGGCTGTGTTGGCAGAAGGTGGCTCGGGAGTAGTAGACTTGCCTCGGGGCCTGGATAGATCCGGGTACTCAAACTTGCCTTCTATCTTTCCTTTGTTATCTGCATGAAAGCTCAAGATACCATTAGTAACACAAAATAATCCCATCGTGTCCAAGGTCTTGAGACCAAGGAGCTTGAAGGAACTCGGGTGCTTATACAAGTTCAGCTCTTGAAGCTTCCATGTGTACAATTGTGAGGCCAAGCTAGTAACGAGGGATCCAAGAACAGGAGAGCGACCCTGGGGGGCATTGGCAACGTTGTGAGCAGAGGTGGCGATCCAGTATCCAAGATTGACCCGCTTCTTGTGGTACATGGCCCATAGGAAAAATAGCTCGGATTGAGCAAGCTGGCCTGAGGTCCCGAATTTACCCTCTAGGGCAATGGACAGGAAGCGTTGCAGAATCTGGAGTGCAGGGTCTCGAATGCCATGAGCCTTTGTGTTGCGGGAGTCGAACTTGGCCTTGGGATGTCCAGTGAGCTCCCGAAGGGCTTGGTGGTTGTTGAAGTCGGCCGGGACAGCGGTCAAGGCGTTCTGATATGCATCCCCTTGAATGTCCTCACGACTGGCGAAACTGAGGTAGACATTGAAGTCGTTGAGGGACATAGGGTGCCACTTGCTAGCCAGCCTAAAATTGACCCATCCCTTAGCAGACAGATCAGGGCCTACCCCACCCTTGGGTTTGAATAGATCTGCCTTGTACCAAAAACTCGCAAAGAACTCAAGGCTGAGTTCCAGGTATGTAGGCTGATCCATGAAGAACAAGCTTTCCCATCCTATGCCACTAACCAACTCCCGAATGCGAGACCCAATACCCAGCTTGTCATACAAATCCATATCTAATTTAGCACATGGGGCCACCCCCTTGTTGTTCATCAAAGTGACCTTATCCAGAGACGGTTTATCATTGAAAATGAACAATTCATTAAAATTATCAATGTCAGCTGTTACCAGGTAACTGGGTCTGGATCCCGAAGCAGGCGATGGAGTCTCGAGATCGTCGTCCTCCTCTGTAGTGCGCTGGGATTTGCGGGGGGTCTCGACTGCGGCTGCCTTGCCTTTGGGAGTGGCCGGGAGCTTTCTTTTCTTGCTGGCCGGGGTCTTGGAGGCTGGGGCTTTGGGGGCATTCTTTGCCGCTTGGGCCGGTACCTTAGAGGTCGACTGGGCTTTGGCCTTGGTCTTCTGCGGGGGCGGGCTGAGGGGTTTGGGTGGGTCAATCTCACCCTCTCCTTCGTTGGTGGCTGCCGCTGTCGTGCCCTCTCGAACATCCGCGGGACCTTGATTGGTATGCTCAGGGTCTTGAGCGTCTTGCTCGTCAGGATGCTCCTTCCGCTCTACCTCTTCTTCCCCTTCTTCTCCGTCGTCTTCATCCTCAGCCGCCCGCTGGTCGTCGGAATCCCAAGGGAACTGCTCCTCGTTCTCCTTTTCGACCCTCCTGGCCTCTCGGAGGCTGGAGCTGGTCTGTGCCCCGTCCTCTTCCTCGGTATTAGAGGGAATAACGTAGCCAATGGGTTTTACATCGAGGGGGGTAGAGTTCACGGGGCTGCCAGGAGGGGTCGGCATCGCCGTTGGCTTCTTCGGCTTGCTGCCGGCGGTCGTGGTCGGAGGAACGCGGTGCACCTTGCCGGATCTGGTCATTTTTTGGAGGGAGGTGGTGAAGGTTATCTCGTCGAGGTCTATAGTGTCTTCTGAGGAGGCGGAGCTGAGTGGTTCAGTGGCGGTGGGTGACTGATCGGTGGTGGTATTTGTTGGCTGGGGTTGAGTGGAGAGAGGAGTAGGAGTGGGAGTAGATAAGTGAGAAGTGGTGGGTTTATTTAGGTTGAGGCTCGTGTGTGCCATGAGGAGGAAGAAGGATTTTGTGTTTTGAAAGAAGGGAAAGAAATATTGTGTTTTGATTTGATTGGGAGAGATGAAGGGATTTTGGTTGGGTAACGGATGGGATCTGACGGTTAAGTGGCATGGGTGAGTGGGTTAGAGGACGTGGAAAGGTGGAGAGAGGGATGGGAGCTGATCTCCTTGGGCTTCGTTTGCCACGTGTCGCGTCGGGAGAGGACGCGCAGTGCTAAGGGCAGCGTGCGCCTGTACCTGCACGGGATTTGGAGAAAGCAAATCAGCTTTAAAGGTTTTGAAAATAGGAGAGAGGGGAATAAAACCAAAAGAATTAAATGAGGGTTAATAAAGTAGGGTACATAGCATTTAATTGGAGAGAGGGAGGGACAAAGGAATTAAATGAAAGGGAGAGAGAACAAAGAAATTTTGAAATTTACCTAGGTAACATAAAAAGTATGTATAGAGAATTTGAAAAGCTAGAGTTGACTAAAAATAAATAAATAAAAAAAAGAGGAAAGAAAGGAATAAAAGGTTTAAAAGGAGAATAAGAAGGGACAAATTAATTAAGACCACCTAGGGAAGAGAAGACATGTGCGTGGGAAAGAGAGAAAAATAATGTTAGACGCGGAATTTAAAGACAGGAAAATTGAAAGGGAGAGAGTTTAGGAATTCGGGGGTTGTCCCCACACTTGGCCTTGATTAGCGTCCAGGCCTAGATGTTGTTTCTTCATTCGGGGGCGTTGTCTGCTGGGTCCTCGACCCTTACTTCCTTGGCAGTTGAGGGTTTGAATCCTTCATAGAAGGGTTTAAGCCTGTGCCTGTTTACTTTGAATGGTTCGCCCCCGTCCAGATTCTGGATCTCAATAGCTCCATGATCGAACACCGCGGTGACTTTGTAGGGTCCCGTCTATTTGGACTTAAGCTTGCCCGAGAAGATCCTCAATCGTGAGTTGTAGAGCAAGACTTTCTGCCCAATTGTGAAAGTCTTGACCATGAGGTGCTTGTCATGCTGGGCCTTAGTCTTGCCCTTGTAAATCATTGAATTTTCATAAGCATCTCCTCGTAGTTCCTCGAGCTCTTGAATTTGCAAACAGCGGTCCTTGCTCGCCAAGTTTAGATCCATGTTGACTCTTTTGATTGCCCAAAATGCCTTGTGTTCTATCTCAACCGGGAGGTGACATGGCTTGCCATAGACCAGCCGATATGGCGTCATGCCGATCGGGGTCTTGAATGCAGTGCGATAGGCCCAAAGCGTGTCTCCCAGTTTGAGACTCCAATCTTTCCTTGACTGATTCACGGTCTTCTCGAGAATAGCCTTAATCTCCCGATTCGAGACCTCGGCTTGCCCATTGGTCTGGGGGTGGTAGGCCGTAGATACTCGATGGGTCACCCCATACTTGTTAAGTAATGAAGAGACGGTTCGATTACAGAAATGTATCCCCCGATCGCTAATGAGGGCGTGAGGGGTCCTGAATCGGTTGAAGATGTGCGTTCTGAGAAAATCAGCAACTACCCTCGAATTGTCTGTTTTGGTGGCTTTGGCTTCAATCCATTTGGAGACATAGTCCACCGCAAGCAGGATGTACGTGTTCCCGAATGAATTTGGGAACGGTCCCATGAAGTCAATGCCCCAAATATTAAAAATTTCGCACGCAAGGATGCTGGTCAAGGGCATTTGGTTTCTCGCCCCGATATTTCCCATAGCCTGGCACTGAGGGCATGTAGCGTAGAACAAATAACTGTCCTTGAAGATTGACGGCCAATACAGACCGGCTTCTAAGACCTTGAGCATTGTCTTCTTCGCAGCAAAGTGCCCTCCTTCGGTGGTCGAGTGGCAGAACTTGAGGATTGATGGGACCTTGTCCATGGTGACACAGCGCCTGATGATCTGATCTAAACAGTGCTTCCATAAGTAGGGGCTGTCCCAAACATAGGTTCTGGCCTGTCTTCGGATCCGATTGTGTTCCGCGCTCGAGGCCTCGGCTGGGAGTGCTCCTGTGGCACATAAATTCTCTTTGTTTGTGAACCATGGGAACTTGGCAGTGTCAACTAAGCATAAATGCTCATCTGGAAAAGTCTCTCGAATGGCTACTTGGGAGTCATCTTCTTGGTTCGGGAGCCTACTCAAATGATCAGCTACACAATTTTCGGTCTCTTTCTTATCCTTGATAGCGAGGTTGAACTCTTGGAGTAGTAGGATCCAGCGGATAAGCCTTGGTTTCGCATCGGTCTTCTTGAGTAGGCATCGAAGGGCGGAATGGTCGGAATACACAATCACTTCTGTACCCAAGAGGTACTGCCGAAACTTGTCAAGGGCATAGACAATTGCCAAAAGCTCTTTTTCCGTCGTTGTATAATTTTGCTGCGCGGGATCCAGCAATTTGGATGCATAATAGATGACATACGTCTCCTTGTCTTTCTTCTGGCCCAGAACAGCTCCCAAAGCTTGATTGCTAGCATCACACATGATTTCGAAGGGGAGAGTCCAGTCGGGGGCCCGAATGATAGGAGCAGAAATGAGCTTGGCTTTCAAGGTCTCGAAAGCTGTCTTGCATTTTTCATCAAATATGAAGTCCACATCCTTATGTAGCAACTGACACATTGGCTGGGCTATCTTGGAGAAGTCCTTGATGAACCTCCTGTAAAATCCTGCATGACCAAGAAAAGAACGCACATCTCGAATATTCGAGGGGTAAGGCAAGGTCTCGATAGCTTGGATTTTAGCCTTGTCCACTTCGATACCCTTTCGGGACACGATATGGCCCAAGATAAGCCCTTGGTCAACCATGAAATGACATTTTTCAAAATTAAGAACAAGGTTAGTTTCTACACATCTTTGCAGAATTCTCTTTAAGTTCGAGAGGCACTCGGGAAAGGAATTACCATAGACCGTGAAGTCATCCATGAATACCTCGATGCATTCTTCTACAAATTCTGAAAAGATGCTGACCATGCACCTCTGGAATGTGGCCGGGGCATTGCATAACCCGAAGGGCATGCGTCTGTAAGCAAAGGTCCCGAATGGGCACGTGAAAGTGGTCTTCTCTTGGTCTTCAAGGGCTACTGGAATCTGGTGGAATCCCGAATACCCGTCCAGGCAGCAATAATGCGTCTTGCCCATAAGACGCTCTAGCATTTGATCTATGAAGGGTAATGGGAAGTGATCTTTTCGGGTGGCCTCATTCAGACGTCGGTAGTCGATGCATACACGCCAGCCATTCTGGATTCGGGAGGGAATTGGCAGACCCTCGGGACCTGGAATGATGGTGATGCCAGTTTTCTTCGGGACCACCTGAACGGGGCTGACCCATGGGGAATCAGAGATGGGGTAGATGACTCCGGCATCGAGCAACTTCAAGACCTCTTTCTTAACTACCTCCATCATGGGGGGATTCAACCGCCTTTGAGGCTGTCTGATTGTCTTGGTATCCTCTTCGAGATGTATGCGGTGAGTGCACAAGGAGGGTGACAAACCCTTGATGTCAGCGATCGTCCAGCCGATGGCCTTCTTGAAACTCTTGAGGAGGTTCACTAATTCAAGCTCTTGATCCTCGTCCAGTTTGTTTGAAATTATGACTGGAAGGGATTTCTTTTCCCCGAGGTAGGCATACTTCAAGTGGGAGGGAAACGCCTTGAGTTCAAGGTCTAGAGCTGGTACTAGAGAAGGGGGAAGTCGTTCATGATCTACACATTCGGAGCGCTCGCTCGGGGGTTCGACTGTCAAGACAGTATTTGCTTCGAGAGCTGTTGTAACCGTGATTAATTCAGCGGGAATCTCAATGGACGATGTCATCTCTTGCAATGATTCGGGAGTGAGGCTTTGATCCAGGATCAGCTTCAAGGGTTCGATTGAGTTCAGCTCCGCGATACTTTCTACAATGGGGTCTATCACATCAATGAAATTGACGCTCGAGAATTCGGGGGGGTATTTCATTGAATCCAGCATATTAAAATGGATAATTTCCCCGTCGAATTCAAGGGAGATAGAGGCTTTGTAGCAGTCAATCTTTGCACGGGCAGTGGCCAAGAAGGGGCGTCCTAAGAGTAAGTCTGAGGACTTGGTGTTTGTTGGATTTTCCATAGAGAGAACATAAAAATCCGCTGGAAATAGGAATTCGCCCACTTGGATAAGAACATCCGTGATTATGCCTTTGGGATACACGACCAAGCGGTCGGCAAGTTGGATGACAAGAGTGGTTTCCTTCAAGGGCCCGAGTCCAAGACTATTGTAAATGGTCAAGGGCATAACATTAATTCCGGATCCCAAGTCGCACATTGCCTTCCCAATATCGATGGTCCCGATTCTGCAAGGGACCGTGAACATGCCTTGATCCTTGCACTTGGGCGGAATCTTACGCTGGATATAGGCGGACAAATTTGCTCCCACACTGATCCTATTCACCTCCGTGAATTTGTTCTTGTTGGTGCACAGCTGTTTCAAGAACTTCGCATATCGAGGCATGTTCTTGATGGCCTTGAGGAGGGGGATATTGATGATGACCTTACTGAACATGTCAAAGATATCCTTATCTTCTTCTTCTTTCTTCTTTTTGATCAGTCGTTGAGGGAACGGGGGTTCGAGCACTTTGTTTATGAATTCTTGGGAGAATTCTTCTTCCTCAACGGGTTGTTTCTTCTTACAGCGAGACTTCTTACTGGAGAAGAAATGATCAAGAGCTGCGTCGCCGAATCAGGACTTCTTAGGTTGTTCAGTGGGCTTTTCATATTCGAGCCCTGGAATAACAGATTCATCTTCGGGACCTGGAATGCTTCCCGCAGACTCGGGGTCCGGATGGACACGAGAGGGGATCTCGAGACCACTGCGGAGGTTCATGGCACACGCCTCATACTTCAGGTTAGGTTCCGTCTGTCCTGGAAACCTTCCTCTATTTTTTATCTCCTTCATCTCGCCCATAAGGGTCCGAATCAACTTATCCATCTCGGAAATTTTCTTCTTATCGGGAGAGGGCTCCTCATTCGGGGGCGTTGGCATGGTGAAGTTTTGGTCTGGGGGTGGTTGCCTATGGTATTGGAAATTCTAGAAATTGGGCCTCGGCTTGTAATTCTGCATGTTGAAAGGAGGGGGGTGATTTCCATATGGATTTTGGCCATACTGATGGCTGGGTCCGGCTTGCTGATTGTTGTTCCATCCATAGTTAGGCTACTTCCAGCCCTGGTTTTGATTCTGACCATATGGGGCATTAAATCCTCCTGCAGCATTGACGGGCATCTCTTCGGGGATGAATGGGCAAGCATCAGTGGGATGGTCTGAAAGCTGGCAGATTTGGCAGGCCTTGACCTGGACTGGATGTCCCGAAGCCATGTTCTGCAACATACCCATGATGGCTGCTAATTGATTCTCCATGGCGGCTGAGCGGGCGTCTTGAATGCTGGTGGAATTGTTGGGCTGGAGGTTGTTCTTGGCCATGAGTTCAATAGTGTCCTTGGCAGCAGCAGGAGTAAGTCTAGTGATGGATCCGCTGGCAGCAGCGTTTAGCAAGGCCTTGTCTCGACCCGTGAGTCCTTCACAAAAGTATTGTATGAGGGCATGCTCTGATAGATTATGCGAGGGGCATAGGGCTTGCATCTTCTTGAACCGCTCATAATATTGCTCAAGGTCTTCCGTGTCTTTTTAGAGGACAGACACGAGCTATTTTCGGGTTACCATAGCGATGGACACCGGGTAGTACTTGTCCGTAAAGGCCTTGGACATTTCAGCCCATGAGTTGATGGATTGTGGCTGCAAGTCATAAAACCAGTCAAGAGCATCGTCCTTGAGGGACCACATAAAGGTACGTAGTTTAGCATGCTCGACAGTGACATTGTGGGGCTTCATAGCGTCACAGATGGAATGAAGTTGCTGGAGGTGACGGTGGGGGTTCTCCTTAGCCAGCCCTCGGTAGAGGGGTAGGTGGTGCATGGTAACGGATTTGAGTTCCCAGTCATTCGGGACCACTGGCCAAACGATACAACTGGTCGGGGCTTCGGGGGCAGCATTAAATTCATCGATGGTTTGGATCGGCGGAGGTAATGGGGGAACTGGTGGAATACCATTCCCTTCGGGGCCATGATTATCCATGTCGGGTCCTTCTAGGTGGATGAGAGGTAGATCTTCGGGGTCTGGATTATCCTGGAGAGCAAAGAGACGTCCGAGGTCCCGAACACAAGGATTGGAATTCGATCCTTGGGCGAGTCTTCGAAGGCCTCTTTCTGTCCGTCCTAACTCGTGGTCAAGGGGCAGTAATTCGGGTGCAGATCTCCTGGTCATACAAACAAGAAAAATAAATCAGTCTTGAAACAATCCCCGGCAACGGCGCTAATTTGATCGTCAGTCAAATAGAGATTTATAGTGCCTGAAAATGTGTGTGCACAAGAGATAATGTGTACAGTGGTAGTCAGGGTCGAACATAGGGATTGTGAGGGACTGATCTAAGGTCTTAAATGAATTCGGGGGAGAAAAGCACGAAAAGTAAAAATCAAGGGGGGGGGGGTTTACTTGGCTAAACAAGTTAGCCAAGGCAGATTTGGGAGCTAACAATTGTTATCTAGGAAAGCAGTATTCGGGGTCCCGAATGTCACGTTCGTGGTCCCGAATGGTAAAACAAACAAATCAGTAAATGAGTCCAGAAATATCAAACAAAGACGAGATAGTCACGAATAATCAAATAAAGAAGGATTCTCAGCAAAAGCATTCTTGGGTTGCATTCGGGGGCTCGATCGTCATCAGCTCAAGGGTATTCTATTCGAGACATCATAGAAATGACATAGGGACCAGATTCCTCAGATATCCCCTACTTTTCTCTTAAGAGAAACAACCCCCCGTTTCCACATATGAGGTAGTCGTGACAGTTTGGCTTACTCCCCAGGCACGCATGCGGGAGTGCAAGATTCAAGCTGCCCTTGAAGATAAGAAAAGACAGATCTAGAGCTAAAGGTCCCTCAGCTTGTCAGACTCGTGACCTCGCTCTAATCAATTACACACCCTATCTATTCGAGACCACTTTGATACAGTCAAGACTAAACAGATGCCTACTTGGTTCATGCAATTTTCCTTCCGTATTCACCACACGAATGGCAGCATTCACATAAGATAATTATCAGTTGATCAAGCCTCAAATTATATCATGCAAAGATGTAATTAAAACGATGGATAATTGAATATGGCATCAAGAATGTATTAAGCACATGAAGGCCTTGAATCTGCCCTTGCAACCCTCGAATCACCCTTACTAAGATCTAATGATTTAGCTACTCATACTTGAAGATGAACAATTAATAATTGAAGAAAGCATAATAGATAAGTAAATAGATTAAGGGAAGAAAACTTTGTTACTAAAAATCCGTTTGAAGCCCGGCGGCAAGGTTGAAGATGAGCTAACAAGAACTAGAGAGAGAAACTAGAGAGAAGTCTAAGAAAACTAAAACTAAATAAATTATGCTAAGTAATAAGAGATGTCCTAAACTACTCTTAGATGCCCTTTATATAGTAGAGCTCTAAGTACAAAATATCTTCAGCCTAAAATTAGGGACAAAATGCATTAATTGAAAGCCTAAAGAAGTGGATCCATGCTCCTTAAAACACAAAGCGGAAAAAACATAAAGCTGTCTGATTTTCCCAGCTTTGGGTAGGTCTGGATTGGGCTCAAGGGCTGACTTGGTCAGAGCGGTAGGTATTTGGTGGTCAGTGCAGACTGCAGGAACAGTGTCAGAGGAGGCACATGGAAGCTCTGGTGAGGTGGCACGTGGAAATGTCATTCTTCGCCCTTCGGGGTTCCGAATGGGGAATCCGATTCGGGAACTTGAACGCTGCTTTGGACTCGGGACCTTGACTTTTGGCCTTGAAGCTCAAAACTGCACAAAATGCTCCAAAAATGCATCTTTTCGCATAAACCCCCATTTTAGGCCTAGATCTGCAATAGTAATGAAAACAAGGGTAAATTAGCAGAATCGTGCCTTAAATGGGTGAGAAAATGGGGAGAAAATCGTGCATAAAAACATGCTATCATATAGCAATTAATCTCATGGCATAAAAAGCAAGTGATATAAACAAGTAAGCATATGGATTGATTTTAATCATGTATACAATTATGTGTTTCTTATCATTGTATGCATCACGTTACGGTCGGGAATAATCAATCGGTCTTGATAAACGGTAACCCCGTCCGAAAGATTTAAAACGGTAACCCCAACCCACGATTAATTATTCCTGAACGGTCACGATCATAGAAAATACTAAAGTGACGATTCCTCTGAGGGCCCCCTTCAAAAAAAAAAACGCATTTTATCAAACACTTTTAAAACACCTCTCTCATCAACCGGTAACCATTTTCGGATGTGACTCGGGTGCCTAACACCTTCCCGAGACCATAATACGACCCCGAACCTTTTGTCTGGGGTCCAGACCCTTTTTTTTTGTGCCTTTAGTTTTTTATTTATTATATTTTTTATGCCATGACGATTAAGGTTCCCTAGACCTAGCAACCAAATTAGGGTGGCAACTTCATTGCATGTTGCGAGGCGTCTGTTTACGCTGAGCATCGTAAGGTCTCAAGTTCGTTGCACACTAGCGAATATTTTCATTTTTCGGGGGCTGTTGCTACCCGAATTTTGACTTGCGTTACAATTTTTTCGTTTTATTGCATGTTGCATTAATAGCCCGTTTACATCAAATTTCAATCGATTTTTGATCATGGACTATTTGTTTTAATATTTCACACCATTTCACGTCTTTTTAATTTTTCGTATGTTTTTCGTATTTTCGACTAAACCGTATTTTTCGGTTTTCGTCAACGTATTCTCGTATTTTTATGTTTACCACATTTAAATTGCTCGTCTAGGTCAAATTTTTGTCGATTTTTTATCCTGGGTTAGTTTGTTTAATATTCCGTGTCATTTCGTATCTTTTTAGTTTTTTCGTATTTTTCGACTGTCTTCACGCGAACTTTTCTCGGTCCCGAGTAAGTTTTCTCGGATCGTGGCTCGAACGCGTAATTTCTTTAATTGATAATTACGTACTATTTTTCTCTTTCACGCCACCTCGTTCAGTTTTGTTCAATTTTTATCGTAAGGACATTTATTTTGCGTTCAAACGTTTTGACGTTTCCGAAAGAGAAAATAAATACGTTAACTCAAACTTCTTGTTTATTTACTGTACACTAGTTTTCTTGTCTTATTTTTCTACACGTCGTAGTGGTTTTCGTTCGGATTTATTATCAATTTTCGTAAAACCTCTATTTATTCCCGAACGAGCTTTTTAGGCTCAAAATAAAATATCTCCATTTCGGGAGTTGAGTTTGAATTTTCGTTCGCGTCCTTTTGTTCCTTGCATTTTATTACACGACGTAGTGGGTTTCGTTCGAATTTATTATCAGTTTTTACGTACTGATGGTTCGAACCAATTAATTAAATATATAAATTTATAAACATCTCCCTTCATCACAGCCGTTGGATCAAAATCATTGACTCTTGTATGATCATCCAACGGCCGTGAGGCATTTTCATCATTACCTTTCCTTCCTTTTCCTCATGCATTAAACGCAAACTGAAGGACACTCTACCTCGAGCCATAGCCTTTCCAATCAAGAGAAGCTTTCCTTTCTTCCCAGCCACCGAACACAAGACTTACTGACCACTCCGAACTGCTCCTTTTCCACTCGCCGTTGAAGCCCGAGCCCACGCCGACGCGCATCAAATTCACCACATGCTCCTCCGAGCCTTGTCCTATAAATAGCAAGCTCTTCACCATCGCGCGGGCACGGGTTGTCGCACCTTTCATCTTCAAAGATCAAACCGAAGCAGAGGAGCAAGGAAGGTAAGCGTTCTGAAGCTTTCTCTCTCTAACCTCTCTCTTGATAAATTCCCGTTTATGCATGTTTTAATTAAATCAGCGGTTTAAACTTGTTTTGAATGATTTATTATCAAGTTATATGGTCTGTTCTTGCTCCAATTTGAACATCTACGACTCTAGCTAATTAATCATGAATTATTGGCATTAATGCATGTTTTTTTGCCATGAGAAATTGCCTATGGCTCTTGGATGGATTGAGTTAGTTTTTGATAGGTTTTGTTCGTATGATAGTCCTGATAATTATCTGCACGTTAGGAGTTAGTTTCGGGTCGAACGATTGCTTGTTGTGGTCCACGATTTTTACTATTTTTTCCCGAAGGAGAACGCACTGTTTTGCTACTGTTTTGCTTGCTGTTTTGCTACTGTTCTTGCTGGGTGTTGTTGCTGCCATGGTTAGGAATGTTTTCTAGGCAGTCTTAGGTTGGTTCGGGTGGAGTGGAAGCTTGGTGTCGCCGGCCATGGGGTCGCCGGCGACGTGGCTGCACAAAACAGCCGCTGCTGTTTTTGCAGCAAGGAAGAAGACGCTGCAGAGGAAGGTGATGGGCTGGAAGCCCGTCCCTTCCCTCATTTAATTGCCTAATGGGCTTGGCTTGGCCAAGCCCATATCCCTCATATGTTATTTGTTTCAATTTAGTCCTTACGTATGCCGATTTAATTTTCGTTAACTCGTTTAAATTGTTTGTATGATTTTTGTACACGCTTAATTTGCTAAAATTGCTACATGACCAGTATGTTGTTTTATTTATTTTTATACCAAGTATGAAGTCTTATTTAATTTATGCTATGTATTTTACAATGAATATTAAATTGCTTGTTTTACATGATTGTTTTATTTGCTATGTATTTGTGCTAATTCAGGACAAAAAATTGTAAAAATGCTCACATGATGATTTATTTATTTTCATGACTGTTTTGTATGAAATAAATGATGTGTGCGTTTTTTATTATTCATTATCTTAAAATTCGTACTAACACTCTCATTTTGTAGGTATAAACTTCACATCTTTCGACAAAAGTACGTATTTAATTTTCTGTAATTTAATTTAAATGTTTTCTGTAAGGATTTTTGCATGTATGATATCCAACAAATTAGAACATCTACGTATGGGCCTAACCCGGCCCATTAAAGTTAAAAAACATCATTTTCACGCATTTTACATCATAATTAATCGTCAATTATTTTGATCGTGTGTTTGGGACAATGATTAATTGCTAAACTTGTTGTAGCAATTAATTGCCTATTTTCACTTGTTGTAATAGGTAATTACTCTTTATCAACTTGTTGTAATTAAATTGTTGTAATAATTATTTAGATAATTATTCCGACCTCCAATTTGTAATAATTAGGTAAGTAGTTTTTATTATGAAATTGTGGTTTGTAATCATTAGTTAAGTAGTTAAATCGTGCATGTTTGTATACCTAAGGATATTTATGTTAATTGTCGTCAAGAGGGATTCGTCCAAAAGGTAAGATTACCTTAAAACGCTTCCTTGTATGTTGATAACAAAGGTCCAAAGCCTTAATCGCAAGCATGATCACTTAGGCAACAATAGAACCACCCTACGCGTATGTATGACATAGAATTGCTATCAAATAAAATCAATCTCACATGCTTACGTGTTTATATCACTCGCGTTTAAAATGCCATGAAATAAAATGCTTTTCTTGTTAAGTGATATGCATGATGGCTCCAAAGGCCATGCCAACCTACGTGCATTCATAAAAATGTACCTTGTTAGTTTCAGCCATGATAGATCACTTAGTAACTAAGTCATGCATGACCCAGTGAAAAAGGTGAGCGTCCGCTCTAGCATCGAGACAAAATGGTAACCCCATCCCTCGAACCCAAACGGAAATAACATGACCCTAATGCTAAGATGTAACGTCACCTCGGAGGGTCATTTTACATGTTCAAAATGTTTTCAAAAACACCTCGCATACCGGTAACCTTTTTTAAGGATGTGACTTGGGTGCCTAACACCTTCCCAAGTCCATAATACGACCTCGAACCATCGTTCTTTGGTTTAGACCATTGTGCCTTAGTTTATTTATTTTATGCCATAACATTAGGTTCCCTAAACCTTACAAAATTAGGGTGGCGACTTCATTTTGCATGATGTTAAGACAAGTCCAACGCTTGTCTATCATTATGGCCCGTCCCGATCCTAAACTCGTTTTCAACGAAAAAGGGGGTGCGACAGGGGCGCGACAACACGGCTAGGACCTAATATCCTGAACCAGAAGGCAATAAGTGGCGATCCAAAAGGCAGAAGCAGAAGTGAAAAAGTGTTGCACGACGATTCTTCTACAATGCTGAAGACATGGGGGTTGAGGATGCTAATTGTGCTTCTGTTGAGGAAGTGTCAAATGAAGATGAACTAGAGCTAGCTCCGCCAACATTCGAGGAAAAGGGGCAAGCCACAATTGATAAATTGGAAGAAGTCAACGGATTACACATCGGACCTATCAACGGAAGGGTCTTGAAGCACTTCTATGCCTAAAAATCATCGCCGCTACTCCTAGCTGCAAGAGGGTAAACTGCAAAGCCAAACAAACAAACAAAAGAAAGAAAAAATACTCCTAGCCCGCAAGAGTATAAACTGTGTACGGCCAAAATAAAAAATAAAAAAAAAATAAAAAAAAATAATTGAACTACGTCATGACTTGATCCTTCTTCTTTGAAGGTACGTAGGCAACTTGACATATTTCAAGTGCAGTCACATCAAAAAAAAAATTCATCACATGACTCCTGGCCCGCAAGAGTATAAACTGCGTACGGCAAAAAGAAAACAAAATCATTGTACTACTCTTGGCCCGCAAGAGTATAAACTGTGTACGGCTAAATAAATGAACAAAATAAATATGTTCTTGGAAAAAAGAAGAGAAAGAGACTACATCAAGGCTGTCACTATGTTGCCATCTGAAAGAGAGTACGCCTAAGCTCTTCCCTCTCACGATCAATCGCTTTAATTTCAGCTACAGTGACGGTCTCTTCCCTTTTCCATTCTTCCTGTTCTGCGGAAAATTTCTGGATGTTCTAATCAATACCTTGAAGATCACCTTGCAACTAGCTGAAATTTAGGTCAAGGAAGACGACTCATGCCTTTCTCTCTCCTTGTGAGGTAAGAGTCAACTCAAGTCAGAAAGTGCCCAACCTTCAACTTCAATGGAGCGGCGTCAGACGTAAATATGTCCTTGATGACCTACTGAAGAATAGAAGATGCCTCTAAGCTCGAAGCCTATTGTTCCGAAGATGCCTTTGAGTCCGAAGCTTTTGTTCCGAAGATGCGTCTGAGTCCGAAGTATTTTATTCCGAAGACGCCTCTAAGCCCGAAACCTTTATTCTGAAGGCGCTTCTGAGTCCAAAGCAGGCACTCCCAAAAGCCTTGAAGATAAGAGATCTCTTCTTGAGCAATAAGTGGCGATCCCCATCTACAACGCTTCACCTTGATCCTCTCAGAAAATCTCGGGATGCGAAATATAGTCTTCAATGTTGCAAAAGGAAGGAATAAGCAAGGTGGAGCGAGATCTTGAAGCCTTTACATTAATTAGGTGGGATACAGTGCTTAAAAAGCACTGATCCAGACCCTCGATGGAGCTTATATTGGGATCCTCCGTTGAAGCAAGGTGGAGCGAAATCTTGAAACTTCTACATCAATTAGGTGAGATGCAGTCGTTAAAAATGACTAATCAAGACCCTCGATGAGGTTAATCCTGAAACTGGTGGAGCGACATCTTGAAGCTTCTACATCAATTAGGTGTGATGCAGCCCTTGAAAATGACTAATCAAGACCCTTGATGAGGTTAACGTTGGTGTTGGTGGGACAGGATCCTGAAGCCTTTACATCAATTATGTGGGATACAGTGCTTTTTAAGCACTGATCCAGACCCTCGATGGAGCTTATATTAGGATCCTCCATTGACCGACTCACTATGGAGAGCTTCACATACTCATTTCCCTCCGGATTGCGAACGATGCTTCACTTCGGTTTCCGGGAAATAAAGGAATCGTCCTCTTTACCCTTGATTTGAGCTCTCGCCAATCCAGTCCATATCAAGAGGTTGTAGCGCAGCGACACTAACAGATCGTGATGAAAACGAAGTCATCTGTTTCAAAAGGAAAAAAAAGTAGCATGGCCCACTACCCAAGACCAAGATAGAACTAACTCTGTCTTCAACCTCCAGTACCGGTACGTCTGCAACTCCGGCGAGTAGTGATCCAACAACCCACAACCGACCAACCAATCATACGAAAACAGTAAAAAAAAAAAACACAGAAAAAGAAAGAAGAAAAAAAAAAGAAAAGAAAAAAAGAGCCAAGTACAAGAAATTGCTCCAAGGTGCTTGTACACAAAATTGCAAAAAGAAAAGGCTTGATTACTTTTCTACTGGAGATTGGCGTTCCTGCACAACATAAATAAAGCAAAAGAGGGATTAAAGCCAAAGCATGAAAAAAGGGAAATGCTTGGTTGCTCCTGTGGCAGTCCCTGCAGTAAGAAAAAAAGGAGTCACATGCAGAAGGGTTAAGGAAGCCATGCATATATATATATATATATGCAGAAACAATAAAGCATGAAGAAAAAATGAGAAAGTCTACCTTTTTCCCCTCTCGAATGGTTCTTGAACGAAGTAGCAGCAAGAAGGAAAAAAAATTCAAAATCAATTGAAGAAGGGAGCATGGGTATAACTTTATTTGTAAGGAGAAAGATCAGAAGAAAATTTGCTCAATTAAGAAGAGAATCTGCTCAATTAAGGAAGAAATTCTGCTCAATTAAGAGGAAGAGATCCTGTTCAATTAAGGAAGAAAAATTCTGCTAAATTAAAGAGAAGATTTTGCTCACTCAAAGGAAATAAATGCTGTCCAATTATGACAAATGTTTTGATCAATTAAGGAAAAAAAAGGGATTTGTTCATGAAAAAAAATCATCATGCGGTTAAGGTTTGTTCATGGCGTAGCCACTGCGACGAGGTACGGGGACATCATGATTAAGCTTGCCTTCATTGGCCTGGTCATTCGCAGACACAAGAAGCATGCATATATATATATATATATATATGCAAAACAAAATAGAGCAAGAACAGCATATTAATTAATTGGTTTTAAAAAAAATGAGCACAGGAAGCATGATTAATTGGCTTAACAAAAGGAGCGCAGGAGACATGTATATATGTGTAGAAACAAAATAAAGCGAGAAGGATCACAGCAGCAGCATACAAGAACAATCAATCAAAAAAAAAAATCAAAGAATTACCTTTTGATGCGGCAACTAAGCGAAGAAGAGAAGCAGGGAATGATGTTGGAGGCTAGCATTGTGTATCTTATATGCAAAATAATGACAAAATAGGGTTTTAATTGTGGTGATTTACCATGATTTTGGCTTCTTCCTGTTTCAATTGCAATTTTGACTTTTGCAATTGGAGTAATTTTGGCTTCTTTCCCTCTGCAAATATTAATCCATATGGGTGAATATTAATTAATTGGCTTAGTCCACTTAATTAATTAAAGGTTCCATCATAGGATTGATTCATGAAAGTAATCAATTCATTAGTTGATCTACTGAATTAATTACTGCACATATCAAAGGAAAAAAAATTGTTTTTATCCAAGGTCGCCGCACATGATCAATTCGACGAAATCCATAATGTGCAGAAACAAACCCAAGACCATGAATTCCTTTGCCGAATCAATTCTTTGGTGCAAGTTCCAAATAAAATGTACATTCGGTGGAAAATCATTCCGGAGTTAAAATCGGTTCGTGACAAATTTGGCCCTACAATCAAACATGATTTCAAGTTTAGTCCCCGGCGCAAATTAAGCTCACTCGAAAAGAAAGAGTTCAAGATTAATTTACTTCATCAAGTAAAATAATCTTGAGGGGGCATTTGTAGACATCAAAATTTCGGCTCATCTTAAAATATTCAGCCTAGTTTATAAAAAAAGCGACGAAGCCCATTCACCGAAATTCATGAAGCTTATTTGGTCGAAGCCCACCAGCAAGCTCATATTTGGAGGGAATGAAACTCATCTAATGTTTTATTAATTTGATTAAATGTCAAATTAATTGATATTCAATTATTAATTAATATGCAAATTAATTAATAACGATGGTTACAAATTGGACCAATGAGATGAAGACACATGTCATCTTTCTTCACTCTTATTAGCCTATAAATAGAGGCCTCCTTAGAAGGAGAAGAAGAGAACATTTTCTTGGAAAGAAGAAGTGCTGCGAAGATCAAGAACTAAAGCAGATCGTCTTCAAGAAAGAAGGAGAAGCCACAAGCTAATTCAAGGCCGGTTCTCTCTCACAAGCTAATTCAAGGCCGGTTCTCTCTCAACTACATCAAATCAAATCAAGAAGAAGCCACAGGCTGATTCAAGGCCGGTTTCTTCTCAAATCAAATCAAGCAGAAGCCACAAGCTGATTCAAAGCCGGTTTCTTCTCAAATCAACCGCGGATTACAAGTTCATTCAAGGCTAATCTGTCAACCATTCAATTCAAGTTCAAATCCAAATCCGGAGTGAAGACTGATTCATTAATCAGAGGAATCAAGAGAAGAACCACTTTTATTCTACATTCAACAATTATAATTTGACACGTGTAATTTTCTCCTATTTTAGGAAAAATTGTGTGTACAATCACATATGTGTCAATTATCACTTAAGATTCATAACTATTTCCTTTTTACTTGTTTATTCTTTCAGGTCGCAAAAGAAAATAAGTCATGGCTTCCGAAAAATAAATTGCTTCCCGACATCACCACAAGAGCCCGATTAGAGGTCACGAATTTTAACATAGTGGGAATCAGGGCATTAAGACCTGAGTTGACCGTTGATGAGGAGCTGCAATTCTGTTGTGATTATGGAAGACTGATGACCCTCCTAGACATTAAAAAGGATTGGGGTTGCATCCGGGCAGCCTTGAAATTCTGAGATCCATACTACAAGCGTTTTTTCCTTCGATGGAGAAATCGATTTGATACCCACCTTGGAAGAATATTCCAATCCTTCACTCCACAGGTTTCCACCTTTTGCCAACATGCCCGTTATGAGTCCTCCCTTGTCTGGGCAAAGCTTGACAAGCGGCTGGGAGTTCCCACACGGTACAAAGACGAAAATGATGTTTGGTACTGGCCAGGCATTGTGGAGAAGTTCCACTTGGCTCAAGGAGACGGACGTTTGAAGATTGTAGCCTTTGTCCTGGTAGGGTTCATTATGTTCCCGAAAGTGAAGGATTACATCGACTTTGAGGCGGCCAACGTCTATTATGAAATGGAGGCTAAATCAACCCCACCACCGCCATTCTGGCAGAAATTTTCCATGCCTTGGATTTCTATGGAAGGAAAGGGAAAGGAAAGCTTATCTGTTGTGTCCAACTACTGACAATATGGCCGATGAGCCACTTCAAACAGGTGCTAGAGCAGTCTCTATTTATTCTGAACTCTCTGGGCTTGAATCCATTGATCAAAGTCATCGAAGCTATAGGCATTGGGACAAAGGAGGACAAGTGGTAGAAGGAGGATAAAGATGTATGGATGGATTGGTCCCTCAACCTCTTGGAGGAAGATATCAGTCGACAAGCCAATTAACTACAGTCGATCGACCCCATTATGAGTTGTGGTATTGATCGTCAGTCAAATAGAGATTTATAATGCCTGAAAAGGTGTGCACAATGGATAATGTGTACAGTGGTAGTCAGGGTCGAACACAGGGATTGAGAGAGACTGGTTCAAGGTCTTGAATGAAAGCACAGGATAAAAACACGAAAAGTAACACTCGGGGGGGGGGGGGGGGGGGGTTACTTGGCTAAACGAGTCAGCCAAGAGAGATTGGGAGCTAACAATTTTTAACTAAGAAAGCAGTATTCGGGACCTTGAGTTGTCAATTCAGGGTCTCGAAGGATAAAACAAAGCAAATCAGTGAATAAACTTGGAAATAATAAAATAGAGAGATAGTCAAGTATAAATAATCAGATAGAGAGGGTTCTTAGCAAAGGCATTCTTGGGTTGCATTCGGGGGCCCGATCGTCATCAGCACAAGGGTATTCTACTCAAGCATGCATAGAAATGACATAGGGACCAGATTCCTCGGATATCCCCTACTTTTCTCTTAAGAGAAACTACCCCCCGTTTCCACATATGAGGTAGTCTTGACAGTTTGCCATCCCTCCAGGCACGAATGCGGGAGGGTCATACTCAAACTGCCCATGAAGATAAGAAAAGATAGATCTAGAGCTAAAAGTCCCTCAGTTTGTCAGGCTCGTGACCTCGCCCTAATCAACTACTCACCCTACCTATTCGAGACCACTTCAGCACAACCAAGACTAAATAGATGCCTACTTGTTCCATGCAATTTTCCTTCCGTATTCATCACAAAGATGGCAGCATTCACACAAAATAATAATCAGTTGATCAAGCCTCTAATTATTTCATGCGAATTTGTAGTTAAAATGATAAGCAATTGAATATGGCAGCAAGAATATATTAAGCACATTTAGGCCTCGAATCTGCCCTTGCAACCCTTGAATCACCCTTGCTAAGAATTAAAGATTTAGCTACTCATGCTTGAAGATGAACAAATAATAATTAAAGAAAGCATAACAAGTAAATAAATAGATTAAGGGAAGAAGACTTGTTACTAAAAACGTTTGAAGCCCGGCGGCAAAGAGTAAGGTTGCTAACAAGAACTAGAGAGATAAACTAGAGAAAAGTCTAAGGAAAACTAATTCTAATAATCTAAAAATTGTATTATGTGGTAAGAGATGATCTAAACTACTCTTGGATGCTCCTTATAAGCTAGAGCTCCAAGCACAAAATATCTTCAGCCTAAAACTAGGGACAAAATGCATTTAATGAAAGCCTATTACAATGGATCCATGCTCCCTAAAGCACAAAGCTGAAAAAGCATAAAGCTGTCTGGTTTTCCCAGCTTTGGTAGGTCTGGATTGGGCTCAAGGGCTGAAATGGTCAGAGAGGTAGGTATTTTGTGATCAGTGCAGACCGTCAGAACAGTGTCAGGGAGATCACATGGGAGCTTTGGCAAGAGGACACGTGGAAATGCCACTCTTTGCCCTTCGGGGGCCCGAATGGAGGATCCGATTCGGGACCTTGAACGCTGCTTTGGACTCGGGACCTCGACTTTGGTCTTGAAGCTCGAATTCGCACAAAATGCACCAAAAATGCATGTTTTTTTGCATAAACTCCCTTTTTAGGCATTAGTAATGAAAACAAGGGTAAATTAGCAGAATCATGCCTTAAAGAGGCGAGAAAATAGAGAGAAAATCATGCAGAAATACACGCTATCAGGTATCTATCATGGGTCCCTCTAATTGGAGCAAGAGGATGCGTTCCTTATTGCCCTGCATTGGTACTGGGCCAATTCTGCATCAGGCATGACAGAATCAAATCCGCCACACACAAGGGCAGATTTGACTCCTCAGGACTACACACGTGATTGGATCAACCCGTTCTGCCTAGAAGGGCATGTTATTCTTGATCCTCAGATAGCTGAATACTTACAGTGGAGAAGGAATAGGACCAATGAGACCATCTTGCCACGCCCGAAAAATCAGAGGCCGGTGGAAGAAGTGGGGAAATCCTATGCAAATAAAGGAACAAATGTGGTGACCTGTGCCTAGTTAGCTGAGCAGTTACTAAGGGTAATAGGATGAAGGGATCATATTGCATTAGAGAAGGGAGGGGGGGTATGAGAATAGAAAAGATGGAGCTAGAATTCAAGATATGTGAAGCCGAACGATGTAATTGAGATAGTGCGCGAATGAGCCTAAAGAATCAGTAGTGGGCCGACCGCGAATTCGAAAGTTGATGACAACAGAGGTCAGTAAGAAAGAGGCTCTGAACGTCGCAATCAAGGAAAGGGACGTGACAATCAAGTTGTTGAGAGCTCGCGTCGGTAAGGCCGCCAAGAGAAATCAGAAAAGGCAAGCTTAGATAGCATCCTTGGAGGCCAAGTTGGCGAAGCAAAAAGTGGAGACCGCATTAGTGGAATAGGCTGAGCTGAAATTCTTCCAGCAGTTGGAGAACGAGAGGATAAGACTTGGACATGAGATCCAGATATTATCGGAGCAGTTGGAAAGCGAAAAGACTATCTATGATTCCTGGTCAAATCATTCAGCTAAAATTGCGCATCCCTGAAGATCAGTTGCCCGCTAACATGCCACTCTATTGAAACACCCACTGTCAAACCTCTTTTTTTTCATAACAAGCCACTAACGGCTTGAAACACTTGAAAAACACTATAACTGCATTAGACTAATATAATGTCGCACTTATGTTTCCCCCCATAGATGATCTCATAAATGAGTGTTTATCTCTTTACGGTCTGAAGACACCTTTAAACACCACTTACAAAGTAACCGTTGCTACCTGATCACTTCCGTTCTTTCTCTGATACTCTGGGAAATAGATAAATGCCTCTCTTTTATACTCTAGGAATGAAGGAAAGCTCCTACTACATCTTCGCCAAGATTGTCAACTGGATCGTTTAGAAGCACCGTGATCGTCGTAGTCATACAGAAATATCACCCCATAACCAAGTGTCAGATATGGAAAATTATCAAAAAGGTTCAGGCATTAGAAGCAAGGGTGGAGAAACTCAAAGAACAAATTTGGGTAGCTATGGAAGGTGCCATACCAGCTGAAAAAGAACAAGATAAGGTGGCACTTACCTCTTTAGCTAAGTGCCCCAAGCCTATCTGTATCTCGACCATCGTCCATTATTGGAATTCTGTAGCAGTGGCAGGATCGTTCCGGTAGTTTCGCGCTCACCTTAGAAGATACAATAATTTTCCTGAACTGTCAAAGGCCCAGCTTCCTGGGGGCAATCAGACTCAGCCGCGTTCCTCCTATAGTAGCCTTATTGACATCATGATCGAACAGGGAATCAAGTCAGGGATGATTGGTAGTTCTACATCGGAAATAGCACCTCCGAGTACACTCCCTGACAAGGAAACATTGGTCCTCTCTCCCGTCGGCTTAGCCGCAAACGACTTCCTCCACCGTAAATGTCGCAACCCGCACGACGCAAACCACATGGCTCCCTAAATCAACCAAGAAACCAAAATAATCACGGGAACTGGGAACTAAAGTCACCTTTCCCCCCTCCCCACAGGGGAAATCTAAGAGCATTTCTTGGCGGCCGAGAAAATCACGCCCACTCCAACCTATACAGCCTCCTTATCCAAAATGGTATGATCTTAATGCAAGATGCGAGTAACATGTTGAAGCTCAGGGCCACACAATAGAAAACTATTTTACCTTTAAAGGAAAGGTTAATCACTTGCTCAAGAGCTGATGGATCTCTTTAGAAGGGTTAGCCGAAGGACTCTACCCGACCACCAGCTCTTGAATGAACGCTCTCCAGGTCCACGGTGGACCCATTCGACTTATTCATCTAGCGGAATATCCCCAATATTTTTGTACATTAGTCGGGCCTACGACTATAAACAAGGGCGCTCCGTGGGAGGCAACCCAAATGTTCTTCTCAAATATCTCTATTATTGTCCTTTTTAATTCAGGATTTTGGGATATCCTTCCCTTTAGACTTACTATTTAATTCACCATTTTATTTCAGGTACAACGTGACTTGTAAACTGGGGGCAAGCATGTGAATGACGACAAAAAAAGTCAATAATCGAGCAAATTTTTACCATGGGGTAAGGCATAGGGAGAGGTAATTCACAACAAAGAGTTCTCTATGTCCATCCTACCCTTGCCTTCAGATCATCGCTGAGGCAGGTGCAGAGGAACGCTCCTCTTATCAACTCTTGAACGATCCTCCTCAGGAAATTTTACCATCAAGACATTACTGTCACCAAGTGCCCTTTGTAAACCATTCCTCATCTTGGTGAAGAAACATAACAATGATGGATGTGTGTCCTTCCGGGACCCCAGTCAACATAATATGTTCTCATTCCGTGCGATAACTACATTTACGCCCATCTAGCTCTTGACTGTAAATTCAAAGTTCAACCATGATCAAATATTTCATGTTTTGAATTTGATCTTCACATATAAGATCTCTCCGTGTACAAGCATGATAATTGTAGGGTGAAGATCAATCCTCCAATAAATGAGTCAGTAAGCACATGTGTTTATGGGATTGCATTCGCTTACTTTATCCATAATCTCGTGCTACAAAAGCTGAAGCGTTGGAATTTCTTAGCGAAGAAACAACAACCTAGATTCCTCAAGGGCACCTGAATCTCCAGCTGACCAAGGATTCTCTTTTATCACTCCAAAGGAAGTTCAAGCCATACCCCTTGAACAAATCATCAGCAACTAGTTATCCCCAACGCAGAAGATGTCTCCTCATCCAGAGCAGTCAATGAGCGAATCGGGAAAGATTTCAAGATGGTTATTCATTCGCTACAATGAGCTGGTCTCCTTGCAGAACATCTTGCATTTGCAAACAACCAGTCTCAAGGTTCGTTATGAGCTCATTTTTCCTTGGCAACATGACTAAGTCCAGAAATGATTCAGATGTTCCCAAGATGGAATCTACAGAAAGATCATACGTTTCTAGCAAGGAGTTATCGTCCGATCATAGAACACTATTCAATAACTTAATGACTATCCTTCAAGATGTGGTGATTGACTATGACGGAACCGTTAGAAATGTTTGTAGCAATACTATCATCCAATTTTAGTACGGATGATGCTAGGCCCGGACCCACGAAGCTGACTCTCCGATGATGAACCTGTCAGATCGTTAGCTGCCGCTTACTGCACACGTCCAGAGAAGTCCCCTTACCTCTCTACCTCTTTAATTTTTGTACAATCATTCATTCCCACATTGGGGGTAACTTTTTAAATTGTTCATAAATTTTCGTGAGCAGTCATACCCTCATATTTTTGTTTATAAAATTGCTAAAATTGTTAAGATTTTTTATAATTGGAAATAAAATTCTTTGAATAAAATCCACACTACCCCTAAATTTTCATACTCCCCTTAGCCAATGAGCAGTGCTCGACTGAGGTAGTCAACAGGAGGTAAGGTGCACAGTGAGTATGGAAGAAAAAGAAATCTCCGAAGATTATTGATGGCCAGTATGGGAGGGAGACTAAAAAAAACAATTGGGACACTACTGGTTTCCGCGTCTTGGCCAAGATAGTCTAGAGAGTCTTTTGCATGATCATCTATTCCGTTTTCTTAGGAAAATTGCATGCACTATTTAAAAGGAAAAATCAGAGGACTCATTGCTTAAAACCTTGCCATCTCACTCACATGAAATGCAAAAATGCTTCAATTTTGACTCCATACCATACTACGGAGGGCAAATTAATTGGGTTGACATGATCAATATTTGCAAGAGTATGATCCTGTAAACATCCAATCTTTTATAAACCTAAAGTTCTGGTGCTTAATGCCAGAATTTGCAAGTAGAGCATTCACCTCTGTGTTCTTGAAACATTCTTTGATTCATGAAAAAAGAAGAGGAAGAAAGGAAAAAGAAAAATAGTGATTGCAATGCTTTGGTATTTTTGCCTCAGCAAGTGAAAATATCCAAAGAACTATCTCTGAATAAAACCAGCCAAACGGACAAAATATGTCTTGATATTTTTGCCTCAGCAAGCGAAAATATTCAAGAAACTACATGTCAATGGACAAAATATGTCTTGATATTTTTGCCTTAGCAAGCGAAAATATTCAAGAAACTACATGTTAACAGACAACACACGTCTTGATATTTTTACCTCAGCAAGTGAAAATATTCAGGAAACTACATGTCCAAAATGCTAGTATAATAAATGGACGAAAATAAATAAGAAAAAGGCAGTCGATGAGTCAAAAGAATGAAAAGTAAACGGTTGTTGTTTTGTTTCTGTTTGCATGATTCTGTCATGAAGCACCTGAATTTTTTGTTTATATAAGCTTGGATGTTTCGGGTATCGGTTAGGCCTCAATAGTAAGGATTTGGAGTTATAAGTTGAATCGTTTGAAACATTCTGTGTGAGTGAGATAATTGGTTTCCTTGCAAAGTATTCTCTGAATTTACCTTTTTTATATGTGGAATTATCTCATGTCTTACCATCTAAATATTTTTATTTGGCCAACGATCAAGAAGAAGTATCCCCAATGAAGATTCAAGAATCTAGGTGCTCCAAGTGATCAAGGAAAAGAAGCATCACCAGTAAAACCGAAGAACCTGTGCACAATCAACGAGCATTGTTCATTGGAAAGGAAAAAAACTATCAACTTCCTTGCTTAAATTTGTTGAATCTTCCCTTGATAGGGAAGTTGTTTTCATCTTAACAAAATGTTAGGGGCAAACCTTAGGGTAGTATGGGAATACTTTCATAAACAACATACATGATTTGATCTCATTGTTTCCATTTATCAATTGCTTTCTCTTTTTCCATCCATGTTGCTGCTTCGTATTTGTTTCCTCCATATTTGCAGGATACAGATATGCCTCAGTGGAATCTCAGCCAACAAACCGCCAGCCCAAACATCCGAATGGAGTACGTTACCACACCTAATCAACTTTGTGCGGTGGATCACACTCTCCCACTATCCGAGCATCCGAATGGAGTACGTTACCACTCCTAATCAACTTCGTGTGGTGGATCACACTCTCCCACCATCCGAGCACCCGAATGGAGTACGTTACCACTCCTAATCAACTTCGTGCAGTGGATCACGCTCCCCCACCATCCGAGCACCCGAATGGAGTACGTTACCACTCCTAATCAACTTTGTGCGGTGGATTACGCTCCCCCACCATTCGATACCCGAATGGAGCACGTTACCACTCCTAATCAACTTCGCGTGGCGGATCATGCTTCCCCCACCATCTAGCAAACATCCGAATGGAGCACGTTACCACTCCACCATCAATCTCGTATGGCGGTCAATTTCCCCTACCATCCAATCAATATCCAAATTAAGGTATATTACCACTTCCCTTCCAACCTTTTTTGTGTCGCGGTGACTTGGTCCCCCGTGTTAGTGTGATGATTTGGTCGTCCACTCTTTAGTCGTGCAGTGACTTGGGCACCCACTTTCCAATCCTGTTTTTAATGATGTGAAAGGTCATGTCCCTCGCATCCTATTTTTTAATGATGTGAAAGGTCATGTCCCTCACATCCTATTTTTTAAATGATGTGAAAGGTCATGTCCCTCACATCTTGTTTTTAATGATGTGAAAGGTCATTCCTCACAACATATCTTCAAATGTCCCCAACATCCAAGCAAATGTACGTTACAATCAACTAGCGTCAGAGCAAAGGTACGCCCTAATCCTTATTTACATTTCCAGTATTTCATCTCCTCTCATAGCGACTTTATTTTCCTGCATGTAATTTCCTCCTCCAAGAGCGACTTTAGTACATGTGTCTTTAAATGTTGTAAGCGGTTCGTCCCCACAACATGTGTCTTTCGGTCGCGTAAGTTGTTCGTCCCACACACTGTCCTTTTTAGATGTTGTAAGCGGTTCGTCCCCACAACATGTGTCTTTTAAATGTTGTAAGTGGTCACGTCCCCACAACATGTGTCTTTTTAAATATTCTTCTCACTATCAGAGATCATCTTCCTCATTATCCGAGAGAAGACCATCCGATCTCACTATCCGAGATCATCATCCGTCCTCACTATCAAAGTGACATCATCCTCACTATCAAAGAAGACCATCTTCCTCTTTATCTGAGAGAAGATTAGTTGATCTCACTACCCAAGGTCATCATCCGTTCTCACTATCAGAGAGACATCCGATCTTATCCGAGAGAAGATCACAACCATCCTCACTATGAGAGAACGTCACCATCCTCATTATTCGAGAAGATAACATCTTTCTTCATTATCAGAGAAGATCATCCTCCTCATTATCATAGAAAGGTATGGACTGCGAGTGCTACCCTCGCCCTACCTGATTTACTTTTCTGCACCAAGGTATAGACTGCGAGTGCTACCCTCGCCCTACCTGATTTACTTTTCTGCACCACGGTATGGACTGCGAATGCAACCCTCGCCCTACCTGATTTACTTTTCTGCACCAGGGTATGGACTGCGAGTGCTACCCTCGCCCTACCTGATTTACATTTCATCGTCTACATTTTTCCCCATGATCAGGGAAGTTATCATCTACATTTTTCCTCATTATCAGAGAAGTTCATCATTTACATTTCTACAATTTACTTTTCACCCCATTATCAGGGAAGTCATCATCTACATTTCACCCCATTATCAGGGAAGTCGTCATTTACATTTCGGCCAGTTTACTTTTCATTCCATTATCAAGGAAGTCCACTTAAATTCCGCATTTTCAAAACCATTGTTGGTTCAGGAGCAACCATCTTTACTGCTCATAAAAAATCTTGGTCACACCCGATTTTTGATAAGACAGTAAAGAGGGAGGCAACTGTTGCTACCCGATTTTGGATTTTTCATCAAAGTCTTTCGCACTTTTTTATCGTCAACTTTCAAAAATCACACTTCCACTTATTGTCGCCAATCTGTTATTTATTTTCACGCTTCATGTCATTTAAATTTTATTCCATACTTTTTTCACATTTTTATCACTTTTTCCGTTCGAACTTATATCGGTTCCGAGTAAAATTCTCAAAACCAAGGGTCGAACAATGTCACTCATTAGCTACTTATTTTTTATTATTTTTCTAACTCGGGCTATCTCTTTGCGTTTCATTCAATTTTTATTTTAGCATTTTATTACGCTCGAACTTTTATTGCTTATAAGCGTATATATTTTATCGAACTATTCAGCAAACGTTTCATCACTCACTGTATGCTAATTATTTCAGCTTATTTTATCCTACACTTTAGCATTCTCAGTTCGAGTTTATATTCATTTTCAGGCAAAATTTCTCGTACCTTCAGCTTGAACTGAATAATTAAATAATAAATCAAGCTCTTCATCTCCACCATTGATCTAGTTGACTTTGAAAGTCAAACAAGATCAAGTGGTTGTGGTAATTACCACATAGGCATGCATCTTCTTCATTTGGTTCATGCACGAACCCAGGAAACAAGCTTTCCTCATCTCTTCACGATCAAACCTTGCCTCGATCGTCGTCCCTACGCAACCAGCAACCTCAAGCCTCGCCAACAATCCTCAGCTACACAACTGTTCCCACCACTGCTCGTCGACACATCACCCTCGCTCAACCGACTTACTCGCCTATAAATACAAAGCTCGAGCGATTGATTGAGGCGGGGATAGAGGAGCCAAGTGAAGAGCTTATGAACTCTATCCTCCATTATTTTTCTCTCTTTATTTTCTGTAGTATTTCCTATTTTTTTTGTTCACCGCCGATGCCGTGCTCCGCCACTACTGCTGCCGAGTCGTTGCTGCTTCTGTCGTCGCCTGCTGCAGTCGCCGGAGCTGCTTCTGTCGCCGGGGCCGAGCTTCCGCTGTCGTTGCTCCATTGCTAGTCGTTGGTCCTTGTTTACGTTTGAAAGGGAAGAAGAAGAAGTGAGAGAGATGATGAATAGGGCTGGTCATTTTAATTGACCATGGGCTTGGCACAAGCCAAGCCCAAATGGAAAGGAAGGGTTGCTGTCAGCTCAACCAAGTAGGGAAGGGAGTGGGCTGCTCCAGCCCACGCGAGAGATGGAGAGAAGGGCAGCCTGCCCATCTGTTGGGCTGGGCTGGTCTGTTGGGCCCTGCTGGCAGGCCCAGCTGGTGGGGCCACTTTCGGTCTAGTGGGCCGAACCTTGATTTTTTTTTCAAGCCCATCGTATTTATTTTTCGTACCAATTTTTCGTATGTTTGTACTGTTTATTTATTTCCGTATGCTTGTACTGTCTATTTTCGTATGCCTGTACTGTTTATTTATTATTGTATGCTTGTGTGTTTAATTATTTATTTTCATATGCTTTTGCATGTCTAATTATTTTGCTTGCGTTTAATCGTCAAAAATTATTACTTCGCTTGCGTACAATAATTTTGAGTCCGATTATTCGTATGCTCGTACTTTTTAATTAATTATTATTTGCATGCTTTCGAATGCTTAAATAATTATTCCGCTCGCATTTTATTGCTAAAATTAATTATTTCACTCGCGATAAGTCATTAAATATTTATCTGCTTCGACTATCATTTTCCCAATCTAATAATCTCGACTTTGTAGGGTAAATCAACCACCCGTACCCTTCACAAGTAAGCATTTATGACCTTTTTATTTATTCCACGCTTTTTTCGCATATATACTCGTATGCATGAAAAGTCAGAATTGTTAAAATTCAATCTATTGGGCATGATCACTAAATTAGGATTTTTTATCAATCAAGCATGATTAAAACACCTCATTTTCTCCGGAAACCTTTTTAGGATGTGACTTGGGTGCCTAACACCTTCCCGAGTCCATAATACGACCCCGAACCGCTGTTCTCGGGTTCAGACCCATTTTGCCTTAGCTTTTTAATTTTTATGCCATGATTTTAAGTTCCCTAAACCTTAAAAAATAGGGTGGCGACTTCATTAACATAATTTGTGACGCCATCTTTCGTCGTCCAAACCGAAAAGGGAGTGCGACACATCCCAAAGAGCAACCAGCCGATTGTAGTAGTCATCTATCGACTCGCCCTTTGATTGTTTGCACAGTGTGATAGAAGCACGCAGTTGTTGAATTTGTGGACCGTTGGCCTTCATGTACTTGCACTCCAAAAATAACAACAGAGGTCGAGTTTCTTCATGATACAGGACGGAGGTGGCACCTCTAGCGTCCATCGTTCTAGTGATCCATGAAATAATCATGGAGTTCACAGTTTCCCAATCCGAGATCTTCATTGCGTCGGTGGGCTTCTTGATTGAACCATCAATGAATCCAAATTTGCGACGCAATTTCAGGGCTAGTGTGATCACTCTCGACCATGCAACAAAGTTATCCCCTTTTAGAACTGTATTGGTGATAACGTTTCCGGGTTGATCTCCCGAGGAAAGGTAGAAGGGAGATTGAGTTCTGTCTTCGGGAGGTTGAGGTTGGTCTACGCCGGCCATGTCGGATTCGGAGGTGATCGCGGTAGGCGAATCACTAGTCAGCGAGGAAGAGACGTCTGAGGTTATGTCAATCGCAGTAGGCAGATCGACGGGAAGAGGGTAGGTTTGTTAATCGCAGTAGGCGGATCAACACGAGAAGGATAGGTTTGCTAGGCGGCTTGGCTCCGCTACCATGTTAGGTTTTAGGAAATCTGTTTCCCTTACTTCATTTATCGTTAATACATGAGTATATATACAAGTTAACGTTGGGTCCAAGAGGCCCAATATACAATATACGGACAGAATACTATACTAGTCCTAACAATTTGTTTGAAAACTACTAGCTACTTTCAAGTTGCCACAAGAAATTTTACGACATGGTAATGGTGTCAGAGTAAAATAAAAACTATATAAATTTTATATTCTTATAATTTTTATAACTTTTACATCTCATGTGTATTATATATATAACCTAGTTTATATATACTTTGTATTCACCTGTTCTTCTGGCTCGCCGACACTAAAATACAATACCCAAACAGAAAAGTGATAAGTCCTGCTGTGTTTTCATTTTAAGTATTTTACAATCATTACCATTGTAATTTATGACTTGGTCCACCTTTCCTACCCAGTCAAACAAAATTATATAATACATTCGGTATTTTCATTAAACATGCACTTAAATCATTAAACTAATAAGGTAAATTAATCACACGTTGACGATTCCTTTTAGAGTTTTAAGGAGGAAATTATTAAACAAGTAAGCAATGGTTGGTTGGTCCAAATGAAAAAAAAAAACTTGGTATCCCGTTAAGCAAGGTATTAATTTCCAACCTTATATAAATGAAAGAAAAATACATTATTACTCGTAAAATTTCACGATTATTCAATTTTGACTCATTTCCTCTTAAATAGTCTTCTAAATGTATCCAATGAACTTTAATATTGAATTTACTTGAAATAGGCTTTGTTTTCTAATTTGAATTTAGTTATTCCAAAAGATACATTCAAAATTAAATCAAAATACCTATTGAACTAGTAATCCAACAATTGCTAACAGACCCAAATGTTCTACATAAATAATAAATTATAGATAAATCAAAATACCTATAGCATGACCCACTAAACTATATACTTATTATGAATTAATAGCCTATCTCATGTTAAGGGCATGAGTAGTGATTGGAGCGTTAAATGTCATATTTTCATCATCCTTTCTATTTTTTTTAGGATGATGATAATGCTAATTCTTGACTTTTCTACTCCTTTTTTGCAGAACATGTCGCTGAGAAGAAGATTATCTTTTAGGAGCTGAAAATGCCAGTTTAGAGCTGTTTTGGTGATTCAGAAACAATCTTCCCCCAGGCCTGGGACAAGGCGAACCAAAAGTGACATTGACCAAGGTCAACTGGATTAATGAAGACGTGGGCCTCGGCCTTGGCCTGGGCCGTGAGTTGAACGTGTCTTGTTAGCTTCTGTGCTTCCAGAAGGGATTTTCTGCAGACTTCTGTTCCAGCTAGAAGTCCCATTGACAAGCAAACTCTTATTTTCAGTTTAGATAATTAAAACAATTAGATTTTATTTGATTGATTCTTCTCCCAGGCCTGGGATAAGGTCTCTTCCCGTATTTATCAATCATTCAATTAAATTCTATAGAGTGTCTCTTAGGGTTATTGAACTGATTAGGGGTTTCTAATAGAGTGTCTCTTTAGGGATCTTGTTTAGGAGGAGAGTAGGAGATCTAGGTGAAAACCTGGTCTCTATAACCACCTATAAGTTTCGATTTTGAAAATACTTAAATCAATGATCAATCGGTATGAAGCATGAGCTTAGTAGAATCTTTACTGGGAATTTATCACATCTGAACACACATAATTATTCTTTGTTTATTGCTTTCTGTTATTACTATTCCATTACTTTAATTACGTCAAAACTCCCATTTATTATTATTTACCACGGATACAAGAATTGGTCATTTAGCGAGAATTAATTTAGTCCTGAAATCTCTGTGGAACGATCTTTTTACAACTTGCTACAGTTTTTAATCAAATTCGTGCAGGGTAAATTGTACTTATTTATTTTTTACGGTTTCGGCAACCATCAAATTTTGGCGCCGTTGCCGGGGATTTCATCGGTAGTAATTTTAATCTTTGTTTTATGACCAGGTCCTCTTGCCAGCAATTAAATAACCCATTGATTATTAGAGACAAAGGAAAGAGTTCGTTTGTTTGAAAAAAAAAGAAAAAAAATAACACATCTACACTCAGATGGCTGGTGCAATAGAGGTATGGTTAAAGTCCATAGACAATAAAATAAATAACCTATATATTCGTATCTCTTCTATTGTTGATCAGGTGAAACAACTCACATATGGAGCGCCTAGCTTCCAATCACATCCTTGGGCGAATGTCCACAACTACAATCAAGGATGGGAGTATCCCCTGAATTTCAACTGGATTCCACAATAGCCATCACAATCACAATAGCCCCTATAGATCACTGGTGTTCCGATGGAAGATATGCTCAAACAGGTTATGCAAACTACTCAAGCTAGCATATCAGCTACTCAAGCTAGCATATCAGCCATGCAGAAAGAAATGACGGAGATGAAAAGCAACAAACAGGAGCATCCCTTTGCCTAGTCATGCCAATTGCCGGTCCGATGTGAAGTGGAAGCTAGAAAACTCTAGGGAGTTCACAATCAGATCTTGGAGAGTGGGAGTAGAGAACTTTTAGTTTGGAGGGGTTGTCAATGAGACCTTTTGAGCTTGCTGGAAGGTCAAAGTTCCTCGTCGTATTAGCTTCTTCCTGTGGCTTTCAATGCAAGGGCGCCTCGCTACTCGAGACTATCTTCATCGCTGTCGCATTTTGCAGCAGGAAGAGACTAGATGCCCACTGTGCTTGGATCACGATGAGACCATCCATCACCTGTTGCTCCACTGTCTTTTTGCGGACGTGATATGAGAGCATATGTGTCTCTGGGTGGGGTGTCAATGGGTTAGACCAAGGAAAGTCGAGGAGTTGTGGACTTCTTGGCCGTGTGTTATGGATATATCTAAGAAGCATATGCAGGAGATGTGGATATCTCTTCTTGCTGCTGTGTTGTGGTCGATATGGCTGCAACGTAATGCAACTATATTTAAATAAGTTACTCCATGCCATCGGCGTGTCTTCTATGCCATTTTTGGACATTGGCAGACTTGGATCCTCAGCACAAACTCTCTCTTCCCTTACACGACAGATCAGATGATGCAGTCGTCGGCTTGGCTGCACATGTGGGGCTGATTTGGTTGTATGTCGGTTGCGTGTGTCGGATGTTTTAGTGAGGTGTAGCTTAATGTTTTCGTGGGTTTTCTGGGGGCTCTGCCGCAACAGCTGCCTTGCTCTGTTGCGAGCCCCATTGTAAATTCTTGTCCTTTTTTCTGCAGCTATGTTCCTTATGGCTTGCTAATATAATCCTCTAGCTTATTTAAAAAAAAAATAGGAGCAAGGAAGGCTGCCATCGACCATTGTGGACAATCCAAAACACAATGTCAGTGCGATGACATTGAGAAGCGGAGCAGAAATTACAGAAAAAATAGCTCTTACCCCAGGCCTGGGGAAGAAGCCATCAGCAGTGCCAGTCCCAGACCAGTTCGAACCAGAGGTAGAGGTAATTCCTCTTCCCTTTCCTGACAAAGGTAATTCCTACTCCAGAGCTAGTGGTGCCCAAGAAGGAATAGGTAATTCCTCCTCCCTTTCCTGACAGGTCTGAAAAGGCCAAGAAGTTAAGGGAAGAAAAAGCTATTTTAGATTTATTTTGAAAAGTAGCTGTTAATGTTCCTCTTCTTGATATGATTGCACAAGTTCCTAAGTACACTAAATTTTTGAAAGAATTGTATACTAATAAGAAAAAGCTTGCAGGAGTAGAAAAGATCAATTTGAATGAAAATGTTTCTACCATTTTTCAGAAGAAATTGCCGAATAAGTGTAAAGATGGAGGGATAAATGTGATGTCGTTAACTCTCTTTAAAAGTCTTAATATTGGTGAATTAAAAGAAACCAGACTTGTAATTCAACTAGGTGATAGGTCTATTATTTATCTTGTTGGGGTAATTGAAGACGTGTTAGTACAAGTTAATGACTTTGTATTTCTTGCAGATTTTTATATGGTTGACATGGAAAATGAACACACTTCTAAATCAACTGAAATTTTGTTAGGTAGACCTTTCTTGAGAACTGCCTGAGCTAAAATTGATGTTTTTGGAGGTAGTTTAACATTGGAATTTTGTGGTGAACTTATTAAATTCAATATGTATGATGCCATGAGATTTCCAAATGATATGCATAGTGTGAATTGCATAGATGTTATTGATCCTGATGCTGATGCTATGCATAAATTAAATGCTACTAATCCTTTGGAGCATGTTCTTAGCAGAAATATTGACAATCAGAAAAAGATAGCAAAGGAGAAAGTTTTAGAAATTAGCAAGGA
Source organism: Viola odorata (assembly GCA_963691705.1). Classification (NCBI taxonomy): domain Eukaryota; kingdom Viridiplantae; phylum Streptophyta; class Magnoliopsida; order Malpighiales; family Violaceae; genus Viola; species Viola odorata. The sequence continues at coordinate 60,241,612 of OY829544.1, forward strand.
GATTAAAGAAACTGTGTTTGAACTTGAAGTTTCTAATTTCTATGATAAACTTTCTGATGATGTTAAAGTACCAGGAACTCATAACGAATTTCTCCCTTCAGTTTTGTAGGCACTGAAGATCTAGCTGAAAACCTTGCAAGGAGAATCGAAAAAAGAAAGGCTTGCGAGGGTACTAAAGGAGTACGAAGAGGCTGTTGAATGGAGGATAGCCGACATTAAGAGGACTTCTCTATCCATCTATGGGGCAATGTGCAGCCCACAAACCACCTGAAATAAAGGAGAAAGTGTCTAGTCCAAGACATTAAATCAGGACGCTTCTTGGGAGGCAACCCAAGTCTTTTAATTGATTTATTTTGTTTGAATAAAACTACTATCAATGGGAAATTTCTAATGGAATAATTTCTTTTTCTTGGCAGGTACAGAGAAATTAGTAGAACAACAAAATAGACTGATCGGTTGTCGAAGCCGTCAAAAATAAGAATAAAAACCTGCAGTCAAATGCACAATAAATTGTGTATAGTGGCAACAGGGTCGAACATAAGGATTAAGGATTAACACTCAATTCATTTTGACAAACAAAGAAATCCACACAAGAGAGTAACAAAGGGGGGTTTTAAATGGTTGTTTAGTTTGTAATTATCTAAAACAGTAAATAACAAAGAGAGAATGAGTAATAAATCAATAAAGAGAAAGGTTCCCAGTAAGAATCTGTATCCAGTTGCAATTATGGTCAGCCAGTCATCGGTGTAATTATCGTCTACCCCTAGCTGATAGACGCGCTATAGGGACCAGGTACGCTTAGGTCCCCTACTTACCTTCGTAAGAGAAGCTACCCCAAGGTACGCTTATGGGGTAACCTTGACAGTCCGCCGTCCTCCAAGGTACGCTTATGGAAACAATACTCGGCTGCCCATGAAGAGGAGGTAAGATGTGTCTAGGGCGAGACACTAAGTACACTCGAGGCTCTACCTTAACGATCTGTTCAACCTAACTGAATAAGACCAGGAACCCGATTACTTCCAGAATGGTCGTCCACTTTACCCTGCAGCTTCGCATTAGTTATAACCACAGAGATGACTGTAATTCCCTAGTTTAATTACTAGTTGATCAAGCTGGTAATTAATTCTAGATAAATTGACAAGTTAATATCAAACGAGATAGATATCGACTAAGAATGTGTTAAGTGCAAGTCGACCTCACAGCTTCTCTAGCAACCTTCAACGATTCTTACCAAGAACACGAGATTTAGCCGCTCATGTTAGAAGGAATAATATTTAAATAAATATATTGCATAATTAAATAGAAGAAGTGAAGAAGAAAGAAATCCTATTTATTACCGGCCGAAACAAAGCTCCGGTTTATTGAAAGCAAAGTCAAAGTCTAGAGAACGGAGAGGAGGGAGAAAACCCAATTACTAAAAGTATTTATAACTATTACATAAATAAACTCCTAATCTGATTGGAATAATATTCCTCAATGGACTTCTACTGAGACCGGGATTCTTGGAGGAATTAATGAGGGAATCCGAAGTTTCCTTCTATGCGATAGTTTCCTTTTCTCGCTAGGACTCTGCTGCCTTCTGCGAACATACAGCTGCATGGCCTAGCTACTCAATTCCTTCCAGAAAATGATAGAAAATGCTTCCTTTTGTATTTTCCTCTTACATAGCCAATATCTGTAGAAAGTGAAGAAACACAACACCATTAGTAGCATCAAGATCTAAAAAGGCATATAAAAGAGGGTAGAATTATGCGCATTAAACGTCCTATCAAACATCCCCACACTACCCCTATGCTCGCCCTCGAGCATTAAACTTAAAAGCATCACCTTATTCGGAACGCATAGTCTTAACCCAAACACACAGAAAATTGACTACCGCCACTTACGCCTCGACCGAGCAGTACGCCACCCTCCAGCCTAGATGAACTCTGCACCACTCTTAAGGAATAACGAAACCAGAAGAGTGGTTTTCCTATGTCAGCCTGCTGCAAACAATTCTCACAAGATATCGTATTTATCGCTCACGCTCAGAAACAGAGTTAGGTGTTTACACTCATCAATGCGAATGATAATGCACAAAACCAGATTTGAAATAGCGACCCGAGTACGTAGAACACAAGCATGAGCAATCATACGATCATAGAAACTTTGCGAAGGTAAAGAAAGAGAATATGTTTAGAGAAGAGGGTTCAAAAGAGAGAGGAGGAAGGATAGAGGTTTTCTTAGCTGGAAAAAGGCAAAGTTGTGAGAGAGCCTCCTAGCAGCAGTGGCAAGGGCAAGACAGAGAGTGCTGATGGAGAGTGGGGGTATGATCTTCTTCGGAACGTGCCGTTGGTCTTCCGATCCTTGTAGCTGCTCTGCTCCATTCTAATTTGTACTCCTCTTTTGCTCAAATTATTTTTTGAAATGTATTTTTTTTATTTAATTTTTTTTTTGAAGAAGAAAGAACAAAAGGGAGTGTATACAATTGTTTTGGACTTTCGAACTGGAGCAGCAAAAGTTTCCTCGGGCGTCTGATCTTGATTTCTATGTTGCTCATAGAATGATTTGATTTGAGCGTCTAGGCCGAGTCGTTCGGTATCCCCACACTAGAGTTTTTGTTTCTCTTTGCGTTCTGTAATTGCTTGCCATGCTACTGCTTTCAGTATCTCGATCTAGCAGTTGATTGTTTATAGTTCTATTCTCTACCTCTGCTTCTGCATTCAGTTTATCGGTCTAGCAGTTCAATACCCCCACATCAAAGATGTTGTTTCTCTTTGTCCCACCTTGCCACTGCCAGATGACATCTCTCACCTGCTAAGAAAAGAAAGGAATGGCTCAAGTAGTCAGAAAGGTGGTGAAATAAAGGGTTGAGCAGCAAGGGCGAGAAGATAAAAAGCAAGAAAAAAGATAACAAAGAAGATTGCAAAGCTCCTAATCACATCATCGCTTTCCCACGTCTAATGGTGCCTATACCCAAGGGTCTCATGCGAATCCAGCCAGCACACAATCATGTATCCACTCATCAAGAAAATATGGCATGGAAGCTCAAATACTCATAGGGTAAAATATATATTGATTGCAAGCAGCTAGGGCAAGACATAGTTATAAGGGCTAACAAGCAGTATGGTGTGCAAGCGGTTTTGGTGCAGTAGATGAAGTGTCTGTATGTAGTGGGCTTACTCTGTGAATCTCATCAAAGGTGATTTCAAAAACAGGGGTAGTGCGATCATCAGTTGAAAACAAGTTGGGGAAAATTCCAAATCGGGACAAAACATGCAAATGCAATGCAAACATTCATGCAATCATGCAAACATGTCAAAAATGCACACAAAACATATCACACAAAAGTATGAAATCCCTCCCCACACTAAAGCAAAACACCATCCTCGGTGTGGAGAAGGGAATCAACCAAACGGAGTTCAAAGGAAAGGAAGAGAGATAAGGAGAAAAGAAAGTGTGCACCGGGGGAAATAAAGTACAAAAAGTAGCCCGAAGGCAAGGGGGAAAATTTTGGAGAAGATGATCAAGGACTAGCGGGAGGGCTGATAGCATATTTTTATGCATGATTTTCTTCCCATTTTCTCACCCATTTAAGGCATGATTCTGCTAATTTACCCTTGTTTTCATTACTTTTGCAGATTTAGGCCTAAAATGGGAGTTTATGCGAAAAGATGCATTTTTGGGGCATTTTGTGCAGTTTTGAGCTTCAAGACCTAGAGTTGAGGTCCCGAGTCCAAAACAGCGTTCAAGATCCCGAATCGGATTCTCCATTCGGGACCCCGAAGGGCGAAGAATGACATTTCCACGTGTCATCTCGCCAGAGCTTCCATGTGCCTCCTCTGACACTGTTCCTGCAGTCTGCACTGACCACCAAATACCTACCGCCCTGACCAAGTCAGCCCTTGAGCCCAGTCCAGACCTGCCAAAGCTGGAAAAATCAGACAACTTTATGCTTTTCCAGCTTTGTGCTTTTAGGAACATAGATCCATTTTTATAGGCTTTCAATTAATGCATTTTGTCCCTAGTTTTTGGGCTGTAGATATTTTGTGCTTGGAGCTCTACTATATAAAGGGCATCTAAGAGTAAAGTAGGGCATCATCTTCTTTATCTTTTGATCACTTAGCATAATTTATAGAGTTAGTTTTTCTTAGACTTCTTTCTAGTTTCTCTCTCTAGTCTTGTTAGCATCCTCAACTCTTGCCGCCAGGCCTCAAACGGAATTTAGTAACAAAGTCTTCTTCCCTTAATCTATTTACTCACTTGTTATGCTTCCTTTAATTATTATTTATTTATCTTTGAGCATGAGTAGCTAAATCTTTAGTTCTTAGCAAGGCGGATTCAAGGGTTGCAAGGGCAGATTCGAGGCCTTAATGTGCTTAATACATTCTTGATACCATATTCAATTATTCATCGCTTTAATTACATCTTTGCATGATTTAATTTGAGGTCTGATCAGCTGATAATTATCTTGTGTGAATGCTGCCATTTATGTGATGAATACGAAAGGAAAATTGCATGAAACAAGTAGGCATCTGTTTAGTCTTGACTGCGCTGAAGTGGTCTCGAATAGATAGGGTGAGTAACTGATTAGAGCAAGGTTACGAGCCTGACAAACTGAGGGACTTTTAGCTCTAGATTTGTCTTTTCTTAGCTTCATGGACAGTTTGAGTATGGCCCTCCCGCATTCGTGCCTGGAGGGATGGCAAACTGTCAAGACTACCTCATAAGTGGAAACGGGGGGTAGTTTCTCTCAAGAGAAAAGTAGGGGATATCCGAGGAATCTGGTCCCCATGTCATTTCTATGATGTCTTGAATAGAATACCCTTGAGCCGATGACAATCTGGTCCCGAATGCAACCCAAGAATACCTTTTGCTAAGATCTTTCTCTACCTGATTATTTGTGCTTGTTTCACTTTCTGTTTTATTAATTCTGAATTTGTTCACTGATTTGCTATATTTTTACATTCGGGACCCCGAACGTGACATTCGGGACCCCGAACCTTGCTTTCTTAGATAAACTTGTTAGCTCCAAATCCCTCTTGACCAACTCGTTTGGTCAAGTAAAACCCCCCCTAATTGTTACTTTTTGTGCCTTTGTCCCCCGAATACATTCAAGACCTTGAATCCATTCAAGACCTTGAATTCTGTTTTGTTTCTTTTATTGTTTTATTTTATAATCTGGCCTTGTCTAGTGTAAGTCTTCACCAATCTTTGTGGATCGATCCTCTTGCCACTGTCTTCAATCTATTTTGTTGCATGTGATAAGTTGTAATAATTTGTTTGATCGTGCCCTTGACAAGCACGTTATCAAAATGGCGCCGTTGCCGGGGATTGGTGTTAAGTCTTGCCCTAGACAAGTCCAGATTTATGTTTTATTTTATTTCTTTCTTTAAATGTCTTATTTTAATTCTTATTCTCATTCACCCTCTTTTCCTCAGCATTTTACTCCTAACCCCCCGTGCTGGAATCAAGGAAATTTCAGCTATGGAGTGCATTCTAGACCTGGATATCAATATTTTCAGCCTCCACAACCTCCTCAAGGCACAGGGTTATCCCAAGGAAATCTGGCTGCATTAATTGGCATGGTTAATCAATTTAAAGAGACCCTTCGGGAGTAGAGGCGCCAAGAGTATCTTGAAGAAAACTTCACATCCTTGCCCGCTCATCATGACCTCGACGCTGCCCTAGCTCCCGAATCCGATAAGGAAAGGTTGATTAACTTGGAAAATCAATTAAAAGAGCTAACTTTAGAAATGCAGGAGCTTAAGGAGCAGTGGCGTCAAGAGGATATTGAAGTCGAGGTCCCGAATCAGATTCAAGACCCCGACGCTGCCACTTCTGCAGCTCCCGAACAGATCCCAGATCCTCGGGACCCCGAAGAAGTTCCAGCTCCCGAACTAAATTTTTTAGCTCTCTTGCCCAATCAGATGATGGATCACCCTATCACTCCTATAGAACAACATTCCCAGCACTTAGATAGTGACGACTATTCAAGTGAAGAGGAGAGTTTCTCCACCACCACCCTATGGGAGTTACCATATGAGCGTCATGACCAAGATGATGAGTCTTATGGGATAGAGGACCTTCTCATGCCTATGGATGAGCTAAAATTGGAGGATTCAGGATGCTCTCCTTTGGAGTCAAGAGCCAATATGGACTACACAGACATTGAGGTCCCGAAGTTGAGCAACAGTGACGAGCTTCAAGGCCTCGAAGCAGAATCGAGGGCAGAAACCATTTTTCAGCCGGGAGAGATTGTGAATGAGGATTCAAGGGAGACTGAGAATGGAGATTTAAGTGAGATTGAGGAGGAGAAAATTGAGGACTTGAGCTTTTCATCGTGCCCTCAATCTAAAGTCGTTATGGGTGAAAGGGAGATTTTGAAACTTTTTGATTATATTGATCCTTTTCTTGAATCACCTTCCACTCATAACAATTTTTTCCTCTTAATTTTGCAGGAGCCTAAATTAATATTTGACTCATGTCATGACAGCATGCAAGATGCTTTGCTACAAGACCATCCATTCCATGCGATAATTCACATCAAACTAAGAGGATGGAAAGCATTTAGTAGAATTGGTTGAAGGAAACTTGAAGAGTCGAGGCCCCGACTATAATCAAGGCCGAGTGTGGGGAAATCCCACGGATTCCTAACCTTCTTTCTTCTTTCCTTTTAATTTTTAAAATTTTCAATTCCAAGTCAAACTTAGCTTTTTTATTCTTCATGCACACTTCTTATGTTCCCTATGTAGTTTTAATTAGCTTTGTCTCCTTCCCTCCTCATTTAATTCTCTTGTCCCCTCCTTTTTCCAACCCCATTAATTCCCCATTTAATTTAGCTTTTTATGTTCCCTATGGTAGCTTTAATTACTTTTGTCTCCTTCCCTCCTCATTTAATTCTCTTGCCCCCTCCTTTTTCAAACCCCATTAATTCCTTTTGTCTTGCCTTCTTTCCCCCATTTTTTTTCAAATTCAAATTCAAAAAAAATCATTCGAGACCCCGGCACCTGTTTCTGATTCGGGGCCTCGAAGCCAACACTGGCGCAATCTTCCCCCATCCTCGATTCGAGACCTCGAACAATCTATCCCTTTGCCCCAGCATGAGCTTATCTTTTCTTTTATGTTGAATAATTTCTCTTTATGCTTTAGTTTGAACTGCTGTCTTTTTGTCTCCTTCTTCACATTGAGGACAATGTGTTGCCTAAGTGTGGGGAGGGTTTTATCTGCCTTATTTGTTTACTTTGCTTGACTGTATGTTTCAAGGTCCCGAATGTTTTTTCAGATTTTTATCTTTATTTGCTGCCTAGTTTTTGAAAACACCCCAATGATGGACACACACCTGACTTATGCACATAGAATAAAAATGTTGTCTATAGTCAAGGTCCCGAATGTGATATTCTTTGCCTGTTATGCCTTATATCTGCTTCAAGACCTAGACACCAGTAGTCACGAATCAGCACCTTGTGAGCATTTGAGCCTTCATGCCTATATTTATTGTTTGAGTGATAAATGCATGACTAGGTACTGGCTGGGCTTGCATGATATCCATGGGTATAGACACATTTAGACATAGGAAAGCAGCAAAAAGATTAAGTCCTCGCATCGAATTGTTCTCTCTCATTTTTTCTCTGTTCTGTTCTCCCTTCTTGACCCCGAATCCCTTCTTGCTTTCCATTCTAACCACTTGAATTTTCTTTGATCTTTCTCTTGGCAGGTGAGCGATGTTGTTGGGAGTGCTATCGAGGGCTAGACTAGACAAACGAAGCAGCAAAGGCAAAGTGTGGGGATCCCGTAAAAATTCAAGACCCTGAATGCTGGCGCAAATTCAAGACCTCAAAACTGAATTCAAGGGCAGACCAGAATGCTGGTGAATAGGCTGATGTGGAAAAGTCTCTTCTCAAGGGTCGTTACCCTTCTGATTTGATGCAGGTGTATCTAGGCGAAGTCTGTTTTCATTCAGGGTACCGAATCCTGACAAGCATGCTTATTCTCTGTGTTATGGTCTGGTGTGTTTGTTCTGTTTTGGGACTGTTTTAAAATTTTGTGAATGCTCGAGGGCGAGCATTGGGCAGTGTGGGGATTATTTGATAGCATGTTTTTATGCACGATTTTCTTCCCATTTTCTCACCCATTTAAGGCATGATTCTACTAATTTACCCTTGTTTTCATTAGTTTTGCAGATTTAGGCCTAAAATGGGAGTTTATGCAAAAATATGCATTTTTGGGGCATTTTGTGCACTTTTGAGCTTCAAGACCCAGAGTTGAGGTCCCGAGTCCAAAACAGCGTTCAAGGTCCCGAATCGGATTCTCCATTCGGGACCCCGAAGGGCGAAGAATGACATTTCCACATGTCATCTCGCTAGAGCTTCCATGTGCCTCCTCTGACACTGTTCCTGCAGTCTGCATTGACCACCAAATACCTACCGCCCTGACCAAGTCAGCCCTTGAGCCCAGTCCAGACCTGCCAAAGCTGGAAAAATCAGACAGCTTTATGCTTTTCCAGCTTTGTGCTTTTAGGAACATAGATCCATTTTTATAGGCTTTCAATTAATGCATTTTGTCCCTAGTTTTTGGGCTGTAGATATTTTGTGCTTGGAGCTCTACTATATAAAGGGCATCTAAGAGTAAAGTAGGGCATCATCTTCTTTATCTTTTGATCACTTAGCATAATTTATAGAGTTAGTTTTTCTTAGACTTCTTTCTAGTTTCTCTCTCTAGTCTTGTTAGCATCCTCAACTCTTACCGCCGGGCCTCAAACGGAATTTAGTAACAAAGTCTTCTTCCCTTAATCTATTTACTCACTTGTTATGCTTCCTTTAATTATTATTTATTTATCTTTGAGCATGAGTAGCTAAATCTTTAGTTCTTAGCAAGGCGGATTCAAGGGTTGCAAGGGCAGATTCGAGGCCTTAATGTTCTTAATACATTCTTGATACCATATTCAATTATTCATCGTTTTAATTACATCTTTGCATGATTTAATTTGAGGTCTGATCAGCTGATAATTATCTTGTGTGAATGCTGCCATTTATGTGATGAATACGAAAGGAAAATTGCATGAAACAAGTAGGCATCTGTTTAGTCTTGACTGCGCTGAAGTGGTCTCGAATAGATAGGGTGAGTAGCTGATTAGAGCAAGGTTACGAGCCTGACAAACTAAGGGACTTTTAGCTCTAGATCTGTCTTTTCTTAGCTTCATGGGCAGTTTGAGTATGGCCCTCCCGCATTCGTGCCTGGAGGGATGGCAAACTGTCAAGACTACCTCATAAGTGGAAACGGGGGGTTGTTTCTCTCAAGAGAAAAGTAGGGGATATCCGAGGAATCTGGTCCCCATGTCATTTCTATGATGTCTTGAATAGAATACCCTTGAGCCGATGACAATCTGGTCCCGAATGCAACCCAAGAATACCTTTTGCTAAGATCTTTCTCTACCTGATTATTTGTGCTTGTTTCACTTTCTGTTTTATTAATTCTGAATTTGTTCACTGATTTGCTATATTTTACATTCGGGACCCCGAACCTTGCTTTCTTAGATAAACTTGTTAGCTCCAAATCCCTCTTGACCAACTCGTTTGGTCAAGTAAAACCCCTCCTAATTGTTACTTTTTGTGCCTTTGTCCCCCGAATACATTCAAGACCTTGAATCCATTCAAGACCTTGAATTCTGTTTTGTTTCTTTTATTGTTTTATTTTATAATCTGGCCTTGTCTAGTGTAAGTCTTCACCAATCTCTGTGGATCGATCCTCTTGCCACTGTCTTCAATCTATTTTGTTGCATGTGATAAGTTGTAATAATTTGTTTGATCGTGCCCTCGACAAGCGCGTTATCAAGGGCGCAGCCTCGAAGCTAGCTCATCGGGAAGGTTCTGGAGGAGTGAAATCACTGTCCGGAGGAGGGCATTGGTCTCAGCGATTGCGACAGCATTGGGAGCAGCGATAGGCGAGTCAGGAACGGCTTACCCGGGATGCTCATCACGCGGCGGGGGAACAGGGTAGTCAGGAGGAGTAGCGGCTGCCAGGTCTGGCCATTCGAAGACCCCGTCATTCTGGGCGCTCCAAACACGGCCGACGCCACCAACGATGAAAGTCAAAACACGACCCGTCAAGTGCAAATGGCCCGTACCATCGAGGGTACGGGTATCAAGTAATTTAAAACCAACGGGAACAAAAAGATCACAACTGGGCACATCAAGATTGCACTGCTCAATGGCGAAATGAGTAATAAGGGAACCAAGGATGGGATTGCGATTACAAGTAATAATGGCATGCAGTTCATGAGCAATCCAATAACCTAGGTTGGCCTTATGGCCGCTATGCATACACCACAGAAAAAATAATTCCTGGACAGAAAGGGTGCCCGAGGATTGCATCTTGCCCACGAAGTTGATAGCAAGGCAGCAATGCAGAATACGGAGGGCAGGGTCACGCAGTTCATGACCTTTAGAGCGTCGGGAGGTGTACTTGGCAGAGGGGTTGCCAGTAAGCTCCCTGAAGGCACTAGTGACATCAAAAGTAGGAGGGTAGGCAGCATATGCCCCAAGATACCACGGGGCACCCAAATCAGATTCCTTGGCAAAGCCAAGTATCGCATTAAACTTATCAATGGACAGATGGGACCAAGCATTAACCAGACGAAAATTAACTACCTTATCAGCCCCTAAATGCAAGCTACCCTTACCCTTTTGCTTAATCCTAGCGCTATCAAACCAAAAAAAAGAGAAAAATTCATGGCTTAATTCAAGGAAAGTGGGATGCTCAAGTTCAAACAAAACTCTCCAGTCTATATTATCAATCAACTCATTCACCCTAGCAGAAATACCCATTTTATCCAGAAACTCAAAATCAAGTAAGGCACAAGGGGCAACATTAATACCATGCAAGGCTAACAACCTATTAGAAGGCGTGGCAGGGGCTTTACGTTTAGGGAGGACCGAGGGAAGCTCCTCTGCTTCCAAAGGAGGTGTCATCAGCGGGCTCAGTGGCGGGAGGAACGAACTCTTCATCTTCAGAATCATCTTCGCCCTCGAGAGGGATCACGAGCCTCACCTTCTTGGGCTTCCCCTCGGCGTAGTTAATAGGCTCGATCAATCAATCGCGGGATGTCATGCCACGGCCCATGGGCAAACCGGTGGGCGCAGGGATAGATCCGGTGACCTGGACATCGTCCGCAGACGGAAGAGTGGGGGCTGAGATGAGCTTCTACTTGAGGAGGTCAAATGCGGCTTTGCATCTTTCGTCAAACACGAACTCAACATCTTTCTGTAGCAGCTGGTACATAGGTTGCGTGATCTTGGAGAAATCCTTGATGAACCTCCTGTAAAAGCCTGCATGACCAAGAAAAGAATGTACTTCTCGTACGCAAGCAGGATATGGTAGGGATTCGATTACCTCAATTTTAGCTTTATCCACCTCAATGCCTTTATGAGACACGATATGACCTAGAATTAAACCCTGGTCTACCATAAAGTGACACTTCTCAAAATTGAGGACGAGGTTAGTTTCTACACATCGCTGTAAAACGTTTCGCAAGGTAATTAAACATTCGGGAAAAGAGTTACCGTAGATGGTAAAATCATCCATAAATACCTCAATACCGTACTCAATGAGTTCTGAGACGATACTGACCATGCAATGCTGGAAAGTGGCAGGGGCGTTACAAAGACCAAAAGGCATCCTTCTATAGGTGAAAATGTCGAAGGGGCATGTAAAGGTGGTCTTGTCTTGATCGTCTAAGGCAACCGGTATCTGATGAAATCCAGAATAGCTGTCAAGGCAGCAATAATGGGTTTTACCAGCAAGGCGCTCCAACATCTGGTCAATGAACGGCAAGGGGAAGTGGTCTTTCCTCGTGGCTGCGTTCAGTCGACGGTAATCGATACAGATGCGCCACCCATTCTGAATATGAGTAGGAATCTGTTCGCCATTTTATCCCGTAGTGATTGTGATACCTGTCTTCTTCGGGACGACTTGAACTGGAATGACCCATGTGCTGTCCGAAATAGGGTAGATAACACCAACGTCGAGTAGCTTGAGTACTTCCTTCTTAACGACCTCCATCATGGGAGGGTTAAGGCGGTGCTGCGGTTGGCGAAAAAACTTGCCAGCATTGTCTTGGTGTATCCGATGAGTACACAAGGCAGGTGATAGTCCTTTGATGTTGGCAATAGTCCACCCAATAGCTTTCTTAAATTCCTTGAGTAAGGTAACAAGCGCACCTTCTTCTTCGTCGTCAAGTTTGCTCGAGATGATCACTGGTAGAGAATCGTTGACTCCGAGATATGCATATTTCAAGTGCTCGGGCAAGACTTTCAACTCCAGGTTCAGGGCCTGCACAAAGGAGGGTAGAATCTTAGCATATTCAGAGGGTAGAGGAGTGATTACCGGATTGAAAGGAGTAAGAGCAGCTGTCTCTAGGGCAGCGACGGTTTCATGCAGGTCGGGGGGAGTGATGAATTTGGAATCTAGAAGATCCATGGCTGTGGGCGTGATACTATCTGATAACAATTGATGAAACGCCAAGGGTACATTCGTCATCTCACCCATGGACAAGGGTAGACCCCTGTAGACCTTGACTTACTCCGGCACCCGGTTGCCGCCCGCGATAAGCTGTGCACCCTGGGATAGTCGACATCAGCGCGGGGGGGGGGGGCACATGGCGTCATCCTATCCCAGGAAGGCCGATAGCATTACATAGGCGATATCCCGCCAACGATATCATGTCTGGGGACCCACATGACGTCACCCTAGTGATGTCATCCTGGACGTTATCTCCCCTCGATAATGCCCCCCTGGGTAACGCCTTCTCTTCTGCCTATAAATACCACCCCATTCTAGATCTAAAGTAAGAGCAAATTCTTTACTAAAATCTTTGCAGAATTTCATAGCCATACTAACTTAAGCATCGGAGTGTCTACGCCGGAGCCCCCCCTCCGGCACTTTGCAGGTACCACGGACAACAACCACAGTGATTCCGGACAACCATAATCCTTATTCCGCCCCCGCAGAAACTCGAATCTTATCAAATTGGTGCTTTCGTTGAGAGACTTGGTTTAATTAAGTGAGCGTCCTTAATAGCCAAGTTCTGTTCTCCTGGGAATTTAAAGATTATGGCTTCTGATTCTGATCCACCATTGACTCAGTCCTCTAGTCTTCCATTTGATACCCGCAGACAACTTTTTACCTTCGCTACTTCAGATGCTCCCACCTCGGTGCAAGAAATTCCTTCAGGAATGTCAGATCTATCTCTCGCACAAGCAACGGGAGCGTTTATGTTACAGCCGAGTACTCCTTTGTCCCAAATAGCGGGGTCAAGTCATTTTTCTCCTCAATCGGGGGGATCCGTGGTGGATAGCGCAAATAACCCTTTCGCGAGCTCGATTTTAGCCCTTCGTGCTCAATTAGACCACTTAACAGAGTTGGCTAGCAGATATACACCTGCTGCTTCTGGGTCAGGCGTGGCATCTCAATTTGTTTTCACTCCATCAATCATTACAAAAAGACCACTATCGTCCCCGCTGCATGCGAATGTCTCATCAACGCTGCCCACATTAAGTGCGCCAGTCAGTCTTGTACAGATTGCTCATAGGACGGTGGAGCCGTACATACCACAAGTACCTTTATTTCCTATTTCTCAAGAGGAGCAACAATGGCGTGGGGAGGACAGAGGTCGTTGGGATGGAAGAAGAAATGAAAATAATAGAGATATGTCTCCCGGAGGGAGTGAAAGATCCAGCAGTAGGAGACACCGAACTAGGTCACCAAGGAGTCACAGTCCGACTCCCAGGCGACATCATATTAGAGATCCGAGAGATCGAAGGTATCATTTGGAGGCATCCCCGCCTCGGCAGGCGCGGGAAATCCTTGATGATACTTCGGGCCACCCCTTTAGCCTACACATAAGGCGTCACAGGGTCAGTAGACACGTAAAGCTCCCCTCAGAATCCTATGATGGCACCAGAGATCCCATCTCTCACCTTAACAAGGTGAAGGATTTTGTGCAATTCCAAACCCACAATGATGCGGCTTTGTGTCAAATATTTGTAATGACCCTATCAGGGGTCGCATGTTTGTGGTTCGAAGGTCTTCCGGGTGGGTCTATTGACAGTTTCGCGCAGCTAGAATCTAAATTCAGGAGTCGATTTAGCACTGCAGTCCCTATCAGGAAGTTAGCTGCTGCTTTGTTCAACTTACACAGGAAACCTCAGGAATATTTGAGGAGCTTCCTCCATTATTTCGACACTGAGATGTCGCTAACACCAGGTGTAACGGTTGATTTCGCCATTGAAGCCTTAAAGCGAAACTGTTGTTATGGAAAACTTAGAGAAGCTTTAATGGTTGACCCCCCAGCGACTTTGGATGCGTTAAGGTTAAAAGCTCACAACTATGCGAGGATGGAAGAAGAAGAAAATAGGGATATAATTTAGACCATGCCGCCCGCCATGCCTCCATCCCCTAACGCTCTAATCCCAGCTACCTCGGAAGATCGGTTCGTTGACGATTACGCTCAGCGAAAGGATCACATTCCCAAGACATTTAATCAGAGAAGAGGCAATCCCTCCAAGGGAAAACCTAGTGACCCCTCTGGCCAACGGCAGAGTGATCCTCCTAAGGGACGAGTTTATGATTCAGATCCTCCTTCCTTCATTCTACCCCGAGCAGAAATACTGGCAATAGTGGAGCAGCGAAACCTGCCCATCCGTTATCCTGCCCCTGTAAGACCGGGGGTAATCCTGGGATGAAGAAAAAATACCTATTGCAAATTTCACAAAGCCAAAGGACACTCAACTGAAGCATGCCGAGAACTCAAAGCGGCGATAGAACGTCTGGTGGAGGAAGGCTATTTGGGGGAATTTGCCATGAAAACACGAGAAGAAGCTAAAAGTAACCCTACAAATAGAGTAGCTGATAGCAGGGCGGCACCATCCTGCCCCCCAGGCCATGACACCGGTCCTGTGGGAGAAGGCCGGGAAATGCTTACAATCAATGATGAAGATGTCCCTATTATCAACATCATCGCGGGAGGCACGCCTTATCTAGATGAAACAGCACAGTTGATACCCGCTCTAGGGGATAAGTGGAAATGAACTGGCATGACAATAAAGAGTGAAGCGATAAGTGCCTTGGATTGTATGGTATTATCCTTTTTTGAAGAGGACGAGAAGGGTGTGGTGTATCCGCACAACGACGCGTTAGTAATTACACCCATCATCGCTAACCATGGAGTTAGAAGAACTCTGGTTGACAATGGAAGTGCCGTAAACTTGTTCTCGTTGGAAGCTTACAATCTCTTGAAGCGTTCAGATAGCGAGCTTACGCCTGTAAAAAACCTATTATTGGGGTAGACGGAGTCCCTATCCCAGTGACTGGAGTGACTACCTTGCCCGTATATTTCAAGGAAGATACCTCCAAACGGTCTGAGGAGCTTTTATTCTTGGTGGTGGATCTAACTCTGCCTTATAATGCCATATTGGGACGACCATTCCTCAACTGTTTTGGAGCGGCGATATCGCAAAAGCATCTAAAGCTGAAATACCCGTCCTGGGATTGTGTGGTCTCGATCCAAGGAAATCAGAAGTTAGCAGCTGAATGCTATCTGCTTATGACTCAGAAGAGTTGTGACAGGTATGTGTGCGTGACGGTGGACCCATATGAGCAAAATGATGAAAAACGTACTCAGCCTGTAGATAAAATGACTCATGTCCCAGTCAGCGGGGTAGACAAAGCCATATTTCTGGTTAGCGATAACCTCAACACAGAGGAAACGCTGCAGTTGGTCCAACTGTTGAATAAATGCAAAGGAGAATTTGCATGGAAACCATCTGACATGCCCGGTATCTCACGGGAGGTGGCAGAACATCGACTCAATGTCAACCCTGATGCCAGACCGGTCCAACAGAGACGACGTGTTTTCTCTGCTGAAAAGGCAAGGGCGGTTGAAAAAGAAGTTGTTAAGCTTCTTGACGCTGGCTTTATTCGAGAAGTACGATATCCCACCTGGTTGGCTAACCCCGTTCTGGTCCCCAAGCCCAGCGGAGAATGACGCTTGCCACAAAGATTGTTACCCACTCCCTCGGATTGATCAGTTAGTTGATCAGGCTGCCGGATACGCATACTTAAGCTCGTTGGACGCCAATTGCGGGTACCATCAAATCCCCATGGCCAAGGAGGATGAAGAGAAAACTGCCTTCATCACTCCAAAGGCCACCTATTGCTATACGGTAATGCCTTTCGGGTTGAAAAATGCTGGAGCCACCTTCCATCGAATGGCGAATCAGGTCTTTAAAAAATAGATTGGGCGAAATGTCGAAGCATATGTCGATGATATACTGGTTAAAAGTCGAAGCTTTAAAGATCACTTATCCGATCTGGGTGAAGTATTCAAAGTAATGAAGCAATATCAGATGAAGCTGAACCCTCGAAAGTGCATGTTCGCCTTTCAAACGGGTAAATTTTTGGGATACGTGGTCAGCCAAAAGGGCATTCAGCCCAACCCGTCAAAGGTCCAGGCTATACAAGACATGATATCTCCTCGGACTATAAAAGAGGTACAAAAGCTAACCGGACGCGTTATCGCTTTGGGACGGTTTATTTCTAAGCAAGGAGAGAGGTGTCTCCCTTTCTTCAAAGTTATACGTAAGAAAGCCGCTTTCGGATGGACGGCAGAGTGCGAAGAAGCATTTGCAAGCTTAAAAGCTTACCTATCGTCTGACTTGGTATTGACAAGACCAGAACCTGGCGATATCCTATACTTATACCTGGGGGTTGCTGACGAAGTGGTCAGTGCGGTCCTTGTGAGAGACAACGATCGCAGGCACCGTCCGGTGGACTTTGTAAGTCACATCCTGAAAGATGCCGAGCTCAGATACGCTCGTATTGAGAAAATCGCGTTAGCATTGATACAAGCCACACGGAAGATGAGCCGATACTTTCAAGCTCATACTGTCGTTGTGCTAACAGATCAACCTCTGAAAAGGATCTTTCGAAAACCTGAATCCTCGGGGAGGATGTTAATCTGGGCTCTTGAACTTGAACAATATGGGCTGCATTATCGATCCCGACCGTCTGTGAAGGCTCAAATCCTGGTGGACTTTATCGCGAAATGCACTTTCACGCCGGATCCTGTAACAGAATTGACTGAAAAGGAAAAAGAAGAATTGGACCTTCCCTTCCCTGAGACCTACACCGACCTGTGGGTTATCCACGTGGATGGTGCCAAAAATCAAGAGCTTGCCAGGGCCGGAATTTTCATGAGTGGGCCTCACGGCATCCATGTATGATATGCCATCCGAATCCTGCAGCCATTGTCCAATAACGCCGCAGAATATGAAGCGCTATTAGTCGAGCTCAGGATAGGAAAGAGTATTTCAATCAAGGGAATACACGACTCTGGGAGGTTGGGAGACTTGCGGGCTGAAAGTCTGCGGAGACTCCAAGTTGATAATAGACCAAGTGTTGGGACACTCTCAAGCTAGAGAGCCCATCATGGTACAATACCTTGCAAAAGTGAAGCACGAGTTGATAGAAATAAAGAAATGCGGCATACAGGTCGGCTTCGAGCACATTCCTCGAGAGGATAACGTTGAGGCTGACAATCTTGCTAAACTCGCGGCAAGTCCAGAGGCGTCCATACCAAAGGGGGTGTACTACAGGGAGATACCCGTACCTCCTTCATGGAAGAACAAGCGACGCTCTGTGTGGAAGAAAGTAACAATGATTGGAGAATTCCCGTCATAAAATACTTGAAATATGATGAACTTCCAGCGGATAACGCTGAGAAGAAGAAAGTGCTAAAGAAAGCGGCACGGTGCACATACTTTAATGGGGAACTGCTACGGAGGTGTTTCTCTCATCCAGCTGCGAGATGCATAACAGAACAAGAGGGTCTTCATACCCTCCGCGAAATCCACGAGGGAATTTTTGGCATGCACGCATTCGGCGGAACCATGGCTGCGTAGGTCTTTCGATCGGGGTTCTACTGGCCCACCATTCGGAGAGACTGCCATGATTATGTGCAAACTTGCCAAAAGTGTCAGGAATTCTCCAAGATTCCCCGACAACCTGCTGCACAAATCCATGATATTATCGCTCCTTGTCCTTTTGCGAAATGGGGAATTGATATCCTTGGACCATTTCCAAAGGCAAGATCGCAACTAAAGTTTGTGGTCGTAGCAGTGGACTACTTCACCAAATGGGCAGAAGCTGAGGCGGTTGCCAACATCACAACAGAAAAAATCTGGCGTTTCTTCAAGCACCAAGTTATCATGCGCTTCGGAGTTCCTCGCGTATTAGTTAGCGATAACGGAACGCAGTTCACCAGCCAGTTCTTTAGAAACCAATGTGGGGAGTTCAGAATCGAGCAGAGATTCTCTTCCGTGGCTCATTCGCAGACCAATGGTCAGGCTGAGGTGACAAACTGAGCCATCCTGAATGGTGTTAAGAAGAACCTGGAAGGATCTAAGAAGAAGTAGGCAGATGAACTGCCGTATGTGATGTGGGCATATCGCATGACTGCAAAAACCAGTATAGGAGAGACACCATTCGCACTGGCTTCCGGCACTGAGGCCGTTACGCCCGTGGAGATTGGCACTGTGAGCTTACGGGTAGCTTACTTCAGAGAAGAGTTGAATGAGGAAAGGTTGCGTGTGAATCTTGACGCACTGCCTAAATTACAAGAGGAAGCTCTTCTGAAGATGATGCACTATAAGCAAAAGATGGCGCGTTATCATAACAGGCGCGTCAAGGAACGAATCCTAAAAGAAGGTGATCTAGTACTCAGGGATCAACGAGCCAATGGTCAACGCCGGGGAAAGCTCAGTCCAAACTGGGAAGGGCCATACCGTGTTACCCGTATCATCGGGAGAGGAGCGTACCATCTGGAAACACTCGACGGTACCCCCTTGTCTAACTCTTGGAATATCGCTCATTTAAAACTATACCATGCTAGATCCTGATTTATCTCTGCACCTTTTACTAACACCAACCTTGACCTGTACTAACGCTCGAGTAATGAGCTTTCTTGTGTTTTGTGGCTGCGTATAGGCGTGCAGATGGATAATAAAAGAAAATTATTGGGAGTGAAAAGTCCTATCCTTGCGATAGTCGGTCCTGATCCACCGACTCGTTAAGTGAGGGCACGCCCTGACACACTTGATATTTGGCGTTAGGAGTGAAAAGTCCTATCCTTGCGATGGTCGGTCCTGATCCACCGACTAGCTAAGTGAGGGCATGCCCTAATGCATTGGATATTTAACGTCGGGAGTGAGAAATCCTATCCTTATGATTGTCCTATGTGGGGCCATAAGATGATGCACATCCCGACACCCCTGGGAGTGAAAAGTCCTATCCTCGTGATGGTCGGTCTGGATCCACCGACTCACTGAGTGAGGGCACGCCCCGGGATTTCCAAAGGTGACAAAGCCTAATCCTTAGGACAACCGTTCTCATGGAGACGGTTCGTTAAGGAGGGGCACACCCTAGGAAGATACTAACTCCGTCTTGGAAGTAAAAATCCTACCTTGGCGGTAGGGCTAATATAGATGGCTCGCTAAGAGAGGGTATAATTCCAAGACGCGAGGATAATGCCGAAAGCGAAAAATCCTAACCTGGTGACGACCTGTCCTGACCAGACGGCTCACTATGAAGAGGCGCTTTCCGGCCAAACCAGGTAACCTGGAAAGGCGAAGAATCATGAAATCCCAGCGAGTAACCAGATGTGGAATCCCTGGTGAAGTGAGCTGGTTGAGAAAGCGATAATAAGTGACACCTGTGCCCTAGAATGGTGGCAGATCAGCCCTACGGGAAATTCGTGTCTATTATCGCATATCTCTTACTAACAAAAATTAATTGAGAATGTGCAGGATATCTCTGAATGGCGGAGATCGTGATGACCGACACGGCGAAAGAGTTGCACAACTCAACAGGGCTTAAAAACCTACTTGTTATTTTTCTTGATCAAGGAAAGAAGAATGCTTCTTTAAGAAATGACTTCCTTGGTGCGGTCAAGCGGTGGCTAGGCTGAACCTGATGACAAGGGTGCAACAGCCGCGCGAGAAAAATTTGAAAAAAAAAAAAACACAAACAGCGATAACAGAAGCTGATATCATTGAGCATCGTCGTTCAAAAACCCGTAAAGGGTCATAAAATATAAAGGATAACAAGAAGAGACAACGCTCTATCCTCACAAAATGAAAAGGCGATAAGGCCCTGCCTACGGCTGGTCATCCAAAATCTCTTACTCCGGGTAGCCTTTTGATCTAGCCAAGCGGAAGCCCTCGTCATTAAGACCGGAAGATCTCTCAAAAAAGGCGTTAGAGACAGCCTCACCATCGTAAAGTCCCTCCCCGTGAACCTCCACAAAGCAATCGGCCATGATGGAAACACTCTCCTCAATATACCAGCGTCTCTTGATAGCTGATTCCGCCTCAAGCGCCGTTTTCTCTTCTATCAAAGCTGCTCTTTCTCCCGTCAAAGCTATTTTTTCCTCCTCGAGAGCGGCAGACTTTGACTGTTCAGTTGTTAGAGCAGCGTTTGAAGCGACCAATTGTTCCTTTGCAGTGGCTAATTGTTCATTTGCCTCCCTTGCCTCCTTTTTAGCTACCTCCAGATCCGCCATATATCTATCTCGCTCTTCTGACAGTCACTGTTTCTCCTCTTGTTCTTAAGAAAGCTTAGCTACAGAAGCGGCTAGGTCAGCCGCCCTTTGTGACATGCGCTCAGCATAAAGATGAGATTGGAGGAACCCGGAGAAAAGCGTGGAGCGCAGCATGTCGGCTTGCTCTTTGTCTCCAATAGCAGCAAAAGTGCTTCGTTCTTCAGGAGAAGTTAACATGTGTGCAACCAAGAACGATGCAGTGACGGTCAAGTTATCACCCCTCATGGCTGTAATTCCTGAGCTGCGAAACGTAGCCATGTCCACCTGATGAGTGATAGGCCCAAGGGCGTTATGTGAGCTCACATCGGCCATAAGATTGGACACTATCGTCCCCTCCCCGAAATGCCTAAGTGTGGAAGCAGCGGAAGGAACAAAAACCACGGTGGCAGGAGAAGGAGGTTGGTTGGAAGCAGAACGTCCCTGAGGCATGAATGTTTCATTAGGACGGATAGAGGCGACACCCCCTTGGAATGTGGCTTGAGCCTGATAAGAAGAAAATTCTGACAGCTAGTCGTGGTAGACTGTGGTGTTAGAAGAAAAGTGAGGCATCTCTGAACCAAATGGAGGCAGAGAAGTCTCGAAAGGTGGAGGTATGGCCGCGTTCTCAAAACTGCTACCAGTCTGACCCAAGGGAGGAGTGGAAGAGTCAGGAACAGCTTGGGGCCTCTCCCCAACATCAATCTGACTCGAGGAAAAACTTGCACCTGCTCCCGTGGACTTTTGTTTCTTCCTTGGATGACCCAGAATATGCCTCACGTCCATGTTGCCTCGTGATGACAAAGGCGGGGAAGTACCAAAAGTATCCTATAAAAAAAAAAGGAGCAATTAACAACAAGTAAAGTACAAGCAAACATTGAAAAATGATGCGAAAGATATCGGGGGAAGTATCAATTACCGTCCCAGCGGTAGGCGCTTCCGAAGAGCCGACCGCGTCAGAAGAGGGTAGAATCGGTGACTGGAGGGAGGCAACACTTCGGGTCTTCTTTTTCTTTTTTCCTTTGGCGGAAGCTCTACGAGCGGATGGTCGAGGTGGAAGAATAGCGACTGATATGACAGGAACACCAACTGGAATGGTATCGGTTTTCTTCTCAACAGATGCAGAAGATGTTTGGGGAGGAACCGAAGTGGCGGCTGATGTGGTGGTGATATTGACAGCCGCGGCCGTTTCCCTACCACGAAGTCTCTTCCGGCGCCTCCTGACGCTCTCCGGAACGTAATCCGGATCAGTTGCTGCAAAAGCACAAGATAGCGTCAGCGTTAGTACCAATGATGGAAATCAAAGATTGACGCGATACTCACGTCTAACACAGTCTTTGATATCGGTCCCTCAAGCCAGAAGGCGGGTGTGAACGCTGATGTCCAGACTGAGCAACTTGTCAAACCAGCCTTGTTCCGTTTCATCAAGAGCTACGTGGCGCTAAGCCCTATCCTTAACGCTCTGGTGGAAACCAGACCGCCACCATGGCTCCGGAAGATCAGGGGTTTCAACCACAAAAAAATTGCTCTTTCCATTTATCAATGGAAGACTCCAGATGAAGGAGTTTCCAGGTGAAGTTTTTGAGCGAATCGTCATTATAATGGGGTGATATCGCTATCACACCCCCGACGGTTATACATCTTAAACAGAGATTTGAGTAATGCAAGGGAAGGAGATGTAATTCCTTTGTACTTGCAGAGTTCTAAAAAAGCATAAATGCCATAGTAGGCATTTGGAGCCAGTTGAATAGGATTCAGATCTAGAGAGGTAAGCAACTCTTGGATAAACGGGTCAACCGGAAATCGGAAACCATAGCGGAACATCTGGGCATACAGGATTCTACG
Organism: Viola odorata; assembly: GCA_963691705.1. Lineage (NCBI taxonomy): Eukaryota > Viridiplantae > Streptophyta > Magnoliopsida > Malpighiales > Violaceae > Viola > Viola odorata. The sequence goes on from OY829544.1 coordinate 60,264,065, forward strand.
ATTACCGGTTAGAATGCTATTCAAGCGTAAAGATGCAGGGGCGACAATAGCCTTGAAACCCTCAGGGAGGGTAGCCCCATAATCAGACAGATGTTTATCAAGAATGGCAGAAGAAGTAATAGTACTGACTATGGTCTCTATTTTTTCTTCATCACGCGATTTAGACCTAGAAGCATGAGTTTTTATTTTTGTCATGGTGGGAAAAGAAAACAAAGAAATGAAGAAAATGGTAAAGGGAAATGAGAAGTACCTTTTAGGAAGAAAATCAAAGTACCTAGGGAATGAATGCCAGAAACGCAAAATGATTCAAGAAGATGTAGAGAAACAGATTATCGAAAGTGGAAAAAAGAGATAGAGTGATGGGTTTTATAACCCTAAGAGGCTAAAGGCATGACTGCTGGAACAGTCGCTACGTGCGTGACAGACGTGAGTAATGAGTACAACCCTAGAAAGACGAGAAGACATTTTGATCCTGTCAAATCACGCTAGCCCTAGCGTGATTTGACACGTGTCTTCGAATCATCATGATCCTTCAATCACATTAATAAGGGGATTCTAAGCATTAAATGCTCCGAAAAAGCAAAATTGCTTTATCAGAAGAGATCAAGCATGATGACGTAATCAACAAGATAACACCATGAAGCAAATTAACCGTTATCCAGAGCAGAGCGGCAGTTATCAATTATTACAAGCCAGATAAAAGTAATGCGGAAGAGAAAATAAAACACTCTAAAATGCCGCCTTATGCTCATTGCGGAAAAACTCCCTTGACGCCCTCGACATCTACATCCTTTAACCTCTCAAAGGCATAGTCATCTATCTTGGCAGGATCAAAAGCCCCGCTGCGATAATAATCTGGGAATCCGGTGGCAAAAGCTTGTATCGCCTTATCCTTCCATTGCGATATCTCATGAGACACCTTCGCCAACCTTGCATCGCGGGCCGTTATCTCTTCACGAAGGAGACTGTTCTTTTTGTCAGTCGTCATCAGTTCTACCTCCAGAAGTTCTATCTTTGCTTCCCCTATCGACTTTTCTCTGGCCAACTCAACACGGCAGTCGCGTTAGCTCCGCCACCTTAGAAGGGGAGCCCTGAGCCTTGTTGATAAAATTGTATGAGATTTGTACCCGGGGTAGGAAGAATCCTGGAGATCTTCACCTCTGAGGGGGTGGTCCTTGCTGCCGTTACACCTGCAAGGCACCGGAGGGGGCCCCCGGTGCAGGTACTCCGACGATCAAGTCAGTATATGTAATGAAATATGAAGTGTAAGTAGGAGCAGGAGTGAGAGGGAGTAGAGAGAGAGTCCCCCCCCCTTTCTACCTAGGGGGGTATTTATAGGAGATGTAGTGGGGCGTTAGGGGTGCTAACGCTTATGGCCTACCGGGTGTGGGAATAGGCGCCATTCCATGTTGGATGGGCCCCCCCCGCTGAAGTCGACCACCCCCGGTAGCAGGACGAGCAGGAGGCCAGGCAGGCCCTACTATAGCTGAAGATGACGTACCCCCTGTCCGGACTAAAATGCCCTGGGGGGTATATTAATTGTTATCACTTGTTACCCTGAATATCGAGAAAGTAATTTAGCATGCGAAAGCTGGCCAGCACTTCATTCAAAGCGCGTTCGCGATGAACCTCCAGGGGAAGCTCTGACATTTCCTCCCTATCTTTAGGAGAGCTAAAGATCGCACCTACCGCGGAACCCACCGGCTCATTTCGCGATAGCGGATCTGATATCCCTAGTGCGCGAAGTCCGCTGGTGCCAAAACTAGACAGATCCAAGCGATAGGAAGTGGCTCCTTGAAGACCTTGAGAAGATAGATTGGTGGTAAAGGGAGGAGAGAGGCTTTCAGTGGAACCCCCAGCCCCTGAGATAGAAGTACAGAATAATGGCGGAAGGCCATTAGGCAGAGGAACGGCAGGTGCAAGATTTGGGACGGCGACGTCAGGAATATAGGAGAGTCAGGAGCGGCAGTCGGAGGAGGAAGGTTGACCTCCGACGGAGCCTTGGGAATTTCAAGAGAAATGTCGATTGGCACCTCGGCTGCCACTGCTACCTTGGAAGTGCTTGCGCCCCCGAAAGAGCCAGTCCCAGTAGCAGGGGTTTCACTAACTTTGTTCGAAGCAGCCGCAGTGATGGGGTTGCTACCTCCCGTGCGTAGTTTCTTACGCTGAGCTGCGGAAGCGTGACAAAGCCCGGAATCATTATCCATGTCCTCACTATCGCTGTCGGGTATTTCAGCCTTAGGACGATTCAAAGTCACTCCTTGTCGAACGGGTAACCAGTCCTTGAGAAATTGAGAAGCACGGTTAGAGATGCCTCGCTTGGCGACAGTTTTGAATCTTTTTCTTTTTTGTGGAGCGGTAGGATGACTGGAACTTTCAGGCGGAGGAGATGGTGGCCACGTCTAGAGTGGTCTTACGTTCAGAGGAACGTCTTTATCACTCAACGGTTGGTTTTCAGCGTCACCTACCAACAGGACATATCAGAATATTGAATTAGCTGAAGCGATAACGAGAGAAAAGAAACTTACTTATAGTACACTTCTCTATAAGCCTGTGCAAGGCAAACTCTCGAATGTGGAAGGACGATTTCAACCCCAGCAGCATGTTCGTCTGTCGGAGCTCATCCCTGGATATGGTTGATGGATTTGTCCAAATGGAGTCATTGAGACACCGATTGAAACCTCCAGGCCAGGGGCAGAAAGGCAAATTCACAATAAAGAAACCACTCTTCCAACCTGCCATGGTCTCTTCGAAACCCCGGAATCTCTGCCAGAATGACTGCACCAGTGCGTCACTCCATCTTGGGGCGATATCTACCACGCAGTTGCGGCACCTAAAGCTAAAAAACTTGCCGAATAAATTGATAGACGGGACAAGGATGCCCCGCAACTCGCAAATACGAATGAAGGAGTGAATCCCACACCAAGAAGGAGGCGTAATCTGAGCCGGATTAATGTCATATCGTACTAATAATCTTTTCACTGCTTCATGGACGGGAAAGCGAAAGCCATAAAGGAACATGTCAAAATACACCATCCTATCGGCCCCCGATAGAGGGTCATGAAGCCGATAGCCGGCATCAAGAATTCTAGCGGAATAACCAGGGGGGGAAAAGATGCTATTTTCCTCCAACTCTGCATCTAATACCGCTTGATCAACGAAAATACTGGGAGTTCTCTCTATTTCTAAATCTATAGGCTGCTGGAGAATCTGGAGACTCCTCAAAGACCTATTTGCGACCAGAGGCCACTGAGAATCTTTGGGTATTCTAGATGTGCTCATAATGAATCGGCAAGAAGAAAATCTGAGGGAAAAAAGGTGAAGTACCTTGAATCAGAAGGCGATGGACAAACCGTCTGCACCGGCGAACGGTGGTCGTAACTTCCTTCGAAGTAAAATCTAGAGAGAGAAGGGAGAAATTTCAAAACGAGAGCAAAGAGTATTAAAAGAGAGCAAGTACTCCCTTTTAAAGGCTGAGTACGAAGAAGTTGAACAGCCTGTGAAAATGGGGCACGTCCCCAAGTAAAAGTGACATGTGTGAAAGCCTCAGAAGGGTATTTATGTCTACGCATTTATATCTTCTAGAAGAGGTAGTTGCTGACAATTAGTTGCAAACAGTTGCAGTTAGAGCAACGGTTAATTTCTCAGCGATAGCCAACCAACAGAGGGGCTAACGCCTGAACATGCAAGACTAAAGAAGTAAAACATTATGAAATTCAATAATAAGCCATACGGCATTTACAAGGGAATGCCAAGGGCGGAATCAATCATCGCTAGACCAATAAGAAGGCCAGTACCAATACTCCTCGTCTGAGAATGGAAGTTCCTCATCAATGAAAGGAGGGAACCATCAGCTTTTCGCTCAGTACTCCATATTAATGGTTTGGATTCCCCTTTTATATCAGAAGGTGCCGCCTTGACGACGGTATCGCTCGGAGGAACCTTCTCTTCGAACCAGTCGGTAGGAGGAGATGATTTTTTATCCTCACAAACCGGAGGGGCTGAAAATGAAGAAAACCAGCCGGTGTTGTTGATCTTCGCTCTCTTCTTCGGCCTTTTCCGACCACCGCGGCGGTGCAATCGCTTTCTCAGGCACGATGACGAAGGAGGGTCATCCGAATCTGGCGTGGTTGGAGGGGTTGGGCGAATCTAACGTTCGTCGGAAACCTGATAATATGAGTCAGCCATGAAGAATGAGAGTCAGTAGCAACAGAAAAATACTAAGAAGAAGATGAACAGAAAAAAAGAAGAAAGAGAACTTCCCATAAATAGTCGGAGTAGCAAGACTCTTCGATTTTCTCCAGGCGTGAAAAGAACATGATTTAATACATCTAGAGAAGATCAATCATAATGGCAGAATCAGGTCCTTCGGGCACGCCTGTTGGGAATTTTTCCACAATCAAGAAATACAGAAAAACCGCCCAATCAGTTAATGCTGAAAAGACGGCGCATGATTAGCACCCAGCGGTTCGCCGAAGCAACCGTCGCCACCTGGCAGAAAGAGGAGAATAAAGGCTGTAAAGTTTTGATCAGTGGCAGACTCGTTTTCAGTTGGGCTTAATTACAACTCTTAATTGAAGCAAGGGCTTATGCCCCAAAAAAGAAAGAAAGGAATCGCAAGCTCAATAACGGAAATAAGTTTCATTACGGCCTAGCGGCCTGGATATATGTCCGCATACATAACAAAAGGAAAATAAAAAAGATGCCACAGCGGCAAGCCTTTAGGCCCGGGACCCGGCATCATCATCATCCACCAATAGGGTAGGGACATCCCTCAAGGCCTCCTCCACCGAAGTCAGCTCAGAAGCGGTGTTCCTCATGCTCTTCAAGCAGCAGTTCAGTAGGTCCTTCCTCTGCTGCAGCAAGGTGATGGCTACTTCAATACGCCAAGCGGCGATGGCCAACTTGGAGACATTCCCGATGGGATTGAAGTCCTCCATGGTAGCGGACCCAATCCTGGCTTGGATGGGGGCCATCATTCCCCGAAGCTCCAGGATATCTTCGCCGGACTTTGTCATCATGTTCTCCAGGAAGCTGATGTCACCCTCGGTAAGATTTTTGAGGGTCAGAGCCTTGGAGATCAGGAAATTTTTGGTGAGATCTTCCATGAGAAAATGGCAAAAAAGGAGCAGAGAGAATGTGAAGAATTGACACTGGAATAAGGGTCGCATTTATAGATCCAAAGCAACAGCTGTTCACCTGGGAATCTCGAAAATCGGGCCGCTACGATTATCTAACAGCGATAGGAGAGAAGGCTGACGCGGAGCTTCTAAAAGATGCCCAAAATGCTCAAGCGGAACATGGACCTTAGTCCATGACAACATAACGCCATGCGATTTGTAGGCGACCCATAGCATAAAAACCGCGCAATATCGCAGGTGGCTCCGAGCAGCGTAAAACCGCTTCGATATTGTAGGTAGCAACGGCGTAAGACCGCACAAATCGTAGGTAGTTTATGAGGAAAACCATGTCGGTTTACAAACGGCTTACGCGCTTGAAAAGAGAAAGCGATATGCATAAGCGAAAACCTATGGACGTAATTGGAATCTATCATTACTTCATATTTTACTAATAGGACATATTTGAAAATATGCAGAAAAGACATGGACGTATCGCTTTCAGAATGATGTATAGAGTCCTGAAGAGGTAACATCATGATACTCTACCTCACCAATGTTGGTCGTATCGAGCATATAGCGGGGATGATTGATTGTTTATTTTCCATGTTTTATTGTCTCTTTTATTATTAATTGAGATGATTAATATGCTACTTTGAGCTTGTTTCCTTCCTTTGTGGTTTTATAGGTTTAATATATGTTGAAGAAGGAAAAGGGAACGAGAAGCTTGAAGATTAGAGCAAAAATGATCAATTGGTGTTGAGCAAAATTTTCCAGGCGCATTCTGACTCCATCCCTAGGCCTAGGGATGGATCATCTGCGCTTGTAGATTTTTGGGCAGTCCGACCATGAGTTTCCGTGCCAAGAATTAAATATTTTCTCAGTGCTCTTATTGCCCCCTAGCCGTGCCAGACAACTTCTCATCTCTCCAACCTCGTGTTCCTTCCTTTCTTGGCTCAAGAATGTCTTGGAGGCTTCATAAAGTATTGAGGAACATCTCTTTTTAGTTCTTTGCAAGAATATATTCTTGTCCCCTCCTTGTATTTGGAGTTGCATGCTTGCAATTGTTTATTCTTGAGTGCTTGCTCCTTGGAAAAATGAATAAGAGAGAGGCTTTGGTTGAGATAGAGGTGGCTGTCGTGTAAGACAAGGGGGAGGAGAATGTTTAGCATGCTTACAAGTGACAAATGCCTTGAAGACTATGCATTTTGAAGGATGTGTTCACTTGAGAATATTTTATTCTATTGTGTCTCTCCCCTTTATTGCCATTTAATTGAAGAAGCTTGGAAGAGGACAGTAGGAGGACAGAGGACAGTAGGAGGACGGTAGAGAGAGGGGAGTTCTCTCATTTGTATCATTTTCCCTTTCTTTTTATTTCTTGTATTTTCGTTCTTCATTATTTTTCATTTTCTTGTTTGTTGTTTTTATTATGTATTGTAACTAAATCCTCTGATTTCATTGAACTTAATACGAATGCTTTTGTATTTCTTTCCTTCTCATTTAATTGCCAAGTTCATTCTTGTTAGATCTAGGCCTAGCTAACCTATGATTTAATTTGAATATTGTCAGTTTCTCTGATGTTAGTGTTTATCCTACATTAAGGGAAGCATGAGTAGACAACTAGTAACTAATAGGCATAAGAGTTGCCATTAGAAGCTAGGAGAAAGGAAAGAATGGGTCCTGGGAACGACCGAGTCCATCCCTAGGCCTAGGGATGGGTTTCCCGTGTGTTTACAATTTTCCAGCAACTTGAGAATTTGTTAGGAAAGTTAGGGTCATTATTAGAGTGTCTCTTTTAATTGGCTTGTATAGGGGGAAACCTGGGAATTTAGAGTGTCTCTTGTTCCTATAACATCTCTATAAATTCATTCGGAAAATATATTTATCAATGATCAATTGCATAGGATAGTCACCTCAAGGAGATCCCTACCAAGAATTGTTTTTCTACTGATCTTCTCTCTTCATTAGCGTTCTGTTCTTGCTGCAATTCGCTCACTCATTTACTTTCTTGTTCTGTTTTATTTCTAATTTATAGAATCATCTCACCACCTTGCATTTTACTTTGTCATTTTCAAGAGAAGCAAAGATTGGACCGATTTGTCCCTGTGTTCGAACCTCTTGCCGCTATGCACAAATACTTTTTGCTGCTTAGTGAGAAGTTGTAATCTATTTATTTATGATCGGATTCGACACCCGTCATAAATTGGCGTCGTTGCCGGGGACAACGGTGTACTGATTTTCGTTTTTCTTATTCGTGATAATTTTCAGTTTTCCTTTTTATGAGCAATTTTAATTATTTTTCTCAATCAGCCCCTATTTCTCAAAGCTTTGATGCAGGACATGTGACCAGCCATGAAGGATGCTATGGTCCACCACAGTGGGGATATGAGCCAAATTATTATCCACCCACATCTACTCCTTATCCCACTTGGTGGAACCAACAAAGTTCTGATTATGGAGTGCAATCAGTTCCTAATTATCAATATTTCCAGCCTCTGCAACCTAGCCAAGAACCCACTATTTCTGAAATTTTAATGAAAATCTTTACTCCATATGTGCAGGAAATAGAGGAAGGTTTCGCAAGGCAGTTGGAGCAACTAGGAGAACTTGCCTCCTCAGTATCACAACTTTCTCTTGAGCAGGAAAGACAGAGGTGCATACCTTCAAACTTCAAACCAAATGTGGAATCTGATGTTAGCACTGCCACTTTTGTGAGCAACAAAAATCTGCCTGAGCAGTCGAACTCATCCCTTGACCTTGGGATGAACGACCCAGAACCAGAAACAAGCCCAGAAAATTCAGCAGAAGTTGCCACTCAACCAAAGCAGTCCAATCAGACCCAAACTCATTCCAGCACGTCACTGGAGCAGGAGACGAAGTTTGTGGACACTTGTTGTAGCATCGAGCTGGAGGAGGATGTGAGGAAGATTGAGAAAGAAATCAAAGTCGTTGAGAATCCACAAACGGTTGTGTGTGAAAGGGAAGTTCTGATTTTTTTTTATTATATTGATCCATTTATTGAATTACCCTCCATTCACAACCAATATTATCTTTTTATTGTGCATGAACCCGAACCAGAATTTGAATCATTTTATGGTTGCATGCAGATTTCTTTGGTAGAAGACCATGCACAAAATGAAATCATTATCATCAAACTTCGTGCATGGAAAGCATTATGTAGGATTGGTTGACAAAGTGACGCTCAATGTCTAGTCTAAGACTATAAAGAGGGACGCTGCATGGGAGGCAACCCATGTTCCTTTTGTTTATGTTTTCATTTCGTTATTTTCGTTTTTTTTTCTAGTTAATCGTTTTTTCTGCATAATAATGGATATTTGGAATTTTCCAGTGCAGACCATCCAGCGTGCCTATCCCTAGGCCTAGGGATGGACATTCCAGATCCTGCACCCTGTTCTCCTAATTTTTCTGCCCAGATTTTAGTCCTCTGTGAGCAGCACCAGAGCAGCCACCTCCAGGAGAAATCCTTGACATCCTAGAGTGTGCACTCCTAGTTCCAGCACCTCCCCACCCAAGATCATGCCCTCCCTCGATTTTATTTATTTATTTTCTCTTTATTTGTCTTTGAACTATTATTTCTTTTACTGTTTGTTATTTTATTTTCTGTTTGTATCTGATTTGCATGTTTGGTTACTGTTGTTTGCCTTGTGTGGTCTCTTACACATTGAGGACAATGTGTCCTTTAAGTGTGGGGGAGACACTTTCGTGTTTTTATGTTTTAATGCATGTGAAAATACTTGATCAATCAACTCTGTCTTGCAATGTTAAACACTTTTGACCTTATAATTTGTTCATTTATTCACATAGATGTATGATTAGTATTTTTGTCCTAGGAAATACTTTGCTAGGATTTTACTGTCTTCTCATCCCAAGGGCTTGGGATGAGGATCCTATCCTCTGCACTGCTGCCAGTTTTTAATTTCTGTTTGCATGAGTAGCTTTTAATTTTTCTTATGTGTGGATCTCTCACCATACCCTCCTGATTTGCACGATGTTGGTGGTTCGGCACCATCATCCCTACTTGGAGAAACTTCCGGTCGGTTGTGTGCTAACTCCTTTTGTTTGGACCGATCATAGCACCTTGGTGAGAGGTCATGTCTGCATGTGCTTGTGTTTGAAAAAAATGGGAATGTGGAAAGGAGCAAGTTGAAAAGAAAAAGAAAGAAGAGAATGCGGAAAGATGGAAAGAAAAAAAAAAGAAAAAAAAAAGAAAAAAATATGAAAAAAAAAAGAAAAAGAGAAAGAAGGAAGAAAAGAAAAAGAAAAAAATAGAATAAAGGAAGTGAAGGAGAATAAAAGAAGCCTTTGGCTCACTTCGTGTTTTAATTATGCTCTCTAATTATGTTGTTTGCGCTTTTATTAATTCTTTGCATGAGTGTCGCAGCTAGTGTTTGGATTAAGAGTCAAAGGAAGGGAAGACAGAGATTCTAGGGTTGTATTTCCAGTTGAACAGCATGCTATCATACCACTATTTGAATATTTGCACATTTGTGATGTTTGGTGTGCTTGAGCATGGCTTGAATGAGTTGGTTTTTGAAGTGTTCATATGAGTTCAGTCCAGGGGTTGATTTTCTGTATAAAGGGTGTTCTGTGTTCTGTGTTTTTGTGTTTGTTCTTAGTTCATGCTTGAGGGCAAGCATGGTTTAAGTGTGGGGGATTTGATTGATTGTTTATTTTCCATGTTTTATTGTCTCTTTTATTATTAATTGAGATGATTAATATGCTACTTTGAGCTTGTTCCCTTCCTTTGTGGTTTTACAGGTTTAATATATGTTGAAGAAGGAAAAGGGAACGAGAAGCTTGAAGATTAGAGCAAAAATGATCAATTGGTGTTGAGCAGAATTTTCCAGGCGCATTCTGACTCCATCCCTAGGCCTAGGGATGGATCATCTACGCTTGTAGATTTTTGGGCAGTCCGACCATGAGTTTCCGTGCCAAGAATTAAATATTTTCTCAGTGCTCTTATTGTCCCCTAGCCGTGCCAGACAGCTTCAAATCTCCCCAACCTCGTGTTCCTTCCTTTCTTGGCTCAAGAATGTCTTGGAGGCTTCATAAAGTATTGAGGAACATCTCTTTTTAGTTCTTTGCAAGAATATATTCTTGTCCCCTCCTTGTATTTGGAGCTGCATGCTTGCAATTGTTTATTCTTGAGTGCTTGCTCCTTGGAAGAACGAATAAGAGAGAGGCTTTGGTTGAGATAGAGGTGGCTGTCGTGTAAGACAAAGGGGAGGAGAATGTTTAGCATGCTTACAAGTGACAAATGCCTTGAAGACTGTGCATTTTGAAGGATGTGTTCACTTGAGAATATTTTATTCTTTTGTGTCTCTCCCCTTTGTTGCCATTTAATTGAAGAAGCTTGGAAGAGGACAGTAGGAGGACAGAGGACACTAGGAGGACGGTAGAGAGAGGGGAGTTCTCTCATTTGTATCATTTTCCCTTTCTTTTTATTTCTTGTATTTTCGTTCTTCATTATTTTTCATTTTCTTGTTTGTTGTTTTTATTATGTATTGTAACTAAATCCTCTGATTCTTGGTAGAGATTGAGAGGTTGACTATGCATGTTATTGTGAGATTTCATTGAACTTAATACGAATGCTTTTGTATTTCTAACCTATGATTTAATATAAATATTGTCAGTTTCTCTGATGTTAGTGTTTATCCTACATTAAGGGAAGCATGAGTAGACAACTAGTAACTAATAGGCATAAGAGTTGCCATTAGAAGCTAGGAGAAAGGAAAGAATGGGTCCTGGGAACAACCGAGTCCATCTCTAGGCCTAGGGATGGGTTTCTCGTGTGTTTACAATTTTCCAGCAACTTGAGAATTTGTTAGGAAGGTTAGGGTCATTATTAGAGTGTCTCTTTTAATTGGCTTGTATAGGGGGAAACCTGGGAATTTAGAGTGTCTCTTGTTCCTATAACATCTCTATAAATTCATTCGGAAAATATATTTATCAATGATCAATTGCATAGGATAGTCACCTCAAGGAGATCCCTACCAAGAATTGTTTTTCTACTGATCTTCTCTCTTCATTAGCGTTCTGTTCTTGCTGCAATTCGCTCACTCATTTACTTTCTTGTACTGTTTTATTTCTAATTTATAGAATCATCTCACCACCTTGCATTTTACTTTGTCATTTTCAGGAGAAGCAAAGATTGGACCGATTTGTCCCTGTGTTCGAACCTCTTGCCGCTATGCACAAATCCTTTTTGCTGCTTAGTGATAAGTTGTAATCTATTTATTTATGATCAGATTCGACACCCGTCAGGGGATGTCAGGGTTATAGTTTCCGCACCTCACCGACACAGCTACAACGCCCTCTCCACCGACAGTTCGATCACCACCCTCATTATGGCCAATGGCTAACTCAAGGGATTTGTTCCCGTTATCTGACCCTCTAGCGGAGATCCTGTGCCTTTGTACTATCAGAAGAATCCGAAAGAGTTCAAAAATTCTTGCGAATCCGCCACAGTATGAAAGGGTTAGCATTTCTCCAATGGCAGAGAAAGAAACACTTGGTAAACACTCGGGCTCGTTTTCAGTTGGGCTTATGATAACAATTGATGAAATGCCAAGGGTACATTCGTCATCTCACCCGTGGACAAGGGTAGACCCCTGTAGACCTTGACTTACTCCGGCACCCGGTTACCGCCCGTGATAAGCTGTGCACCCTGGGATAGTCGACATCAGCGGGGGGGGGCCCACATGACATCATCCTATCCCAGGAAGGCCGATAGCATCACATAGACGATATCCCGCCAGCGATATCATGTCTGGGGACCCACATGACGTCACCCTGGTGACGTCATCATGGGCGTTATCTCCCCTCGATAACGCCCCCTGGGGTAACGCCTTCTCTTCTGCCTATAAATACCACCCCATTCTAGATCTAAAGTAAGAGCAAATTCTCTACTAAAATCTCTACAGAATTTCATAGCCATACTAACTTAAGCATCGGAGTGTCTACGCGGGAGCCCCCTCTCCGGCGCTTTGCAGGTACCACGGACAGCAGCCACAGTGATTCCAGACAGCCATAATCCTTATTCCGCCCCCGTAGAAACTCGAATCTTATCACTATCGGCTAGGGCAAGCTGCAGAGGGTCAACAGAAAATAAGTCAGTAATTTCCTCAACATCTGGATCAATGATATCAACAAAGTTAAGACTGGAAAACTCAAAAGGGAAACGCATAGCGTCAAGTATGCTGAATCAGATGATCTATCCGATGAACTCGAGGGTAATGGACGTGTCATGGGCGTCAATCTTGGCGTGAGCAGTCCTTAGGAATGGCCGACCTAGAAGAACATCGGAGGGTTTAGTACCCGATTCGTCTTCCATACTGATTACGTAGAAATCTGCGGAGAAGAGGAGGATGCCGACTTGGACGAGAACGTCCTCTACGACACCTTCCGGGTAAATCACCGACCGGTCTACCAACTGGATGACGACGCGAGTCGGCTTCAGTGGTCCGAGGCCTAACCTGGTGTAGATCGTCAAGGGCACGACGTTAATACCTGCACCTAAGTCACACATAGCTTTACCAATGTCAGTACCCCCGATTTTACAAGGGATTATAAACATCCCTAGGTTTGCACACTTCGGAGGGATTTTTCTTTGAATAACAGTCGAGACATTAACTCCCACGCTAATTTTATTCACGCCTGCCAACTTACTTTTGTTAGTGCATAAGGATTTCAGAAACTTAGCATAACGTGGAACGTTTTTGATAGCCTGCAATAATGGAATGTTAATTTGGACCTTACTGAATAGGTCAAAAATTTCTTTCCTCTTTATCTTTTTTCTTTTTGACTAACCTGTGTGGAAACGGTCGTTCAAGGACTTTGATGATGAAGTCTTCAGAGAATTCAAACTTCTCATCAATCTTAATTAGCGTACATGGTTTCCTTGAGGTGTAGACCTTCTTTTCATTTTTGGCGGTTACCTCGATATCTTCGACAATGGGTGTTGGATCAGGGAGCTCAGCTTCTCGGGCAAGCGGCTCACGGTCTGGTAACTGAACACCACTGCGGAGTGTCATAGCGCATGCTCTGTGCTTAGGGTTGGCTTCTGATTGCGGCTGCAGTCGTCCTCCATTCTTCAATTCTTTCATCTTTGTAGATAAGACACTCAACTGTTTTTGTAAATCAAGTACGAGATTGTACATATTAGGTACCTCAGCGATTGGGGGCGTAGGCTCCATGGGTCCTTGCGGAGCCTGATACTTGATAAGATACGAACTCCTGTTGGAGGGCAAAAGGGGAAGATGGCTTCTTGGGGTTACTATTCACCGTCGTCCGATGTACCTGCAAAGCGCCGAAGGAGGTCTCCGGCGTAGACACTCCAATGCTTAAGTCAGTGAGGGTAGTGAGAATAGCAGAGTTTTTGCTAGCGATCTTAGGCTTGCCTTTCTCCCTGATCATAGGGGCATTTATAAGCAGAATACTGAGTATTTCCTGGGAAAACCCCGTTATTTAAGGGTAATAACGGGTTTAACAGGCGACTGGAGTTCCCCATTAATGAAGTGCGTCATCGTTGCACGTTATCTCTAGGGGGTGGGCGTTATCTAGGCAAGATAACGCCCATGTTTCTCAAGTGACGTCACGCCTTCTCTAGGATGGGATAACGTCGTGCGTGCGGCTAGATAACGTGTGAGACTCCCCCTCCCCCCGCTGATGTCGACCATCCCAGAGCTTCTTGTGAGGTGAGGGGCGATAACCTCCATGGTGCTCGGGAGGGAGGGGCTACAGCGTTCCGTCCCTAACGCGGGGTGTAAGGACAAAAATGCCCCTGAAGTCGCGTCTATTGTTATCATAAGCCCAACCGAAAATGAGCTCGAGTGTTCACCAAGGGCTATCGCTTCATTTTTGGCCCTGTCCGCTTAGCGGTCTTCAAGATAACGGGGTAGCTCAATTGTCGAGAGACACGTCCTTTCAACCGTCGTTCTTCGAGGTTTATAAATTGAACCTTTCATTGCGCTGATTTTTTCACACCTTTTCTGCATTTCCCCTGGGTATTTTCGCCATGGATGAAATTACTAGGAATTTCTTGATCTCCAAGGCGCACAATATGAAGAACCTCACCCAAGCCGACATTGGTTTTTTGGAAACCATGATGACCAAGACCTTCGAGGATATTCTGGAACTTTAGGGGATGATGACCCCTCTGCTGTCTAAGCAAGGCGCAGCTTCTATAGAGGATTTCAGTCCTCTGGAGAGCGTGTCAAAGTTGGTCGCCGCCGTTTCCCACATCCAGGTGGTCATCACCATGTTGCAGCACAGGAAAGACCTGTTGGGATGCTGCCTGAAAGGCATGAGGGTTTGTTCCTCCGAACTGACCTCCGTTGCGGATGCTCTGAGGGAGATTCCTTCTGTTCCTAGGGATGACGATGTTGGGTCCAATGCTTGACCGCCGGCCGTCGTCATTTTGTTTTTCCGTTTTATGCTTTTGTTGTACGCGCTCAGGCGCTTAGGCCGTATAGGTCGTGAATAAATAAAGTGCCTTTTCTGTTATCTCCTTTGCTATCTTCTTTTGATGTCGTATGAATCGTCGTGCTAGTTGGGGTTGTTGCTAGCCCAACCAAAAACGAGTCCTCCGCGGGACATAATACTTGTGTTCTTTATCTAAAAATTGACAATAAATGTTTTACTCAACCGTTTCTTGTATTTGACTTTATGCCACATTCCCAATGGTGACTGATTGGGCGGTTTTTCAGTGCCTCTTGATTAACACTACTTTCCAGCAGGTGAGATCACGCAGGATCGGATTCTGTAATTATGATTATTCTTCTCCAAGTGTATTAATTATCTTCAGAGGGCGTGCGAAAAGGCAGGAGTACCTCTTTGCCACAACTATTTAATGGGAGTTTATCTTTCTTTTTCCTGTTCATCTTTATTTCATTCCTCCGTTGAGAGTGCTTGTAACTCTATGGCTGATTCATATTCCATAGATATTGCCGAATGTGACTCTTCACCGACTCCTCTGACTTCTCTGGATTCTGACGATCCTTCTCCGTTGTGCCTGAAAAGGCGGTTATCTCCACACAAAAGTCGCAAGAGGTCAAAGAGGAAAACTTCTAGAGCAGTTAACGCGTCTTCTGATTTCTATGTCCCCCCTGTACAGAGGGGTGATGAACTGTTTCCTCACATTAGTCATTTCTTAGAAAAAGACTCTGCCAGTAATATTGGTTCTGAGATTACATCTTCCGTCGTCAAGGGGAATCCATGTATGACTCTTCAGAGGATCCTCGGCTAGAGCGAGGCAAAGAGAGAAAGGTTGACGATCCTTTTCCTTTATTTGATGCGGAACTGCCTTCTTCGGATGATGACTTCTACTGGCCTTCTTACTGGCTTGACGAGTGATAAGATTCAGACTTCTGGGAATTCGGGGGTGAGGACTATGGCCACTCGGAATTACTGTAGTCACCGTCCGATGTACCTGCAAAGCGCCGGAGGGGGGCTCCGACGTAGACACTCCGAAGCTTAAGTCAGTATGGCAGTTTCAAATGGCAGGGGTTCGACTAGCAATCATAGGCTTACCTCTCATCTTGAATGGTGGGGTATTTATAAGCGCCAATGAGGGCATTACCTCTAGAGGGTGGGCGTTATCTAGGGAAGATAACACCTCGAGTGACGTCATGGCTGACCTGGGATGGGATAACGTCGTGCGTGTGGGTAGAAAACTCATGAGACCCACCCCCCCTGCGCTGATGTCGACCATCCCAGGATTACTTGCTTGGTTAAGGGCGGCAGGCGCCCGATAGGAGCTACAGTGTTCCGGTCTTAACGCCGGGGTATAGGCGGAAATACCCCTCGAATTGTCTCTATTGTTATCACAAGCCCAACTGAAAATGAGCCCGAGTGTTTACCAAGGGCTATCGCTTCAGCTTGTTTCCATGTCGTGCCTGCCAGTCCTCAAGATGACGGGGTGGCTCAGTTGTCGAGGGGCACGTACTTTCAACTGCCCTTTCTTTGGGCCTATAAATTTGAACTTCCACTGCTCAAATTTCACATCTTTCTAGCACTTCTTTTTGGCATTTTCATCATGGACAATCTCACTAAGAACTTTTTGATTTTCAAATCCCACACTCTAAAGAACCTCTGAGGACATCCTGGAGCTTCAGGGAATGATCACCCCTCATCGGTCCAGGCTTGGTGCGGCTTGAAGGGCATGAGGATTTCCTCCTCCGAGCTGACCTCAGTAGCGGATGCCTTGAGGGAAATCCCCACTCTGCTGGAGGATGACGATGCTGGGTCCCAGGCTTGACCATCGGCCGTCACCATCCTGTCTTTTTTCTTTCTCTTTTATGGATGTATGCTCGAGCCGTTGGGCCATAAATAAATAAAATGTCTTTTCGTTATCCGACTTGTGACTTCTTTCCTTTTATGGTATGCTAATTAGCGCTTTAGCTGAGTGCCGCATCAGCCCAACTGAAAATGAGTCCGCCATTGGTTGGACTTTCGCAGCGCTTGTTTTTCCTTGTTCGCCAAGTGGCAAAATGTTCTTGCTAATCCTTCCGCATTAATTTCGCGTCGTTTCTTCAGTGCAAGCTGATTGGGCAGTTTTTCGGTGCCTCTTGATTGGTACGGATTCTAACAGGTGTGATCACAGGATCAGATTCTATGATCACGATCATCCTTCTTGAAGCGCATTAACTATTCTCAAAGAACGTGCAGTAAGGTAGGAAGGCTTCTTCGCCTTGCCTATTTAATGAGATTTCCCTTTCTTTTCCCTATTCATCTTCTTCTTTTACTTCTTTGCTGAGATTGCTGGCGATCTCATGGCTGATTCATATTCCATGGATGTCGCTGAATGTGATTCTCCACCGACTCCTCCAACTTCACCAGATTCTGACGATCCTCCTCTACTGTGCCTGAAAAGACGACCTTCCCGACGCAAGGGTCGTAAAAGGCCGAAGATGAAAGCCTTCGAGGCAACCAACGTACCTTTTGACCTTCATGTCCCTATAGTTCGGAAGGGCGATGAATTGTTTCCTCATATTAGTCATTTCATGGAAAGAAGTTCTCCCAGCGATATTATTGTTGAGATGACGGCTTCCGCTGTTAAGGGAGAGTCAAGTTCGTCAAAGTTGGGTCAAGAGAAAAGGGTTGAGGAACCTTTCCCTTTTATTGATAAGGGGTTGCCGTCTTCGGATAGAGATAACTCCTATTGGCCCTCTTATTGGCCTGATGATGAAGACTGACCTTGTGCGTTATGCGTATTGTAGATGTCGTATGGCACTTTATGAATAAAATAATGCTCTTTGCTTTTCTTCTCTTATTGTTATATTCCCGCGTTAACTCTACAAACATTGGTCAGTTAACGCTGAGTGGCTGGTTATCGTCCGGTGTAACCGTTTCTTCAACTCCCAGTTGTTAACCGCCTTTCTCCAAAGATATAAATACGTAGCCATAAATATTCTTCTGATGTTTTTCCACGTGTTACTTTCTATTTTGGGCGTGTCTCGTTCTTACAGGTCGCTCAGCCATTGGGTTCGACCTTTATAGGGAAATAACTATTCTCTTTTCACACTTTTACTCGCGCTTTGAAATTTTCCCTGTCATTCTCTCTCTTTGCTTCTTCTTTTGCTCGAGGGAAATTTCTTCAACTGTTCGTCGGCGCCAGCGGTCCATTCATCGCTTTCTTCTTCAAGGTATTTTGCTCCTTTTTCGCTCTGGTTTTTCTTTTACTGGTTCGTTATGCGCCATACTAGAGCTACCAGGGGTTTTCAGAGACCTTTAGATCCAGAAATCGAAAAAACACACAGTATTTTTTAGTGTGAAATGGTTCTGAAGGCCGAATTAGAGAGTCATGGTGTCTCCTTTCCCGCTAATTATTCTCCTATGATTCCCGAGGATGATCTGCGACTTCACGATCCGTTGTGGGGAAAGTATAGACTGGTTTATTTTAAAATATTCCTCTACGACTTTCACTTCCCAGTTCATACCTCTGTAGAGAAACTGCTGCGTCGGTATGATCTTAATCCCGCTCAGATAACCCCTTCTTCTTGGTGTGGTATTTATGCCTTTTTTCATGCTTGCGAGATGAAGGGTATCTTTACTCTGTCCGTCAATTTAATCTGTAAATTCTTTAGCCTAAATTGTCGTAACTGCTTAGTCGATATCGCCCCAAGGTGGAATGACAGGTTTGTGTAGTCGTTCTGGCAGAAGTTTCAGGGCTTTGAGGAAACCGTGGCTGATTGGAAGAGCGGTTTCTTCGTTCTTGAACTGCCTTCCCGTTTGTGGCGTGGGGGCTTTAATCGAGAGATTACTAGTGTTGTTTAGATAAATCCAATAGTGTTGTCTAGGGATGAGTTAGCTCATGTTAACGCCTTGCTAGAGATAAACACATCTTTTCGTATTCGGGAATTCGCTCTGTACTGGCATCTGGAAGAGTGCGTTACGGGTGAGTTTTTCTCTTTTCACGTTATCGCTTTAGTTTTCTTGTTGTTCTGACACATTTCCTTGACAGAAAATGCTGAGGGTCAATCACCTAGAGGTAATGATGCTCCTTTGAATGTGGTGCCGCTCCAAATGCTACCGGCTTCTCCACCACCCGGGGGTTCTAGCCATCAAAGTGCTCCGTCGAAGAAGAGGAGAACTAAGATAGTCGCAGGGGGAGGGCGCGGTATCTTCGCTCGAGCCTCTCGTTTCCTCGACAATTGGCTACCGGTTTGGGACAAAGGAGTAAACTTGGGCCGACCCGTAACTAAGATAACCGACAGCAATAGCGAAGATATAGATATCGAGACAGAGCTTCGTCATGCTTCCTTGACTCAATGGAAAAAACTCAAGAGTAGAGAGAGATAATCTAGCTGCTAGGATTTTTTCTAAAAAGGTTGACGAAGTCCCTACCGTAGGGGTTGAGGCTTCTACTGTGGCGAGTACTTCTCGAACGACAAGGGTTACTGAGGCATCAACTGTCATTCCTCCCGAGGTTACTAAGGTTCTGCTGGCGGCAGATTCACTTCCGTCGACTAACGTCCCTGACTCTCCTATTTCCTCCTATATTCCTGACGTGGTTGTGCCAACTCCCAACTCAAGCACATTTCCTGACCCCCCGACGGGGGGTCCTCAGCCGTTATTCTTTACTTCCATTTTGGGCATCGACGATTCTGCCAAGGGTTCCACTCCCTCTGTTATCACCAATCTTTCGCCTCAGGGTCCTCAAGGGGTTACATCCGACCGGCTGGATTTGTCGACCTTTGGCACTAGCGGGCTTCGTTCCTTAGGGGTGTCGGACCCGTTATCGTGAGATCAACCATCGTCCTTCCTAGTGGGTGAGATATTTGGCTCACCTAAGGATAAAGAAGAGTTGTTACGGCTTTCCCCCGACATTCAGCACGTACACATTCTGAATGACGCACTGGCCGGTTTCCGCAAAGTGCATTACTTTCTTAAGGCTCATGGTGACAAGCTTCGAGGTTCACCTGAATCGAAGGAGCAATTAGATGCCGCCTTGACCAAAGTGAAGGAGTTAACACGAATTCAGAATCGTACCCTGGCAGAGCTGAATGATTTTCACGCTGAACTTGCAAGGAAAAGATCTAAGGGGAAAGCCAAAGTTGAGTTTTTAGAGGCAGAGTTGGTGGCAGCCGACAAGAGAAGTTCTCTTCTTCGTGAAGAGATATTGGCTTGCAATGCGGATTCAGTAAAGGTTCCCTCAAAGATACATTGGTGGAAGAAAAAGACAATATGGGCCTTTACTGTCGGATTCGCGGACTATTATCGCAGTAGGACTTTCGATCCTACTAAGATAGCCGATTATGCCTCTGAAAAAATGAATGAGATAGACGGGAGCCAAGAAGGTTTTCTTTCTTCAGGAGATGAAGAGGGAGGTGACGACGGCGATACCGAGGCGCTCCCGTAATCAGATGGTGCTGATGCCGCAGAGGACGTCAAAGACTCCACTCATCTCTGCTATTTGCTATTCCTTTTTCATTTTGAACATTGATGCCATTCAGTTTATAATAATTAATAACCCCCGTCTTGTAATACCGTTTAGAATTCTCCTTTGAATAACGATTAATCTTTTCCGCGTTATCCCTCACTTTTGCGTTACCTCAACAGCTGCCCGTGTAGTTAACGTTGCGCCGCGTTATCTTGGTCTCCGCGTTATTGCGCCTGTTATGGTTTGAAAATCGATTCCACTTTTCAGAGAATTTAATGCTTGGGATTTCCTCATTAATACGAGAGAGAAGTCATGATGGCTAGAATACATGTGTCTGTTTGCGGAGGCACTAGGGGTTGGCGTGCCCTAGGAGTTGGTAAGGTCGAAGCGTTTTCTCGCTTCTCTAGGATCATACTTCAAGAGCTTCTAGGTGAAGCGCTTTTCTTTTCGCCCTTTTCCCCATGGAAATTAGGGATTTGAGAGGCATTATTTCACCGCTGGAAGAATCTTCAACGGCGAAAACAGCAGTGGGAATGGTCTGATCAGTACCGGCAGCAATTTCAATAGCTACTTTGGGATGGACATCCTCAACTATCTCCTGGCCGGTAACTTGGTCAATCTCAAGACCGACACTGGCAAATTCTAGGTCAGAAGACGCGGAGACAGAAGTAGCTTGGGTTGATGATTGAGGAATGGAAACGGTGATCCTGCCAGAGCCGAAACCAGGAACGGAACCTCTTTTCTTTTTAGGGATAGTTGGAGCTAGTGGCTGTGCAGCTACTTTCCTTTTCTCTTGACGTCTCATGCACGTAGGCTTCCAACCAAAGGGGACCTCTGCGAGGAAAATAGAAGAAGAACATAAGGATCAGAGAAAGAAGAGTACGATAAAATTTTATTCTAAATGCTCACTTTCCCCACAATCTTTTAGTGGGACACCGGTAGCCAGTTTTTTGACATGGAACAGAGTTTGTATAGCAATAAGCTTCGCAATGTCTTTCTTTTCGTCGTCTGAGAGGTTCCGAGGAAGCTTCCAGTCACCATCAACAATAGAGAAGTTGAAATCGGGTCTCCACCAAGCTTCCGGTAACTCAATAACAAAGAAATTTTCCTTCCAGAGCTTGACTGACTCTTCAATTTTCTGGAAATTTTGCAGAAAAGGAAAGAGTTCGTCTGTGTGCCATCTAGGGCCGAAACCGATAACTCCCTTACGACTGTAAAGTACAAAGAAGTGGTGGAAGAGTCTCTCAGTAGGCCTGACCACATACATCCGGCAGACCTAGATGAATGAGTAGATACAGGTCTAGGAGGGGGGAGTTATTTGCGCTGGATTGAGCGTGGACCTTTTGAGCAGATCTAGCACCATAACGTGGACAGGAAAGCGAAACCCATAGGAGAACATCTTGGTATACAAGATACGGCGTGTGCCAGACATTACGCTGTTAATTCTAAGGTCAGGACCGGCAATGAGGGGACGATGTCCGTCAGGGAGTTTTACTTTTATGCTGTCAAGAATGGCTTCTAGGGTCCCTTATTTCCATATCAAAGAAGGCATAATATCCATCTCTTTAGTGGCTTTGGCAATAGGACGAGCACGGGGAGCCATGGATTAAAAAGAAAAAGGAGTGTGGAAATAGGGGGAAAAAGAGGATTTTGTACCTGCTATGATTGAAGGAGCGGCGCGGTGATGAAACTTGTCGAGAGCTACACAAGAAAAGAATTTAGGTTTTCTTTAGCAATTTAAAGGTGAAAGAAGAAGGAAAAAGAAATCAAATTGTTATTTGTAAGGAAAGGGCGTGAGTTGTGTCACTTCAAATGATTTTGTGGAAATCGAAGGGATATGTTTGGTGTACACGCGCATTGATGGACTGTCGTTTTGGAGGAATAAGGGCGCGAGCATTTACTGAAGGGTCCACTTTTTATAGGTAGACGTGTGCCACATCAGTTACTGCAAAAGGGCATCATTACTGTTGACTCTTTGGTTTCGGCAGGATGTTCGACATGTTTTAAAAGTCGCACAAGGCACGCGTATGGGAACTACCGGAATACAACGACGATAACGGGATATAATACCGGAATATGTAAAGTAAGCCCTTGGAAAATACTCGGGCTCATTTTCGTTTGGACTTCTGATAACTTACAAGAGAATCACAAGGGTATTCTAGTCCTTTTGTTAAATGTATGACCAGTCTATGACGGCCGCATAGGCGGATTATCCGTCTAAAGGGACAGTTTGGAAGCCGTGCAAGTTAATACCGACATTTACACAGCTATACCTGTACCATGCGTAAAGACCGTTACCTGTGAAGGGTAACGGATATAAAGACAAACGGTACAACCGTTATATACAAGAGTTACCGAGCATAAAGAGAAGGATATTATGGTAATAGCGCAAAGGCTACAACTGATATTTCTAAAGGGTACCGGTGACCATAATAACTCCTCCTTTATGATGCGTAACGGCTTTTGCTCGATCATTACCCGGGCGTTACGCCTTGATTAAAGCAGAGCCAGACGAGAAATAAATGAACAGTAATAAGGGATAATTGATATTCAATCAGCATTAAACCACCTGTAACGGTCAAGTATTCAAGCCTATAAATGTCTTTGAGAAAGGAGAGCAAAGGTACGTGCGCACACCTACTGATTTACAGAGCTCTTACTAGACAAATTACTAACTTGACCGTCGGAGGATCTACGCTGGAGATTCCCTCCGGCGCTTTGCAGGTCAAACTAAGTCAATTCTTGAAGACACGTCGGCCACAGCGGTTCCCAAGGACTCCTATTGTTTCACATATTATCAGTTGGGGAAGGCTGTGATCATTAAGAAAGAGGGTAACGAACTTGTACTAGCTTCAGAGAGAGCAGAGATGAAGTGCTTCTTCGGATTCTGTCCAAACGTGAAGACACAGTACCGAGTCAGCAGGAAAGTAGAGAAGAAAGCAAGGGAACTTGCAAAGCTCCTGGAAGAAAGGCAACGATTCAACACGATTTCATATGCTGCTCATTTGCCATGCATGGAAGCCATGTCAACTGGTGACTATAAGGCTTTAGAGTCAAGGATGACAGTTTCTGAGAGCATCATAAAAGTCTTAACAACAGATGGTGTTAGCATGGTTGGAGTGCATGGGATTGGGGGTGTGGGAAAGACAACACTCGCCAAAGAGATTCTTAGACAAGTCAAGAAGCAAAAGCTATTTGATGAGGTGGTTATGGCCACAATCACCAAAGATGTGAATGTTAAAGACATTCAAGCAGAAATTGGTAAAGCCTTGGGGTTGAATTTTAATGGTGTGGAAACTGTAAAAGGGAGAGCAAGTCGACTATTTGGTCGGTTGGAATTGGATAAAAACAAGAAAGTTCTTATAATTCTTGATGATCTATGGAAAAAACTTGATTTGTAGAAGTTGGGATTCCATCCAAGAATCAACTAAGTGGATGTAAGATTTTCTTAACATCTAGAGATCTTAGTGTTTTATCAAATGAAATGGATTGTCAGAAGAACTTTGAATTCGGTTGCTTACCAGAGAAGGAAGCATGGGATCTCTTTCAAAAAATGGCAAACAACAGTTTTGAAGAACATGATTTGCGGTCCAAAGCATTCAAGGTAGCTAAGGTGTGTGCAGGTTTGCCTATTTCCATTGTGACAGTAGCAAGGACTTTGAAGGATAAGAGCTTGCCTGAGTGGAAAGATGCCTTGCTCAAACTAAAGAATATTGATCTAACTACGGGTCTCTCACGGATGCAGGCAACCATATATTCCACCCTAGAATTCAGTTACAAGGATTTAGAGAGTGAACTTCAATCCACTTTCCTTCTTTGTAGTCAGATGGGATACAATGCCACTACTGAAGATTTACTAAAATATGGTATAGGTTTGGGTTTGTTCAGCAATGTTTCGACATTAGAAGAAGCACAAAATAGAGTATATTCATCGGTGCAAAGGCTCAAAGTGTTGTGTTTGTTGCTTGAAGGAGGTACCAATGAAAAGCTCGTTATGCATGATGTTGTTCGTGATGTTGGCAGATGGATTTCTACGAGAGACGATGATGTGCTTGTTGTAAGTGATGAGAATAAGAAGAAAGAATGGAGTGATGCTGATAAACTAAAGACTTGTACTAGGATTTGGATTTTTGGTAGTGTCGATGAGGTGCCAGAGGAGATGCACTGTCCAAAACTTGTCTTGGCTCATGTTGATGGTAAAGATGATAGTTTGAAAGTACCAGATAATCTATTTAGAGGACTGCATAAGCTCAAAGTCTTGAGTTTCACTAGTTTCACCTTCTCATCTCTCCCATCTTCTCTCTGTTTGTTAGAAAACCTAAAATCATTGTGCTTTCATCAGTCGATGGAATTGGAAGGTGCGAGTATTATTGGAAAGCTGACAAAATTGGAAGTTCTAAGCTTTGCTGAGTCCAACATTACGCATCTACCGGTAGAGATTGGGCAATTGGCGAAGCTAAAGCTGTTAGATTTGAGTGGTTGTTATAAACTTAAAATGATTCCTCCAAATATCCTGTCAAGATTGTACCAGCTAGAAGAATTGTATATGGGTAATAGCTTTGATAGGTGGACAGTTGAAGGTCAAGAGTCTCAAGACACTGCAAGTCTCGGTGAGCTGAAACAATTGGTTTCCTTGACCAATTTGGAAATAAGCATTCAAGATGCTCGATTGGTATCAGAAGACATTTTCCCCAAGAAGTTATGCAGATATAAAATATTCATAGGCGATATTAAGGTTAAAGAAAAGGGGATATTAAGGTTAAAGAGCAAGGAGTCTGAAGCCCTAACAAACTTGAAATTGATGCTCAATGCAAACCTTCAGATAGAGAAGGGGCTGATGCGGTTAGTAAAGAAAAGTGAAGACCTGTATTTGGATGGCTTTGAGGGTGTCAAGAATTTCGTGTATGATTTAGACAATGATGGTTTTCCGAAACTTAAGCACCTTCATCTCTGTGGCAGTCCTGAGGTTCAATATTTCGCTGACATGACCAAAGTGGCTCCTTCTGTTGTGTTTCCTGTGTTAGAGTCTTTGTATCTTGAGAACTTGATTTCCTTGGAGAAGATTTATCAATCCAGAGTTACAAGCCAGTATTTTTTCAGCAAACTAAGGAAAATAAATGTGAAAAATTGTGATCGATTAACGCATCTTTTCTTGTTCTCGGAGACGGTAGTTGCCGAGGCAAGTGAAGTGGATTCCAACAGTTGTGACGCAACAAATGTGATTGAATTTTCTCAATTAAAGTCCCTGAGACTTACCAAATTGCCAAAGCTTACAAGTTTTTGCTCTGATGCAAACCTAAATGGTTTGTCTCGTAGGGCTACGAACCTTTTGGAAACTAATGTCAACGAGGATGTAAAGATTTCAATGCCACTTCTCAACCACAAGGTATATCTATTTACACTGCTTTAACTTATGGTTGATTAGTTAGATCATTAATTAATGGTAAAAGTCAATTTAATTCACCTTAATTAGTTAGATCATTATTAATAAGAATTGTTGAGTTTTTTTTTTTAATTACAGGAATTGGTTAGTTAAATTAGTTGTAGCCAACGGAGAAAATGGTTGCTTCGATTAAAAGAAAAATATTGTCTTTGTAATGCTAAAAAAAAGTTGCAATTTCAGTTTAGTTTCTTTTTCTGAAAATTATATTTTTAATAAAATAGCCTTAAGATAAGGATAATAGTAACAAACGAATTGATGGCATGTTAACATCTTTTTGTGCAGATTTTGCTCCCGAATCTGAAGAAAATGCATTTGTCTTGGATTGCATGGGCAGCTTCCGCCAATTAAGAATTCATTTCAAAATCTGACATGGTTGAACGTATTTAGATGTGACAGTCTAAAGTATGTCTTCTCTTATTCTCTTATTAAATGTCTTGGTCAACTTCAGAGTCTTGAGCTGAGATATTGCCGGACACTAGAGGACGTAATACTTGTGGAAGAAGAATCAGGAGAAGAGCAATTGAGGAATAGTAAGGCAGTGTTGCTTCCTAAATTGGAGTCCATTAACATCGATAACCTCCCAGAACTCAAGAGATTTTGTAAGGGCTATCTAGTTGAATGTCCATTGTTGAAAGAGTTGTCAATTAGGGAATGTCCTCAGTTGAAGACATTCGTGAGCCAAGAATGCGAACAAGTGAGGCTCGACATTGAGAAGAATGACCAAACCGCCAAATTCAGAAAACCTCTCTTTGATGAAATGGTATGCACGTACACATGGATGTGATCTTATAGATTGTTAATAATGTTGCTCAATTAATTAATGTAATTGCAATTTGCAGGTTATCTTCACAATTATATTGAAAAGACGATAGTACCTATTAATAAAAAATTACTAAAAATAAACAATAAAAGTCAATTTGCAGATTATTAGCTGTAATTGTTTTTAGTTACAAGAATTGGTTTGTTAGAATTGGTTACAAGAAGCCAACGGAGATTTCTATTTAGTTTCTTTTTCTGAAAATAAATAGCATTTTCAGTTGAAGTATTAAAAATTATATTTTTAATAAAATAGTCTTGAGATAAGGATGAGTAGAATGGTAAAATAATCTGAAAATAAATAGCATTTTCAGTTGAACTCTATTATGGATAATAGTAACAAACGAATTGATGGCATTTTTGTGAAGATTTTGCTCCCGAATCTGAAGAAAATGAAGCTGGAGAAAATTGATAATATGGAAACGTTATGGCATGGGCAGCTTCCGGCAATTAAGAATTCATTTCAAAATCTGACAGACTTGATCGTAGAAAATTGTCATAGTCTGAAGTATGTCTTCTCTTATTCTCTTATTAAATGTCTTGGTCAACTCCAGAGTCTTAGTCTGGAATATTGCTCGACACTAGAAGAGGTAATACTCGTGGAAGAAGAATCAGGAGAAAAGCAATTGAGGAGTAGTAAGGCAGTGTTACTTCCTAAATTGCAGTCCATTGACATCCACAACCTCCCAGAACTCAAGAGATTTTGTAAGGGCTATCGAGTTGAATGTCCATTGTTGACATTTTTGTCAATTTCCGGATGTCCTCAGTTGAAGACATTCGTGAGCCAAGAATGTGAACAAGTGAGGCTCAAGGTTAATAAGAATGACCAAACCGCCAAACTCAGAAAACCTCTCTTTGATGAAATGGTATGCACGATGTTATAGATTGTAAATAATGTTGCTCAATTAATTAATGTAATTGCAATTTTTCAGGTTGTCTTCCCTAGCTTAGCAAAATTATCGCTTTGGGGATTGATTAGCATTGAGAAGATATGGCACAACCAACTTGCCCCTGTCTCTTTTTGCAAGCTGAAAAATCTGGAAATTCATGGTTGCAAGAAGCTAGCAGATATTTTCCCACCAATTCTGATTTTGCTGGAAAGGTTCCAGAAATTAGAGGTGCTAGGTATATCATGGTGTGATTGTGTGGAAGAGATATTTGGAGTTGAAGGGTCCAATAATGCCGAACACATCTCTTTTCAGTTGAAACGCCTGGACTTGCAGTGGTTACCCAAATTAAGGCATATATGGATTGAGGATTCGTCTAGACTTTTGACCTTCCCTAATTTATGTCAAGTGAAAATTAAGGATTGCAGTATTCTAAGGCAGGTCTTCCGAAGGCCCATAGCAGAAAATCTGCCCGAACTTGAAGAGCTCACGGTACCAACCGTGAGGGGAGATGAGATAGTAGCAACGGGAGAAAATGGTGAAGAAGCAGAGGTGCATCCTTGGATGTGGCCCAAGTTTAAAAAGTTGGACATCCAAGATCCCCTCTCCTGGCTCCAAAAGGTTTCAAATTTAAGTTCTTGTATTTTACACCCACACATAAATTTTACTTTGTGTACTAGTGATAATCTAGGATATGGGGTGTGGGTTAGATGGTAAATGCGTTGGGTAGAGTGGATCTGTGATTGTTGGATGGGTCCCTCCGTTGGGTCCGGCTTGCCACGTGGTACCTAAAAAGCACCAGAGGAGGCCTCCGGCGTAGAGGCTCCGACGGTCAAGTTAGTACGACAGATGTGTGAATAGTGAAGGATTTTAGTGAATAGTGCAGTTGAGAGCTTACCTCCCGTTAGTGGGGGGGTATTTATAGGCCTTTTCCTCTTGAGTCGGTGGGACACGTGTCGCCAGGATGCCGAGTCCGTTAGCAGGACACGTGTCGCCCATGGATTCATTTGGAGTCCGTTAGGCAGTATGCTGGCCGTTAGCTCCAAGAGACGCGTTTGGACGGTAGTTTGACTGACACGTTGGTAGTGGTCCCCCTCAGGGGGGGGGAGTC
Organism: Viola odorata; assembly: GCA_963691705.1. Lineage (NCBI taxonomy): Eukaryota > Viridiplantae > Streptophyta > Magnoliopsida > Malpighiales > Violaceae > Viola > Viola odorata. Next base: position 60,292,341 of record OY829544.1, read on the forward strand.
CACAATGCCCTTGTGGCCCGGTTATGTATTATCATGCATGAACGACGACGAGCCCGAGTGTTTACCAAGGGCTTAGTCCGATACCTGCTCGATTGTGGGTCTGTTTGTTCCTTAGGCGCGTTTTGCTTGTTGCTGTGTTGTCATGACTAGTAGAAAATGGGATGGCCGTTAGGACTGCTGGCCGTTGGGGGCGGTCGGTGGATTATGTTCCGCTGGGGAGTTGTCTCCCGATTGCTTGCGGGATTGATAGCCTGCTTGGCCGTTCGCTTGTGAATTGTTGAAGAGAAAGGCCGTGAAGTTTTGGGCCGTTTAGAAAAAGGGGCGTGGGCCTTCTCCATTTTTGTAGTCTTTGCGTTTGTTCTTGGGTCGACTGTTGGCACCATCCTGTCTCAATAAATGCGGAGCAGAGGTAATGATGGTTGAGTGCGCGTGTGTGCTTGCGTGGCGCCCTATCGTCTCTTCGCGGTCAGATCCAATTTTAAAAAATTGAGGGACGCTTGAGTTGGCCGAAACGGTTTATCCACATACGAGGAAAGGTGATTTCAAGGGTTTCCTACGCCACGCGTCGCTTTCTCATCAGTAGTGTGATGCCCTATATAGCGCGCCGTTCTTCTTTCCTCCTCTCTTTCCAGAGAATTTCAAGAGGAAAAATCAGAGCAAGAAAAAATAGAGAAACTTTCTTCTTCTTTCCTTGCCCATTCCAGATTTTTATTCCCTTCTTATCTCATGGCTGAGCCCGTTGCTCCTCCTGCCATTCCAGACAGGCCTATGTTAACAGTTGAGGCTAAGATTGCCACCACGGTTTTGGTGATGACCACTCGAGTCGATTTGGATGCCGAGTTGATTTCCTGCGGTGGGATTATGGAAGATAAATACACGGCTGTGGTTTCTGGGCCGGATGTTAGGCTGAATACCGATTTTACTGGGAATGACCGGGTGCTTTACACGAAGCTATTTAAGTACGGGTTTCGCCTTCCGCTACATTGCTGGTTCGCGATATATTGGTTGAGTTTGATCTGAACCCGGCGCAGATTCCTCCGAATTCTTGGGTCGGTATCTACACATTCATCCGGGTGTGTGTCACTAACGGTATTGCGCAGCCTAGCCTTCGGCTCTTAAGGTATTTCTTCCAATTGGGCATCCGAAAAGGTTGGGTTTCTATTTAGCCTCGAAAGTCTGATCCTTCGGTTAAGTCTCTTACTATGCATTTCTAGAAGTTTGACTCATCGATCAAGAATTAGGCGAATCACTTCTTCGTTCTTGAGACGTGCCTGGAGGTCTGGTTTTAATCGGCATATTACTGATGCCTGATGGACCAAACCTCAGCAGAATGAACTAACGCTTGAGGAGGTGGCGACTATCGGCAAGCTCCTAGGTGCTGTGAGGAAGTCATTCAATACACGACTATATGCTATTTGGGAACCGATAGATCAGTGTGGTATTGGTAAGTTCTTTCTCTTTGTGATCTCTTTAGCTTCTCTGCTAGACCGATGGTGTTGTGCCATTTGTTGTAACGGGATGGCCTTGATTGTTTCTGTAGATAAGAAGGACGACGAGGAGGACGATAGGGAGGCCTCATTGGGCCAAAGCGAAGGGGGGCCTTCGCTTTTGGTGGAGCGGGAAAAGAGCCCTGAAGTTTCTCTTCGGAGGCGAAAGAAACCTGTCGTGGGGGCTCCTTCACATCAAACGGGGGAATCTCCCTCTAACAAAAAACCCAGGTCCCTCCGAAAGGGGGTAGTTGCTTCCGTTCCCTATGTTTCGGTTACTCCTCCTTCGCTGAGGTTGGCCGAGGATGCCAGTCATGACATTTTTGATCGGTCGGTGGAGTTTACCGGTGAGAGAGTGCAGGTGGCAGAGGATACTGGGCCGCCGCTGTCGGGCTTTATCGTAATTTCTGCTACTCCCCTTAGATTCTGTCCTTCTAAGTCATCGGTGACCCCGTCGCCTCCGAAGCCTTTTGCTCAGAAGTCCTCCTCTGTTGTGGCCGACAAGGTTGCCCGTTTGCTTGAGAAGAAACGAAAGAGGGAGGAAAGAAGTTTGTCGCCTACTGTCGTGGAGGTTTTCGGGACGTCTGCCGAAGGGGGAGGGGAACTTAATCCCATCGTTGTTGGTGCGAACGATGGCCAGGTCTCAGACATTCTTGCAAATACGGATGTGGGGCCGGATCTGGGGGGCACTCCTTTTGATGCTTCGTCCCCTCAACGTTTTCCTGGTGGTGGGTCTGGCTCCCACTGGCCTTCTCCGAATGCTTCTTTATTGGGTGGTGGTGACGGTACTTGCTCCCTTGATGCCTCTGCTTCAGTTTCGGCACCCTTGCGTGTTCATTTCACGCCTGCCCCACCTCTCGCCGAAATTGTCCTCCCGGATGGGTATCTACAGGGCGCACAGCCGTTGAATACGAACATTCATCTTTCATCTCTGGGGGCCGGCGGCCCTGTCACTCATACTTTAGACGTGAGAGATCTGGCGCAGCAAGGTCTACCGGCGTTGGGAGTGGTTGACCCATGTGCTAGAGATCTTCCTCTATCGGTCTTTTTTGGGGAGATGGTCTGTCTGGATTATGAGAGGGGGCAGTTTAACGAAATTTCCCTAGGGCGTCAGCATGCCGAAGCCCAGGCCAGTGTATTTTCTGCTTTCTGCCAGCTCCGTTATTTGCAGGAGAATTCGTCCGATAGGATTCGGTCCTTGATGGGCGATCTTGGGAAAGAGAGAGCAGAGCATGTAAATACTCTGGGCGCTAGTGAGCGTATTGAAACGGACCTTGGAATCCTTCATGCGGAGGTGGATGGTGCCAAGGCAAAAGCTGCTGAGCTCTCGGGCGTTTATGAGGAGCTGGTTGGTGTGAAGAGAGAGAGAGACGCCGAAAAGGGCCGTCTAGAGGACCTTGTCCGAGAGAATGAAAGGCTTCAATGGGAGTCAGCTTCGGAGAAAGAGCGAGCTGAAAGGCTTCAGTCGAATGGCTTCGAAGCTGAATGTTGTTCCCCAGAAGATGGTTGCGCTTCGGACTGAAGTTGTTGATGCCATGCTGACTGCCTTCTCCGACTGTTATGATGGTCCTGATTTTGAGTTAACAAAGGTGTCCGAGCACACCGATAGCCTCATCGCCGCAATAGATGTTGGCCAGTCTGACGCGACTAGTGGGTCCGATCAGCCTCCATTGCCCGAAGGGAGCTCTCCCTCTCAGCCTCCACCGCCTCCTGACCCTTAGATTCTCTCTTTCTCCTTTGTGCTTTTATGTTAGACTGGACACCGTTTGAATTTCCATCATTTTGTAATAACGAATTTCTGTCTCTCTTTACTTGCTTTCCTACCTTGATGTGGAAATATTGTGAGATATTTGCTATGTCTGTGTTGATTGTTCCGTTGATCTGAGCCCTTCGTGCTTTGGCTTGCTATGCCTGAATGCTTAGTGAGTTTTGAGAAGCTATCGATCACTCCCGATGGCTAATCTTTTGACCGTTTAAACATTACCGTTGGGCTGGTTTTTCGAGGTGGTGCTTGCGTGTTTATAAATGGGTTTCTCTTCTCATCTTTCTCACTTACATCCCTTTTTTCCTTGCTTCTCTCTATTTTCCCTTCTTTTCTCTTGTGATCATGGATGATTTGACCAGAGATTATCTGGCCGTGAATGCCTGCCATGTGAAGGACCACGTCGTGGGAGACATTTTTGCTGTGAGGCGTATGCTGACACGTATTTCTGAGGACATCGATCTGCTGGAAAGCACGCTCCATCCCTTGGTGTGTCTTCGGGATAATATGAGGGAAAAAGATCCTGATGCTCTCACGGTGGTTTCGAGGGCAGCGATGTCAGCTTCTTATGTTCAAGCTACCATGACCGCTCTGAAGAACCAAAGAGCTATGTTGCAGTGCTGTCTAGAGGGAATGAGATGAGCCTCTTCCGACTTGACCTCAGCTACCGCTGCCATCAGGGGGATTCCTCCTTCGCCTCCTCGTGATGACGAAGATGGCAATGGCTTTCTTAACTAGGTGTTGTTTTTTTTCGGGTTTTATTTCTTTGTTTGTAGATGCCGTATGGCTTTGTAATAAAGAAGGGTGTTTGTTTGGAATTTTGGGGTAGTGTTTGTGTTATTGCCGTTAGACCCACCGTCGTACTTGTGTTGCTTCTTTAATTGCCGTTAGCTATGTTGTCGTTCCGATGGCTCTTCTTGCCCATGTGAGAATTTTTTCCGGTAGTGAATAGCTTCCTTCAATGCTTTGCTTAGCCTGCGACGGTTTTCTGTGTTTGGCAGCCTTTCAATAAATGCGGGTTGCTTTTCACATCGGTCGCGTCTTTTCAGGGAGGGGTTGCGTATTCCCTTGGTGCTTTGCGTCTTTTCAGGTGCCTTTGTAACCGTGCTATTCATTATCAGGCCCTCTATAAATTGCTTGCGACTTTGCAGTCAGAACCAACCTTTTGCCCTTCTCTTCCTCTTACTCTTTGCTTGTTTCTGCCTATCATGGACGAGCAGACCTTAGGACAATTCCTCTTTTTCGTCTCCAAGGTGAAGAAGAGTTCCCTTCGCGATGCCCTTGCGATCCATGAGATGATCCATACTATTGAGGAGGAGATCCATGGCTTGGAGGAGATTGCGAATCCGCTGCTTGCCAAGAAGGGGTTGGCCCTGCCAGAGGATTTCAAGGCTTTGGAGGTGGTATCTGCTGTCAGCACCGCTCTTCTCCATGTAGAGGTCTCCCTCAGCATGCTTCGGAACAAGAAGATCTTTCTTGAAAGTTATCTGCGAGCCTTTTCGCCTATCCCAGATGGGCTCGGGGATGTTTCTCGCACTCTGATGGACATTCCTCTACTCCCGAATGGTGATGAATAGGCGGCAGTTGCTTTCTTACTTTGTAGATGCCGTATGGCTCCCCTATGAATAAATTTTTTCTCTGTTTTGGATCTTGCAATTTTTTCCATGTATTAATGAGTATTACAGGCCTTTATAGACCCAACGGAATACCGTCAGCTGACAAAGTAGCTCTCTCCGTCCGTCTATTTGTGAAAACAGGGATGGGATTTTGTGTACAGGTCTATGTTAACGCGTATCGTGGTCGATAGACCCAACGGAATATGGTCAGTTGACAACGCAAGCTCTCTCCATTCGCCCGTTTTCATTAAAACGGAGATGGGATGCCAAGTCGCCCGTTTGAGCAAACGGTGAAGGCTTTTTGAAACTTTAACGCGTTCGTAGTCGATAGACCCAATGGAATA